>OV702299.1:456426506-457043693 GCA_916181665.1 Avena sativa | reverse complement strand
TAGATAATGACGTTTGTGCTGGTTACGTTGTTGTACGCGATGCACGACAAGAAGGGAGTCAACTGGACTGTTTTCTTTCTCAACCGTTTTTGCTATGTTAACAACATTTTTTATCTCCAGTTGCAACGCAAGGGCAATTTTCTTAGTTTGATCCTATAACCGAGGTTTTACCCATTTTTGCAGATTGTCGGAATGGCAACCTTAATGGCACTTGGAGTTGGAATGCTTCGCTATGGGATGCTAATACCAATACATCACCCTTGGCACAGTGTTGATGTTCCCTCCATCATCTGTGCCCTAGTGTGGCTTGAGGTTGTTCTGCTCGTACGCAGCCAGGTACTAAGATAAGATTAAAGCAGAAAAAAAATATATACGAGAGGCAGGAATTACTGAATTTTGTATATTTACTTGTGGTACAGATAAAGGAGGATGGAGGCAGCCAACACTTGCTTCGCGATCTGCTCATGAAATTGGGCGAGACGCCCATCAGCATCTACCGATGTGTCAATCTGATACAAAACCCAGATAGCCATTGGAATGGCAACCTTAATGACACTTGGAGTTGGAATGCTTCGCTATGGGATGCTAATACCAATAAAAGTGAACTGTTTTGTTTCGGCGAGGCTCGGGATGAGGTTCACATTAATCTGAACTTTTTGGCTGTAGTCAGGTGCTTTTCCGATTCGCTATTTTGGTATTCCGGTTCACTACCGAAGACTCACAAATGTTGAATAGAAAATCGTTGAACAAAGATTATGGTTAAGACTGTCTAGTTGGAAAGGAAAATTATTATTTATTGGGGGAAGATTGGTACTCATTAATTCAGTACTCAGTAATATGGTACTATATATGATATCATTCTTTCAACTTCCAAAAGAAGTCTTAAAACGATTGGACTATTTCCGATCAAGATTCTTTTGGCAGGGTGATAATGAGAAAAACAAGTATAGACTGGCTAAATGGAGTATTCTTTGTCACCCCAAAGAACAGGGAGGCCTGGGTATACATGATCTGGAGATCAAAAATACCGCCTTACTTAGTAAATGGCTCTTCAAACTATTAACTAAAGAGGGGATATGGCAAACTTTACTTAAAAATATACGTTGGATTAAAAACGCTGTCCTAAATGGTTTGAAAACCTGGTGACTCTCACTTTTGGGCCGGCTTGATGCCGACGAAGAAACATTTCTTCCGCTTTGGTACATTTTCAATAAAGGACGGGTCTCAGATACGGTTTTGGGAGGATAAGTGGTTTGGCACCACTTCACTCCACAAACAATATCCTGCTTTGTATTCCATTGTCCGGTATAAGAAGGAAACGATCGCCAAAGTGCTAGAATCATTCCCCCCTAATGTGACTTTTCGGAGGAATTTAATTGGTGCAAGGCTTGACTCTTGGATCATGTTGCTACATCGGTTAACAGATGTTCAACTGTCAGCTGGGCATGATGAATTCCGATGGAATTTAAGTGAGAATGGCTCCTTCTTAGTTACATCCTTATACAATGCCTTAATTCAGCCAGTCTTACCTTTTCTAGATAATAGGATGATTTGGAAGATGAGGATACCTCTCAAAAATAAAATCTTTGCTTGGTATCTCCGTCGAGGGGTCATCCTTACTAAAGATAATCTTCTTAAGCGGAATTTGCATGGGGATCCTAGGTGTAAATTTTGTTAGCATAATGAGACAATAAAACACATATTTTTCCAATGCAATGTCGCAAGATCTATATGGTCAGTTATCCAAGCAGCTTCTGGCTTGTATCCACCGAGTAGTATTGCCAATATATTTGGAAATTGGTTACACGGTGTAGATCGCAAGTATAAGATACTTCTTCGGGTAGGAGCGATTGCCATTATATGGTCGCTTTGGCTATGTAGAAATGATAAAGTGTTTAATGATACAAACTGTTCATTTCTGTAGGTTATTTACAGATGCACTGGCACCCTTCGGTGTTGGGCGGTACTTCATCGTGCGGATCACCGCGAGTTTTTCACGGAGGTGTGTACGCGGTTGGAGGACATGTCGCGGGATTTGTTCACCCGATATGGCTGGCAACATAATCTGCGGATTGACCTACCTTCGGCTCCTTAGGCGCTTTACAATTTCTCATTATGATATGTAATTCGCCTATGTTTTTATTCTTTTATGTTTGAATTGCTGGATTTTGGCGGCTGTGTGCATCCTAGTTATGCAGAGGCCAGTGTAATACTTAAACTCTAAGTAATAAAACGCCCTTTATTGGAAAAAAAATCACCCTTGACACACTGTTGATGTTCCCTCCATCATCTGTGCCCTAGTGTGGCTTGAGGTTGTTCTGCTCATACGCAGCCAGGTACTAAGATAAGATTAAAGCAGAAAAAATATATACGAGAGGCAGGAATTACTGAATTTTGTAACGAGAAATCTAATTATTGTCTGGGCTCGGTTTTATCTTCCAGGGTGCTCACCTCTAGCAAGCGTCCGATCAGAATTGAGCGGCCCGGACAAAGCAGCACAAGCCTCCAAGAAAAAACGATAGATGTTGTCGCCCCTATCCTCCCTTTCCTTCGACTGTTCATACGCGAGCTCCTCTCCTTAATCCCCCTCACTGATCTCATGTTTGATCTGCCTCGTCGGCGGTGTGTGGTCCGACGGGGATCTGGGAGCGGTTTGCCTGCTTGGTTGAAGCAGTGATGGAGGTGCGTCGACGGCGCGGGCGATCGGATCGACGCATCCGAGGAGGGGTGGCCGTGGTGAGTTGGGTCCTTTGGCGTCACCGCCCTGCAAATCGACACGTACGAGGAGGGAAGAGTTTGTGAGAGCAGTCGGTGAGGAGATGCAGTGGCATGGCCTCGTGAATCGACGCGCCTGAGGCCTGTGGTGGCCGTGCTGGGAGATGCCGGCAAGAGAGCATCAGAGGTGTGATGCTGGGTTCAAAACACTGCACACTTCCATTGATTATTTTGAGCTGCTAAGCACTTCAATCTGGCTCTTTTGACTGTTGTTGCTTCGGAGGATGCTGTTTTGCTCACAAGAATTGATTTTTTGCCCCTAAATTAGTCACGGTGTTGTTGGTCTAGTAGTGACAGTGGTGCTGGTCTAGTATTCACGGCGGTGCTGGTGTGAAATTCACGGTGATGCTATTGTTACATGAGATAGTTTCTCTTTTTAGAATAGACAGTAGTAAACCATGTAGTTTTGGTTCAATAGTTACATAAATGGGATCCAAACAACCAGAAACAACACTATGTATGATGCAATTTAGTGTGTGGAGATACCCAGTATGTTAAGGATGCATCTAAGTCCGCAAATCAAGGCTCCATCGTTGTCACCAAAGGGGTGATATGGTCGATTGGGCTGGCCTGAGAGCAGAGGAAGTCGGAGAGCATTGTCCATACCTGATTCTTGTGTACGCGCCGTGAGTACCTTGTTCTCCATCTCCTATCATTTACCGTAGTTGCGCCGACATTATCGTAGCGGAGCTCCCTGTCCGTGCCCTGTTTAGTTGTGTTGTAGTGTTCATGTGCATCCCTAGATGCCCATGTGTACAACATGGGCCATGGATATGTAGATTCTCTGAAATCCAAGTAAAATTTCTTTGTCCACTAGCTTTTGCTTAGTATAGCAGGGACATGGTGTAGATCCCTTGAAATTGAACTTGGTGGGAGTAGTTGCTTACTCATGTACAAGAGGGGGCTCATGGGCGTGTAGATCCTCTGAAATCAAATTTTGTTAGTACTAGTTTGCTTAATTATGAAACACTTGAAGCCCTATTTACATGTACATAAGCTTTTTAGATTTTTTTAGTCATGTAGGTCCCGTGGAATTGAACTTTGTTACATGCATGAGAGTTTCCTCACCATTTTTGTTCTCTGAATTTTTTGTCTTATGGGGATGGTGATGTCGGTGATGCTTATGCTATTGTGTATGTGTGACAGAATGCAATTATCATGTTCAAAATAGCACTAATTTAGATTAGGATGTAACTATCATGTCCAAATTAGCACTATTTTGATGCATTTTAGATGAAAAGGCCGCTAATTCATCCTAACACGTAACTTTTTGTGTATGGACTGTAATATTTGTACACATGATGTTACTTTTAAGCATGAGGTCTGTAGTTTTTTATAAATGGCCTATAACTTTATTATATCGCTAGCCTTTAACTTTCTGAATCTAGCCTGTAAGTTTAATATCCAGCCTGTAACTTTTTGAATCTAGCCTGTAACTAGTAATAACAAAATTTTGTTAATATGTGCCAGTAACTTTTTGAATCTAACCTGTAACTTTTTTAATCTAGTTTGTATGTTTTACTAACTTTTTTGTGTATATTCCCTGAAATTGAACTTGATGGGACTAGTTGCTTACTCATGTACAATAGGGGGCTCATGGGTGTGTAGATCCCCTGAAATCAAATTTTGTTAATATACATCGATTAATTACATCCTTTCTTATTTTGTCTGAATTTATACATCAAGGTTCTTTCTCATATCAAACATGGATGTATCTTTGCACAATACTACATACTATAAAAATTGTGACTTTGAGTCTGGATGACTGGACTGTAACTTGTGCACAATACTACATCTAAGATATAAGTCTTGCAAGATGGGGATGTAACTTCCATATGCAAAATTTATCATTAAATGTAATTTTCAGAAGATGAAGTTCTTTTACTCGCTCGACTTAAGCTTCATTTCTACTGTAACTTTCATATGCAAAGTTTCTCACTTGATGTAATTTTCAGAAGATAAGCTTCCATATCACAATATGATACATCTAGGATAACGCACGGATGTTTTCTTTGCTCATTTGTTTCTGATGCAGGAACGCTCAAGTTACAGCGGTCAAACTCATAATCAGTCAGGATAGATAGCGGACTTCTGTTTTTGTGCAAATTAAAAAATTCAGCGATGACTGCATCCAACTGATCTTCTTTATCTGAATCATCATGGTAGTTACTTTCCGGGAGTGTAAAACTAGCACTAACTATAAGGATTTCACGAAAAATGGTCAATGTAATGTTTTTTTTTCTGTGTTGCTCAAAAGTGCATGCAAATAGATTAGGTTGCTGCATATTTTGTCCCAACCCGGTCGTTCCAGCTTATGATTATAAAGAATAGTGTTTCTAGTGGGAGGGTGGTTTTGGTGGCCAGTAACTTTTTTTAGCCAGGCTCGATGCATTATGTTTTTTGGTTAATTAAATGCTTGTTTCATCAGGTTATTTCTGTGTGTTCTATGTTCTCTGATTACACATCAAAATCTGAAGGAAGTAAGAAATACGGGACATGACATGGGGACGGGAAGAGAGAGGGAGTAACTTTTTACCTGAGCTCACTTTCTGATTCAGGCCAATGTGAATCTTCTATGTGTTTCTCTGGGAGTTTTTACAGTGTTCCATGAATAGAGAAGTAGTTTTCTGGCTGATCGGTGGTTTGCAGAACGGAGCAGGCCGACCATGTTGGCATACACAGACAAAGGGGGCAAATGAAATTCAACGACGACGAGGAAATCAAGTGATCGACCACTGGGAACGGGAAATACGTCAATTATTACAGAGAGAGAGCTAAACAAGGAAATGTAAACAGTACTAGTACTGCTAGCTTGTACTGATGGGACACTGTCAAAAAGAGAAAAAAAAAGCTTTGATTGATGCGGCTTGATTACTCTCGGATTTGTTAGTTGTTCTTAAACGCAGAAACGAGTGACAGTCAGACATGTATTACTGTACTTTTAGAGATTGTAGGTGCGAATCCTTCATGATACTTTTTAGAGATTGTAGGTCCGAATCCTCCATGCATGCAGTGCATATCTAATATGGACTCAGGCCTGATGATGGTGATTACTGTGACTTATGCAATGCTTTCTCCTAGGTTAAATACCTAATTTTGTTTGCTTTTATAAAATAAAGAGCCAGATTGCCCACGTATTAATGAATAAGATCCTAACATGGCAAAAAAAAGGTAAATGCAGCGATGCATGCTTAAATCTTTAGTCGATTAATTATTCCACAACAAAGTTCAGTTTTTTTTAAAAAAATTAGCATCTTCAATCCGAACTGTACTTGCTCATCGACACCCTCTTGGCCCAAGTTCCTTCAAATCTCTGGTAACTCGCATGCATGAATAAATCTCCATACAACTAATACTCATTTTGGTATATTAGTGATTGAATTCCATTACTCGGTATGGTTCTGAATAGTATGTTTCAAAACTAGCAGACAATGTCCGAACACCAGAATGATGTAGTGGGATTCATAAATAATTTTTAACAGTAGTCTTCTATATAATTCATAAAATTCTCTTTTTTAAAGTTTTCTCACTCTCCCTCGGCAACTGCTGGAAAACATTCAATCATGTATTAAAGCTAAACCCAATAATTAGACAGATGTTCACACAATTATAGATGGAGAACCATCTTTAATAACTTTGATATTGTAGTAGACAACTTAAAAAGGAAGATCACCCCCAAGATAGCTGCTTGCATGCATACACTGTCATCAAAAGGTAATTTCTTAGCAGCATGCAAAAGTTCGCTATGTTCCCAATTTGGTCTCATAGGGCAATATTTTTAATAGTTAATGGATCAACATCCATGAGTTAGCTGTGAGGCATCGAGGAAAATAAGATACAAACCAAAATTTCCAATGTACTATCGCGTCATGGAATCTAATATCGAGTGGACATCGTGTAGAAGGGAAAGTGTATTAGACCATTACTATACATTCCTGTATATTGACACAGAAATAAAATATATATATGTACATTAAAAATTACTATTTTTCTTTTCTCATTATCGAGTATCTTACATCTTATTTACACTCAAAAGTGTCGATCCCACGTTTAGGTCTCTGTGGGATTCCACCTTTTTTTTTAACCGGTGCAAGCAATTTATATATTCTATTTGAACTAGACTAACAAATTATTACATTAACGTGAATATATTTCAGATTTACAACAGATATTACAGGACAATGTAGTATTTATAGATGTATAATTTTTTTGTGAAGTTGACTTAGAACTAAAGTTTTCCCAATCGATAACCATAGACAAATCATTTATATATTTTTGCACTATCTGGTAGTCCAAAGTGCTGGAAATATTATCAATGGAATACTATAGAACATATTTAGTGCGCTGGATGTAATTGGTATCAGTTCAATATAAATATATTTCTTTTATCATGAAAAATTTAGTGCTCCCACCACATATGGCAGTATGTCATAATAAACTACAAAAGGCGCTAAGTAGAACATAGTAGACATATCATGTTGGAAATATGAAATGTGAATCTGATTTTCACATCAAGAAACATAAAGAGAATATCTGCGTGAACAGTGGCATTTCCAGTGAATATTACTTCAGTTCTTCACAACATGATTTCTTACTTTTGTATCTCCGTGCTTGAGTCGAATTTTCATATTTTTCAAACCAGCTAAATACATATCGTACGAACTGGTCACTCTATTCAACATCAATGGTACGAAATTTATTCTAACCCTCCTATTTTTATATCGGAAGTCGGGAAGAACGTTAGATATAATTGGAGCAAACATAATTTTCTTGTTTTATGTGATGTAACATTGCAAACGTAAAACACGACAAAAGTAATATATGTCTACGTAGTGTTTACGGTTGTATGACTAGTAGCTTGCAATTCCTACCGTTATGATGAGTCGGCATGAACAGAACTATTTATACACCAAACTCAACTTTCAATGTGAACGATTTAAAAGGATAATGGGTATAAAAATATACCTCAGTCTGCAATATGGGTACTGAATAGAATATCTATCATGACAATTTCACTAAAAAGTATGAGCATTTTTTATGGATTTTTGGTTATGCCCTTGTCGCTTGAGGGCACGCTAGCACGATAAGCCCCGAGAGCTTTAGGTATGTCCTCACCAACCAATGACAAGAAAAACTCCCTATACATAGCTAGGTAAGAATTATCACCGTGCTTAATATAAATATCCAACAGAAATAAATGGAACATCATTGGACGTTTTAATTATACCTTTCTCGTGAAGAGGTAATGCGCGTCCTTGGGATGTAGAGGGTTGAGAAATATTATAGTATTGCCTGAAAAATATTTAGCAATGTACTCATGCCGTGTTGTGACAACGATTTTGGTTGAACTCCACATTCGACAGAGAGCTCCCATAATAACGTCATATTCTTCAAAAGATAATACATTATCAAGAACAATTAAGCACCTCATTCCATCTAGCCTGTCCAAAGCGTCCATGATCTGTACTTGTGTCATTGTTTTCTTTTTCCAGTGGGACGAGGCCACCATACAATTATCTTGATAAGCTCTCCCTGCAGTTAATTGCATAACTAAGCTCATAAGTAGCTCCTCAAGATTGAAGGGATGTATGATTGTGACATAGGCCCGGCTATGGAACGTGCCACTGAGCTCTGGGCTGTCATAGACATCTCTAACAAGTGTGGTTTTTCCGAGACCACACATATCCACCACAGAGATGACCGTCTCGGTACTTTCACTTGTAATAAATTTGATAATGTCATTCTTCTCTGTTGCATGCATATTAAGATAAGATTCCCAAGACAGTTCCAGAGTACAACATCTCTTGAGATATACCCGAGACTGTTCATAAATCTTCGGACCAAGTTTTAGAGGATCCTAAGCAAAAGCAAATTGATGATTAGGTGCTGCCATTTCTTTGGAAATAAAATGGATAAGTCAACATTTGATTGTCCTCATCTCAAAAAATTAAAAATAAACATATGATTGTCCTGGAAATAGGTAAAAATCAGGAGAGAGAAAAGTACAATTCTCAAAGATTAGCCAAATGAAAAAATAACCACACATCTATATCTTCTTATAAAGTAGACCTCCACTAGGAATCTTTTAAGTTTCTCTATCTCAACATGTAGCTTATCCACCTCATCAATTATTTAGAGTCGTATGATTCAAGTTATCTCACCATCCACTTACCCATGCTCCTAGACACCTTATTTCCCTGAAAATTTAGTGTTTGTCCGTCCATGTTTATAACTATGTCATTTATTAGTGAACAAACTTACACACTCCCTCCGTTCAAAATAAATTAAAATATTAGGTTTGTCGTAAGCAAAAAATCTTTAAGTTCGATTTAGTCTATGGAAAATTATGCTACTATCTATGACATCAAATATACATAAATGAAAACATATTTGATGAATATAATGAAACTAATTTGGTTTCTTAGACATTGACATATTTTCTTGTAAACTTGGTTAAATTTAAAGAAGTCTAGTTTAGGGAAAAGACAAAACTTCAGTTGAACGAAAAGGAGGGAATTCCATTTTTCCTTTAGAACATCTTCAATTAATCTTACGATGTTATTGTTGTACTATAACGACGCCCTACCTTTAGTTGTACTCCCTCTAGTTTGTACCTTTCTACTCTCTCCATCACATTTGACATTATAGACATTGATATGTTGAAGTATATGACTTCGAGTACATGTTTCTGCTATAGAATACTAAACCCAACAGCATATTTTTCAATTTAAATATTTATTAAGAAACTAGCATTAGCTTATTTTACTAGAATTATGTCTCAAATATCACTTATATGCAAAAAAGGAGATTAGCACTTACATGACCATAAATGCCAAATTAGTGCGTGTTTGAGTGAAACTAAATTTAGTAACATCATTCAGTGTCTATTCTTATAAAATAGAGTTCAAATATTCTTTTCTTTTAGATCATTACTATTGTATCTTTGGAGCATTTGAATTGTCAGGAACAACAGGATCTTCAGAGAACAAGATGCTTTAATCCAAAGTAGGAAAGTCTTCTATTTGCATGAGGTAGCTTTAGTTGTGAACAAAATAAGGAAAAACTACTAATAAATTGAGAGATTGGCTAGTTGAATGAGAATGAAAGAAACATCATTTTTTAAATTGTTTTGTAATCACCACGTAATTGTGTAACATACTCATGTAAATTTCACTGGAGAACTCTCCCACTGTTTTACCTTCCAAAGTCAATGCAAGCCCCCACTGTTTTACATAAAAAAATCGATAGAAGTATTTTGTTGCAGGCAACAGGCATGAAATAAAGGATAGAGACAAAGCAATTGTGAAAGTTTTTTTGTGAGAATACAAGAAAGACTTACTCATATCACGTCACGAGCACTGCAAATTAATTGTTACAGGTACATTGGTTTGTGTTGATTCTTAAACGACAACTACCACTTCTTTGTAATGCATATAGATGCCCGGCTGTTCATCTCTCTACGACAATGTATATTAGATAATGAATTTAATTTGAGAGAATACACATACTTTGGCATAATATATGTGATTGGGCACTTTGAAAGCATGTGAGACTAACATATATAACTAAACAATGAAAATATAATTATTGCTTTGTGTGTAATAGAATACTTTTCTTACCTTGAATGTTGACTAAAGTTGTTTGAGATTCATCTACCATTTCATGGGGGATGTTATACCATCATATCATAATGCCAATTTTTTTGTAATTTTATTGTTGTTCATTTGAAAATATGTGTAGTTTCTAAGGTTTAGATATGAGCTGGAAATATAAATTTATTCCCTAGTTTCATTAAGAGATAAATAAACTACAAAAGTTGGAGTGCAATCTATCTAAGAGTAGAAATCATGTCGTCAAATATATTGAGATAATAACAATAAGAGTAAATTTTAGTTTATACCCCTAGCTACTTTCATATGTTTTACGTGAATTACATTATTTAGCATTATTTCATTTGGATTACCCCATTTACTTCAATGTTTTTCCAATTTATTACCCATTCATAAGGGTTCAAAGCAATCTGATATGAGGGTATCATTCATAAGGTACATGTGGCGTGCGCCAATGCATTTTTTTTTATCATTGGAGTTGGTTCTCTTCCCTAGTAGCTTGTGTTGGGGGTGCCGAGGGAGAGAGCAGATTAGAATGTCGTGTTTGTGGCCGTCAAGATCATGCCCCCAGTCACCAAGGTTGTCGAGCTTGAGTCCAGGTTCCATTTGCCTTTCTTTCGACTGTACTTTTTTTGCGGAAATTCAGGAGTACTCATAGATATAAGACCAGTGAACTATGATTTGGTGCACTTCTCTGAGTAGATGGTCAATAATATAAATTCTTATTATTATTTCAAGGATTTTACATCCCTATTCATATGGTCGTTCCCTAAGGCTGACTCCTATTATTTGAAGGGAAGATAACTAGACTTGTTATATAAGAGTTTTCACTCCATAGAGCATTGAAAATAGACTATTTTACTTGTTGCAAAGATCAGTGCACTAAATGCTAGAAACAAAGGACGGCTAAAACATAATAGCTGGACATCCTCAAGGTTTTGAAAGTCAACTATTACCTTGTTCCCAAGCCTAGGAACTGAGGTGGGGAATAGGGATTATAATAAATTTTACATATGTTTTATATCTATGAAATATCATATAAATATTTATTGTTTTACTTGTTTGACAGTAACATCACTTATTCAACAAAAAGTCGACAAAAAAGGTAGTGCCACCTGAAAAGTGCTTGATTAGCTAAATAGTTATTTATTTGATCGAATGGATCTGGTAACAAATTTCTCTATTAGAACAAGGCCTCCCTTTGATTGGATTCTTTCCCCCTACTAGTTTGACCCCCTTGAAGCCCTATTCTCAAGAAATGATTTTTTTAATCCCTCCATCTTAAAAAGGATGTCGCTTATTTTTCTAAATTCTGATGTATCGATATACTTATAGTGTTTAGATATATCCGAATTTAGAAACATCCACGACATCCTTTTCAGGGTGTAGGGAGTATATGTTTGGAAAACATATCACCTCATAGAAATTTCCCAATAAAAATGATCGCTATTTTGCGTATACTGGTGATAAAAAAAAGTTCGTAATAGTAATAGTAGTAGTAGATAATAATAATGATGATGGTGCAAGCCTCCATTCTTTCCGAGATATAGAGATAGATGTTGAGACGCTGAAACAAGAGGAGGGAACAGTACATATACTATGTATTATGAACTTCACAAATATTACCTTTTCATGGAAAGCATAAAGAATCTGATCAGGAGCTAACTGCTTAAGCTCCAATTCAACACTTTCATATCCCACAGATAAGCTTGCAACTTCTGCTTGCTTCGTAATAACTATGATCCTGCTCCCTTTCTTGTTATTGGGGAAGCATGTTTTGATTCGATCCCACTCTTCAATGGTGTTCAAGTCATTGAGCACAATCAGGTAACCATTATCAGTCACGTGTTGGTTGAACTCTTGAGCCAGCTGTTGTGCCGTCTTCTCCGCCTCCAGCAGAACTTCAACCCCCACCGCTGCGTGAAACTGCCTCACTATACCCTGGACAAATTCTATTGGATTGAAAGGTTGCATCACCCTCACCCATGCTCGGCATGGAAATTTCTCTATGACATCAGGATCCTCGTAGGCTGCCCGGACGACGGACGTCTGTTCAAGATTACCACTTGTCCCCCACACTGCGATGACTTTAAGGTCGCTGTCTTTCCTTTTGATCAGTCGGACCATCCGATTCACCTCTGGTTTGTCACTGGCACTGACAGCTGTATGCCTTGGTCTAGCACCAGATGTTGTTGCCGATGTAGCAGATTTGGACTTGGGGTCTTCAGCAATCTGGTATCGCAAGCTCCTCTGGACCTGGCTCGTATCCTCAATCTTGGCCCTCAGCCTCTTCATCTCCTCGGCAATACGTTGGCGCTCTCGCATAGTGTGTGGTAGACGCCACCGAGAGGGTTTCTCTGGTTGAACAGTGGCGTCTTGGATGCAGTCATCCACGTCGTAGGCAAGAGTTCTGACTTTTATCACCTCAGTCCTGGGTACCTTGTAAATGTTCTGCTCAAAATCGGCAGCCCGGATGAACGGCTGCATCGCAGCTAGCTCTTCTTTGAGGTAAGGCAGATCACGCCGTATAACCTGCTTCGACGACTCGTCCGCCCCGACAGAAGCCTTGGCTGGCCCCGCTTAGCAGGCATTTGAGGAGGACCTTGCCTACACCCGCAGCTGCAGCCACCTCCGCCATCCCTCCCCGCCCGATGAGTAGTGTACAAGTGTAAGAGGATTTGGTATTGCTGTTTCTGCAAATGCTGGTTGCAGATCCAGAAGCAATGCTGGGGGGTGAGAGAGGAGTTGTAAGTCTTCTCTGATATACTACTCACAAGCGAGAAGCAAGAGTCCACAGCCTTCGCCACCCACCCCGGCACAAAAATTATACTCCCTCCGACCCATATTATTTGACTTTGGATTTGTTAAAATTTGGATGAATCTAGACATCATTTAGTATATAGATTCATCTAAAATTTGACAAATCAAAGTCAATTAATATGGGCCGGACGGACGGAGTAGTATTGGATTGGCTTGGTTCCCTTTAACATCGCACGCAGCTGCTGCTGACACAATCCAGCTGGATGCAGACCAATCATGTGTGATAATTTAATAGGGAAGATGTCTACAAAGACTCACTGGCGTCAATTAAATTACTCCAGTTATCATCAGTACAGTTCAGTGAGAACTGACTCGGTCCCTCACCAATGCCAGCGAGAACCAATAATTCTTTTACTCGCTCACTCGAGTAATTATAACATGTTCTTACATGTGAGTTGCTAGCTCGAGTACACCACTTGTTGGTTGTCGCTCAAATTTTATGCACATGAATTATGCCATGAAAAGAAATAGTTAATCGCTTGGTGTTGGTTGTCGCTAATTCGACACCGACGGATGTCACTGACCCTACATCACTACCAGCCGTAATTAAGAAAACAATCAGTACATAATGGTCTCAACAAACACTTGATTTAGATTGAAAAGCCACCACTAACAGGCGAGGTCAGCAGTCAGCTGTTTCTGCGAATGCTCGGTGAAGGTCCAGAAGCACGCTATACTCATGAATTGATAAACGAGAAGGAAAAAATCGACAAGCGGCCGCCCACTCTCACAATTCTTTTTGGCTTGGCTCATTTAGTCATTTCCAGCTGATGCAGTCAAGCTAGATGCGGATCCATTATCTAATCACGGTGTATTTAAAAGGAAAGCTGTCTACAAAGCCTAGGTAGCGTCACTTAAGTTAAGCTTGAGAACACCATAGAGATAGGGGCTGAAGCTGCAAGAATGAAACACTCCCGTGACCCACGCTGCCCCTTCCCACCCCCTCAGCCACCTCCTCCCCCTTCTCTCCCGCCGTCGCCAGTGGCCAGCCTCGGCCCTAGGCCGGGCGGCGCCGGTGGCGTGGGCCTTTGGCCTTTCCCCTCCTTATTTGGGGCGACGCGGGGCTGCCCTGGTGCAGCTCGGCGGCGGGGCTACCCTGTAGCAGCGCGGATGGTCGACGTGGTGGTGGCGCTGCCGTTGGTGGTAGGGGCAGCTAAGGTGAAGCTCCACCGGTGAGCCCTGCAGGCCCAGATCTGGGCTGATAAGGGTCAAGGCGGGTTCGATCTCGCTGCCTCCGACTAGCAGGATGAGCGGCTCGTGATATGGATGGCGGCGTTGACGCCATGCCTGCTGCAGCGTGGCGATAGGAGCTTCGCGGACCTGTCGGGTCCGGCTGAGCTGATGTGGCCAAACAAGAGGGTAGCAGCGGTGCTATCCTGCGTGCAGCAGCGTGGCGGCGGGGACTTTACGAGTCCCCCGGGGCTCGGCCTGGTTTGTCCCTGCTGTCGCGTCCGGATGCCCTCCAGGTGGCGGTGCTGCTGCCACCCTTCGGCTCCAATGGCCTGGTGCGCTTCTTGTCGCGATATCGGGTCGGCTACCGTCTATGGCGGTGGAGGTTGTTCCCTCCCGCGTGGTTGTGACACTACCGGTTCATGTCTACGACTGTTTCTTCTCGGTCGGCCGGCCTCGCAACATTTTTCATGGTGATACGACGATGGTGACTACAAGAATCTGCTGGCGTATGTTACTGGCTGGCAAGATTGGTGGAGCGCTACGGATTGTCCGGGATGTGGTTTTTTGGGGATCGGGAGAAATCCTTGCCTTTTTTACACCGGCGCGGTGAGACGCTTGAGAGTGTCACCCTTCCTTCCTGAAGGGCGTCGGGTGTACCTCCTCCCCACTCCTCGGAGCGTACCGGGGAAAACCCTAAGACCAGTCCAGACAGCAGTGTCGTTGGCTTCATTTTCCTTCTTGGAGGTGTTGTTTGGTACACGGCGATTCGGAGTGCTAGGATCATGGTGGAAAGTCGTCGGAGGGCACAGCAGTTGCGGGTCATCTTCGTTTTCGTCAAACCTCCGATGTTGGCAATTTTTTCTCTTCTTTTCTTTTTTCTTTCCTTTTAGGCTTGCTTGTGTTGTGTTTGCTCAGCAGTGAGCTCGTAGTTATACCTTATGGTTGCTATATTAATATAGCGGAGCGAAAGCCTATTTCAAGAACACCATAGACATACTATTTCATGTTCTCATGTCTGACTTGGTGGCTCGATTACACCGGTTGTAGCTTAAATTTTGTCAACATGCATTATGGTATGACATATTAGTTGATTGTTTGATGAGTACTTGTTTCTTTTTTTCATTTTGCTAGAAATCTCTAACATCAACTATGAAGCAGTCGGCTGTGAGTATATAATAGTTTCCACTTCGTAGATCCGTATGACAAGATAGTGTGACCATTAAAGTACTTCCAGCAGAGTGGTGTTCTTTAATATAGCTCTGTATCATTAAAGTACCTTTAACATCGCACGCAGCTGCTGACACAATCCAGCTGGATGCAGACCAATCATGATAATTTAATAGGAAAGATGTCCACAAAGACTCACTGGCGTCAATTAAGACCTTTGTAAATTCTACGAAATGGTCACTCCAATGGTTGTTTCTAAGAGCAAGTACAATAAGCCTACTCAGCAGGCTATAAGAATTGATGTGTCAATCAAAGTCATATATGAATGAGAGAGAAGGGTGTAAAGTGGCTTGAGCCGGCGCTTCTGCTACAGCCGGGCTGTAGCACAGCTCCCAATGAAAAGTGGCCTGCATGCAACCTAGGACCAATTGCATGCATGCTTTAAACAATTGTATCTTAATTAAAATCATCTTATAGCCAGTCTAATAGCCTACTTATTGTACTACTAGGCTTTATGAAGGCTCTAGATGACATGGCAATGCCATATAGCCAGCAATGGGCTCTCTTATTAAACTCGCTCTAAAGGATCATGCATTTAATGATTTGGGGCTCATGTATGAATAGAATTGGGCTAGCCAATTTTTCTGCCTATGGTTGCATGCTAAAATACAACATCACTATCTTTCATCAAACTATGATGCCATATAAACAAATTGACTAGGATAGTAGAGCTAAGATACGTCCATTGTGAAAGGCCTAAATTAAGTTATCATCGGTACTGCCTCGGTCCCTCACCAATGCTAGCGAGAATCAAATTTTTTTACTCGCTCGAGTAATTCTTACATGTCACTTGCTAGCTCGGTCCCTCACCAATGCTAGCGAGAATCAAATTTTTTTACTCGCTCGAGTAATTCTTACATGTCACTTGCTAGCTCGAGTACACCACTTGTCGGTTGTCACTCAAATTTTATCCACATGAATTATGCCATAAAAAAACAGTTAATCGGCATGATGATTCAAATAATACTCAAACAACAATAACGCTACCGCAACGTTGACTAACAATTTTCTTTTTCTTTCTTGCTAGAAATCTGCAACCTTGACAACAAAGTAGCCAGCCATGAGCATAAGAAACTCTACTTCAGTAGATCACTTATATTCCCTCCTTCTCGAATTAAATGTTAGAGATTTGTCTAAATTTGTATTGTCCTCACATAAGACTCGTCGCAAACTGGGGGGGGGGGGGGGGGGGAGAGAAGAGGCCTCCATTTAGGGAGAGAAGGGAGAAGAATCTTGAGCTGAAAATAAGTTCAACTCTAGCAGAGTCCCTAAAAATGGATCCCTAAATCCAGTTTGTGCTATTTTCATCTATCTAAACATTGAGCACATATATTGAACAACTTTGCACATATAATTGAAACAAATACGATGATCGCATTAACGCAAGTGATGCATATTTTATATATTTGGCAACAGGAAAAACTTGTACTAGTATATGATGAAAGAATAGATATTAAAATGTTGCTCATATACCGTGAATTGGCGGGCGAACAACACTGGAAGCAGCTAATACTTGAAAGCATGCAGCATTGGACAGAGAAATGTAAAATTCATAGATCTCCATCGACAGAAAATTCAGAGATAACAGAGGAGAAGACTCATAAGTCTCGACCATGAGTCGGAAATTCACCGGTCTCGCGAACGGCGGCTGAGGGAGGCACACGCGCGCGGCGTTCGAATCGTATACGGCCTGGCAGTGGCATGGCGTGGCGTGGCGCGGGGTCCCCATTCCGGCGGAGGCGCTCCCCGGAGCGGGCCTTCGGCGCACGGCGCCCAGGTCGTCTCGTCCCGCGCACGGCGCCCACGAGTGATCCTTCTGGTACTGCTCCACGGATGGAGCTCGTCTCCCGCCTGCGACTCCCGGTCTGGAGTCGATGCAGCTCGTGGGCAGCCCAGCGGACCAGCAACGACGGCGACACCCCGCCGCAGCGGGAGATGCGGTGCGCAGGGTTTGGATGCGGCGGGAGTGGAACTCCGCACGGAGAGGAGATGGGGAAGTTGTGGGGTCTCCGACATGGCGGCGGCGGCGGACGTCGGCCGGGAGGGCAGCGCGCGGCTGCCGGGAATGCGGGGAAATTTCAATCAGCGGTTGGGGTATGTTTGGTTCGAGCCCCACCTTCCCCACAAAAAAATTGGTATTCGTTCCCACCCATATTAGTTAACTTATATATTTATCTATATTCGATGCATTTAGATATGTTTTATATTAAATAAATACTCTCTTTGGTCCGGTTTACCAGCCACGCACCTAGTTGAAGAACAATTTTGACCATTAATTTTGGTCAATAAATTTTACATAATATATCATAAAAATTATATCATTAAATTCATTTTTAAAAGTAGTTTGCAATGGTATATTTTTAGGGACATATATTGCATATTTTATTGGTTAAAATTGATGGTGTGTACCTAATAAACTGGACCGGAGGGGAGTACATATATCCGAATCTAGAAAAATTTGAGTCAACTAATATGGGTCAGAGTGAGTATAAAATTTTGGTATCTTGTTGTTGTTTAGATGTTAGAGCATCTCCACTAAGACCCTTAGAAAGGTCTTAGGACGGCCAAGACCCAGTCACAAAACCAACACCTAGTTTTTGGCTGGATTGGATCTAAAATCCGTCCAACGAACACATGCCGAACCTAGTGCGCCGAGGTTCGTCTAGATGCACCGGATGAAAGAAAAACCATGGGAAAAACCCTTCCCGCCAGGTGGCCCCGTCATGTCAGCAAGGGAGTGGTGTCGTCATCGTCTCCTTGGCTCCCGCACGCGAGGTAGTCGGCCGCCGACAGCTTTTACTCAGCTTCTCGTGCAATCTCGCCCATCTACACCCCTCCCGCCTCGTCCCTTCCTACGCAATAAAACAGACGCCCTTTCGGCGCCGTCCTCACACCTCCTCACCCCGGCGAAGCCACTCCCCTCCAAAATCCCCTACTACCTCACCTCGACACAGCAATGGAAGAGCGATACCCTGGTGACGGTGTGGTGGTGAATGGTTTCAGCCGATGCTCCCTCAATGAGTGGGAGGGCTGCCTCCTCTACGAGGTCGGCTACGCGGCATCGCCAGACTTCCGCGCGTCGTCGACCTGGAGGCTCAGCACGGACGACGTCCCCATCCTCCCACATCTAGAAGGCATCGCCATGGTCGCCGAAATCCAAGCCGTCCTCGCCGGCATGAGGACGAGGACAGGGCGGAGGCACCCCGACAACAACACAAGCTTGTGCGCGTACTTTTGGGACCGCCACGCCCGGGAGATGGCGGCCAACGAGGGACCGGAGTCGGCGCCTACACAGAACAACACCGCCGGCCGCCGACTCTAATGGAGTGTGCTAGGGCGTACTGTCACTGCTATCCTCGAGCACACTGAGGGCAGTAAGAACCCGACGGCAAGGCTGACCTCCCTCTCTCGGCACTGTGGAATCTCGTGGCTGCTAAGGCGGATGGCGGTGCCTTCGTATTCTCCGTTGGTGTTAGCTTCGTGCTCCTCCTATGCCGAGGAGGCGATGTAAGAGCACATGTATCGGAACAAAAAATAGGTTTTACATACATAAAGGGTTGGAAATTGAGTAAAGTTGCATAAATAAAATAATGCTAGGAATTACCTGAACCTAATTCAGGAAATATGTAGTTGTCGAATAATTTACACAGTAAAAATAATTAGGCAAGAAATTAGCACCAACTAGAATTGTATATCACATATATCTGATGCAATCTTACACTACAGAATAGAACATGTTGGAACAGAATCTTCTTATATAGTATCTGACCAATCTGAAATCACTTATGGTAAAGGAAACAAAATGAGGTCCAGAAGGGGGATGGAGCCATATATACCTTCCGTAGATCGTGACAGACTATCGAAAACTTTTCTTGTCATAACTTCCCTCTCCTCAAAAATAAGAAACAAGCAACACCACTAGATTACTATTGACCAAACTGTTCAAGATCGGTTAGAATCATATGAAGGAGATATTGCCCTAGAGGCCAATAATAAAGTTTCTTTATTTGTGCAAAACTAGTACAACATGCAGTTTGATATAGTTCTAACAAGCTGATGTGATAGCCAGAGGAAAAGTTACTTATGCACTGTGTTCATAATACAACAACATTTATATATGCACTAGGTCTAACCGGACTACCTGTTTTAGTGGATTACGGGCAAATAGTTTATTAGATGACAAGCTGGTGAAAGTTGTAACAGATTAGACCACCAATAACTGTTGAAATGTGCAAAATAAAAACGTGCACCTAGTGGTTTGCATAAAACAGTAATGTTGAGTACATATTGGAGCTTGAAGAACCGTAATTAAGATGCTTCCGTGCTTCTCTTGAATAGTATCGAAAGCAACCGATATTATTTTTTCGAAGGATTGAAGGAACCAGCTGTGTCAGAGACAGGGACGTCCCATTTGAATCGATCATATCTGACCGGTGTTAGATTCTAAGATTCTTCATTCTGAAGTACTATACAAGTCTGATAAAAGTGGAAATGCGGGGGAAGGAACCAAACAGGAAATTACGCAGTAAACGTCATGATACCAAAAGGAAGTCGACAGATGGTTTGCAGTGAGTTTATGTAAGTTCGTGATGTATACGTACTATATCTTAATGTTAATATATGCAAATTCATGTAGTATGAATCTTGGTGAGTTGATCACTGTGTGAGAGTTTACTTGGTCGGAAACAAAACGCGGTCGTAGTGGGTGAAGGAGACGTCAGGGGAGTGGACCTTGCGCAGTTTTAATCGCTCTGAATCACACGTACGTCGCTTTGTTAAAAGCAGGAGGCTCGATCGGAGGCTCTATTTCTCTACCGGCAGAGTTGGTAGTACCACAAACGCAATCCTGTTCGCCATCGCGGGCTCTGCTGCAAGCTCCACACAGAATGGTACGTACGTATATTCGACCGCATCTCTCTCTCTCTCTCTCTCTCTCTCTCTCTCTCTCTCTCTCTCTCTCTCTGGTTTGACGGTTCCATGCGACCAGATTGGCCCCGCTTGGTTCGCAGTTTTTCATGCAAATCCAGTGTAGGAATTACGAGCCGTAATTAAGCAATCCCAGTATCGTCGCTTGGTTCGCAGTTTTTCCAAATCTCTCCGTTTTTTCCAACCCCATCGTTTGCCCCATAAAATCTCTGCGAACAGTTGACGTCCGTAGTATCCGGGCGGATCCTGTGGCCGTCCAACGTCTCAACTTCACGACCATGGATGGATGGATGGATCATCGGTGGGTATCCTGGTGGACGATATCAGATTCTTGGTGAAAGTTTTCTCCTCCGTCTCGTTGTTCATCCATGTGAAGCGCACTACAGGAATTATGTAATTTAATTTGCTGTAGGTTTAGAGGTTTGCCGTGATGAGCAAACCTTGTGTTAATTAAAAGATATGCCGGGTATAAAAGATATGCGTGGAGGTTGAGTAGTAGCTAAATCGCCTGTTATTGCAAAACCTAGCGAGGTCTTTTATTCCGTTCCAGATTGTATCAGCCCAACTCTTTCACTGTTTTCTGTCAGAAAAAAAGAGCAAAACCTGGCAGAAAATCCTCACAGGTCGGAAATTAAAATGTCATTCCGAGCGGAGCATATTTTTTTGCTCTTTGACGGCCAGATCAGTAGCTACGATGATGCATGCTTCATGCTTGGTGGAAATATACTTATTTCTCGAGTCACTGGAGTTTGCTTTCGATGGCGGCCGGAGTTGCTCTCGTCTCTCGGTCAAATCAAGGGTCTAGCTTTTGCTTTGTGTGTCAGTTGTTTCCAAACTCTCCTAAGTTTACTAGGCTTTTTATTGATAAAGAGCATATATTAATATTGCAGAGATACCAATTATTTTCAGCCTCTGCAATAGCCGCCATTGCTCTAGCGGCCTTGTGGATGCACATCGCCAGAAAAAAAAATTATAAAAAAGAAAAGTTTCGCTATAGCGATTAAGTTCCTGTAGCAGCGAACACTAAGACCACTAAAACAACACCGGAAGTCTAACCTCTCCAATAGTAACACCTTCAAGAAGTAAACAATGCACAAGCGTTATTGTCACCCGATCAAAGATCATAGCTAGGTTCTCATCCTGGAGAAAGTCCTCGCTCACAAAATAATGTCTTTAACAAGACCATTGTCAGGCACAACCTATTAAGACCAGTCCTTGAATTTTTAACCTGCAAGATAAGACTGTGACCTTATAAAAAAAGGTAAGACTATGAACTGTTCCTTCGCTGTCGCCCCTCTAATAGTCGCTGCTGCGAGTCACAAATCACCAAGCCATATCCTCATCGCCACAAAGACTCAAATCACCATCACTAGCCCTCGTATCCCTGCCTTCATGACATTCTCCGTATCTGACTTCAACATGGATCGCCAAAGACATGACACATGATGGAAACAAATAGAAGAGCTTCGTAACGCTCACCTAAAACCAAACAGTCAACAAAAAACAGGGGTGCGTATGACCGAATTCCTTCCGATCCAGCAAACTCCGGGCATGATGCGCTCATGGGAGTTCACCGTCAGAGCCTTCCGGAACACGCTGCTCCATGCCAGATCAACGAGGACAGGCAGCCATCAGATATTCGTCTTCGCGTGGAAGGAACCCTAGGACCGCCAACATTATTTAGGTTGATCCAGCAGTCCCCATACTGTCAGCTTCTGGCTTTCGGCGAACGAAACGAGCGACTCAGCCTTCGTTCCTTTTGATCCCATGGCAAAACCAAGAAATCGGGCTGAGGGAGAACGAGATACAATGTCGCCGCATAAGGCAATCACGCCGCCGCTTCCACGTCTACACCATCGCCCCCATCTTCTCCTTCGCGCCTCCCTTCCAAGCCGTCAGCCAACGCCGCTCTGGCGAGCCGCTTAAAACCATCAACACCGCCCCTTGGTGTCCATCCCCCCAACGCGAAGAGGATTGATGGAGCCCGTGCAGTTCGCCCGCCGCCTTCGTTGCCAAAGGCATGGCCGCCACTGCCGGCACGGGCAGCGGCAGCGGCCGGTAGGGGAGAGCAATGACGGTGGTCTAGGGTTGGGAGGGGATGCCCTGCGGTTTCCTCGCGCGAGCGACCCTGGAGCGGTTCAGGGAGGCTGAAAATAGTTTCTCCAACTAGGCTTTGGTTTGCTTCTTTGGAACAGCCCTACGCGGTTGTCCGATCGTCATGGAAAGTCCGCTACGGTCCATTCTGAGACCTTCAGCATACTCTAAACCATGAAAAATTACTACTAGTACTTTACATGATCTTATTATAACAAAATAGAAACATACAATTTAACAAAATTAGTACCTAAAAAGCATACCCATAACACAGTTTCAATTGTATCTAGAATAAATAAATTGCGGTTTAGACGGATTTTGCTGTTCCTCATTCCTGATGTAATATTCTGGTAAATTGCGCTTCGGACGGATTTTGTTGTTCTTCATTCCTGATGTAATATTCTGCTAAATTGATACCTCTGCAGGAAATGGTGGGCGATGAAGACATTGGTGGCATGTTCTTTATCGGCATCGTCGCCTTTGCTGTTACTTTCGCGAAAGATCACTCGATGGAATGGTACAGAAACATGATTCATTCACGAGTTGTTCTATTCATAACTAAACTAGTTGTTACTCCCTTTGGTTCACAAAAGGTATACCTTTGGTCAAACTTTGCCCTTCAATATTATTACAAAACTGATTGCAAACTTGAGAACCCACGTGTATATAATTACTTCAAAATACATTATCAAAATTCATTTGGTTTCCACTGTATAATTAAAAAAATAGAAAGAAGGAACCACCTTCTGCAAATCCGACTAGTATTATTGAAATAAACATTCCATCAATTTTACATATTAGTGGTCCATAACTAAAGGCTATTAATGCATATGAAAGATTCATCGCTGCTAACACCCGTATGTAGTCTCACAGCACTGCGGGTAGAGCATACGCCAACATATATTCTACTCAAATTTTGTTTGGTTTGAGCCCCAACTAGGCAACCCAAAGTTTGGTTCGATAAAAGTAAGGGCATGACAAAAAAAATGGTACTCAATTGTTGTTTGCATCATAGACATTGTTTATTCCCAAATTGTCGACAAAATAATTTGGCCTCCATTTGGTTGGCAGACAACTGATTTCTAGCAATTTGAATTGGGACCGTACTACGCGTCCCCGGGGGATATTTCCCCAAAATCCCCCGGGTCCTCCTGCTGACACGTGTTCTCTAAAAATCCCTAAAATCCCACTTTTGCTATAAATATATCCGTTTTTGCTACAAATAGTCTCGCTTTTGCTACACGTAGCAGAAAACGATTCGTTTCAGAAAATATAAAATAAATTGGACCTCGCCGGAGATCTCGTCGGAGACCTCGCTGGCGACCATGTAGCAAAAAAGTTGTGCTAATGTAGCAAAACACGACCTCATCGGAGACTCGCCGGAGAATTCCGTCGGTAGACCTCACCGGAGACCGTGTAGCAAAAACGTTATGCTATTGTAGCAAAACCGTAAAAAGGTGGTAGCAAAAAACATGTGCTAATGTAGCAAAAAAATGACCTCGCCGGAGATATCTCAGTGGTTGCCATAGCAAAATCGACTTTGTTGAAGACTTTCGTCGAAAATGTCGTAGCAAATACTTAGTGCCATTGTAGCAAACACATAGAATAGAAATAGCAAAATAAAACTACTATTGTAGCATCGTCCTATAGCAAAATCTTAAAAACACATCCATTGATCGGTAGCATCACGACCCTTCATTTGTAGCAACGACAATCACTTCTTGTAGCATCGTTGTCCTATACGTGTAGCATCATGTCGTGGCTCCACTGCAAACATCATCGACCACGTCGTCGTCGAACGCACGTAGCAGAGACAGAGAGCAAAGGGAGCGAGGTGGAGGTCCGGGGCAACGCCAGGACGCAGAGGGAGGCGCCTCTCGTGGAAGGAGAGGTCGGCGGCGACTTAGGGCGAGGGAGCCGAGCTCGCTCCGGCGAGGTGCAGAGCAGCGCAGCGCTCCGGCGAGGTACAGCGGCGACGCGGGCTGCAGCGCGGCGGAGAGGGGCGTCGACGTGGGGCTGCTGCGGTGAGACGCCGCGGGACTGCAGCAGCGAGGTGACGCGGCGGAGAGGGGCGTTGACATGGGGGCTGCAGCGGCGAGGCGAGTTTGGGCACCGGCGCATGGCAAAGGAAGCTTGGGCGGTTCACATGGCGTGTTTCCAGAGAGAGGATAAGGACAGAGACGTGAGGTGTGCAGTTTGCGGGCCTACCACGGCAGCTATGCGGAACGAACGATCCGGGGAATCGTTTCATTCGATCCCCCGGGAAACATTATCATTTTCCTTTGAATTGTCTTCTTTTTAAAAGAAAATGGACTGGTTTTCTTTTGATGCTAATTAGAATTAAAATGAATACACTTTGTAAGAAGGATCAGATAGATGGAGTAGAAGATAGACATCAATTTTACATAATGATGACCGTGTCGATATTAACCAGAGGGAGTAATTGTTACTCAATTGCCTGTTATTTACATGTCGCCCTTACGATGGTTCCTGCACCCGTTTTCCTTGGATATTTCTTTCAGGATTGGTGCCCACCAACATTTCTCGGTGCCAGCAAAACCAGTCAGCTGTTTCAAGCAATACATCACTGCATATTATGCTACGCGTAGAGGACCTAACCAGGCTAAATGGCTGTCCCTATATGCGTTCAGTCATCAAGCAAAATCGCATCGCCATCCACACAGCCTGGGACAAAGAATTCATGTACGCTTGGATCGCGATTGTGGTATGATTTCTGGAAATACAGTCCACTACTTAGGCGATGCATACATTTTTCGAACAAGGATTTTATTAGTTAAAGAGTTTTAAACCTTACACCCGGTCTCTGTATCACTGAGATGCACACCACTGATCCAAGTCCAAGACGATGCATACATACATACACTTCTACCAATACATCGAGGTTAACCCACGTAGTTGTTGCATCAAGTTAAATTCTTGCAAAAAAGGTTGTTAATCCTTGAAAAGCTCTGCTTTAGCTGACATGCTAAATTTTGACAACCATGAGAGCGTTCGGAGCTCGCACTTACGAAAACCTTATTCTGATAACTAGATAATGGTGTGGACTGTGGAGTACCCTCAAGGAAAAACTGGCCAAAAACAGATAAAACATGACACCACACGCCGGCCCCGGCCGAGGCCGCCTTGAACCAGACGACCAATCGTCTCTTCCGTCCAAGTGGCAATGGATGACACTCAACAACACAAGATCTTTCGAAGTCGCATCACCAGCTTTAGAACCTATGTAGCATGCACACCCGCCCAAAACAGTGCTCCATTGCAGCCGGTTGAGCTGCAGCTACGACTTCACCGGCCCCGAGGCGATGCACACGCCTACACAAGGTGAAGTTGCAAATCAGTGCAAGCCATATTGCTACCTGAGAAAGTACCTAACCTTGAAGGCGACGCCACCAAGGGGGAAGATACAATGAAGCGGTCGGTACCCACTTTAGCCAAGGCCAAAACATAGGTTTTCACCCGGAGAGCTTGAGACTGAAACGACGAGGGAGGGGAGGGGGGGTGAGGGGAAGCGACGTCCAAGAATGCTAGCATCCATTGAGGTTGGTTCTAGGCTTCCACCAGATCTCACTAAACACATTGAGAAAATTCCTTATTTAACACTACTTTCCAATATGATTCCTTATTTGACACTAAAAACTTTTCGCTTCCTTATTTGGCCACTTGTGTAAAAAAATCCTTATATGACACTTTAGTGCATTTGAAGAGCTAACGGGGTTAACTTGGGACCTACAAAGACGTTTTTGCCCTTGGTACATAATCTGACAAATTAAGGCCAAATGTTGTAATACGTGTGATGAAAACAATTAATCAAGACATGTGCACTTAAGCATCAAACCGTGCATGTGGTCATTTGTGAATATATGACAACAAAAGAAGAGAATAGTCCTCTATTCAGGCTAAGAATGATAACTTGAATGTTAATTCCAAAATTTTTAAAATTGGACAGAATCTTCCCTGTAAATTGAAGCTATATCCATACACACAGTTCATATATATATATATATATATCACAAACAAGTTCCAACAGCTGCCATAAGCATCCAGATTCACCCATAAGTTACCACTAGTTTACATACATCACACATAGCAGGCAAAAGGAGCTCTCCAAAAGAAACCATAACATCACAGGAAGAGCACACAAACATATGCAAATCACAAGTTGAGCCTTCCTTTGCTTCTTGTGCTCATTGCAGGGCTTTGAGGGATAAATTTTCTATTCTTGTACTCATTGCTGGGTTGTCCAGTGGCACCATTGGAATCTTCTCTGCAGTCTCTTTCTTTTTCTACTTAGGCTTTGCCTTCACAAGAACATCTGTTTGCTCGCTAGGCATAGAACTCTCAATGGATAGTTGACTTAAGGTAGTTTATGATCTGCACATACATGTATACTACAACATTAAGTTTGAAGTAAATAAATACAGAAATAAACACAAAATTAGCAAGGTTTGGCTATGGTGAGAAATTACCTCTTTGATTCTCCAGATTTAGAGTTGACATGTTTTCTCTTTTTCTTAGTTGTAGTTTCCAAGGTTTGGCTATGGTGAAAAATAAAAGCTATTTAGAACATAAACTGAGTTTTCATATAACCAGTAGCATAAGTACAAAAGTGCTAACCTTGGTGGAAAACACATCCTTGTTGGTGCAACATTCTCGCAAGGCACAATGGATGACTGGACAATTTTGGTGGTTTTTGTCTTCTTCTTTGGTGGTTCTCTACACGAGCAATTAGAGAAGTAGTTAATATGTTTAGTTGCTTACAAAATAATAATAGAAAATCTAAGTTAATCTATATTACCTAATAGCCATCATTGCAGCAAGGTCATCTGGGTTACCCTTCTTACAATTCTGCCAATGATGCCTATATTCCTTACAAATATGGCATAAGTGCTTGCCTTTTTTACTTTTCTTGTCGCTGCAGCCTTTATACCTCTCGGTTTTAGGCCTACCAGCTGTGGCTTTTAATAGTGGTGGATGAATGAAGAATCCATGGTTAGATTTAGGCCACTGAGACTTGTCAGGTATAGCAGGGACTAGTTCAGCATAAGCTGCTCTAAATTTGTCAATGGAGTAATACAAGTCAACATAATTCTTTATATGTGAATTGCTAAGTGATGTGATGAAAGCAAGAGCATGTTTGCAAGGAAGACCACAAACTTGCCATTGTCTACAAGATCATGTCCTCTCTTGCAAGTTAACAACAAACCTAAAGCCGATGTCTCCTAATGCAGTCACTTCAGCCACTTCTTCTGAGCATTCTACCACCTCCAAGTTTAATTCTCTAGTCATTGCATTCAATTTCTTTATTATGTGGGGCAGAATCAATCCATCCAACTTCTTTGATACTTTCCTCCTTTCATTCCACTTGATCATAATAAGTTGTCTTACCTTGTCCATGAAATCATCCAAGTTCAATGACTTGTGGTGCTTAATCCAATTGTTAAAGCACTCAGCCAAGTTGTTGGTCATGTAGTCCACCTTGCACATGGGTGAAAACTGACTCCTAGACCACATCCTATTGTGCCACTTGCTTATATATGCAGTTGCAGCTGGTTTGGCTTCATCCATTGCAACCCAATGTTTGTCAAATAAATTGAAGGGAATATGCCCTGAGAGGCAATAATAAAGTGTTTATTATGTGTATTCCAAGTATATGATAGATGTTTATTTTGCATGCTATAATTGTATTAATACGGAAACGTTAATACATGTGTGTTTAATAAACAAACAGAAAGTTCCTAGTTATGCCTCTCTCATAAACTAGCTCGTTGATTAACAAGATGATCAAGGTTTCCTGATCATGGACATTGGATGTTGTTAATAACGGGATCACAACATTAGTGTAATGGTGTGATGAACATTCATCCGAATTATAGCATTACGATCAAAGTCATTGAGTTTATATTTCTATAACAACTTACGAAGTGATCCTAATCCTTAGACCATGAGATCATGTCAATCACTAACACCGGAAGAGTTTCTTGATAACATCAAACGTCACACCGTAACAGGGTGATTATAAAGATGGATTCAGAACTAATAAAGTGTTATGTTGAGGCTCATGGATCGAGAGTGGAATTTGTTCATCCCGATGACGGATAGATATAATCTGGGCCCTCTCGGTGATATCACATTGATTAGCTTGCAAGAAAGTGATTTGATCACTAGAATGTTATATCACAGGAACGAGAAAAGAGTGCATGTCGGTAACGAGATCAAACTAGGTATGGAGATACCGATGATCGAATCTCGGACATGTAATATATCGTGAAACAAAGGGATTAAGATACTAGCGTAAAAGGTTCCGACGATCACAAGAAAGTCATCGTTGAATGTGTGGGAGTCAGTATGGGTCTCCAGATCCCGCTTCTGATTATTGATCCGAGAGGGGTCTCGATCATGTCCGCATTATTCACGAACCGTAGGGTGACACACTTAAGAGACACCGACATCCAATTGGAGCAAATGTTTCATGCCGAAAGAATGAACAAGCGCAGGAATTTATTTCACTAGATACCGAAACAGGTTTTCGGGTGAAATTTCATAAAGTGGTTATGCATGTGAAATAGAATTCTAGCAAGGGGTTATTTGTGAATGTTTGTCATTAAAGTAATTGACAAAATTCTGAATAAAATAAAAGAGTTTTATTTAATGAGAGTTTGCATTAAATTTGGTGGAAATTTAATGGGAATTTGAGTGGACTTTTGAGTGGAGGGAATTTAAAGGAGATTTGTGAGTGGAGTGTCCACCCACATGAAGAGGGGAGGGCAAGGGGGCAGCCCCATGCGCCGGCCACCCCCTTGGGGTCCCCCCCTCCTCCTATAAAAGGAGCCCCCCTCCTCACTTGTCTCTCACACCTCCTCGTGAAGGATCTCTCTCCCCCTCTAGAATTTATCCCCCATGGTCTCGGACTAGCGAGATACATATTCCCGGTGGCTATTCGGCAAGAAAGAGTTGTGCTTCCGCTGCATCGCTGGAGCGAGGAGGCGGAGGTTGCTCGGTGCCTCGAACGTGTGTGCGAGCACGGATGCGCTGCTGATTTGCGGCGCTAGGACTTCCCCTCGATCTTGAGATCGGCAAGAGATCGTCTACATCAACCACGAGTTGAACTCGTTAAGCTTTGTCGGTCTTCAAGGGTATGTTCTCTACGGATATACATCCGCCCGTTGTTTGTATCTAGTAGATAGATCTTGGTATATAGTTCACATCGTAGGAAAATTTTTGTTTTCTATGCTGCGAACCCTACAGTGGTATCAGAGCCGGATCTATGCGTAGATACTTTACACGGGTAGTACACATATGAGTATGTGGGCGATGATGATCATGTTGTTGCTCCTTTGTTGTAATTTTGGATATTGGTGGCATAGTGGGATGAAGCAGCCCGGACAAACTTTACATGTCCTCGCACATGAGACCTGTTCCACGCTTGACATGTAACTAGTTTGCATAAGTGGCTAGCGGGTGTCTGTCTCTCCTACTATAGTTAATATGTATTTTGCAAGCGAGTTGTCAACAATTTGATTATCCTCGTTGTGGTTCATGTTCGTAGGTAAGAACGGTTCTATCTCGAAAGCCCTAAGCCACGTAAAACTTGCAATGGATAAATTAGAGGCGTCTAGTTTAGATTGTTGCTGGGCTAGTGTTATGATATGGTAGTGTTGTAAGTAGAAGTATGAGATGATACTCTTACAACACACATAGCGTGTAAAATCCATAGACCTTGGATTTACACATATAGGTATGATAGTGATCATACCACGATGCACATGATAGAGATCATCTGCGGGAACCATATCATTTCACTAATAAACATATGATGTTTGATAGCATCTTATATTGCTTGTTTAGCGCTTTGTTAGCATAATAAGATGATCCCTCATTTAAATATCAAGATAAGAATGTGTTATTCCTTTAGTATGCATCGATTATGTTTTCGTCGCTCCAAGACATCACGTGATGATCGGGTGTTCTTGGATCCACGACCATATTTCGGGTGTAAAACAGTTACACACGCGAATACTAAGGTTCTAACTTGGCGAGCCTAGCATGTACAGACATGGCCTCGGAACACGGACCGAAAGGTTAAGCATGAGTCATATAGTTGATATGATGCCCATTTGATGCTCGCCTTTGAAGCTATACCGACTCACGTGATGATCGGACTTGGTGTAGTGGATTTGGTTCATGTAATCACCAAAAAGGCACGAGTGATGTCGTTTTTGAGTGGGAGTTCATTCGTAATATAGATTAGTTGAACTCAATCTATCATACACTTAGTCTAAACTTTACAAATTATGTTGTAGATGGCACCACCTGCTTTTAATTTCAATGTGTTCATGGAGAAAGAGAAACTAGCAACGAACGGTAGCAACTTTACCGAATGGGCCATGAATTTGAGGATTCTCCTCTCTGCTGCACAAAAGCAATATGTGCTAGAAGCGCCGTTAGGCCCCCCACCTTTAGATGATGCCCCCGATGAGGAGAAGAATGTCTATCAGACTCGTCAGGAGGACCACAACTTAGTTCATTGCGGCATATTGTATGGGCTAGAGCCGGAACTTCGAAAGCGTTTCGAAAACGGCAATGCATTTGATACAATGGGTGAGTTGAAAATGATTTTCGACACACATGCTGCTGTAGAGAGCTACAACGCTTCAGAAAAGTTCTTTAGCTACATGATGGAAGAGCACAGCTCCGTTAGTGAGCATGTACTCAAGATGTCGGGTTACGCCGATAAGCTTGTGTCCTTGGGAATATCGATTCCCATTGACTTAGGCATCCATCGTGTTCTGCAGTCTCTGCCACCTAGCTATAAGAGCTTCGTGATGAACTATAATGTGCAAGGCATGAAGAAGTCTCTCCCCGAGCTTCTGTCAATGCTTAAAACTGCAGAAGTGGAGATCAAAAAGGAACATCAAGTGTTGATGATCAATAGGAACACTGGTTTCAAGAAAGACAAGAAGGGAAAACGGAAGGGAAGTAAGGGCGGCAAGCCTGTTGCCGCGCCTGAAAAGAAACCCCGAGTTGGACCTAAGTCTGATTCCGATTGCTACTATTGTAAGGGGACTGGCCACTGGAAGCGCAACTGCCCCAAGTATCTGGCAGACAAGAAGGCCGGCAAGGCAAACAAAGGTATATATGATATACATGTTATTGATGTGTACTTGACTAGTGCTCGCAGTAGCACCTGGGTATTTGATACCGGTTCAGTTGCTAATATTTGTAACTCGAATCAGGGGCTGCGGAACAAGCGACCTCTAGCAAGGGGTGAGGTCAAGATGCGTGTCGGCAATGGATCAAGCGTTGATGTGATCGCCGTCGGAACGCTGCCTCTCCACTTGCCGTCGGGATTAGTTATAAACTTGAATAAATGTTATCTGGTGCCTGCACTGAGCATGAACATTGTATCTGGATCGTGTTTGATGCGAAGTGGTTATTCATTTAAATCCGAGAACAATGGTTGTTCCATTTATATGAATGAAATCTTTTATGGTCATGCACCGATGATGAATGGTTTATTTCTATTAGATCTCGATGGTAATGTTACACATATTCATAATGTTGATGCTAAAAGGATTAAACTTAATGATGATATATCTGCATATATGTGGCACTGCCGTCTAGGTCATATTGGCGTTAAACGCATGAAGAAGCTCCATTCGGATGGACTTTTGGAATCACTTGATTATGAATCATTTGATACATGTGAGCCATGCCTTATGGGCAAGATGACTAGAACGCCGTTTTCCGGTTCAATGGAACGGGCGACAGATTTATTGGAAATCATACATTCTGATGTATGTGGTCCAATGAGTGTGTCGGCGCGAGGTGGATATCGTTATTTTGTTACTTTCACTGATGATTTGAGTAGATACGGTTATATCTACTTGATGAAACACAAGTCTGAAACCTTTGAAAAGTTCAAGGAATTTCAGAATGAAGTGGAAAATCATCGTAATAGAAAGATCAAATTTCTACGGTCCGACCGTGGAGGTGAGTATCTAAGTTACGAGTTTAGCACTCACATGAAAGAGTGTGGAATTGTTTCACAACTCACACCTGCCGGAACACCACAGCGAAATGGTGTGTCGGAACGTCGTAATCGTACTTTATTAGATATGGTTCGATCTATGATGTCTCTGACGGACTTGCCGTTGTCATTTTGGGGTTATGCACTAGAAACTGCTGCATTCACTTTAAATCGGGCACCATCTAAATCCGTTGAAAAGACACCGTATGAATTGTGGTTTGGAAACAAACCTAAGCTGTTATTTCTTAAAGTTTGGGGATGCGATGTTTATGTGAAGAAACTTCAACCGGATAAACTCGAACCCAAAGCGGAAAAATGCGTCTTCATAGGATACCCTAAAGAAACTATTGGGTATTCCTTCTATCACAGATCCGAGGGCAAGGTTTTTGTTGCCAAGAATGGATCCTTTCTAGAGAAAGAGTTTCTCGCGAAAGGTGTGAGTAGTCGGAAGGTAGAACTCGAAGAGGTTGTGGAACCTTCTCTTCAAAGTATGGCGAGTAGCGCAGCGCCGGAAGTTGTTCCGGAGTTGGCTCCACCTGTTGAAGAGGGAACTAATGATAATGATCATGAAACTCCGAAAGAGAGTACTACCGAACCTCGCAGGTCAAACAGGACGCGTGCAGCTCCCGAGCTGTACGGAAATCCTGTCATGAATTTCATGGTTGATGAAAATGATGACCCTGCGACGTATGAAGAAGCGATGATGAGCCCGGATTCCAACAAATGGTTAGAAGCCATGAAATCCGAGATGGAATCCATGTATGAAAATCAAGTTTGGAACTTGGTGGAATTACCTCACGACCGAAAGGCTGTGGAGAACAAATGGATTTTCAAAAGGAAAACTGATGCTGATGGTAATGTGACCATCTATAAAGCTCGACTTGTCGCAAAGGAGTTTTGACAAATTCAAGGAGTTGACTACGATGAGACTTTCTCTCCCGTAGCGATGCTAAAGTCAGTTAGGATTATGTTAGCAATTGCTGCATATTTCGATTATGAGATATGGCAGATGGATGTCAAAACCGCGTTTCTCAATGGTAATATTGAAGAAGAGTTGTATATGATACAACCAAAGGGTTTTGTCGATCCTAAGGATGCTAACAAGGTGTGCAAGCTTCAGCGATCCATCTATGGATTGAAGCAAGCATCACGAAGTTGGAATCTCCGCTTTGATGAGGTGATCAAAGAGTTTGGATTTGTCCAAACTTATGGAGAAGCTTGTATTTACAAGAAAGTGAGTGGGAGCAATGTGGCATTTCTGATATTATATGTGGATGACATATTATTGATCGGAAATGATATAGATCTTTTAAACAGTGTTAAAAGTTATCTAAACAGCAAATTTTCAATGAAGGACCTAGGTGAAGCGTCATACATATTAGGCATAAAGATCTATAGAGATAGATCTAGGCGCCTAATAGGGCTATCGCAAAGTACATACCTTGATAAGATTTTAAAGAAGTTTAAAATGGACGGAAGTAAGAAGGGGTTCTTACCTATGTTGCAAGGCAAGACATTGAGTAAGACTCAAAGTCCGGCTTCGGCGGAAGAAAGAGAGATAATGGACAAAGTCCCCTATGCTTCAGCCATAGGCTCTATAATGTACGCCATGCTATGTACAAGACCGGATGTGGCACATGCTATTAGTTTGACTAGTAGGTACCAATCGGATCCAGGTTCGGAACACTGGATAGCGGTCAAGAATATCCTTAAGTACTTACGAAGAACTAAGGATATGTTTCTTGTATACGGAGGTGAAGAAGAGCTCGTCGCTAAGTGTTATGTCGACGCTAGCTTTGACACCGATCCGGATGACTCTAAGTCTCAATCCGGATACGTATTTCTCATGAATGGCGGAGCGGTTAGTTGGAGGAGCTCCAAACAACCTGTGGTAGCGGGATCAACAACGGAGGCCGAATATGTTGCTGCTTCAGAAGCGGCTCAGGAAGCACTTTGGATGAAGGAGTTCATATCCGAACTAGGAGTGGTGGCAAATGCGTTGGACCCAATGGTGATCTATTGTGACAACAATGGTGCCATTGCTAATGCCAAAGGGCCAAGGTCTCACAAGCATTCCAAGCATATTAAGCGCCGGTTTCACTCCATCCGCGAGCATGTCAAGGATGGAGATATAAAGATTTGTAAAGTACATACCGATCTCAATGTAGCAGATCCGTTGACTAAAACTCTCCCTAGAGCAAAACATGATCAACACCAGAACTCAATGGGTGTTAGATTTATCACTATGTAACTAGATTATAGTCTCTAGTGCAAGTGGGAGACTGAAGGGAATCTGCCCTGAGAGGCAATAATAAAGTGTTTATTATGTGTATTCCAAGTATATGATAGATGTTTATTTTGCATGCTATAATTGTATTAATACAGAAACATTAATACATGTGTGTTTAATAAACAAACAGAAAGTTCCTAGTTATGCCTCTCTCATAAACTAGCTCGTTGATTAACAAGATGATCAAGGTTTCCTGATCATGGACATTGGATGTTGTTAATAACGGGATCACAACATTAGTGTAATGGTGTGATGAACATTCATCCGAAGTATAGCATTACGATCAAAGTCATTGAGTTTATATTGCTATAACAACTTACGAAGTGATCCTAATCCTTAGACCATGAGATCATGTCAATCACTAACACCGGAAGAGTTTCTTGATAACATCAAACGTCACACCGTAACAGGGTGATTATAAAGATGGATTCAGAACTAATAAAGTGTTAAGTTGAGGCTCATGGATCGAGAGTGGAATTTGTTCATCCCGATGACGGATAGATATACTCTGGGCCCTCTCGGTGATATCACATTGATTAGCTTGCAAGCAAGTGATTTGATCACTAGAATGTTATATCACAGGAACGAGAAAAGAGTGCATGTCGGTAACGAGATCAAACTAGGTATGGAGATACCGATGATCGAATCTCGGACATGTAATATATCGTGAAACAAAGGGATTAAGATACTAGCATAAAAGGTTCCGACGATCACAATAAAGTCATCGTTGAATGTGTGGGAGTCAGTATGGGTCTCCAGATCCCGCTTCTGATTATTGATCCGAGAGGGGTCTCGATCATGTCCGCATTATTCACGAACCGTAGGGTGACACACTTAAGAGACACCGACATCCAATTGGAGCAAATGTTTCATGCCGAAAGAATGAACAAGCGCGGGAATTTATTTCACTAGATACCGAAACAGGTTTTCGGGTGAAATTGCATAAAGTGGTTATGCATGTGAAATAGAATTCTAGCAAGGGGTTATTTGTGAATGTTTGTCATTAAAGTAATTGACAAAATTCTGAATAAAATAAAAGAGTTTTATTTAATGAGAGTTTGCATTAAATTTGGTGGAAATTTAATGGGAATTTGAGTGGACTTTTGAGTGGAGGGAATTTAAAGGAGATTTGTGAGTGGAGTGTCCACCCACATGAAGAGGGGAGGGCAAGGGGGCAGCCCCATGCGCCGGCCACCCCCTTGGGGTCCCCCCCTCCTCCTATAATAGGAGCCCCCCTCCTCACTTGTCTCTCACACCTCCTCGTGAAGGATCTCTCTCCCCCTCTAGAATTTATCCCCCATGGTCTCGGACTAGCGAGATACATGTTCCCGGTGGCTATTCGGCAAGAAAGAGTTGTGCTTCCGCTGCTTCGCTGGAGCGAGGAGGCGGAGGTTGCTCGGTGCCTCGAACGTGTGTGCGAGCACGGATGCGCTACTGATTTGCGGCGCTAGGACTTCCTCTCGATCTTGAGATCGGCAAGAGATCGTCTACATCAACCACGAGTTGAACTCGTTAAGCTTTGTCGGTCTTCAAGGGTATGTTCTCTACGGATATACATCCGCCCGTTGTTTGTATCTAGTAGATAGATCTTGGTATATAGTTCACATCGTAGGAAAATTTTTGTTTTCTATGCTGCAAACCCTACATAAATATGGGTTCCATGAGTAAGCAGCAGCCCATAGGTGGTCATCAAGCACTTTTCCATGGAATTTCTTCTTGAAGTTGCTCACCAAGTGAAACATGCATTCCCTATGTTCTGCCTCTGGGAACACTTCTTTTACCCCTGTCATCACTGATTGGCCAGCATCCGTGCATATAGCTAAACCTATTGGTGATCCTATGGCTCGTCTAAGAAATTGCATGAACAAGATCCAGTTCTCATTTGTTTCAGAGTCGAAAACTCCAAAACAAACTGGATATATCCAATTATGCCCATCAACAGCAGTAGCACTAGCCAGTTGCCCCTTGAATCTGCCTGTCAAAAAGGTGTTGTCTACTGCCAAATACGGCCTACATCCACTACAAAATCCATCTATGCAAGGTTTCAAAGCAACATAAATTCTTCTAAATCTGATCTTATCATTTATTGTATGATGGTAGATTTGCACTATGCTACCAGGACAACAGCTTTCAACTTGTGCCTTAAACCTATACAAATTGTTAAAGCTGGTATCCCAATCACCATATAGTTGTTTCAAAGCAAGCAGCTTACCCATATATACTCTCTTATAGTGGATTTTGATCTTCTAGTGTTCTTTAAGCTTCTTTCGCAATGCCTTTACTCCTAAAGTTGCATCTTCAATGAGCCAATCCTTCACCTTCTCACATATCCAATGCTTAGTTGCATTTTCACTTTCTTTTTCCTTGTTGTACTAGAGCAATCATGATCACATGGGTTTTTTCTCACCTACAGGAAAGGAATAAAAGTTAGCTAAAACCACTTAAACAATTATGCAAGAAACATTTAGAAATGCGTAAAGTTAGACAATTACCACTACGATATGCATATCGGCTGTTGTAGAAACATGTATCCTCCATGGACAACCATCTTCATCTCTTCTTTTACAATAGCCCCTGAATCTACGCGGTGCACTCTTCTCCGTGTTATACTCAAATTCACGTTTGATTGCATGTTGAGAAAGGGCCAATTTAAATTCAGCCATACTAGGATATGTGGAACCTATGGTCATTGGAGGGTCGTCCGTATCATACTCCACATTTGGGGCATGGTTTTCCTCTTGAAACTCCTCCTCCTCGACATCAAGCTCATCCTCGCTATCTTCCTCATTGTCATCCTCAAGAACATAGTTTTTGTCCTTCTCCTTATCAAAACAAAGAACCACATTTAGAGGAATAGGTTCTTTGTCGAGATACATTTTATCCTCATCAATACCAACATGCTCATTCTCGGGGATTGGGTTGCAAAGATAACTATCCTCAGACTCTTTTATGTTGTTGTCGGCTAGGATATCCACATCACTATAAATATAATACTCCATGATAGGCTCATATGGTTCAGAGGGATCACAATATTGGATAAACATTTGCACAACCTTTGACTTCGCGTGTTTCTCAAACATACACATCAACTCTTGGTCAGATTTATCTTCCGGGAGTATTTTGAGAACATCGTCATAGTACTGAACATGTGCAACTTCTAAATAACGTGGTGCATATTGCTCGACGATTGATTGAACCAAATCCTTATAATTTGTTAAATCGGAATCAATGGTCTCATCAAAACAAAAACATCTGATCTCTTTTCTAGCCTTTTTTCGGTTTCCAAACAACCTAATTTTGAGTAAATAACTAGAATTTGGATCCATCCTGCAATTGGCATAGAAATACATAAATATTGCTACTACTTTTCACCAAACTACACTGTATTTGAAGAGTAATTAGTCGATTTACTAAGAAAAGAGGAGAGTACCAACCCTTCTTGCCAATTTGTCCATGCTGAACCTGTAGCCGGCCAATCCCACCCATCGCAGCACCATGCCTGCCCGATGCTGGGTCGTCCCCACCTTGGTCGCCCTCCGACGCGCCCTTGTGTGTCGTCGTGCCCTTGCCTACCGAGCCGTCCCCACCTTGGTCGCCTTCCGCCGTGCCCTTGCCTGTCGGGCCGTCCCTACCTTGGCCGCCCTCGACGGTGCCCTTGCATGCTGCCGCGCTTGGCGCGCCACCGTTCCTACCTTGGTCGCCCTCCGCCGCGCCTTTGCCTGCCGCCGCGCCCTTGCCTGCCGGGTCGTCCCCACCTTGGTCGCCCTCCGCCGCGCCTGCTGCTGCGCTTGGCGCGCCACCGTCCCTGCCTTGGTCGCCCTCCATGGCCCCTCCGGATCAGGCCGCGACCACCGCCGCCGCAGCTAGCAATAAGTCCACCAGCGCACCGCCGCGGCGGCTAGGGTTCTGGTTCGATGTGGTGAGCACGGTACAGGGAAGATACGGGTGGGGTGGTGAGCACGGTTATCTCTCTGTCTTTTTTTACTCAACAATGTGTGTGACTCTAGGGGCATTTACATCGAGCCGGAAAAAATTGACGGAACAGACGACAGTGTTATGTTAGGCAAAAAAAATTACACAAGTGACCAAATAAGGAAGTGAAATTTTTTAGATGTCAAATAAAGAAACATATTGAAAAGTAGTGTCAAATAAGAAATTTTCTCAAACACATAGTGGATGTAGTCTTTCCACCCAAGACATAGTACCCATGCAGGCTTGCACCACGCTACTGCCGACCTACACTACCTCCACAGGCAACCCACCGCAGCACCTCACAAGGTGACGCTCCCCGCCACGTCCACCAACCCAGGAACGTTGTCCTGACATCCTCGCCTCCGACAGCAAGGCAGACCGCCTCGGCCAACCTGACATCATCCCTACGGCCCGTAGAGGAGTATGATTTTCAAAATTTGATGAAAAAGGAGAATAGTGTTTAAAGCCGATTTCTTGCAATTGCAGCAAAGGCTAAAAACTATTCCACATCAACAGATCCTAACTAGTACTAAATTAGAGACACTTGTTATGAAACGGAGGGACTATTGAATATTCAACATAGGCTACATATAGCTTATTATGTGATGCATATTATTTATGATGAATTTAGGTGGCATGGAATGTTGTTCTTGCTCTAACTTGCTGGTGATTGATGGACTCGGAACCAATGAACCCCGTCCGGTAGCCAATAGGGAGAGAAAGTGTAGGTGAAGTCAACTTATTTTCACAGCACAAGAAATCGTATTTGTAAGTTTCAAAAGTTTGAAAAATCATTGCAAGAATAGAATAGATTTAAATATGTGGGTGCGAAGTCCGAAACTTTTTTTTTCATTTGTGATATAAATAAAAATGATTTACATATTCTATGTACTAAGTTATAAATTTTGAAATTTAATACTCCTTTCGTCCTGAAATAAGTGACTTGGATTTGTTAGACACGGAAAGTAGGTAGAATACGTATATTTGTTATTTTTGTACACACCACAAATAAACATATTTAAGTTTTACTTCGCACAAACATACATGTATTGTGCAAAAAAATAATTTTTTGAAACTTACTAATACGATATTTTGTGTCCCAAAACTAAACTTGACTTTTTTTTCTTTCCTTGTGGGGCCTCCCTCCTCTGTCCCTATTGGCTATCAATCGGGTTCATCGTGCTCCCGCTCTGAAAATTCCACCTATAACTTCCTACAATTGTTTACAGGCTTTCGGCTTCGTACCCTTTTATGTGGCTGGTTATCTATCAATTAACATGGGTGCGAAGGTATTCCCTGTGGATCATGCTGGGCACAATATTCTGACTCAAGCGGTCATCATTGTGACGGTGCTTGTCGAGGCCGCTCTGCTCATACACGCCCAGGTATACATACAGTATTTAGATCAAAGCAGAACATATTCGAGAGCTCATGCATATATATATATGTACATACATGAGATCTGCGATACGTACGAAATAATTATTTTCCGACTCTCCATCAAACTTGTGGCACAGGCAAACAAGGACGGACTACGCGGCCCATCCTGGGACGAGTACTTCGATATGTTCGGTCGATTGGGCGATACTATCACCATCTACCCATTTTTGGCATCTATAAGAACACAGAGGCCATGGGACGCAGAGAAGATTCTTCAAGTGGTAAGATCCATGGTTGTTTCCCTTGTTATACCACAAGATCAAGAAGCTGAAGAAATGAGTCGTCGTTTCGCAGGTGGGTACGGGCCTTTCCATGATAATTGGAGCATGCCATGTCGGCTGGATCTTGTACAAGTCAGGCATCATACCTAAAGTGTTCGTATGGCTCATGTATATCTCTCGAACTCTTCCCTAGGAGATCCCTCGGGCTCCATCCGATGTCAAATGGCTAAAGAGGATCCCTCGATTTTTCTTCAGGGGAGCTGATCATGGATTTGCCACCAAGAGAAATGGAAACGATGGTGATGACGAGGAGGAGGGAGAAGATGTCGGACTAGTTGTGCGGGTAATGGCCGTAGTCATCCACATTTCTCTTGGTCAAAAAATTAACCAATGGGTGAAGAATGTGTTGCAACTCTATACTTGATTTCCACAGGACTGGAACAGAACCATCCGTACCGCGTTGTCAACTGATGAAACTGCCAGAGAACCTGTTAAGGTAGTTATCCAGATTTCCCTTATTTTTACGAATCAAAAGTTGAACTGATGAAGGGTAAATCGAGACTATATTATGCTTTCCCAGATGGGTCGCAGCCTGTCCGTGCTGATCCGAGAAAACCAAGGAGAGCCATCGAGTCCTGGCGAGATCCACGAGGAGACACCATCGATGGAGGTTGGGACGGTGAGGCGGAGGAAGAGGGTGTTGACATAGAGACACATATAGCTGGCTTGTACTTATGGATGGATGCCATCCAGCTTTGTTTTGAGGATTTTGGCCTTGTGAGGGAAGTTACATCCTCTTTGTTTACTTTTCTTCGATGGCAGAGAGCTGACTTTTGCGCATTTCAGAAAAAGAAAGATTGAAAATACAAGGACGGACATAATTGGCCAATACACCTTCTTGCATTCCGAATCGAAGGGGTATCGACCAATCGTGGTCGTCCTTGTGTCTTCAGTTTGTTAGATTGATCTTTACCGCCGAGTCCAACGACTCGAGCGGGATCCCTATCCGCGCCCTGATCGGGGGCGCCCAACCTCATCTGATTGGTGGGCCCCTATCGCCAGCGCTATATAAAGGAGGTGGGGGCCGGCAGCACGCCTCACGAGGTTAGTCGTCCTAGCCGCCCCACCTACAAGCCCATCCAATCTAGCCTAAGCGTTGCGCCGACGGAAAGCTCCACCGCCGCCACCCTCACCGCACACTCGGGCCGCCCCCTATTCCCATGGCTACTGACACCGGCACTAGCACCGGTATCCCCTCCGGCCCATGCTCGTCAAGCCAAGGTGCAGGTGGTCCCCCCCTCTCTCTCTCTCTGATCTACTAGATCCATCCCATATAGGTTCTACCTAGAGTAGTCTAGGCCTAACAATGGTCTCAGAGCATCTAGTCCTAGATCCTTTTTGGTAGAAAGAAATCAAAGCAAAAGGCAAAGTGAAACCCTAGATCTAAAAGTGCGCCTGCCCTACGGCCGCGCCGTTCCGCTCGATCTAGATGGGTATCCCATGGAAACATCTAGAAGAAGAACTAACCCTTTCGGGGCAAAGCAAGATAGATTGGAAAGATTAAACCCAAAAGCCCCAGATCCCGTTCGAACAGTTCATCCCAAATCCCACAGTCAATCACCAAAGCAACACTAACCCTAGTTTTTTCCCAGATCCAGCACCCAAAAGCCCCGATCCACTCCTCAAATCCCCACAGAGAAAATCCCACAGAGGAAAACCAAATAAAAAAAGGAACCGGCCGCCGGCGGCAAAGGGCGCTTCCACTTGGCCACTTGACGGCGGCGCACCCACCCGCGGGTGGATGCGCTTGTCGGCAAGGAGCCAAGGGAGTGCCGCCTCTTCCTCTCCTTCTCTCTGCCTCGCCATGGTCGCATGGGGTAGTGGGGGAGGGGACTGGAGAAGAGAAAGGGGAAGGGGAGGGGGGTCGCGTTGTAGGAGAGGAAGGGGCTCGCCGCCGGTGCCGTCGCCGGGCGGGGCGGCCACCTCGCCTCGCCAGCGCCGCCAGAGAGAGAGGAGCCGGGGGGTGGGAAGGGGGAAATGGGGCTAGGGTTAGGGGGGCTGCGGTGCTGGGGTTTTTTGTTCCCGCGAAGAGAGCACGGGGCCGTAGGATCTAGGGCGGCGCAGATGTACGGCCAGGATTGCGCGGCGCATGCGGCTGCGGGCGCGCGGGGCGGTGCCGAGCTGTTGGGCCAAGTGGGCCGCGCCGCTAGGCGAGCGGGCCACGGCAGCGCAACGCGCGAGTGAGCGTTAGACAGCGAGCAACCGCGCTACTGGGAAAATGGCTATAGGTAATCATCACATCCGTGGCTCACATGGTTGAAGTGCCCCACGGCTAAAATAGGTGTGGCTCACCTATGGGCAGTGCCCTACTAGTAACTAGAACAACCGTGGCGCACATGACCATAGTGCGCCACAGATATGTGTGGGCCAGGGCCCTGTTGGCCACACGCCAGATATCCGTAGCGCACATAGGGTAGGTGCGCTACGCATGTTGGTGTTATCCGTGGCGCACGTTGGGGGGGTGCGCTACGCCTAAGCGCATGCCCCTCTGCTCTGTAAAATGGTCAGACACATCTGTGGCGCACTATGGCATGTGCGCCACGGATGTTACTAATCCCTCTGGCGCATTAGGGCCGAGTGCGCCACGAATGTGGCGACCTTTTTTTGGCAGCTCCACTTGTGCACATGTGTGATCATCCACCACCCCACACTTCACTTTCCCCTTCTTCCTCCTCCTTAGATCTAGTCGGGATCCTTCTCCTTCCCACCTCAATTTCTCCACTCATTCACCATTTTTAGCATGTAAAACTTGCCTTGGATGTTACATAAGTAATAGAGGAAGGTCTCCGGTCTCTCATCTCATTCTCCGGTCTCGCACGCACCTCTCCTTTCCATCTTTCTCGCGATTGGTCTCTCATCTCGGTAAGTTGTCCATGTAAGGATGTGTTCATGTGTATATGGATGATATGCTCATATGTATGTAGATGATCGATGCTCATGATGTGTGTATGAGAGGATCGATGGTCATATGTGTGTGTATATGGAGAGTATCGATGATGCTCATGCATGTGTGTATGGAGAGGATAATGATATGTTCATGTGTGTATGGATCGGTCTCTCTCTCTTGTGTTTGTATGTGAACAAGTTGCCATTTGTTTTGCCAAAATGTTGATTCATTTCCATTTTGGCAAGACTTTGGCATTTCGCAAAGGTCCTAATTTTAGAATAGGTCATGCCGAAATTTTCTATCGACCATTGCATGCTTGCATTGATTATGTGGTTCTAATAGACTTCTAATTGTACCGTGTACACAGTGTAGGAAAAAATGGTGCTCATAATGAGTGAAGACATTGTGGCTAGATTTTTGAAATGTGCGACGGCCGACATGATACGAAATAACAAGACGGAGATAAGATGTCTGTACAGAAGATGCAAACTCAACTGGGTGATCGACCCAGATTCTGGGAATCTGCAGGCGCACCTACTCTGCCATGGTTTCATGGATGGATACACTCGTTGGATAAGCGATGACAAAGACGATGGAGACGGTGAAGGTGGGCAACATGACGATGATCATCATCACGGCGAGAACGGGCGAGATGATGAAGAGTCTCCTGGAGATGGTGAAGGTGGGGAAGCAGACCGGGATGATGATGATCTAGATGCCGGAGGAGCAGACGACGATGGAACAACGTCAGGCTGGGTGCGGGACCCTTATGTGCAAGAGCTGCTTCTCAAGCAGACGAGTAACACCAGGGCTGCCGCTAGAGAGAAAGCCAAGCTTGCGCAACTTGAGAAAGACGCGATTACTCCATTGTATGAAGGATGCAGGCCCGATGATACCCGGTTGAATGTAACGCTCAAGGCTATGGAGATGAAGGCAAAACACAAATTGAGCGATGCAAGCTTCGACGATATGATGGTATTCTGGCACGATCGTCTCCCAGAGGGGAACACATGTCCAACTAGTATCGAGGACGCCAAGAAAATCGTATGTCCTCTCGATCTACCGCACGTTAGATATCACGTATGCATCAACGATTGCATCATTTATCGGGGCGAGGACGCGGAGAAAACCACATGTCCGGTGTGCGGCGTGAGTCGATACAAGAAAGGAAAGAAAGCACCTCGAAAATTGGTATGATACTTTCCTATCACTCCTCGTCTGCAGCGCTATTTCACGGACCCTAAGGAAGCGAAGCTCATGCGATGGCATGCAGAAAGGAAGAAGCCAGGAGATGACGATGATGACCCCGAAAAGGATGAGCTGCTGACGCACCCTTCAGATGCTAGTCAGTGGAAAGCATTGGACCTCGAACTCCCAGAATTCGGTGGAGATTCGAGGAACATCAGGCTTGGTGCGAGCACCGATGGACTCAATCCATTCGGTAGCCAGAGCAGCACACACATCACTTGGCCCGTGTTTGTATGGATGTACAACCTCCCTCCATTGTTGTGCATGAAGAAGAAGTACATACAAATGAGTATGCTAATTCAAGGGCCGAAACAACCTGGTACCGACATCAATCTGTATCTCGGGCTGTTGAAAGAGGAGCTAGCCACGTTATGGGAATCTGGAGCCAATACTTACGACGCCGTCGCACAAGATTATTTCACTATGAGAGCCGCGTTGGTCACTACGGTGCAAGACTATCCAGGTTGCGGGTATATCTCGGGGCAGGTTATCCAAGGATTCTGCGCATGCGTTAGGTGCATGGATAACACAAGCTATCTCCAACTAGAGAAAGATCCAGGGTCATCGAAAACCGTGTTCATGGCGCACCGGAGGTGGCTCGGCAAGAATGATCCATGGAGAAAACGTTGAGACCTGTTCGATGGAAAATCCGAGACCCGAGGAATCCCAGAGCGTAGGAGCAGCGAAGAAGTGGAAGAGTTGTTGAAAAACTGGAAAGATTGTCCTAAGCCTGGAAAGAAGCGAAAGAGGCAGCAACAAGACAAGCCGCTGATGAAGGTATGGAAAACAAGGTCTGTTTTCTGGGAGTTGCCATACTGGAAGTTTCTCCGCACGCCTCATAGCCTCGACATCATGCATATCACGAAAAACGTGTGCGAGAGTCTGGTCACCACCATAATCAACATGCCAGATAGGACGAAAGCAAGGAATGACCTGATATGCTTGGGTATCCGGAAGGAGCTTCACGGAGGACGCACTACTCCTGATGATCAGGAAGATGATGATGATCATGAGTCGGAGACGACACAAGGTCGTCGGAAGGGTAAAAATTTCAAGAAGAACGAATATTACTGCCCTCCTTCTTGCTTCACTCTAAGCCAGGATGAGATCAAACAGTTTTTCAAGTGCCTTCTAGGAGTCAAATTTCCTTACGGCTACGCGGGCAAGATAAGCAGATACCTAGACGAGGCGAAGCAGAGGTTCAGTGGCATGAATTCTCACGATTGTGCCGTGCTAATGACGCAGGTACTTCCGGTCGCACTAAGAGGGATAATGGACGAGCACGTCCGTGAAACGCTATTTGGCCTCTGCAAGTTATTCGACGTCATCTCTAGGAAGTCGATTGGCGTGAATCAGCTCGGGAGGCTACATGAGGAGATCGTGGTGATACTATGTGAGCTTGAGGTCTACTTCCCACCCGCATTCTTCGACATTATGGTGCATCTGCTGGTCCATGTCGTGGAGGACATCGTCCAACTCGGGCCGATGTTCCTCCGCAGCATGATGGCGTTCAAAAGGATTAACGGACACATCAAAGGATACGTTCGCAACAGGTCCCGTCCAGATGGAAGCATAGCCAAGGGCTTTCTGGCTGAAGAGTGCATCTCTTTCTGCATGAATTATCTAGACATCGAGAACCCTGTCGGTCTTCCCGTCAACAGGCACCTTGGCAAGCTCGACGGATCTGGTCACCGAGAGGGTCGTCGCATACTGCATGCAGACTTCGATTTTCGACGCGCAGACTTTGATCGAGCAAACCTCGTCGTGCTACAACATTTAGAACTGGTCGATCCTTGGGTACAGAAGCACAAAAGGTTAATCGAGAAGAAGTACAGTGACCGGGGCATACAGAGGACGCAGGGAGAAATAATCAAAGAGCACAACTCAGATTTCAGGCGTTGGTTTAGGCAGACGCTCCTTGATAATCCCCCGCGATCGTATTCTTCTGACACGGAATAGATCATATTCACCTTGTCGCAGGGGCCGATGCAAAACTTGGTGACCTATCAGGCGTATGATATCAACGTCTACACATTCTACACGGAGGAAAAGGACAACAAGTGTGATTATCAGAACTCAGGCGTAACGTCGGAATTCTACACCGATGACAATGTGAAGGAAAGATTCTACGGAAGAATCGAGGAGATCTGGGAGCTCGACTACTGTGGAGAAAAGGTGCCGATGTTCCGTGTCAGATGGGCAAAGAGCGTCGAAAGAGAAGACCGGTATTTCACAACCATGGTTATACCCGAAGCAGCCAAATCCAAGGCCGCCGGTGCGAACGTGGCCGCGAAAAATGAACCGTGGGTACTGGCTACCAAAGTGGACCAATGTTTTTCATTACCGACCCGACAAAGCCTAGCCGTGTTGTCGTGAGGAGAGGAAAAAGAAACATCATCGGAATGGATGGAGTCGCCAACGAGCAAGACTTCGACCAGTACGGCGATCCAAAGATTGAACATGACGACGACTACGATGCAGCAACATACATCACAAGAAAAAAAAGGACAACCCTACCCAAAAAGGTAGCCCGTTCGAAAGAAGAAACATTAAAGTGTCGGGGCTAAATTATTCAACCACGACAAAGAAGGGAAAAAAGATTGTAAAACGCTAGCTCAAAAAATATTGTAAAACGCGTGGTCGAACAAGATTGTAAAGTGCCGGTGGTCGAGTAGGGCCATGCCCGATTCATATTATTATGGACAAATTATTATGAAATTTAGTTATACTTCGAATCATATTATTTGTACCACTTTTATAACATATATTATCACTTTTGGGCATTTTTGGAATATTTAAAAGTATTTATAAAATAAAAACAAAACAAATATGACATATATTACCACTTTTGGGCATTTTTGGAACATTTAAAAATATTTTTAAAATAAAAATAAAAAAGGGGGCACCAGGATTCGAACCTGGGTGCTTAGAAGTTTAAAATAGAGCAGTGGGCAGAACCAGTGGGATAGGATAGTGAATCTGTTAGATAGTGGGACGTTCTTTTCTTATACAGTTGCTAGAGGAGATAGGCGTAGCGCACTCTGTCATAGTGCATTACGGATATCTGTAGCGCACTATGCCAGAGTGCGCTACGCCTATCTGTGCCTTATCCACGTGCACGCAGGCACACGTCCCTCATCTTCATTCTCAACCGCGCCCACCGCCGCCGTTGTCGATCCCGAGCCCGAGCCCCCGCCGCCTCTCTCTCTCGATCCGCCGCCTCGCCAGCCGCCGTCGCTCGAGGAGGAGGCCGTGGAGCAGGAGGAGGCCGTGGAGCAGGAGCAGGAGGAGGCCCACGCGCCAGCCATCGTCGTCCGCCCGCCCGCCATCATCGTCCTCATCTCAGAGGGGAGCGTCGCCCCTCCCCTCTCTCCCTCTCTCTCCCCCCCTCTCCATCTATCCCTCTCTCTCCCTCTCTCCCCTCTCTCTGCAGGCCATGGTTAGGGTTCCTGTAACAATCGACATGGTTATAGCACGCTGCTTGAATACAACCAGGCCTCCTGGTACTGACATGGGGTCAACCGACAGCGTGGTAGCATTGTGATGTTCCTAGTTATATATGTCCTGGTTAGAATTTTTTTCTTGACTGCTTGTAGACAGTGTGAAACATTTTCTAGCTAGAGTGTTGTCAGTTGGACACCTGTGATGTTTGCCTCAGGATCTACCTGTAGGGTTTCGTAGCATGGAAAACAAAAAATTTCTACCGCATACAAACAAACAAGCCAGGATCTATCCACTAGATTGTAGCAACGAGTCGATGGAATAACTCACCCTTGAAGATTCCAAAGTGTTTAACGAGAGCGGATTCTCGTGGGTGATGTAGTCGTACTCTTCCCGATCTCAAGATCGCGTAGACGATCCTTCTGGCGCTGCGTTCCGGCAGCGCTCCCGCAGTCGGTCACACGTTCGGTACTCGAAGAAGACCTTCCTCTCCCTTGTTCCAGCAGGCAGCGGAGGTTGTAGCACTCTCCTCACGATTCCGGCAGCACAACGGCGTGGTACCGGAAGTAGAGGGGAGATCTCGCAGGGCTTCGCCTTAAGCCGGAGCGAGTATGGTGGACTATGAGAGAGCTCCTCGGAAATCTAGCGTTTAAACACACCAAGGAGGAGGCTTGGCGGCGGCTAGGGTTATCTAGGCGGCGGCGGCTTGCCCTAGGGCGGCGGCGGCTGCAGGAGGGCCGGCGGCTTAGGGCTAGGGTTTGCGGGTGGAGGTGTTGGGTGCTAGGAGGGGCAGCCCTGCCCCTCCTTATATAGGTGGAGGGGGCGCGCCAGGGGAGGTGAGTCCCTCCCCAACTCGGTTTCCCAAGGGGGGCGGCGGTGGAGGGGAGGAACTCCTCCCCAACTCGGTTTCCACCTTCCCCTCCACTTCCCAAAATAGCCGTTTGACTTTTCAAATTGGCGTTTGACTTTTCAAACTAGGATTTGATTAAACCCTTTATTTTGTTCAGCGATGACACCTAGTACATGATGCAATCATTCCAACTTGGTATGACACATTCATGTACCCTTCCCCTTCGGAGTGCCGGACATTCCGGAACCTTCTAGAACATTCCCGATGAAAACACCGGAACCATTCCCCAACTCCGAAACAGGACTTTCCTTATATGAATCTTATTCTCCGGACCATTCCGGATCTCCTCGTGATATCCCGGATCCCATCCGAGACTCCGAACAACATTCGGTCTCTTACTCATCATTCCATAACTACTCAAACAACGTCGAATCCTTAAGTGTGTCTCCCTACGGTTCGTGAATTATGCGGACATGATCGAGACACTTCTCCGAACAATAACCAATACAGGAATCTGGAAATTCATATGGCTCCCACATATTTCTACGATTACTTTGCGATCGAATGAACCACTTACATACGATACCAATTTCCCTTTGTCTCACGATAGTTTACTTATCCGAGGTTATGATCGTCGGTATCTCTGCATACCTAGTTCAACCTCGTTACTGATAAGTACTCTTTTCTCGTTCCCGTGATATGTGATCCCTTGTGAGCCAGTCACATGCTTGCAAGCTAATTGGATGACATTTCACCGAGAGGGCCCAGAGTATATCTATCCGTCATATGGATTGACAAATCCCACTCTTGATCCATGTGTCTCAACCAATACTTTCTGAACACTCAATGCCACCTTTATAGCCACCCAGTTACGGTGTGGTGTTTGATGTCATCAAAGCATCCATCCGGTAAAGGTGATATGCATGATCTCATGGTCGAAGGAATTAGGTTACTATGTATCAGAAAGCATATAGCAATTGAACTATTAAAATGACTTGATCTTTATGCTACGCTTATCTATAGGAGTATGTCCACCATATCATTCTCCTAACGATATGATGTTATTGTTAATAACATCTCAATGTTCATGATAGGGAAACCACAATCATTTATTAACCAACAAGCTAGTATTATAAAGAGGCTTTACTAGGGACTCTATTTTAGTTTACAAATCACACAAGTATTAATGTTTCCTTGTTAATACTATTATAGCATGAATGTAAACATTTATCATAAACACAAAGATATAATAATAACTACATTTATTATTGCCTCTAGGGCATATCTCCAACAGTCTCCCACTTGCACTAGAGTCATCTAATCTAGATTACATTTTAATATACCGAACACCCATGGCAGTTTGGTGCTGGTCATGTTTTGCCCTCGGGAGAGGCTTAGTCAACGGATCTGCCACATTCAGATCTGTGTGTACTTTGCAAATCTTTATGTCCCCATCTTGGACATGTTCTCGAATAGCGTGAAAATGTAGCTTGATGTGCTTCAGCTTCTTGTGTGACCTTGGTTCTTGCGCATTGGCTATGGCGCCCATGTTATCACAGTAGATAGACATTGGGTCCAGCGCACTAGGAACCACACCCAGCTCTGTAATGAACTCTTTCATCCATATCGCTTCTTGTGAAGCCTTCGAAGCAGCCATGTATTCCGATTCAGTTGAAGATCTCGCCATAACGCTTTGCTTTGCACTCCTCCAGCTAACTGCTGCACCATTCAAAGTAAATACGTATCCAGATTGTGATTTAGAATCATCTGGATCGGTTTTACAACTAGCATCGGTGTAACCATTAACAACGAGCTGTTCATCACCTCCATAAGAAAGAACCATATCCTTCATTCTTCTCAAGTACTTAAGGATGTTTTTGACCGATGTCCAATGATCCACTCCTGGATCACTTTGATATCTGCTAGTTAAACTAACAGCATATGCAATGCCGGGTCTAGTACATAGCATGGCATACATTATAGATCCTATGGCTGAGGCATAGGGAGTCTTACTCATCCTTTCTCTATCTTCTGTCGTTGTCGGACTTTGAGTTTTACTCAAGGTCGTATTGGGCAACATGGGCAAGAACCCTTTCTTGCTATCTTCCATTCCAAACCTCATTAGAAGTTTGTCCAAATATGTACTTTGTGACAATGATATTAGGCGTCTCGATCTATCTCTATAAATCTTTATGCCTAATATGTAAGCTGCTTCGCCAAGATCCTTCATTAAAAAACTATTATTCAAATATTCCTTGACACTATTAAGAAGGTCTACATCATTCCCAATCAACAATATGTCATCTACATATAGTATTAAGAATGCTACAGAGCTCCCACTCACTTTCTTGTAAATACAAGTTTCTCCATAAGTTTGTATAAAACCAAAACTTTTGATTACCTTATCAAAACGTTGATTCCAACTTCGGGATGCTTGCTTCAATCCATAGATGGACCGTTGAAGTTTGCATACCTTGTTAGCATCTTTAGGATCGACAAAACCTTTGGGTTGCATCATATACAACTCTTCATCAATGTCTCCATTGAGGAATGTTGTTTTGACATCCATCTGCCATATCTCATAATCATAATATGCAGCGATTGCTAACATAATCCTCACAGACTTAGCTTCGCTACAGGTGAGAAAGTCTCATCGTAGTCAACTCCTTGAATTTGTCGAAACCCTTTTGCGACAAGTCGAGCTTTATAGACAGTAACATTACCATCAGCATCTGTTTTCTTCTTGAAAATCCATTTGTTCTCGACAGCCATCCGGTAAGTCCACCAAAGTCCATACTTGGTTTTCATACATGGATCCAATCTCGTATTTCATGGCTTCTTGCCATTTATTGGAATCTGGGCTCATCATCGCTTCCTCATATGTCGCAGGGTCATCGGTGTTGTCCACCAACATGACACTCATAACGGGATCATACCAATCAGGAGTGGTAAGAGTTCTCGTTGACCTGCGAGGCTCTGTAGCAACTACAACCAAAGTTTCATGATCATCATCATTAGCTTCCTCTCTTATTGGTGCAGGCACCACAGGAACTTCTTCCGGTGCTGCGCTACTCGCAATTTCGAGAGAAGGTTCGACAACCTCGTCGAGTTCTACTTTCCTTCTAGTCACTTCTTTCGAGAGAAATTCCTTCTCTAGAAAGGATCCATTCTTGGCAACAAAGATTTTGCCTTCGGATCTATGATAGAAGGTATACCCAATAGTTTCCTTTGGGTATCCTATGAAGACGCATTTTTCCGCTTTAGGTTCAAGCTTGTCCGGCTGTAACTTCTTTACATAGGCTTCGCAACCCCAAACTTTAAGGAACGACAATTTAGGTTTCTTCCCAAACCATAATTCATACGGTGTCGTTTCAACGGATTTAGATGGTTCCCTATTTAAAGTGAATGCGGCTGTTTCTAATGCATAACCCCAAAATGATAGCGGTAAATCTGTAAGTGACATCATAGAACGAACCATATCTAAGAGAGTTCGATTACGACGTTCGGACACACCATTACGCTGTGGTGTTCCCGGCGGTGTCAATTGTGAAAGTATTCCGCATTTTTTCAATTGCTCGCCAAACTCATAACTTAGATATTCACCTCCACGATCAGAACGTAGAAATTTAATCTTCTTGTTACGTTGATTCTCCACCTCACTTTGAAATTCCTTAAACTTCTCGAAAGTTTCGGACTTATGTTTCATGAAATAGATATACCCATATCTACTCAAGTAATCCGTGAAGGTAAGAACATAACGATAACCACCACGCAATGCTACACTCATTGGACCACACACATCGGTATGTATGATTTCCAATAAGTCCGTAGCTCGCTCCATCATACCAGAAAATGGAGTCTTAGTCATTTTTCCCATCAGACATGTGTGGCATCCCGCAAAACCACTACAAGAAAATCGCGTTGTTTTTGTGCATTGCATCGTCATCATCATGCATTGTTTGTCCGAAACTATTTTCGTAACGCCTAGTTTTATTTTCTAAATAACCCCCGTCTTTATTTCAAATTAAAACATCGGTCTGTTCAGATCTTTTATTTGTCTAAAAAGTATTTACAAAAATGTTTTACAAATAAAATAAATAATAAAATATTTTTTTTGTCGGGGAGACCGCCAGCCTGCCAGGCCAAAAGCCCGACAAGCCAGCAGTCTACGACCCGGCCCAACCAAACTTTAAATATCTGAACCTCTACCCAGATCTTTTCCTACCCCGTTCTATTCTACCCAGCCCCCTCCACCTCACCCCCTCCAATCCCCTCTCGCCACCTCACCTCTCATCCCTTCCCCCACCAATAGCCGTCTGCCACCTCACCCTATTTTTTTTCACTTGCCCTACACACCTGGCCCACCCCCTCTCTCACCCCCACTCCCCACTCAACCCACCACACAAACGCACACAGCGCGCAGCAACCACGCACCCCGCTTCCTCTCCACCCGCCGCCTGGCCCCACCCCGCCTGGGCCCCACCCCACCCCGTCTCCTTCCTCTTCCCCCGCATCCTCTTCCTCTGCTCATCACCACCAACCCCGCCGGCCTCAGACCCCCTCCGCGACCGCCCTGCTCGCCCACCGTCCCGCCAAGGACTACCCCGCCGCCAGCGCCGCCTCGCCTCTCCTCCCTCCCCTGGCCTCTCGCCTCGCCGCATCGCCCCACCAAACCGCGGCGTCGCCCTGGACCTCCTCGCCTGCCGTGGCCGCGCCCCGCTTCCCCGACGTGCACCCCTCCCCGTCACCGTCCCCGCCTGGCTCCTCCTCGCCAGACGCCCGCGACCGCCTCGCCGCCTTTTCCCCTCCTCGGCGCCGGCCTCCTCCGCCCCGCCGCCGACGCGCCGCCCTCGTCAACCTCCTCGTCCTTCGCCGCCCCTGGAAGCCCCGCGTCGTTGCTCTCTTCCCCGCCACCGACCGCGAACCGCCGCCTCCTCCGCGTCCTCCGACGCCCCTGGAAGCCCCGCGCCGCTCTCCCTCTCGCGCCACCGCCTCCCCGGAGCCTGCCCGCAGCCTCCTTCCTCCTCAGCGTCGCTGGCCACCTCCACCAGAGCTTCTCCCCGGGGCCCCTTCCTCCTCCGCCGCTCAGGCCCCGCGCCATGGGGGTCTCGTCGTCGTCCTTGGCACCGCGTCGCACCGGTCGACGCCCTCGCCTTCCGGCTTCGCTGCCTGACCTCGGTGGGCCGCCCGTGGTCGTCGGCCCCGCAGGCCCTGCCTCCTGCCGGCTGCAAGACAACCTCGCCGGGGATCTCCTTTGTCCGCTGCCTCGCTCGCAGGTCCACGGCGGCCAGGTGACGCACGTTGGTGTCTGCGCATGTATCTGTTGGTGCCTGTGTGTTGTTGTAACAAAGCAGTGCCCAAGAACTACGCTCACATTCCAGGACCTCGGACTAGATCCCTTCGACGCCATCAAAATCCCCGTACCCCAAAGGTGCTCGAAGAATCACGGACAAGAACTCCCTCTCGGACCATCAAGCACTCTTACACGGACATGAGAACCGATCTTCGGATCTGAAGGCGCCGAGTGTGCCGGCATGGACCCTCAAGATCTCCGTCATGGAACCGAAGACCGATCCCGTACCCGGCGCCACGCCAAGTGCTCCTTCCCGGACCCGAAGACCATCGGTCAAGTTCACCCCCGACAAAAGACGGACGACAAGATTCCAACCGAAGTTCGGATGTGATGGTGTCGGAACGACAAGTTCTACTTCACGGGCACCGAGCGTCAAGATCGCCTTCACGGGAAACCGCAAGACATCCTTCCCGGGATTGAAGACCGAACCCTCGACACGCCAAGACCTACTCCGTTATCCGAGAACAATCCCATCGAACCTCGTCCCCGTCGAACCCTGAGACCAACCCCGAACCCCGGAACCCCAAGATCGCCGATACCCAAATGTGTGACCCTAAGCCCTATTTTTATAATAATATATACTTGTTGCATTTTAAATTGTCATGCTTGCATACATATTGTGTGGTTTGGGGCACTATGCCGATTCACCTTATAATTAAATATGGGGCCCATATGCGGGCAAATCTAGTCTTATATTGGCCTCATTTAATTTGTGTAGCGAACCGGTAACTTATCTTGCCCTGTTATTACAACATTTAATTTGTGGGTATCTAGAACAACTATAACCATATACTTAATTGTCGGAACCCGGTTCCGCTTAATATTGCCTAATTGCATTGCACCTTTGCCATGTCATACATCATACATGCATCATGCTCGATCTTTTGCCGTAGTATTAAATAGTGCATCCGGTGTTTATTCTAGTGTTTTGCTTCTTCGCGGATAAGGCCGTTGAGTTGATGTGAGTTTTGCCCCGATCTTCGGTTGAACCTTCGGCAATGTTTTTCAGGAGAGCATCTCCCCCTTTCTACCTATCTTACTTTTATAGTCTTTGTTTCCTCCTGTTGATCTATTGCTATCTGTGTTGCGATGCTCTAGCTTTCGTACCCGTGATATCCCTTGCAGCCTTATATTGCCTTGGACACATCCTATTACCTGTTGTTTAGTAGCTAGTTGGACTTGCGTGTCGTAGTCGCTTGCTCAAGTGTCGTTGCGTGTCGTCAAGTACCACAGTTGTTGGAGTATTGCCGTGTGTTTATTGTTGGAGATGATCATAACTTTACTTACTGTTTAACAACTAAAATTGAAGTAGGTAAGCAGAGGCACAGGTGGGCAATAGATGTTATTTGGTTGTTAACCGCCCACTTGTGTCCCGTAGGACCCCGAGTACTTGATACCTGTTCCTTGAATATTCGCGCTATCCACATCCGGGAGGATTATGGGACCCCCCTGAGCCAGAGCTTGATCCATTCTTATTTCTTGGGGCCACAAACTAGTTTGAGGTTTTATTTACTATCATGTACTTATGCCATGCTTTACTGCTTTATTTACGATTGTGCGAGGAGCACCTGTACTGTTTAGGGAAGCGGAGTGTTTTCGCGGTATCGACAAGCCCAGTTTTGGGTTCCCAGTCGTTTACAGCCACTGACGCAAACCTTGAGTCCGTCTCGGAGTCAGCTAACTTCGTTGCGGGTGTACTCAATGGGGTGGCCCCCTGAAATATTTCTGAATCTGGTGATTGCTTTGTCGTGAAGGCCTCGTTGGGTTTTGATTTGGTTTTTCCGAGGTTGATCGAGTGTGTGTTGCTATTTGTGCACCCCTGCAGGGTAAAACTTTCTGAAAGCCGTGTCCGCGGTTATGGACGACTTGGAGCACAGTATCTCGATCATAGACAACTATAACTAAAGTAGTGCTATAAATTTGACTTTATAATGACTAGTAATCAGCTTCACTATAATGGAATGGCTAAATAAAACTGCCAACAATTGCTTGTTTGGGTTGTCGCTTGCGACCATTGTATTTGACTAGTAAGTATTGCAACTACAATGGAATGGCTAAATAAAAGTACCAACAACTGCTGGGTTTTGGGATATCTCATGCTAATTGTATCTGACTAGTAAGTGTTGCAACTACAATGGAATGGTTAAATAAAAGTGCACACTGCTTATTTTATCAGGATGACTATCTATATTTGACTAGTAATTGCTGCAACGATAACTGAATAAATAAAACTGCCAACGGTGTGAGTTCCTCGGTTGACTTCCTCGTTTGGTCTCGAGGGGGAAACACCAGGATGGGTTTGTCTGATGGTAGAATCAGGTTGGTTCCGAATAGGTCTTTCTTATCCCTCTCTGATAGCCGCCAGTTGTATCGAGTCTCTATAGGTTGTTTAGTGCATGCTGCGCTGCCGCTGCAGTCCACCATACCTGTGTAGGCGAGGACCGCCGAATTCTAGCCTCGCCGTGTACTGGCCTCAGTACTGACCGCTCTCTCTTTTTCCTTTGCCCTTTATTGGCACCCCTTTTGTTTAAGCAGGTTTTGGGATCGACGTCGTTAGCAGGGTTACCCTTCCGGCTTGGCCTGGGCAGGGTTATGGACGCCATTGGTTATTCTTCAGGGCTCTTAGCCCCATTTGCATCTTGTCCGTAGCCGGACGCTCTATCATTTTCAAGGTGATTTGGATCTTTGTATATTATATCTGTATTCTTGACTCGTTGAGTCGCTGTTGTACCTATCTGTTCTGTGGGTCCCATCGAGGACTGTTGTGTAATGTTATTACTTCGTTTTCCACCCGCACGAAAGTGCCTGGTGGGCACCTTTGAATCGTTTCTATGCGGGTTTGGCGGGTTTCGCTAAAACTTGCATAGGGCCGATTCTGAGGGTGTTACAACATGCTTCGCATCTTTCAAGTGATTCGAAATCAAGTGATTCAAGAAGTCCATCGGAATGGAGTTTCTTCATACGCTTCACTCCAATGTGACCAAGACGACATTGCCACATATAGGTCGAGTTATCGCTCGATTTCAAACGTTTAGCCTCAATGTTATTAATATGTGTATTTCCACTATCGAGATTCAACAAGAATAGACCATCTATCAAAAGTGCATGTGCATAAAACATATTACTCATATAAATCGAACAACCATTATTCTCGGACTTAAACAAGTAACCGTCTCGCAATAAACAAGATCCCGATTTAATGTTCATGCTTAACGCAGGCACCAAATAACAATTATTTAAGTATAAAACTAATCCCAATGGTAGATGAAGGGGTAGTGTGCCGACCGCGATCACATCAACCTTTGATCCGTTTCCCACGCGCATCGTCACCTCATTCTTCGCTAGCTTCCGTTTATTCTGCAGCACCTGTTTCGAGTTACAAATATGAGCAACCGAACCAGTATCAAATACCCAGGCACTACTACGAGTACTAATGAGATACACATCAATAACATGTATATCGGATATACCTTTCTTCTTGATGTTGTCGTTCTTCAAATCCGCCAAGTACTTTGGGAAATTCCGCTTCCAGTGACCTTCTCCCTTGCAGTAAAAGCACTCAGTATCAGGCTTAGGTCCAGCCTTGGTCTTCTTCGTCGGCGCGGTAACTTTCTTACCACCCTTCTTGAAGTGTCCCTTTTGCTTAGACTTGCCTTTCTTGAATTTGGTGGTCTTATTGACCATCAACACTTGGTGCTCTTTCTTGATCTCCACTTCTGCAGATTTCAACATGGCAAAGAGTTCTGGCAACTGCTTGTTCATGTTTTGCATATTGTAGTTCATCACAAAGTTATTGTAGCTTGGTGGTAGTGATTGGAGAACACGGTAAATCCCCAAAGCATTAGGAATCACTATACCCAAGATTTGAAGTTTGTTTGCGTGCCCAGACATCTTAAGCACATGCTCACTGACCGAGCTGCCCTCTTCCATCTTGCAGTTAAAGAACTTTTCAGAAGCCTCATAGCTCTCAATTGCCGCGTGAGTCTCAAAAATCAATTTGAGATCACGAACAATATCATGTGGGTCTGAATTCTCAAACCTTTTCTGAAGCTCCGATTCTAAACCATACAAGATAGCACACTGAACTGTGGAGTACTGAGTCTTCCGAGTGAGGTAAACATTCTTTACTTCATCGGTAGCAGTAGCTGCAGGTGGGTTACCCAGCGGTGCATCCAGCACATAGGTCAAATTACCAGCTGTGAGGACAATCCTCAAATTGCGGAACCAATCCGCGAAGTTGCTTCCATTGTTTTTCAACTTTTCTTTCTCTAGGAACGCATTAAAATTGATGGTAGGGGCCGCCATTGATCTACAACATATTTGCAATAGTTTAGACTAAGTTTATGACAAATTGAGTTCTAATTAATAGTTAAATTAATCTAGGTGAACTCCCACTCAAAACAATATCCCTCACATTGTTTTAGTGATCACACGAACCAAATTCACCACATCAACACCGATCATCACGAGAGTTGATATAGTTTCAATGGCGAGCAATCGACATGTTCATCATATCTACTATATGATTCATGCTTTACCTTTCGGTGATCCGTGTTCCGAGACCATGTCTGTACATGCTAGGCTCGTCAAGATCAAACCTTAGCTTCCGCATGAGCAAATCTGGCTTGCTCACGTTGTATACACTTGTGGAATCTAACACACCCGATCATCACGTGGTGCTTCGAAACAACAAGCTTTAGCAACGGTGCTTACTAAGGGTGAACACTTTAGAACTTGAAATTCATGTGCATGAGGGATCATCTTATAATGCTACCGTCGTTAACTAAGCAATACAAGATGCATAAAGGATTAACATCACATGCAATTCATAATATGTGATATGATATGGCCTTTCTTCTTTGTGCTTCCGATCTCCATCTTCAAGCACGAACATGATCTCCATCATCACCGGCATTGCATCAAGGTCAATGACGCTGCTCCAAGGTTGTTGTCCACCGGCTTCAACTATTACAACTACTTTGAATAGACACGCGGGTCTTAACAGAATTTAAAGACAACCATATGGCTCCTGTCGGTTGCCAACTTACAATAAGGAACATTGCATACATCAAATATAATCACAATCATGGCCATATCACATCACTGCACACCCCTGCAAAACAAAGTTAGACGCCTCTACTTTCTTTGCATGTTTTACGTGGTTTGGGGCTTTCAATAAGTCTCGATCTAACTTACGAACAAGAACCACAACATTGATACTAGTATTGTCAATCACCCGTTGTAAAATGAATCTTAACTATGCTGGGAGAAACAGGCACCCGCAAATCCACTTATGCAATACAAGTTGCATGTCAAGCGTGGAGCAAGTCTCATGAACGATGTCATGTAAGGTTAGCCCGGGCCGCTTCATCCCAACATCCCACAAGATGCAAAGTACACAAGAAGCAATCGATAATAAAAGCATCAACGCCCACAATGACCATTGTGTTCTACTCGTGCAACAGATCTACATATAGACACGGCTCTGATACCACTGTAGGGTTTCGTAGCATGGAAAACAAAAATTTTCTACCGCATACAAACAAACAAGCCAGGATCTATCCACTAGATTGTAGCAACGAGTCGATGGAATAACTCACCCTCGAAGATTCCAAAGTGTTTAACAAGAGCGGATTCTCGTGGGTGATGTATTCGTACTCTTCCCGATCTCAAGATCGCGTAGACGATCCTTCCGACGCTGCGTTCCGGCAGCGCTCCCGCAGTCGGTCACACGTTCGGTACTCGACGAAGACCTTCCTCTCCCTTGTTCCAACAGGCAGCGGAGGTTGTAGCACTCTCCTCGCGATTCCGGCAGCACAACGGCGTGGTACCAGAAGTAGAGGGGAGATCTCGCAGGGCTTCGCCTTAAGCCGGAGCGAGTATGGTGGACTATGAGAGAGCTCCTCGGCAATCTAGGGTTTAGACACACCAAGGAGGAGGCTTGGCCGGCGGCTAGGGTTAGCTAGGCGGCGGCGGCTTGCCCTAGGGCGGCGGCGGCTGCAGGAGGGCCGGCGGCTTAGGGCTAGGGTTTGCGGGTGGAGGTGTTGGGTGCTAGGAGGGGCAGCCCTGCCCCTACTTATATAGGTGGAGGGGGCGCGCCAGGGGAGGTGAGTCCCTCCCCAACTCGGTTTACCAAGGGGGTCGGAGGTGGAGGGGAGGAACTCCTCCCCAACTCGGTTTCCACCTTCCCCTCCACTTCCCAAAATAGCCGTTTGACTTTTCAAATTGGCGTTTGACTTTTCAAACTAGGATTTGATTAAACCATTTATTTTGTTCAGCGATGACACCTAGTACATGATGCAATCATTCCAACTTGGTATGACACATTCATGTACCCTTCCCCTTCGGAGTGCCGGACATTCCGGAACCTTCTAGAACATTCCCGATGAAAACACCGGAACCATTCCCCAACTCCGAAACAGGACTTTCCTTATATGAATCTTATTCTCCGGACCATTCCGGATCTCCTCGTGATATCCCGGATCCCATCCGAGACTCTGAACAACATTCGGTCTCTTACTCATCATTCCATAACTACTCAAACAACGTCGAATCCTTAAGTGTGTCTCCCTACGGTTCGTGAATTATGCGGACATGATCGAGACACTTCTCCGAACAATAACCAATAGAGGAATCTGGAAATTCATATGGCTCCCACATATTTCTACGATTACTTTGCGATCGAATGAACCACTTACATACGATACCAATTTCCCTTTGTCTCACGATAGTTTACTTATCCGAGGTTATGATCGTCGGTATCTCTGCATACCTAGTTCAACCTCGTTACTGATAAGTCCTCTTTTCTCGTTCCCGTGATATGTGATCCCTTGTGAGCCAGTCACATGCTTGCAAGCTAATTGGATGACATTTCACCGAGAGGGCCCAGAGTATATCTATCCGTCATATGGATGGACAAATCCCACTCTTGATCCATGTGTCTCAACCAATACTTTCCGAACACTCAATGCCACCTTTATAGCCACCCAGTTACGGTGTGGTGTTTGATGTCATCAAAGCATCCATCCGGTAAAGGTGATATGCATGATCTCATGGTCGAAGGAATTAGGTTACTATGTATCAGAAAGCATATAGCAATTGAACTATTAAAATGACTTGATCTTTATGCTACGCTTATCTATAGGAGTATGTCCACCATATCATTCTCCTAACGATATGATCTTGTTGTTAATAACATCTCAATGTTCATGATAGGGAAACCACAATCATTTATTAACCAACAAACTAGTATTATAAAGAGGCTTTACTAGGGACTCTATTTTAGTTTACAAATCACACAAGTATTAATGTTTCCTTGTTAATACTATTATAGCATGAATGTAAACATTTATCATAAACACAAAGATATAATAATAACTACATTTATTATTGCCTCTAGGGCATATCTCCAACACTACCTTTTCCTTAGTAGTTTCAGTTTTTGCCTGGAAGTTTAATCGGTAGCAGAGAGGAGAATATGCAAGTTTCACATAGCTTGTTTTATTCTCTGAAATTTGTCAGTCTTATCTAGATGTTCAAGTTCAACGCTTTTGTTGAATTTGGAGTGTGCACATCAGCAGAGTCATTTAATCATGATATGTTGTAATTGATTTATGTAGGTTTAATGAGATCATTATTATAATTGATGAGACATGGAAATAAAACTATTCCAGTCCCTTCCCATGATATCTTAGTTGAAGCTTTAGCTTTGCATGATCTGCATGATATCTTAGCAGCATAGGTCATTTGCATGATCTGCTATACTTTTGCACAGCAGCATAGATAGCTTCTGTCATTTGCATGATCTGCTTTTGTCATATGGCTATGCTATTGTCATTGTTGTCCATGTCCTTTCCTATAATGCCAAGCCCGAGGCTCCAGTTTTAAGAATAAGAACAGTTTCTATTAGTGCCTTAAGCAATCCTCCTGATGTGATGTACATAGCAATAATATGTAAATCTGAGGCTTAATTCCTGGTATGAATAGATTATAATTGTTTTCTATAGATCTAGGATGATCTAGCATAACACTTCTATGTTAACTGAGAGCTCCCTCCCCTCCAAACCTTTTCCTTTAAAAAAAATTAAAAGAACAGATGTAACACTTGTTTTCTAGTGTTAACAACTTAGTGGCTTCTATTGTCTTTGCATCTGCTACTACTGTGGTGCCTCCATGTTGGAGTGTGCATAGTAGTGGGTTCAAACAACAGGATTTTCTACTCCTTTCGGGTGGGTATGAATTTGTGCTGGTTGGTAATTGAACAATGGATTTATTTGAAATTATTCCTGGTGACCATCACTAGGAAAATGATTTAGCTTATTTAAGGTTTTATAAAGTTGATGCTTTGATATGTTGGTTATGTCCTATATGCAAGACTTGTGGATTTAGTAGATGATCTAGATGCATGTTTGCTTGACCAATATTTGGTTTAATTCTTTCTAATGATGCAATAGTCTGAGGTCAAATTGATAACAAAAGTATATATGGTTGTGGCACTGTGCTGGGACTGGATGGATGTGGTTGTGAAATGGTTTGGAAGGAAAATAGAGTAGTGTTGGTTTTGCTACTATCTGTGCTGGGACAACAACACCTTGAAATTGTGCTTGTGCTTGTATATGAAGCACTTTATTATGTCGTGTATGCAGGTTCTTGTATGAAATGAGTCCCGATTTTTGTCGGAATGTTGATTAACTTTCGTTTCGGCAGAAATCGGGCACTCCTAGTTTAAGAAAATTAGCAAAGGTCATGCCGGATTTTTCCGTGAATTTAACCAATTATTTGTTTTTTATTAGTGCAAAGATGTGTGACAACGACGAGGCTGGATGTTCTAAGCGCATCAGCGCTGAAGGAGAACTCAGACCTCCGAATAAACAATTGACATTCTGGGAGGCGGCCCAGCGGCTAGAAGACGGTGAAGAATACCATCCTTCGGAGAGCGAGGATGATGAGATGGAAGACGCGGAGGAAGAAGCCGAAGGAACGGCGGACGATGAAACGACTGATGGCGGAGAGGGCACAGGGAGTGGTAGCAATCCTCCTAAGAAGAAGCCGAAGGAACGGCGCCCGAACACGGTCGGCACGGTCAGGGAGGAAATTACCGAAGTGAGCCCATTAGGGGTTCCTTTGGAGCCCGACCTTGTCGTCAGAGGGTACGGTGGGCAAGTGGCGGCGATCACCCGGACAACCATCTCGATCAACACCGAGAATCTCTGGCATAAAGATAATGTCCACTTGCGCACACTCCTCTTCGAGAAGCTGCACGCAAGATACAAGTTCCCCGCTAAGTATTAGAACACAAATTATCATGGGAACGAAGTAAACAAATCCGCCCTCACAAAGATGAGCACCGCCCTGGCCAACCGGAGAACCCGGATAAAGAAGAAGATCTATAAAGAAGGCAAAAGTCTCGAGGAGATCCAGAAGATTGACCCGCAGATCACCGAAGATCAGTTCCGGGAGTTCAAGGAGAGGTGTGAATCCGAAAGAGCCCTGGCCAATAGTAATCGGGGAAAGGCGCTGCAGGCGATGAATATAGGTCATCACCATCTCGGATCTGGTCGATACAAAACCGCGGAGGCCAAATGGAATAGGGAGGACGAAGAGTATAGATCCAAGGGGATAGAAAACCCCTTTGCGAAATTCTAACCCGGGCAGGTTCGAAACTTCATCAGGGCCCGTTACCATGTGGACCCAAAAACCAAACAACTCACTGCGGATCCAGCGGTGAAGGAATTCGAGGAAATTGTGGTAAGTAATCTAATTACCACGGATCAACTCGATTGCATTCTAATTGATGATCTAAACGATTGACTGTTACTTCTTCTGCAGGAGGAGGAAATTGTTGCTAGTCATGGATCCCAGGGTTCCTCATCCCAGGGGTCGACAGCGGCCACCCGGTGGGATAATCCTTTTAACAGGGCGATGAACCGGGCCAAGAAAATAGAGCCGGTTACGAAGAAGCCGTCGTTGGCTGGCCGTCTGGCCGGCCTCGGGGGTAAGAATTGGGTGGATCATTTTGGTGCACCGCCGAGGACGCATGTGGCGCTGTCGGGAAGGAGCGAGGAGGAAAACCGCGAGGTTCAAGAACTTAAGGAACAAGTGGCGCGGATCCCGCAGATCGTCCAAGACAACCTGGAAATCACCCTCACATCCTTCCTGCCTACCTTGGTGGAGTCAATAGCAAACTGGAGTGCGGGTGGTCGAGTAGGGCCGTGCCCGATTCCAAGCATGGTCAGCAGCCACTTGAACAACGCGGCACCGACGAATCAGGCGAACTACGTGTTCATGACTCCGCCCGCTAGCACCGCGGCGCCGCAAGTGTTGGTGACTCCCCCTACCATCACCGCGGCGCCGGAGTACATGTTGGTGCCCCTCCTTCCATCGTCGCGGCGGCACCGGAGCTCCAAGCACCTGGCGGTAGGGAGAATACACCGGCGGCCAGCACCGCACCATCAAGCAGCCCTTCCGTCTCTTGCACGCCCGTCGCCGTATATGGTGCCTCGACATTAGCCGATCTCGATGCCATCACGGTAAACAAATTGCTTTACCGCCTTTCACGCCATCTATTACTCTTATGGCATATCTAACGACGCCGTACATGTTTTCCGCAGACGGATGTTTCTTGCACTCTCTTATGCTACGTGAACAACGAGCTGAGGGATGTTGCCAAGGGTACCATCGTTCAACCCTTGCAGCGCACGTTCCACTCAAGGCCGATGCCAGATAGCGTGCACATGGTTAAAATTAGTCGGGTGCTAAGGGGCTGCGACGACCTAGAACCTCCCATTCAACCCCCAGGAGCGGATGAAGAAGATCCGGCTATCCTCAGAAGTTGCTTCGGCTTATTATTGCAATGGCCAAAGAGCATGATCCATTTGGGGACGGTGGGGGCCATCACGCCACAGACAACAGCATCGCATGTCGTGCCAGCGACAAGCGGTGGCAAGGCCCCCTTACCGCCCTCGCCGTCACCTCCACGCGGTGGGTCGGATGATCATGTTGATGATATGCACATGGCGCAGGATCCGGCCGAGGACGACGAAGACTGGAATGATCACTTCTTCAACACTCAGTTTAGCAACGAAGACCTAGCTGGTGGCCCCACAGAGAAAGCCACTATCACCAAGCGTCTGTTTGGTTCTCAGGAGACGCCTCCAGCTTGCGCCTTTACAGAGCCAGCTGATACAACCAACCGGCCCTTTATTCTAAGCCCTGACACACTACATAGGGCGGTCGGTGCTCAGATTGCGGTGCCTGCCCGCTCTCCAAAAGGAAAAAAGGGCAGGAAAAGAAAATCTAGCAGCTCGAGCCAGCCGATGGCGTCAACAACTGCGAATCCGATCAGGTTTCGGGACGGGCCACCAAGACCCGAGGGTATTATGTGGAGGATTCATGTGGCGGGTGATCCCATGCTACCTAAGAATTTGTGGAGGCTCGCCAGTTCGGAACTACAGAGTGTGCATGACGGTGTGCTGATGATAGAGAGACGCCTTCTATCGGAGAAAGATCCCTCGCACCCGATATTCGTGGTTAAGGTGCCACCAGACTTGGGCTTCGTCGACAATGCCCCTGCGGATCTGTTCTTCCTGCGGTTCGACGACATCTTCAATATGTTCCGCCTATACCCGCTGCACTATACCATGGTCCGTCTGTTTTCTCTCAGCCTGGCCATGTAGATCATTAGAGAGAACACACCGGGCATCGCTATAGTGGACCCCTACTACATGCGTGACGGCTGCTTGGGTTCCCCGCCGAACGACGTATCGTGGCCTCGTACCTAAAAAGAATCCTCGTGGCGAACAAGACAAAGGAATATATTCTCGTGCCTTACTTTCCTGAGTAAATCGTTATTCACTCGCCACCATCGATTGGCTTTATTAGATTATCATCATTCTTTTTACAACACATTCCATTTGAATTTTTTGCACAGAGATGAACACTGCACGCTCATCTCCTTATCGCCGAAGCATTCCCACGCCACGTATTTCGACTCGGGGTGTCTAGAAAACAAAAAAAACTACGACAAGATCAAGGAAGTTCTGGATGATGCTCTCACTGGCTTTTCCTTGACGGAAGGCACCACCTTCATGCATACGAAGGTCAAGTTCGGCAGGCACGTCTTCAACCACGTAACGGAGTTCCCCTGCGTGAAGCAGCCGGAAAACATTAAGAAGGAAGCCTACTACGCACTCCATCACATGAGGGCGTTCCTACTTGACCAGCAGAATTCTACGCTGCCAGATCATCTCAAACAATGGGCCGAAGCAAAGGCCAAGATCACTGATTCAGATATTAGACAAGAGATGTCTCGCATCCAGCAGCAGTTTGGGGCAATCATCTTTCGTGATTTCATGACTTCGGGGGGATCTTCTACGGAGGAAATATCCCGAATAACCGTGACATAGAAGATCGCCTAGAGATGCAGGGTGACTATAGGAAGTTCATGACGAGACAAGGCGTCCTCCCATTCCCTAAGTCGAGCCAGAAGGCTTGATGTTGGCCTAGTTGTAGTTACAAACTATAGATGACCTTTGTGTGTATGTGGACAAGTGTACATGCTACTATACTTATCTTATTAGGTTTATGAATCATCGCTTACTTCTTTTGCTTATTATTATTATATATCAATCAATGCTTGGTTTTTTTTCTTACTCTTTGGTCCTTTGCTCACTTTGGTCCTTCTTTTTTTTCTTACTTTAGTAGTATTTTTTCGAGAATAATGCTGATGATTGAAATGTCGTGGCACAATATATATGTGAATGTGCTACGAAGGGATTGTGAGCCTTGTGATATGCACAAGTCCAGGTCTTGTGCATCCTACTTAGCTCACCGTTCCGTCGTAGCATATTCCTGTGTCCAACGACCTATATATATATGAGGCATTCTTTTTGATTTACTTTGGTCTTTTTCGAGAATAATGCCGATGATTGAAATGTCGTGGCACAATATATATGTGAATATGCTACGACGGGATTGTAAGCCTTGTGTTATGCACAAGTCTAGATGTTGTGCATCCTACTTGGCTTACGGTTCCATCGTAGTATATTCCTGTGTCCAACGACCTATGTATATATATATGAGGCATTCTTTTTGATTTATTTTGGTCTTTTTCGAGAATAATGCCGATGATTGAAATATCGTGGCACACTATATATGTGAATGTGCTGCGATGGGATTGTTCGCCTTGTGCTATGCACATGTCCAGGTGTTGTGCATCCTACTTGGTGAACAGTTCTGTCGTAGCATATTCCTGTGTCCAACGACCTAGCTAGTTATATATGAGGCATTCTTTTTGAGTTACTTTGGTATTTTTCGAGAATAATGCCGATGATTGAAATGTCGTGGCACACTATATGTGAATGTGTTGCGATGGGATTGTCCGTCTTGTGCTATGCACAGGACCAGGTGTTGTGCATCCTACTTGGCGTATAGTTCCATCGTAGCATATTCCTGTGTCGAACAACCTAGTTATATATGAGGCATGCCTTTTGAGTTTGGTCCTTTTGATTTAGGAGTACTTTCTATAAGTGTATCTTCATATGCGACTTTAATTATACATGTTTTTTTCAATCACCGGTTAATTATTATTGTCAACTTGTAGATGACGTGGTACGTCGTGTACAAGGGACGGGTTCCCGGAGTCTACGATGATTGGGAAGACTGCCGGAGACAGGTGCACCGTTTCAGCGGCAATAGCTACAAAGGGTACAACACTATGGCGGAGGCGGAAGCTAGATACACGCGCTATCTAGCGGGAGTTAGGACGAGGAACCGGATGAAGACCTACACCTTCGTCGCGGCGGTGATCATGCTTATCTTCTTTGGTTGTTTATCCCGCGTTTGTGTCTAGCTAGTTTAGATGTGTAGGCGAGCTTCCGAGCTCTAACTTGTTCGATCGACACATGTATTCGCATGCACTACTGTAGAATAGGCCATCAATGACATGCTCAAATGACCCATTAGTGACAGTCAAACCATCTGTCACTGATAACTAGTCACTGGTACAAGGTTACTAGTGACAGACACTTGCCTGTCACTAGTAAGTGTACCAGTGATAGGCGTTTACGAGAGCCTGTCACCAGTATGTATGTACTAGTGACAAGCAAGAAAAATGCATGTCACTGGTTGTGACCAACGATCGTAACTCTACGGGATTTTGTAGTGACGGGTCCATTGTCCTGCCCATCACTAGTTTGAATTTTAGTAATAAAAAAATAAATTCGCTTTCCACGGTTATTCCAGATAGCATAATTATTACAAAATTAAAAACATTTTCCACTAATATTTCAGATAGCACAACATGCTGTTGAATCAATAATAAGTTCACATAACTAAATATGACATAACTTTTACATGATCAGACACAGAAAAACTAGGATTGCCAGCGCATGCAAACCCTAACTATCTTCTAAGTAACGGTCCGTGACATAATTGTTACACGACCAGACACTACAATCACTATCTGCGAAATATCCAATTAATCTGACAAGATTGTGATGGTGCAAGAGGCTTAGCATGGGAACCTCCACAAGAAATTCATAACTTCCCTGAAAACCACTTCTATCGAGTTGCTTCACAGCAATAGCCTGCTAAATGACACAGCCAATATCAGTAAAAAAATCAAGGAAATTACTGGTAAATCTATCTCCTAATTAGCAATCTGTGACAAAGAACACAGTTATGTTGACGGAATAGGAATACACAGTGAACAAGAGCTTGCAATAACAAACTTGTCCATTCTCCATGTGTCATTTATAGACGACGACATATCTAACGGTTGCATGATCTAAAACTAACAGGTTTGGTGAGCATCTACAATAACTACTAAAATTACAACTATATTGGTCTGCAATTGGCATGTCGAATTTTGTAGGGTCAATACTTTCTGCCGGATGATTCCATTACTACAATTTGCTACTAAGTTTGTCTAGTTCCAAGATGTAGAATCCATATTGAATCAGGTGGTTGTACATTCACATCTGTTACTAGAACTGCCACTTATTATGATCAAATTGGTGGCACAAGGGCACTTTGCAGACTACTTCATTTCTGTGTTCTCGTGTTTAGTTTTATCTTATCAGATGGCATATATGTGTGTTCCACCTAATCGGTTCCTTGACACGAACTAAAAATTGTGCATGTGCAAGTTTTGACTAATGCAACTTAATACATAACCTATGTTCGTGCTTCAGTCAACCAACATGGACGCTATCTCAACCTTGCTTTAGGGACATCAATGCTTCGGAATGTTAGCTCCCTGTACCAAACAATGCTTCTAAAACCGATGACAGCACACTGAATGAAAATATCACACATTCATAGATGTACATACTTTATAAGTTATTAGACTTCACTTGATAATCCTCTACTTGAAAATACATTACTTTTCATTTGTTTTCTAAGAATATCATTAAATGATCCGACAAAATAGAGATGTATTATCATATCAAAAGAGTACATGAAAGTTCCAGGAAATTTCTCATGATAAAATGTTAATTCTTTGAAATAACAATGCCTGCAGGACATGAAAATTCTAGGAGGCAAACAATGATAATCTGAGTAATTGCGAATGGCAAGAAAACTACACGGTGCCATGCAAAATTATTACTTCCTAACATTTCACCATAAGTTGGGTGATATACATAAACCAAAAGCGAAACAGAACAACTAATCATAAATTTCAGGTAAGCATGTTACCTTGTAAAACTTATAGCAACGTAGAATCTTGAACTTTTGGGCTGAGCAAGTGTCAGAAAACACACACGTCCCAGCATGCATAGGCAAGCTATTGAAGTGGACCCTCCAACTTCAACACATAACTAATTCAGCAGCCAGCAGTGTCCACATTCCAGAGGTGACGTGGTAATGGGGAATAGAGAGTCAGGATCTGCAACCAAGCGCAATTAATAAGAAAACTAATTGAGAAACTAAAATATTAAATGTATCTATGAAGGTTGCTCTCAGTGAGGAAATCAAATTATCAAGGAACATCTGTAGGTCTTTATCATAATTGTAAAAGCCTGAATTCTTATTTTCTTCAGATTGATCGATCCCTTAGTGTTTTACTGTACTTAAGCATGCTTTTGTTAAGTGGCACATTTGGAAAAAGAAATTGGAGAATAGCATCGCTTAGTCTATTTTTCCATGCAGCTCTGAACCTATAAATGGCATACTTGATATTATCACATCACATATTTATGTAGAAAATGGATATAGTTAGTCTAGCATACAAAAAGAAAAGAGAGATCAGGTCTCATAAATTATGACTGATTTAAAAAGATCTGTAACTCTTCTTGATTCATATATATTCATGCCTTTTTGGCAAACCGAAACTTCATCAGGCAAAGGAAAAAACATGCAAGAAAACGGAAAATGAAGGAACCATGCCTAAAAAGCTTCCACCCTATGTCCTGCCAACATCCTCGTGCATTTACTACACCAAGAATTGTAATTATATGATCAAAGCATAACTTCATCAGACAAAAGATCAATGATTTCGTTCAAATGCAGGTCAATGACTCCAGCCAAAGTAAGATCCCTGAAACATCAATGAATTCAATTATGATAATGAGTAATTCGAATCTGAACAAAGTGCGGTTCGAACTGCAGGGTAGAATTGCAGGCTTGCAGCTACGTGCGACCAGCGGGTTCAGGGACATGCAGGGCGGCGTCGCGTGCCGGCGGGCGCACAGGACGTGCAGGCGGTCCCAGATTCCGGCGACAGGGTGTCCTCGCGTGCAGGCTACGGTGGTGGACGTCGGCAGGCGTCCTCGCATGGTCCTCCCGTGCGAGCGGTTGCAGGTTACGTGCAGGGCGGCGGGAGGCCGTCGGTTGTGCAGCCTGCGGAGGGCGGGCGGGCGGCCGTAGGTAGGGTGGTCGGCGGGCGGGCCGGCTAGCTCTCCTGCTGTGCGTATGGCGGCGGAAGCGCTGCGGGGTGCGGCGGGCGGCGGGCGGCGATGGAGATGTGGGGCGGTTCGGAGGAAGATTATCAGTGGAAAAAAAAAAGTAATGTGCGCGGTGTTGTCCATTGGGCTGATGAGGCGTCAAACACAGCTCCGATCCGTTGGATATTTCGATTGTAGGGCCTAGATTAGTTGGATCAGACAGTCGGGGTCTTTTATATTGGTATATGGTGTATACTATCACATCACATATTTAAGTAGAAAAATGGATATAGTTAGTATAGTCTAGCATAAAAAAATAAAAGAGAGATCAAATCTGAGAAAGTATGAATGATTTAGAAAAGATATGTAACTCTCCTTGAAATAGAGACCAGGTCTTAAAAAGCATGATGCCGCTGATCTGATCGGGTCGGTTGGCCAAAATATGGCCCTTGAAACCAGTGACGGCCTTTACTATGTCTGTGCTAAGAATTTGTATCATTTAGAAACACCCTACATCGAAAATAATAGCGACATACACAAATTAAGCTCGTCACTACTTATAGCGTTTTCAGTGACATGCATTCACGTGCGCATGTCACTAAAATATTTTCTCGTATGTACGGTGTCTAAAAAAACACTAGTGACAGTCATATTTACATGCCTGTCACTAATATTTTATACTAGTGACAGGCTTGTTGTTGCTCATCGCTAGCAATACACAGTAGTGACGGGCACAATTTTGCCTGTCACTAACCACCTAGAGGCTATAAGCCTTTCTGCAGTAGTGATGTCACTAACTATTTTGTAACTTGATCGAAACAATGTAACTTATACTATGTATTCATGTATGAGACTTATCTATATGTATTTGTTTCAATCTTGTTTTGCAAATTGTGTATTTATATATATAATTGTATATCTTGTATCTGTGTGTGTATATCTGCCTGTAATATTGTATATAATCTGTATTGTATATCATCTGGTTCTGAAATTAAAAAAACAAAAAAAACACCTGTGACGCACATGACCTAGCTTTTGTGGCGCACTACATCTAAAGCGCACCTAAGCAGCTTAGTGGCGCACTGCGACGTGCGTCACAGAAGATCCAACGCGTAGCGCACCTGCCCACATAGCCGTGGCGCACTAGCAGGTGCGCTACGCCTATCTCGACACAACCGTGGCGCACTAGGCAGTGCGCCACGGCTAGGAGATAGGCGCAGCGCGAGGCTAGTGGCGCACTGCTAGTGCGCCATGGATGGCCATTCCAAGTGCGCCACAAACAGGCATTTTCCTAGTAGCGCGCGGCGCTAGCTGGGCCGTGGGCCGACGCGGGGCTGAGCACCGGGGCGTTTTCTGGCAGCGTGAGCGACAGATAGGCCGCTGCATCTCGCGGCGGCAGGCTGGCAATGGGCCGTGGCCCAGGGAGGGGCCTGGGCGCACCGTTTAATGTTTTTTGATTTACAGAAGCAGTCTTAGCTGTTTTTTAATTGTTTTTTGTTCAGTTTTTCGAGCAATTTTTTGCATAGTTTTTTACTCAAATTTATTCCAATAAAATTTTATTAGAGAATTTAAAAGGTGACATAATTTTTCTGTAAAGTCTTAAAAGTTGCTTAATTGCATTATTTTTTTCGCTGCAAATAGTTGATAGAAATTGCTTAAATGCAATAAAGTGATAATTAAAATTGTTTAAAGATGTGATAAAGTGATATTAAAGTTAATTATTCTCCTGTTATTTAATAACCAACGTTATTAATAGCATGATCATGATTTGCTAGTTAATGAAATGAAAGGTGCATTTATCTTTATTTTTTGTCTAACGATGATATAATTTTAATTGCACAAACAGTTGCATGTTTAATCTATACCAACGTTGGATTAATGCATATAATTATTTTTTGTTATCTCACATATTTTATGGTTTTCAGTAGGTCTCAACCTCATGATTTGCCTCAAGGACATTCCGATGCTCAGGGGGGACAACTACACTGAGTGGAGGAAGAAAGTAAACCTGGCATTTGTGTGTGCCGAGGTTAACTGGATTGTAGAAACCAAACAGTCAGGCAAGCCTACAGACCCAGTAAGAGATGATGCTGATAATAATGCTTCTTGGGAAAAGAGGAAGAGAGACTATGCTCTAGTGGAGTTGGCTTACTCTATTGATAATCAAAAATGGGTAAATGTCAATAAAAAGTGTTTGGCCTTTGTAAAGAATACGATTGAGAACGCCATTGTGGGCTCAATCGAAGAGTGTGCCTCCGTTGGGGAGTATCTAGCAAAGATAAAGTGTCAGTTTACTGGCTCTTCAAAGATGTATGCCACCCAGCTGCTCAAACAACTAGTCATAGAAAAGTATACTGGAGGGCCACATGGCATCACGGAGCACATCTTGAGGATGAGCAACATGATTGCTAAATTAAAGCCCATGGATGCTGACCTCGAGCTCAAGCCTGCTCTGCTGGTTCACCTTGTCATGGCCTCCCTTCCCCAACAGTTTGAGAAATTTGTGATTAACTACAACATGTCTCCTGAAAAATGGGACATTGAAAAGACCATTGGGATGTGTTCTCAAGAGAAAGAAAGGCTCAAGTTCATTCATGGTGGTTCTCTGAACTACGTGAAGGACAACATGAAGAGAACATTTAACAACAACAACCATGATGGTTCCCCTTCCCAGCCACATGGAAAAGTCCCCCAACAGTATCAGCATCAGCAGAGTATCCCAGGGGACAAGGACCAGTGTCACCATTGCAAGAAGCCTGGTCACTTCAAGAAAGATTGCCCAATATGGCTCAAGTCCATAATGGCAAAGAACGGTAAAGACACAGTTTCTTTTGTAAATGAATCCTTGTATGAACAGTTTTCTAAATCTACTTGGTGGATTGACTCTGGTGCAACTATTCATATTGCAAATTCTTTACAGGGATTCCATTCGACAAGGACTTTGCAAAGAAGCGAAAGATGCATTGAGGTCGCGAATGGAGTGCAAGCAGAAGTTGAAGCTATTGGCGACGTCCCTCTGGAGCTAGCTGATGGTTTCATTATTCTGTTAAAAGATGTTTTATTTGTTCCCTCGCTTCATAGAAACTTAATAAGTGTGTCATGCTTGAATAAAGACAGTTTTGAATGTTATTTTGTACATGGCAAGTGTGCCATATGGTTTAATGATGCTTGTGTGGGTACTTCTTTGTTGGAATTATGCCCTAGAGGCAATAATAAAGATGTTATTATTATAATTCTTGTTCATGATAAAGTTTATATTCCATGCTAAAATTGTATTAAGCGGAAACTTTAATACTTGTGTGGTTTGTGAACAACGTCGTGTCCCTAGTACTCCTATATGGACTAGCTCATTGATCAATGATGGTTAAGGTTTCCTAACCATAGACATGAGTTGTCAATTGATAATGAGATCATATCATTGGAGAATGATATGATGGACAGACCCAAACTAAGCGAAGCAATTAGATCATATCATCGTGTTCATCTTTGCGAAGCTTTTCCTATGTCAAATATTGTATTCCTTAGACCATGAGATAATACAACTCCCTGGTATCGGAAGAAAGCTTTGAGGTCATCAAACGTCATCCTATGAGAGGGTGATCATAAAGGTGTCTCTCAGGTGATCGGAAAGTATCTGTTGGGTTGTATGTATCGAGATGGAATTTGTCCCTCCCAAGTCGGAGAGATATACTTCGGGCCCACTCGGTAATCGATATCAACACCGCTTGCAAGCATGTGGTTAAGGAGTTAATCACAAAGTGATATCGGATTACGGAGAGAGTAAAGTACTTGCTGTGAACGAGATTGAACTAGGTATGACGCTACCGACGATCGAATCTCGGGCAAGTAAAATATCGCGAGACGAAGGGAATATATATATGGGATTGTTTGAATCCTGACATCGTGGTTCATCCGATATGATCATCGATGAATGTGTGGGAGTCAATATGGGTGCCCAGACCCCGCTGTTGATTATTGATAGAAGATCATGTCTGCATATTCTCGAACCCGCAGGGTCACACACTTAACGTATCTCGACGCTAGGATAGATTGGATAATTGGTTTATGAATTTTTGTTCGGAGTCTCGGATGGGATCCGGGATATCACGAGAGGTTCCGGAATGGTCCGGAGAATAAGATTCATATAAGGCAATGCAGTTTTTGGAGTTCGGAATTGTTCCGGGTTAATCGGTATTGTACCGGAAGCTTCTAGAACCTTCCGGAAGGGGACCAACGTGGCCCCACCTTCCGGGAGGGGGCATGGGCCTATGAGGGAGTGTCCTGGCCGCATTGGGCCAAGGGCACAAGGCCCCATAGGGCCCAGCCGATCCTAGAGAGTTTAAACTCGTTTAAACTAGAGATAGGGTTTCTAGAAGGGGGAGAGTCCTTGCCCCCCACTTCTCCCTCCCTTGGCCGCCGGACCAAGGCTTGGAGGAGGGGCAAGGGCTGGCCGTCCCCCCCCTCTATATATAGAGGGCTGGTGCGCCCCCTCCCCCCTACACCTTGCCTCCAAACCCTAGTTACCCTACTGCCCTTCCTCTCTCCCTCCCGACTGTTTGTAGGCGAAGCCCTGCTGCAGAAATTCTCCACCATATACACCACGCCGTCGTGTTGTAGATCCAATCTATCTCTCCACCATACTTGCTGGTCCGAGGAAGGAGGATACGTCGAGGTGCTGCACGTGTGCATCTCACGGAGGCACCGCCACTTGTGGTGCTAGATCGGATCGGATCGCGAGGAGGAGAAGCGAGTACGACTACATCACCCACGTTCCAACGAACGTTCCGCTGTGCGAATCTTCAAGGGTATGAAGATCTAATCCAATCTCTCTCGTTGATTGCATCTCCTAGATTAGATCTTGGCTTTCCCTCTGTTCGCATCCGTAGAAAATTTTGATTTACTATGCCGCGAATCCCTTCATTCTTTACTTCACGATAAGCTTTATTTGTTATACTTGCATGAAAAAGTGCTTTCTGTGTGTAATGTGAGTGAGCAAATTTCCTTGTCGAACAAAGAACAAAAGAAAAGAAAACGAACTCATGACTCATCGAAGTTATGGCACTATAGATTAGGCCATATTTCGAGGGGAAGAATAGAAATCCTCGTTAAAAATGATATTCTTCCTCCGTTAGAGTTCTCAGATATCGAACAATGCATAGATTGCATAAAAGGAAAATATGTAAAGCAAATCAAAAAGGGTGCAAACCGAAGTTCGGCAACACTAGAAATCATCCACACTGATATTTGTGGACCGTTTCCTGTGAAAAGTGTGGATGGTTATGATTCGTTCATAACATTCACAGATGATTACTCCCGATATGATTACATTTATCCAATTAAAGAAAGATCTGAGGCATTGGATAAATTTAAAATATTCAAAGCTGAAATTGAAAATCAGCATGATAAAAGAATTAAAATAGTTCGGTCTGACCGTGGGGGAGTACTACGGTCGGCACACTCCATATGGTCAAGTACCTGGACCTTTTTCAAGGTTTCTACAGGAAAATGGAATAGACGTCTAGTATTCTATGCCGGGCGAACCTCAGCAAAATGGAGTAGCTGAAAGGCGTAACCGTACTTTTATGGATATGGTGCGCAACATGATGAACTATTCCATCCTCCCATTGGGATTATGGATGGAGGTGCTTAAAACCGCCATTCACATTCTCAATAGAGTACCAAGCAAGTCGGTGCCCAAAACACCGTACGAATTGTGGACAGGCAGAGTCCCCTCTCTACGCCACTTGAGGGTCTGGGGATCCCAGCTGAGGCAAAAGTTTTTAATCCAAGCATTGCAAAGTTAGACCCCAAAACAGTCTCTTGCCACTTCATTGGCTATCCAGATAGATCAAAAGTTTATCGTTTCTACTATTCTGACAAATACACAAAGTTTGTAGAAACAAGACATGCAGTCTTCTTGGAGGACGAATTGATGAGGGGGAGCATGGTAGCTCGGAAAATTGATCTTGAGGAGAAGAGGGTGCATGCACCTAATCCGATGACTCAGGAGCCATTTTTCTCGCTACTTGTTGTGCCACCATCTATAACCCCTAAGGTTGTGGTGCCGGCACCTGTTGTGACTCCAAATGTGACAACAATGGGAGAAGATCCGGAACCTGTCCGTCAGGAGCCACATGAACCCACTGTTGAGCACAAAAGGGAGCCGGAACAGCCACACACAGCGGATGTGCCAGAACCTGAGGCACAAAATGAGCAAGAGTCTGACGAACTCAGAAGGTCTAAAAGAGAAAGAAGACCAGCCATTTCTAAAGAAATTTACAAAGTTTATAACACATAAACAACTCATATGGAAGGTGATCCCACCTCATATGAAGAAGCCATGAGAAGCCCTCACTCAACCAAGTGGGTGGAGGCAATGGAAGATGAAATAAAATCGATGAGTTCCAACAATGTTTAGGACTTAGAGGAAATTCCTAAAGGAGCCAAAATAGTAGGTTGCAAATGGGTCTACAAAACAAAGTATGACTCCAATGGGAATGTAGAAAAGTAAAAAGCAAGACTTGTGGCAAAAGGCTTTACGCAAAGAGAGGGAGTAGATTACAATGAGACTTTTTCTCCGGTCTCATGTAATGATTCCTTCAGAATCATAATGGCACTAGTTGCACATTTTGACTTAGAGTTGCATCAAATGGATGTAAAGACGGTATTTCTAAATGGAGATTTAGAAGAGAATGTTTACATGAAACAACCCAAGGGTTTTTTCATGGAGGGGAAGGAACATATGGGATGCCGCCTAAATAAATTCATTTATGGGTTAAAGCAAGCCTCTAGGTATTGGTATTTAAAGTTCAATGATACAATTAAAAGATTTGGATTTAAAGAAAATGTTGAGGACAACTGCATTTATGTAAAGTTTAAAAGTGGAAAATATATTTTCCTAATTCTATATGTGGATGATATCTTGCTTGCTAGAAGCGATGTCAGTCTACTACTAGAAACAAAGAAGTTTTTGTCCTCAAATTTTGATATGAAAGATCTTGGTGAAGCTTCTTATGTTTTGGGCATAGAAATTCACCGAGATAGAAATAATGGAGTGTTAGGACTGTCACAGAAGGCATATTGTGAAAAGATCCTAAAGAAATACAATATGCATGCGAGTAATGGCACACCTGCTCCCATAGTCAAGGGCGACAGTTTTGGAAAATTTCAATGTCCAAAGAATCAATATGAGATCGATCAAATGAAGTCAGTACCATATGCTTCGGCCATTGGAAGCTTACAGTATGCACAAGTGTGCACTCGCCCTGACTTACCTTTTATCACGGGGTACTCGGTAGATATCAAGAGAATCCAAGCATAGAGCTCTGGAAAATGGTAAAGAAAGCTTTGCGTTATGTGCAAGGCACAAAAGGCCTCATACTAACATATAAAAGATCCGATTCCCTAGAAATAAGATGGTATTCAGATGCAGATTTTGCAGGAGATAAAGATGATAGAAAGTCCACGACAGGATATGTCTTTACTCTCGCAGGAGGTGCTATTTCGTGGAGAAGCACCAAACAGTCAATAGTTGCATCATCTATGATATATGCAGAATTTATAGCATGTTATGAGGCCATGAGACAGGCGTTATGGTTAAAGAAATTCCTACCCGACTTGAGAGTGGTAGACTGCATTAGCAGACCACTAAAGTTGTACTGTGACAACGAGCCCGCAGTATTTTATGCTCACAACAACAAATCGAGTAATCCTACAAAGTCAATAAATATAAAGTATTATGTTGTGAAGAACAAAGTCCAGGATCAAACTATAAGTCTCGAGCATATAAGGACAAAGATATGCTTGCGGATCCGCTAACGAAAGGCTTACCACCCAATGTGTTCAAGGAACACATAGCCGGCATGGGATTAATGGAAAGCCTATGATTCATGTACTACAGAGGCCCAAAAGTAACAGGTTTTGTTTCAAAATAGAAAAGTATGTAGTGGCTGACTGATTCTATCGGCAGTTGAGCTAAGACGATGAAACATGCTCTATGTATTGATCCGTGATAAAACGAATAAAGTATAAAGTATAAAGTTAAAAGTAAAGTTGAGATCAAGAGGGAGAATATTAGATTGATCTCTACCGCCGAGTCCAACGACTCGAGCGGGATCCCTATCCGCGCCCTGATCGGGGGCGCCCAACCTCATCTGGTTGGTGGGCCCCTGTCGTCTGCGCTATATAAAGGAGGTGGGGGCCGGCAGCACGTCTCACGAGGTTAGTCGTGTCCTAGCCGCCCCACTTACAAGCCCATCCGATCTAGGCTAAGCGTTGTGCCGACGGGAAGCTCCACCGCGCCACCCTCACCGCACACTCGTGCCGCCCCCTTTTCCCATGGCTAGTGACACTGGCACTAGCACCGATATCCCCTCCGGCTCGTGCTCGTCGAGCCAAGGTGCATGTGTGTGTGTGTGTGCGTGCGTGCGTGCGTCCGTGCGTGTGTGTGTGTGTGTGTGTGTGTGTGTGTGCGTGTGTGCGTGTGTGTGCGTGCGTGCGTGCGTGTGCGTGTGCGTGTGCGTGTGTGCGTGCGTGCGTGTGATCTACTAGATTCATTCCATATTGGTTCTACCGAGAGTAGTCTACGCCTAACACAGTTTCCTAAGTTTAGGGGACACCAAAGAAAAATTTGAAAGGAAGTTCAGTTGAAGGTTAGAGAGTCGCAACTCGCAAGTGCTTTTATAATGCAAAAAATATATTGCTTATATAATAATGTGTTGTAATTGTATCTGGTGTTTGATCTACGGGTTTGTCCTGTACTAATAATAGTAGAAAATTTTTGTAACCGAAAGAAATTGAGAGTTCAGACTCAGACGAAGAAGTAAAGTCAAAGGAAGGGTAACAAAAGGGAGCTCCTCTCTTGGGCTCGGCCCATCTCTGTGATTTCGTTTGCAAGTTGAGTGGGATTTGATCGGTTGGGCCTGTCCATCTAATGGAGATGGACAACAGCATTACTTCGGCTTGAGGGAGCCGAGTCCTCTGCCTGAACTTGAACGTCCAAACAGTGAGTGTGAGTGCTATTTAAAAAGAAAATGCTACTCCCTGTGATGCATAATAAGTGTCCGTGATTTCATATAAAAGTTGTTATATTAAATAACCGACACTTACTATGCATCCAAGGGAGTACCCAGAGGATATCAACCACAAAGGCTCGGAGAGGCCTGGCTTGAGGAGACGGCTTCGAGTTCAGATCACGTTGAGCTGCAAAAACCGTGGACTAAACTTTGGTGGATTGAAGTCCCAGCAAAATTAAAGGTATTTCTATGGCGGTTGGCCCAACACTCGCTACCAACAACGGATCTCCTTTTTTGCAAAAAAAAAGTCATACAATCTATTCATAATCCTCAACAATAGTACAATAAATCCCAAAAGTAATAAAATTATAAACAGGTCCGTTGACCACCTAGCGACGATTACAAACACTCGAGCGAGCCGAAGACGCGCCGCTGTCTAAATCATAGAAATATTTCATATACAAGTGCTTGCGGCATTTGTGAGCGGATAATTCGTGGCGAAGCTCACTAATTGACTGTATGATGGCACGATGTGTGTTGCCTCTTGTTAATGACGAGATGGTCGAGCACATGTGTGAAGAGGAACCTGAGTCACGGAACTACTGGCTGTTTTCGATGATCGATACTCTGGCTCATGGCCAGTTAATCAAGGTATGTGTCATGCTACGGGCTATTTAGCACGCACAGCAGAAAGCAATCCATCACGAAAATATGTTTCCCGCTGAGTACACATTGTTTTGTGGAGAATTTTCCCTCGGATCTAAGCCAAGTTGCTGAGAAAACTGAGAAGAAGGTAGTTGCACCTGTGAGAGCCCACCCTGCCTGCATTCTGCCGCCAACGAGTGTGGCGAAGCTGAACGTTGACGCTGGTGGTTTAACAATGACAAGATCGGCAAGTGCAGTAGTGGTAGTAGCAAGATCAGAGACGACTAGGGCTTATCTGGGTGCTAGCTTCTGCAGTTCCATTTGATTATCTTGACCAAGTGTAAACCGAGTAGTAGTAAGCAACTAAGCAAAATGCAGACTGACGACATTGATTGACTCAACGTTTTCTATCCAATTGTATGTTGGCTCACACACAGCATGCATGGTTCCTTCCAATTGCTATTTAGCATTTGACCTCCTCTTAGTATCTCCATTATGTTGTTTGCACATCGGCTCAGGAGGAGTCAGGTAGACAGATAATAAGAACTAGTTGTTCTTAGTAATGTCTCAGACAACTTAACCTTTTTGTCCTTCCTATTTTGAAAGTTGAAACGAATATTAAAACTTCAGCCAAATCCAACTAGCTATTTCCAAAATTAGTAGCCATTAATTAGTATCAGCACATGTCAAATACATATACATATATTTCTGTCTAGCTAGGGTTAGGTTAACTAACTAGCAATCTGAATGGAAGTGTACAATAATTCGCATGCATGCAACGTATGTCACAATCCAAATATATTTCCTTCAATTCCCAATTAGAAAACTATTTTCCTACCGGATGGAAGCCTACAAGATGTAGTAAAGAAACAAATCCAACATATAGTCAACACACATGTATAACGTGTCCTTTGGGTGGCAGCCAGCGCCCCTGCAGCAACATTCCTTCTAATCTTATCGACGTACAACTCAGAACATGTAGAAATATATTATACTCCCTCCTTTCAGAATTATAATATATTTTATCTTTGTAAAATAAATGTATCTAAATAAATTTTAGTGTGAACCTATACACTGAAAGACGTCCAGATACATTCGATTCACAAAACTAAAACATCTTATATTTCTAAACGGAGGGAGAGTACTCAACAACTTACATGTTGAATTGTTCATAACCTTAGTTATTAGTCCGGGTGGCTCACGGTGCATGCTAGTGCGCCATGGCGCGAAGAGGCACCCTCTTTCGTGATGTGATCCCTGGCGCCTCCTCCATATCCATCACCTCAGACGGCGGAACCACCCAGTCAAACCGCCCAATGAGGTTTGCGAGTACGAGCTCCACGATGGTGGCCGTGAACCCAATCCCCGGGCACATCCTCCTACCGGCGCCAAAAGGTATGAGCTGGGGATGTCGCCCGCGGAAGTCCACCACGCTATCGACGAACCGCTCAGGCCAGAACTCATTGGCATGATCCCATGCCGTCGGGTCCCTCCCGACGGCCCAAGCATTCACAATGACACGGGTCCCAGAGGGGACGTAGTAGCCGTGGACCCTCGTGTGCTGCATGGATTCACGGGGAATAAGTAGAGGACCCGGTGGATGTAGCCGCATCGTCTCCTTGATGACAGCCCTGAGGTACTCCATTGCCGGGAGGTCCTGCTCGGTGATGACGAGTGAGTAGCCAGTCTTCGTGCAGTGGCGCCTAATTTCCAGTTGTAGCTTCTGCATCACTGACTTGTTGCGGAGCAGCTCGGCCATGACCCATTCCAGGACGATGATGGTCGAGTCTGTCCCTGCTCCGAATAGATCCTGTCCAAATTAATCCAAGCATTGTATGAGGATAGAATTGGCAGGTCCATGTTGCGATGCGATTATGATTCTTAAAGATGTGCTTGACCAAGCTGGACAGGACCACTACATTAATCGTGACAACATGGCATGATCGGATGGATGCGACATGTATGCACGATATAGTCCATCTTAGTAACTTTCTAATATAGGTAGACTATCTATATCTATATGGTTATGATAATTATTGCTTGGATTTTGCATAATAGGTTGCAAACAATCATTTATCAACTTTCCCAAAATAGGTAGGCTATATTTACAAAATTTTATACAGAAAATACCAATTTAGACATACATTCTTATAACTATATAAACAATCAATAAAATTTCACAGAATACACAACGGAGTAAAAAATGTTAATATAACTGCACATAGTGAAACGAAATTTACAAATCACATAGAAGAATAAACAACATCAACATGGGCTTCTACTAGTCAACCAACAATTTACAAAATAAATGAATCTCCCGGGAAAAAGCAATTCAAATCTATGATCGAACAAATACATATTTGATGATATTTTAGATTCTCTGCATTAAAACTATAAATATAATATAGGTTACAAGGATGCACACTCACACACATCACTATAGCCAATCACACACATGTGTGTATACATCCTGCTAGAACATGCTTTGATCTTGAATAAAGGTCCCTAGCTATCAGATAAATCTGCTCAGTGCAAAGACTTGTATTAGAACCAAGCTACTAAGTAGCTCTACTTCTTCTCTGTCCTCCAACGCATTACAAATCTCATATGGTGACCCTGATAGCCCGCATACATCACGCTAGATATTCAAGCACGCCAAAAAATGCTACTACTAGATGTCCAAGGATCGAACCTGGTGAGCAGCCTGCCCGTCTAGCTTTAAATGTACCACATAGTCTTACCAGCTAGTATTGTTTTTAAGTTTCCATCTAGTAATGGCTGAATTTGCACTAATACTCATCAGATGCTTTGCATGGTCAGCCACCTGAACCTCTTAGCAGGATTCCAATCACATCTTGATGGGCAAAATATTCTAATCTCATTTATTTATGGGCTATGGATAACTTTATGTGTCAAGTTGGGCTATTTAAATAACTTTAGTTTGCCCACAACATGACGTAAATAAATAAAGCGTGACCAAGATTCGTTCTTACTACCAACACAATGTTGAGTAACAAAAATATAAAATTAGTTGTAAAGGTAATGTAGTAATGTTAAAAAAAAGACATGGAAACAAGAATAATAACGTTATGATATAATATGGAATGACCAAGTGTCTTGCTATCTAATAAAGATCCAGTTTTACCCGCAAAAAAAAAAAAAAACTTCAGAATTAAACTTTTGAAAACAGATGTAACCAAATAAAAAAATTAGAAGAGACAAAAATAAAATAAATATGAAATATTAATGGACATAGAAATATCAATTACATGTATGTTAAAATTTGATAAAAAAAAATTCTATGAGGGAGAAACACAAATCACTTGTCTCTATTCACTTGGGTATGTGTAGCTAGACATGGGCATATTCTTAAGACAATAGGGACACATGTCCTTGGTCGACCCGAAGCGAAGAGAATGAACCTGACATCATATGGTACATTAAAAGATTGCGGAAAAAAATGGACCGTGGCCAAATATGTACCGTCCAACAACGAAAAAAGGGAAAAACATTACCCTTTTGCAAAATAAATAGTAGGAAAACTAATTAGCGTTTTGACACATTTTTTTTCTTAGGAGACAATTTTCCTATGAACCATCACCAAATTTATTGTGGTAATTGACGATCTAGACATGTTTTAGTTTTAAATACATGTGTATATCTAGACAAAACTATGCAATTTAATTTCGAGCGGGTGAAGTAGTGTTTACGTGACATTTGTGTCCTGTTTTAGCAAATTTTCCTTAAGTTTTAGTCAATGTTTTTATCTCTCTTTTTTTGGCCTACTTGTAGTTTTGTATTTGTTGCGGTTGCAATTTCGTATGTTGAGTGCATTGATCTGGGCCATTGATCTGGGCTGATCGGGCGGCTAGGGACCCGGGGGATGGAAAGTTTCAATCCCCCGGGGACGCCTAGCACTACCCTTTTTGTTTTATGCGGTTTCATTTTATTTTCTGTGCCACTGCATATTTATAATAGTATTTTTTTTTGTATAATAATCCACCCTTAGTGCATGGTAGGGCAGAAAAAGACACTAAAATTTAGGTAAGATTTCAGTCACGTGTACTCTAGAACGTGAGGCATCCTGGTTAAGTAACGAGTTTTAGAACGTGAATCGGACAATCATCGGTAGCATGCATGCATGCAATTTTACCTCTAGCAGTGCCTTGACGTTGTTCCTGCTCAAGCGCCACTCCGTCCCACTACTCGAATCTCTCTGAAGCGACAGCAGCACATGCACGAACGCCTCGTCGTCGTGGCGCCCTCCCGTGCCGGCGGCGGCGCTCGCGGCAACGACGATCTCCTCGAGGATCCGATCGATTCTCTGGAACGCCCTGCTCACCTTGGCGTCCGTCCCGTCGACGGCGGCCACCCAAGCAAGCCACGGGAAGTAGTCGCCGACGTGAAACGCCCCGAGCAGCTCGTTGGCCTCCTCGAGCAGCGCGTCCACCTTGCCCCGCCACCCGGCTCCGCCCGAGGCGCGCACCCCGAGCACGATCCGCCCGTTCACGTCCTTGGCGAACTCGCTCAGGAGCTCGCTGAGCCGCACCACGCCGCCGCCGTGCGCTCGCACCCTCCGGACCAGCTCCGCCACCTCCTCCTCTCGCACGCCGCGGTAGGCGCGCACCCTGCGGGGGCTCAGGAGGTGGAGCACGGCGAGCTTGCGCACGCTGCGCCAGTAGGCGCCGTGGGGCGCGAAGGCGACGTCCGTGCAGCCGTAGAGGAGCCGCCTCGGGATGGCGAGCGAGGGCCGGTTGGCGAAGGCGTGGTCCTGCAGCTGCAGCACCTCCCGCGCCGCGTCGGCGGAGGAGACGACCAGGGTGGGCACGCGGCCGAGGTGGAGCAGCATGACGGGTCCGTGCGCCACGGAGAGCGCGTGCATGGCACGGTGCGGGAGCGCGCCGAGCTGGTGGAGGTTGCCGACGATCGGGAGCCGCGGCGGGGAGGGCGGGAGCCGTCCGCGGTCGGCGGGAGGTCTCTTGCAATGCAGTAGCAGCAGAAGTATGCACGACACGGTGAGGATTAGCGTGGCTAGTGGGAATGGGAATGGCATGCTCGTGGTGGTTACCATTTGATAATCCACTTGACGGTAGATGTATCTTGAAGTATTTATAAATATGTAGGAATCTTAATTGCTAACTCTCGGCTGTTCTAGACACCAAAACTGTCACATCACATAGTTCAACACTGCCGTGCTACTTCTGATCCAGATATATCCGAATCTAGACAAATCTAACTCTATTAATTTAATACTGCATCTAAATTTATAAAATCCGAATCCATTAATTTAGATTATAGGAAGTAGTTGAATTTGAATTTACTAAATCCCCTTCAGTACTAGGTAGTTTTACATCTTGACCCTCGAGTGTAGATATGTTATCTCTGAACCGCCACTTGTGAACTCTTAACACCGGACTCTCATTTCAGCAAGTCTGAAAATGGTGCGAGTGTATATGATGGAATAGTATGTCTAACAAACTTACATTTCAGTTATATTGTCTTATTTGCTAATCAATTATCGGTTGTCTAACGCTTTCCAAATTCAATGCACCTAAAGTGGCCGTCAAGACTAACCTTTCGCGCAGTCCTTGGTGGATCTCGGTCGGGATCACTTGTTTTGGAAAAAACCTCTTCTACAATTAGGGAAAGCCGGAAAGGAGTCACCCGTTCTTGGCCAATTAGGACCGCACAAATCCATAGCGGTTGGGTGTTGGTATATTTGGTGGCAACGTCGCGAGTCTCTGTCAAAGGATCATCCTCCATAGCGAATCCAGCGCGGTCAGCGTTCGCAACTAATGCACTGACAGCAAATTTTGAATAGCAAGGAGGGAGCAATGAAGAAGGAATAGCAAGGAGGGAGCAATGAAGCCATGTCCTGGTTCCTACAAAATGAACACATACCCATGGTTCTTTAATAATGGTTTAGGCGCTGTGGGAGATCTTCTGCAAAATTTAAAGGGAGACACTACAGGACGCGCGCTACACTGAGGGCAAAAAGCCGTTGGCGTAGACCAAAATGCCCTAGGCGTATGATACGCCGACGGCTGCCCTCTGCGTAGCCTCCTCGGCAAAGGCCTCCCTCGGCGGAGCACATAGAGGCCGTCGGCGTATCAAAATAACGTCGGCGTAGCGGCCGTCGGTATAGCCTGTCGACATGTTGCAAAAACATTTTTAAAAAAAAAAAATTTATTTTTATTTTTTTCTCATTTTTTTAATATTTGAATTGTTTGACTCGTTAATCTCTCACTTTGAACATTTTAATACTAATTATACTCCCTCCGTTTCGGTTTATAAATCATGCACGTAGTTCTATGTCGCTAAATTGAGCAACTTAATATGATGTATATATTACAAAAAATATATCACCGGAAACTTTAGACTTTGTATTTTCCAATGATATAATTTTTATATTATATAATTCAAATTATGTAGGTCAAATTGATAACCTAGATATACGCGTAGGACTTGTAAACCGAAACGGAGGGAGTACTTAATATTTAATTAAATTGCAGTCTTCGTCAAACTTTCCGGCCGATCATCCATCCTAATACTACTCCAGCTCCCGCACGCTTAACTTCCTCGTTCTTTCATAATCTTTTTCCAAAAGTAATTCATACATTGTTGTCAATATTATGATATCAATCCTATTAACTCTTATATCATCAAGTCACATGTTTGTATTTTTTAAAATTACAAACAATCATTTAAGTAAACATTAATGAATAAGTAAAAACATTATTGAATTCAAATAAAAATATAATAATTTTACTTTTTGTATTTTTCTATTTAATATGGAATAATTAATATCTTTAAATCCGTAAATCGGAATTCGACAAATAATATGTCTAAATTGATCAGAAAAATGAGAGGAATCTAAATATGATATCCATATCAACTAATAACAAACCCTCAGTTTTTGAATTAGCTATTTGATGGTTTGCTTCAGAAAATCCCCTTTTTTGCGTTCGGAAAATGAAAAATGGCTTTTGTGTGCGATGAAAAGGAAAACTTGCATTGGATCTTTGATAAAATATCATATTGTGAACCTAAAAATTATTTTTGTAAAAACACATGAGCATCAGATCATGTACCTGTAGTTCATATCTGACCCACTTTCTACCGATTCAGCAGGAATTTATCTTTTTCACCAGAGGTAGACGAAAAGGTTTCAGATCCCCCTATTGGAACATTGTCCATATAAGGTGGTCTAGTATTTTTGTAAAATATGGTGGTAGCATTTTGAATTAGCCATTTGGTGGTTGCTTCACAAAATCGTCCATTTTTTGTGCTTGAAAAATGAAAAATGGCTTTTTGGTGCGACGAAAAGGAAAACTTCCTCCTACAACATTGTTCGCCATCCCATGATGCAAATGTATGCACAATATGGGCACATTATCACAAACTATGCCTTGATTATAGCCATAACATTGGTCATTTGATCCGAAAACCAAGAAACCTCGAATGAGATAGGTCATTTTGTGAAGTTTTTTTTGAGACATAGTCAATATACCAAGTTTGATATTTTTTCTTATAACTATGTCATATAATATGGCACCACGCGAAGTTTTCGCATTGTTTCGATCGTTTTTGAATTTTTATGCCAGTTTTAAACTATCGTCAAACTTTGTCGAACGACGAACATAAAGATTCTTAGCTCGGGGCCGAGCATTGCTAAACTTGCATTGGATCTTTGATAAAATAGCATATTATGAACCTAAAAATGATTTTTGTAAAAAAAATATGGGCATCGGATCATGTACCTGTAGTTCATATCTAACCCACTTCCTACCGATTCGGCAGGAATTTGTCTTTATCACCAGAGGTAGACGGAAAGGTTTCAGATCCCCTGTTGGGACATTGTCAATATAAGGTGGTCTACTATTTTTATAAAATATGGTGGTAGTATTTTGAATTAGCCATTTGGTGGTTGCTTCACAAAACCGTCCGTTTTTTGTGCTCAGAAAATGAAAAATAGCTTTTTGGTGCGACGAAAAGGAAAACTTCCTCCTGCAACATTGTTCGCTATCCCATGATGCACATGTATGCACAATATGGGCACATTACCACAAACTATGTCTTGATTCTAGCCATAACATTGGTCATTTGATCCGAAAACCAAGAAACCTCGAACGAGATAGGTCATTTTGTGAAGGGTTTTTTAAGACATAATCAATATACCATGTTTGATATTTTTTCTTATAACTATGTCACATAATATGATACTACGTAAAGGTTTCGCATTGTTTCGATCGTTTTTGAATTTTTATGCCAGTTTTAAACTATCGTCAAACTTTGTCGAACGACGGACATAAAGATTCTAAGCTCGGGGCCGAGCCTTGCTAAACTTGTATTGAATCTTTGATAAAATATCATATTATGAACCTAAAAATGATTTTTGTAAAAAAAAACATGGGCATCGGATCATGTACCTGTAGTTTATATCTGACCCACTTCCTACCGATTCGGCAGAAATTTGTCTTTTTACCAGAGGTATACGGAAAGGTTTCAGATCCCCCTGTTGGGACATTGTCCATATAAGGTGGTCTACAATTTTTGTAAAATGTGGTGGTAGTCTTTTGAATTAGCCATTTGGTGGTTGCTTCACAAAACCGTCCATTTTTTGTGCTCGGAAAATGAAAAATGGCTTTTTGGTGCGACGAAAAGGAAAACTTTCTCCTGCAGCATTGTTCGCCATCCCATGATGCACATGTATGGACAATATGGGCACATTATCACAAACTATGCCTTGATTCTAGCCATAACATTGGTCATTTGACCCGAAAACCAAGAAACCTCGAATGAGATAGGTCATTTTGTGAAGGTTTTTGAGACATAATCAATATACCAAGTTTGATATTTTTTCTTATAACTATGTCACATAATATGACACCACGCAAAGGTTTCATATTGTTTCGATCGTTTTTTGAATTTTTTATGTCCGTTTTAAACTATATATTATGTTTTATGTTTCACTTAATTTTTATTTACAACTATGTAATATTTGAGTGTAGATAGATAGATCTTATTTTTTTGCAAATTTTGATATATTATTTGTATTTTTCCGAATTAGAATGATTTAGTTATGATTTTTCAAAGTTTAATAAGGTAAAATAAAAAAAATAGCTACGCCGAGGGCAGCCGTCGGTGTATGCTACGCCGAGGGCAGTCGTCGGCATAGCATAGGATATGCTGAGAGCAATTCTACGCCGACGGCTGCTTGGCGGGGCTAGCCTGGACGATGGCTACGCCGACGGCACGCGTAGCTTCCTATTCCTGTAGTGAGAAGTTATAGGTGGTTGTTTTTTTGTCCTCTGAAACATCTATTTTCTGCCGCATCGGTCGGCAGAAGCTACGGCTCTCTTAAAAGGTTTGGAATTATTGGAATTTCTTGTATGCTCAAAGTTGGTTATTGAGTCTGATTCTTTGGAGTTGATCCAAGCTTGTAATGGTAGAATTGAAGTATGGAATCCCCATTCAGCTATTCTGCCGGAGTGCTTTTTAAAAGGCTAGCAATTTTGATGACATTTCTTTTCAACGTTTTCTGAGGGAGCCTAATCAAGTACTACCTTCGTCTCAAGGCTTAAGTTTTTTTAAAGTAGTTTAACCAAATTTATAGAAAAATATATTAATTATAATATAAAATACATACCGTTTGATACATCATGAAACATATATCTACATGATATCTATACAATAACATAGTTCTTAATAGTTTTTCTAAAAGTTTGATCAAACTTTTCGTAGCTTGAATTTTTTTAAAATATAAGCTTTAAGCTGAGGAAGTAGCGCTTAGCAATGTTTGCTTTTGAATCTAAGGAGGATCGGGTCTGGGAATGGTGATCCACCAGAGTTTATTTTACCATTTGTCATAAACGATGTAACTCTAGTATCTATAAATTAAAATGACATGAGCTTTGCTTCCAAAAAAACTTTCCTGTTGATGTGAAGGTCCTAATAAGAAAACTCAATTTTGGGGCTACAATATTTTATTAGAACATTTAGAAAATTTACTCAAAAAATAAATATGGAAAACTCTCTCGAAATTGGGCTCGCTCTGATATATAAATAATTCTAAATGGACAAATCAATACAAATTGACAAGGAAACCTTTTTACAAAACAAATCAAAGACAAAAATAGGAAAAAACAAGAGTAGCTACCTTCCACAAGAAGCACCTGAGACTACAGACTTGAGGTGACACCGTGCCTCCTTGTGAAAGCACCGGACATCGTTGCATCCACCTACCAGTCTGTCGCCAGAAAGGACAGCATATCCGCTCAGTCCGGACCATGGAGCATCGATCCTACCAGAAGACAGCAAGGACCAGGACCAGTGGCAAATAAGTCATATGCAAAAGATAGAAGGCCGTTGTGAACACCCTCATGCCAGATACGAAGGGCATTGAGACAGGATCCGAGCTTGCTTGTCGATGACAATGAGAAGTGATCGAAGGTAAGCTCAGCTCCGCGATAACGCCCCCACAAGGATGACGACACTAGGCGTCGTTGTGGCCATGACTGAAATGGTCATGGGTTTTTACTAGAGCCCTGACACGGGGAGGTGACACAACAACGTCCCCAAGAGGGGCATAACGCCGTCCCCAAGAGGGACACAACACCTATAGGCATCCTCATAGCTGGCACCAGAGAGTTCTGCTTTCGCCCAAAATCACAAAACACCACATCAAGGTACCAAGCCGCGAAGACACGCTCTAGGAGCACGGCAGCTGGATGCGACAACACCCGGCGGGCTTCGTTTTCGATGTCGCCTCCCAGCGCACCTCATAAATGGCTTGACCAGATCTAGAAGAAAAGTAGGAGAAGACGAGGAGCACTTGGATAGGACGTACACAAGAAACACCTAGGTCACCTCGAGCACCGCAGGCTGCTTCTAGATGTGGGGAGAAAGTGGCGAGGGAGTGATAGCTAGGGTTTTCTCTAAGGGTTACATGTCATTTATATGAAGAGGACATTCCACATCATCAACGTTAAGGTGTCGTCCTGAAAAACCGTTGTCATAGAGGCACTTCTGGAAACGAGCCACTCCAGATGTCCGTTAGTAATATATTGATAACGGAGATACAAATTGATAAGACTATGATTAAAAAAAACATTTTGCTTTCCAAAACGACTACTTTTCAAAATGAAACATGTCTTACAATTATTATTATTTTGCGGGGAAAACATGTCTTACAATTGATAAGACTCTGATTAAAAAAATGATGTACTCCCTCTGTTTCAAAATATAAGATGTTTTAGCTTTATGAAGCATATGTATCTAGAGTTCTAAACTTATTTTAGTATGTAGGTTCACTCAGGTTTAGAATAAATCTACATACTAAAAAAATCTAGATACATTTTTTTTACAAAGCTAAAACATCTTATATTTTGAAACGGATGGAGTATAAAAGAAAACTCGCAAGCGTGATAACTAATTTCATATTTATTTTTCAAGGGGAAAATATTCTTCTTCCCCGAAAACTTATGTACAGACATAAAATATCCGGATGTACATGAATATTTGTTTTTGAATTCTGTAAACAATAGGTTAAGATGCAACCGTGAGCCAAATTAAATTTCCGATATAGGAGTGTCTATATTTCCTTTTGTGTCTATGAGGTTCGTCTCTTCAATGATTATTGATGATTGATGAGTGATACGGGGCATTACACGGGTCGGAGCCGTGGCCACAGAGTCACGGACCATAGGCCACCAATCTGCATGTTAATGCTCCGCCCAGACAGTGCCCAAGACAAACGGTCTTACTTGCTGCGCACCAGCAGCATGTCATGTCCTAGTCCATGCCTGTACCCCGCTATTTGTTTTGCATGATAATACGTCCTATTTATATTATAAATGTTATAATACAAACCATGTAGATACCGACGTTACAATACTAAAAAAAACAGTAGAAGCCTTTACGCAAAAGACCGTCAGCTAAGAAAGAAAATTATAATCCAGACCAAAAAATCCTCTGAGTTTGACGCCAACACCCGTTATCTTCCTCTGTCATCACAACGGCAGTCGCCAAAGGAAATAACGGATCATCTCCTCACCCAAGCTCGAAGCAGCTCTATCGCTGATATACAGCTTTGGGACCTCCAAGGTGGCTCACCCAAGGTAAAACCATTGTTGTTGAACGAATGAGACCGGGACAGCACCCCGGACACGCCATCAAACTCAAAATCTAGCACCCCCGCACAACTAAGACGTCGGAGGAGGAAACCATACCTGCCATCCACGAACCACGGACCCAGCACGCAATCCACCATCTTCCAGATGTCGTCGATACAGATCACAATCTGCATCCGCTCCTTGACTACCTCTCTCTCTCTCTCTCTCTCTCTCTCTCTCTCTCTCTCTCTCTCTCTCTCTCTCTCTCTCAATAGGCTTTCGCCCCGCTTTATAAATAAAGCCACAACGGTTGAACCGATACAAGGTGATGGGAGGACCCCCTTACAAAGCATATCAAGATTCACAAGAAAAACAGGGAAAACCAAAAGTCGCCACCGAAGACCGTAAATCTAGACCGAAAGGAACCGGGCTCCATGACGACGCCCCCACGAGGGTAACGACACACCGTGTCGCCACCATCACGACCAGATGGTCGAGGGTTTTCACTCGGAGTCCGCGCGGGAGAAGGTAACCACAACAGCGCCCCCCAAGAGGGTAACGACACCCGCAAGCATCGCCGAGCGTTGGCGTCGAAGCGCTGAGCTTTCACCCGGAAAAACCTTCACACCTCTCCTGGTCACCGACATCTTTGTCTCCGAGTTAGCCCTATGACACGATCCGGGAGTTGCCAAAGCCACCAACCCCAAGGACCACCAACCATCCGCTCCTCGCCACTCGTATGGCCGAAGAGAGAGACCACCACCGCCGCCATGTCGCTCACCGTAGAGACGCCACGCGGTCCACCTTCTAGGGCCGCCGCCCCGACGTCCACGAACTTGAGCCCATTATCCGACCAGCAGCACACCGCAAATCTGACAGATTGAATGAGGAAGGCTAGTACAAGAGTCTGTAGTCTTCAATGCATGCGGATGCCCAGGTGAGGGGATCTGCTCACCATCCCCCGAAGGGACCGCCGTCCGGACACAACAGGAGGTCCAATTAGGTCTAGATCAGCCCCAATCAGGCCCGGCCATGTATGGCCAAGCCCAGATCGGACCTGGATCAGGCCATATCAGTCCCACTGCCACGCTGCAGCGCCCATGCCGCCGCCGCCATCCACCCGCGGGCTCATGCCGCACTGCGCCTGGCCATCACTGGCTGACCGCCGCCATGTGACGTCGTCACGCCATGAGCGGCGCCGCGGCTGCCTGGATCCCTGCCAGCAATCCCTGGGTCGAAGCCACGAGTCGCTACAAGGGGCACCACCGCCAAAACGCCCGGGACAGAGCCGCGGCATCCCCGCCGTCGTGCCGCCGCCGGTCAAGCTCGTCGTCCACTCCATGGTGCACCACCGCCAAGCCAACTCTCCCACAAAATTGACCAGCGCCGGGTGAAGGGAATCCCACTGTCGCTAGCACCACGAGGGCTTTGCCCTGCGGCTCCCGCCGACGGCGGCAGGAGAGGGATGAGGAGGCGGCTGGAGGTAGGCGCGGGCTAGGGTTTGGCTCCTGCGCCGCATGCGAGGGAGCGCAGGGGGGAAGGGGACGAAGCCAAGCCTCGCTCCTTGAATACCTCCCAGGTTCCACGTCGGGGCTGGAGCAAACGCCGCCGTAGCGATAGATCCTGAGGACACACATCCACCACAAGGATGTCGCCACGGTTGCACCATCCTTGCTTGAATAGACCGGTCTTCGAATCCATTGGGGAAGAGTCTAAAGAAAACTTATTCAACGCCCCCGAGCCAAGACGATGAACAGCCTAAAAACGAATCTACTTTGGCTAAAAACTATCCACACGCGTGAATCCGGTGTGTGCCCCGCTATCTGATCATCACCATTAGTACTACGAATAAAGGAATGTATAACGTATACACTAGTGTTGTAAAGCAATTATGGAGTACATGAATCGGTTCAATTTTCATATGAATCCAACATTTAGAAAAATACGGAGTATACTATAAAATAAAGAAACGGCATAAACGGGTGGACTACACTTAGCTCAAATTCCCAACCACAGCATCCAGCCTACAATTTCTATTACAGGAGGTAGGTACAACATATAAATTTCGTCAAGATAGTATCCCCTCCTTCCCAAATTCTTGTCACATACATATCCAGACATGTTTAAGTATGTAGATACAGACAAGTCTAGTCTAAACAAATCTGTAACAAGTAATTCATGCAAAGAGAGTACTATAAAGCATTTAATAGCAACAAGTCAACGAACGCTTCAGAGCGACCAGCACAAGATCACCACATTGCAAAGATCAACTACTCCCTCCCTTTCAAAATATAAGATATTTTAATTTTATGAAATAAATACATCTAGACTTATTTTAGTACTCCCTCCGATCCATATTAATTGACTTTGATTTGTAAATTTGGATGAACCTATATACTAGATTGTGTCTAGATTCATTCAAATCTAGACAAATTTGAGGTCAATTAATATGGGCCGGAGGGAGATATAGATTCACTCAGGTTTAGAGTGAATCTACACAATAAAAAAGTCTACATACATTTTCTTCACAAACCTAAAACATTTTATATTTTGAAACTAAGGAAATACAAAGTACTCCATCTATTTTATAATATAATATATTTTACTTTTGTGAAATAAATGCATCTAGACCCCTTTAGTCGTTGTTTGGTTTAGGGGATATCCTCCAGGTGATGGGGATATCCACAACCACCTGGTTAGGGATAACCATATTTCTTGTTTGGTTGAGATTTTGGGATGAGCCAATTTTTTGTTTGGTTGGCAAGATAAAATATGGTTGGGGATAACCATATGCATGTAACGATGACCTCTTTGCTACTATGGTGAGATTACCCCCACAATACATAGTATTTTCAGCAAATAAATGATATGTTAACCTCTAATATTATTTCAATAACATCAACAACAATAATTCCAAAATAAGATATATTTCTAGCAATTTTAAAGTCAATATCATCATTCAACAACATACAGAACATTACTTAGCATAGATGCAACTATTACATGACATATTTGAACAACTTCATACAACACTCAGTATTTGGTTGTATCAAAAGACACAAGTGCATACAACCCGTAGTCCAATATTTGGTTGTCATCAAAAGCATAAGTTAGATACCATAGTTAAGCAGCCTTCAACTCCCGGATCCTCCATCACTTGAATCAACATTTGGAACAAAATTTAGCAAAACAGTAGACACATTATACATGTTGGATTACAACAAGAAGAGAGTTTATACCGCTGATTGAATTGACAACCTTGTATCCCTCCACCTTGTATCCGTGTGCAAACCAAAGATCAATGTCAAAAATCTGATATAAATATACACAGAGAGAGAGGAGGCCCTGCCCCATCGCCACTCTCCTCCCAGGCAGCACTGCCCCGTCGCTCCTCTCTCCCAGGCACATGTTGTCTCGTCTCTTCTCTCTCCCAAGCAGCGCTGCCCCGTCGCTCCTCTCCTCCCAGGCAGATGCAGCCTCGTCGGCCCTCCCCTCCCGAGCAGGCACAGCCCCGTCGCTCCTCTCCCAGGCAGACGCAGCCTCGTCGGTCCCCCCTCCCGAGCAGGCACAGCCTCATCGCCCCTCCCCTCCCGACCTCCGCCAGGCCCCATCGCCCTCCTCGACCTCGGCCAGGCCCCATCGGCCATCCGGTCATGCCCGACCTCCGCCGCCACTCCTCACTCATAGCCAACGCCGCCGTCCAGAGAAATCCAGTCGTCGCCGTCCATAGAAATCCTGCCACCGCCCCTCGATTCTTGCAGCCACCGTGCATGTTTCACCAGAGGGAGAGTGGGGAATGGATAGAGTTGGGCATATTCTTTCTCTATCGCGGACGGTGAGAGAACGAAACGGCGTGAAAAACTCTTTTCAGGGTGAGGCTAGCGCTGAAGCCAGAAGTGGTTGGGCACATCCGGCAGATTTCACGGGATGAGGTCAAGCAGCGTTTCGCCGAATATTCCTGCAAATATGGATACCTCTATCCCTCTCACCCCCTAAACCAAACGCGTGGCAGCCAATTTTTTAGTGGCTGCCCCTAACCACTTTGGGATATCCCCTAAACCAAACAGCGCCTTAGTGTGTGAGTTCATTCCAAACCTACACACTAAAATATGTTTAAATATATTCTCTCCACAAAAGCTAAAACATCCTATATTTTGAAATGAAGGGAATAAAATATAACACGCACTGACAGAAAACAAAGAAACTGAACTGAAGAACACAATCAGAACATTTCCTCTTACATCTACAGTTGATTGATTCAGCTTCAATGACAAAGCAAGTCAGCAGTTCGTGTTTATTCAGCTAACAGAGCAGAAACGGAAAAAAAAAAAGGTAAGCCTACACTCTGCTAGTGCTATGTACCTAGTGACAACAGAAGAAACATGGCGACAGGGGAGCATCTGAGCTCCTGCAAATTGTGTGGAAGCCCAGAGACGCACCTCCACCCCTCTGACAAGTGGGAGCCACGTGGGAGAAAAAAATGAGAGCCAAAACTACTATCATCAATTTTTTGCAATTGCAACAAGTAATCTATCCAATCAGCCAACCAGCAACAGAGCCAGAACTCTTCTACTTCCTTACTCATAGCTCATCAGTATAATGTATCTTCAGCTTTCATTGGGCATCAAAATATTTTGAGCTGGTTAATCTTCGTCGAATACCGTCATTTACAGGTGGGGAACGTGTGGACTTGACGACGTGGTCACCGTCTTCTGATCCCATGCCATTCTCGGAGACCAACGTGACAGGAACACCATCTATTTGGCAACTGCTTGCATCAAGAGCTCCATTGCTTCCATTTTCCTCTACAAACAAGACATTTTTGGTGCCCAGAACTGCATGCCCGTTTTCATCAGAGTGACCATTCACATAATCATCCATTTGGCAACTGCTACCGTGCACATGAAGAGTTCCATTACTGCCATTTTCTTCACCATAGATGGCATCTTTGGTGCCCAGAACTGAATGCCCGTTTTCATCACGGTGACCATTCACATTATCAGCAAAAGCTGCTCTATGTTGCCGCGCAATGCCACTAGTTGTGCAATCGGAGCTCCACCTTTCCTGTATCTGGTCTGGCAATGCTGCAGAACCAACATGTTCTTGCTCCTTGGAAGTGTTACTAGCTTGCGTGACACCCATACAGCTTGCACTGGCACCCATGCCTGCTGACTCCCTGCAACCCTTTGTAAGGAATCCAGGAGACATCCCCATGCCACCTTGGCTGCTTTGAGATGAAGAATTAGTATTTGATATGCTGCTGCCATTCATAGAGGATGGTGATGGTTTGCCATTTCTACTACTAAATGGCAACCCATCATTGCCTTTGACTGCTTTCTCTCTAGAACGAGGCCTTTCAAGGAAACCCCGTGATAAGAATGACATGTCCCCTTTGCCATTACTTGTATTGTTCCGATTTATGTTGCTGCTTGATGGTGACGTATGAGGCCTTGGATTAAAACCACGAAACGAAGGTACATCTCTCTTTGATGCATCCAAGCAGTGATTGGCAAATTGTGTATCACCATTGGCAAGAATTCTGTTGCTAGAATTCACAAATATATCTCCATTACTATGGACACTTCCATTCGCATAGGATGTCTGGCCACCTGAGGAGTTGGCAATAACTCCTTGCTCTGACCTGCTGAGATGTTCATTCCGATGACCATTTACTTTTTGGGAGGAAACATCCATGTCAGGCCGATTTTGACTCTCTTCCAAGTGAGACTTCTTTCTTGAGGGTTTGTCAAGGAAACCAAGAGAAAATAGTGGTTTTGGTTTCCCTGCCATAATACAACTCTCAGATATTGGAGCTGATGTTTTAACGCCCATCACTCGAACTGAATCACCTGAGACAGCTTGTTGTTGCACATTCTGGCTATCAACTTCTCTTCCAGCTTCAGTATCAATATCCATGTAGTCAACTGAATCAATAGATGGGGCAGGTACCTCCTCTGCAGAGGAATTAACTGGAGATGATTCACATGCAGAATTGCCCAATTGGTCAGATCTCATGGTAGTACTGCCTTCTAACAGAGAACATGGGTCGCTGGTATCTTCTTTAAGAACATGCAATGACGATGAAACTGGCTGATGTAGATTTTCATTCACAATTAATTTATCTCTCTCAATGTCTATATGCAAATCCAAGTCTGACACCTGGTCGAGGGCATCCATTTCGTGCACAGATACATTGCTGGATTCAGAATCCGCTAGTATATCTTCTGAAGGCTTGAAAAATGATTCACATTTTACTGGCACATCCTCTGGTATCAAATGATTTTCTCCATTTGAAGGAGGCACTTCACATTGTTTCTCCTGTTTTATTGGTTCTTTGACTGCAAGAAGTGGTCCAGGACGAGCTGTTCCCCTGAAGAGCCATAAAGGGTAAAGGAAGGCTTGTCAGACCACATGTCCAGTTCATTTTAGCATAGTTCTCAAACAAGTTATACTAGTTAGATTTGTGAGCAAGAAGTGGATTAAATGGAGAAACAATTTAGCACAACTAAAGTAAGAAACTAAGACAAGTTCAGAACGTTTTAGCGTATTTCTACCAGTCACAGACAAGTAATACTAGTTAAATTTATGAGAAAAGTGGAATAAACAGGAGTAATTTAGATGAGACGAATAAAGTAAGAGAGAATGTTAGATGGCGAGGGAAGTTCCATCTGCAGCTATTATCCTAAAATGGTGAAAGCATACGAGACAACAGAGCAATATGAAGGCATGTATATATGAAAAGTCTTTCTTTTGCATATAAGTCAATATGAATTCGACCATCTGCTATTAGTTATATCTTGTTGGAGATAAAAAAAGGAAGTGGTCACATATTTCTCAGAGTAGACACTCCAGCTATAAAGTAGCAATAGAAAAATAGACTTGGATGTTGGTAAGCATGTGGATTCTCCCCTACCAACAGATATTGATGCCATAATTGAGAACACGCATAACAATTACCTGCTATATAGAAGCATATAAGCACCTTGAGCATGTACTTCCTTCTCATCGACAAACAGAACCTACAAATGGCAGTAAGAAATTTATCATCTGCCATTGGGACACCAAATACTTGCATGGTCATAATACAGAAGCACATGTACCTTGCAGTCATCAAGTTTAAGCCAATTTCCTCGACGATTTTTTATGTAGCATATATAATGCCCAAAAAAGGAAGCGTTCAGCATATCCAGATGAACCACGACAGCATATAGATTATACTGGTCAGTTCCATCAGTGATACTCATGTATGGTGTTAGATCCAACTTCATTGGAAATGTAACTTTCTTGTTCAGTTTTCCAAATCTACCACTCTGACAAGCACAAGAAAGTATGTTAAGAGCGGCTTTCATGATACAAGAGCACTGATATAGTTCAACAAGCTCATGTCCTAACCTGGAATCTTTTGAGAGTAATAGTGAGTATATTTGGAGCTTGATGAACTGTAAGATGCTTCCGTGCTTTGACATAGTCGCTGCATCTGCACAATAGCAACCAATAGGTTAGAAAAATGTCATCTGATTCAGATTTTGACTGTCCATCGATAATGATTCCAGATAGTTATCATATTCAGCTTTAAATCAACTCTTATTCAAAATTTAGAAGTATATACTAAGATATCCTGCTTATTTAGAATTATCTATCTATACTATTAACTGTCTAGCCGTTTGTTCGTCGCTTTCCGTCTGCCTTCTTTTGGTCAATTTTGCCCCTTGTTCGGATATATTACTCGTACTGCCACCGCAAAGTGAAAGACTAGATATCCTGGGCCTAAAGATATTTTTTAAGCTGCCAAAAGAACTGGGCCTAAAGATATCCTGCTTATTTAGAATTATCTATCTATACTATTAACTGTCTAGCCGTTTGTTCGTCGCTTTCCGTCTGCCTTCTTTTGGTCAATTTTGCCCCTTGTTCGGATATATTACTCGTACTGCCACCGCAAAGTGAAAGACTAGATGGTTCCTTCTCCACTGCCTAGCTTACCACCTCAACCCTATCCAGTCGATCCCCTTGGTTGCGACGTGCGCAGAGGAGAGGCATCGCCTGGGTTGTGGCCGGACCTCCGGGGACGGCAGCAGCGGCGCCCAATCTCCGCGGATCGGCAGCAGCGAGGAGATGGTCGGCTTACTACGGAGCCGCTTAGGTCTGCGCAAGGGCGGAGGCCGGTGGTGGGGGAGATGGTGGCTCAGCCGGGAAGGGGGAGGGCAACGGTTCAGGCGTGACCGTGGCAGAGGAGAGCCAAATGGGGAGGGGCGCGGACACAGTCTGCAAATCAACCCGCAATCCCAGCTCAAAAAATCCCCTTGCAGTTCCATGCCATCTTCCTCACGCAAGGCCACGCGCCGCCCCCGGTGATTGGTGACCCATCCCAGCATCTCCGGTTACCCCGTCCCCCTGGAATCCCCGACAAGAAGAGAGGGCACGCAACCCAGCACACTGCCGCAACGAGAAGAGTGGGCTCAAGAGTAAAGGGGAGCGAGGAGGCCAGGCCCTCACATCCGGATTTTGGTGATCTACCAATCGATGGTGTCCCCGATCTCCGTCAGATTGCTGCAGCGGTCACTAGAGGAACCAAGCCCACGCCCATCGCGGCGGTCCAGACGCACATCAGCGCATGGACAGATCATCAGGTCGCAGGTAATGTACTCTGAATATTTCTAGCGACTATTGTCTGCTTCCATGCTCGAGACAGCTGAAGATGGCCATAATGCCGACCATACGGCAAGAGGCATATATGGACATGGTGCTGCAAGGAAGCCTTCACATGGGGGAGGGGATTCTTCTGTCACTATTTTTTCTGCTTCTCACGCTGCTCCGCTCAGTGGTGTCTTTCAATGTGTTGGAAACTACGTATGCTTAATGGTGGTGGCTAGATGTGTTGACTTGGCCAGCTTCTCAGGAAGGTTACAGTGAGGAAATGGAAAATGAGGCGGACTCTTTCATTTTGTCACTCAAAAGCTTCTGTGTGTGAGAATATTACAAACCTAGGAGCTATTTTAACGAATGCTTCTCATGATGGCAACAGTGATGATTGCCAAGTATGTGGAATGGACGGGACTTTGGTGTGCTATGTGATGCCTGCCCATGGGAGTACCACTCAAGATATATTGGTCTGAACGAAGCGTACATGCCCCAGGGACTTTGGTTTTGTCCAGAATACATGGTTAACAAATTTGGACCGGCTTCTTCAAGAATAGAGCGTGGGGCAAGAGGAGCTCAAATGTTTGCACTGATGATTCTTTAAAAGAACATTCAGATGTATGCATTTAACTATGCTGAAAAGATATGCTTAAATATTAAGCAAGTTGATTTGAAAAATGAAACATTGCAATACCCGAAATATAATAGTACAAGCAACTCTCAATTATTTAATACATAGTTGTATTATGTTTCTGAAGTAATGGTATCATTTCATATTCAAGCAATGCATGTTAGAAGAGGCATTGGCGATCTAGGTGTTGAGTCGGTCGATGACAAAGTCGTAACGGGAACAACTTCGTGTAACGCGAAACTCGGATACAACAATTGTTTGAGTAATATCGCCAAAACATTTGTATCTTGTTCCGTGGCAACACATGGGTATTCAGCCAGTTAAAAGTAATGTCTCTTTATGTATTTTGGAAGAGACTTCAAAAGAACAAGGGGAGATCATTATTGTACAGATAGTTAATAAGAGCAAGCTGGTTTCAGGTTGATATGCCCAAACTAAATAACAAAGTGTCAATATATGAAAATATGACACTGTAAATTTGTGGCTAAATATTAGAAGTTTACAGATGCAATAAATGGGACTTACCCATCACATTTGTACTTGTTATCCCCATCAAGCCACTCCACAGCAGTGAACTGATCTAAGCACTCTTCCAAGGATTCAGCATCACCATGAATTTCAACTGTCAAGTCCATCATATTCTCATAGCGATTTGAGACCACTCCACATGCAGTGCACTGAACCTGCATGTGCCATTTATGTTAGGCACCCTAAGATGCATTTGATATAATTGTAACATATGCATATTTAAAGACAGAAGATCCCTTAAGAATATAGAACTGATTATAAACAGAGCAAACAGACAGGTTTACTCACTGATTGCAAATTAAAATATTACATTAAATTAAATGTGGAAACACAAGAGACCTGAGACTGCAGACGGCCGCCAAAAATGTGCTGAATAACAGTTGTCTCCTGGGTGCTAAGATCGACGACCTTCTCACCTCCAAATTCATCAAGACAAGCTGATTGCATCTTATCTATTGCAAACCTATAAATACAAAATGCATCATACAGAATTCAAGACGATCCAAGAGAGAGTAAGCAAAACCGACACGCAAGCACAGAAAGTAATTCACCTCATGAATTCATGAGCATCTTCCTGTCTACCAATCCCAAGGTTGCCACCAATATTTGGTAAATGAGAAAGAATGTTCATGGGAGCAAATGGGTGCATGTTATCAACCGCTCTTTCAATATGAGACTGCAGCTCACATAAGAAACACCAACTTTCATGTCTTATAGAACCTGAAATGTTGAGATGTGGAGAACTCTTAAGCATAAGCCAGATGTTAGTACATAATAATCATACACCATCACTTACATTGCCTAATATGGTCTTTTCCTAAAAGATAGGCCACAAGTGGCCTCGTGTGTGATAGACACTGTAAAACCACATTGGCGAAGCAACTGCACAAAAGAAACAGGAACAACCAGATGAATATAAGTAACTGTGTTTAAAGCAAAGGATGGCACTATTCCAACATACCTGTTGCCACAATTCACAAGTCCACGAGGTAATGAAGAATCGTAATTCCTATCGTTCCAATTGTATAGCTCCAAAAATTCGTCATAAGGAAAGATAACCTGTGTACAGAAGATGAGTGAAAATTTGTTTCATTGCTCTGCATTCAAAATTCTGGGTAAAAGAGTATATTTGCACACCTTGTTTAATTTTCGATGCCCAGGCACTAATGAGATCCGGCCAAAGGCAGAAGACTTCTTATTGCTGGCCTCGACTCCACAGGGTGACTTGTCAACAGTATCCAGCAATTTCATTTGTTTGCACTTGAATCTGTGATCAGATTGCCAATGCTTTGACTGGCATTCTCCAGAACTAGATAAGAGCATAGATGTAAGACAGCTGTTGTTCATGAGTCTATTCAATTTATATATATTATAATAACCAACACCAAGGGTATAGCAGCATATTGACAGATTAAAAGTTATAACTTCCCTATGAGCGAGAATTACCAAGCATGAAAAAATGACCACAAATATATTCAACATGAACTCCACCGTTGTTACAATTAAACCAGGCATATGACCTCGTAAACAAACTTGTGGTTCGGAACTGTTTGATGTGCAGAAATTACCAGCATCTAAATAAGAGAAGCTCATAAGAGCAGCATCTGTTACATGCTAATAGATAGGCAGACACTTGATCAATCCATAAACTGCAAGAAAACTGAGAAGAACCTCTTGACATTAATAGTTATAAGTTCCCATCGTCTTGTGCCAACACTCATCACATCAACCGATTATACTCATATCAAAACGCATAATATCATCTATTCTTTCTTCTAGAAGAAGAGGTAGCAGTATCATAAACAAGCTTGGTAAGAACAAACTATTTCTCATTCATACTATTCAATCCAAAAAAAAAAGGAAAGTACATGAAAAAGGCTTAAGTGTTGCCCTTCAATACAAATCGAGAGAATCAAGAAAATATAAAAATGTGATTGTTCTGCACTTGTGTTAAGCAATGTTTTAAACTCTCTGTTGTATTACTGTTGAGAAAATATGTGTCTGAGCGAGCCTCAGATGCCATCTGGATTTGGATGGCATGAAATTGATACTGTTAAACGGCCAACTTGCTGAACATCGAAGACTTCCCACCCACTGTTTTCACATGCGTCCGCGCGACCTAACTGATAACTATCCCTCCTACCTTGAAGGCCCTAGCACTTGACAGAAGGACAGAATAGCCATGATTTCTCCTCGAGAGCACAACACATGTCCACTCAGTTGATGAGACGTTAAAGCTCCTCTCCAGGCCAGCAAACAACAAGCAATAATCTGAATTTTCTGTTATGGACGAACAACAGACAAATCACACAACTATAGCACGACGAGGAGCCTGAAAGAAGACACATACTGTCTGTTCTCCGCATATATCCCTTGTAAGCACCCCCTCCCTAATGAGAGCACCAAACTGCAGAGGATCAGCACTCAATAACCTCACAAGAGCAGAGGTTTCCCTCAAGTGCTTTTTAAACCTTGACGAACCACTAAAAACATCACTAATCCTACCCAGGCATCCAAGAAACAAGAGGAAAATCACAGTAATGGACACCTGGGTTAAGGCCAAGAAGCGTGAATGATCTTGGCAGAATTGCCCGCGTTACCCACCGAATTACACAGCAGAACCGACAAGATTCCGCAGGAACTCGGGAAGAATGGAAGATCACGCGCAATCGCTAGACTATACCGAGCAACAAGGAAGACGAAGGGGGGACGAAGCAGAGGAGGACGGGGGACGCACCAGTATCGCATACGCTTGCACCCGGAGCACTTCTTGGTGCCGGCGACGCCGCACTGGGCGCAGGGCCCAGTCGCCTGCCCCGGCGACACGGGCTGCTGCTGCTGCTGGCTCCCCTCCTGGGGCGGCATCGCGTACTCGGGGTGGTCGTGGAGGTGGTGGTCCTCGTAGGCCGCTGCGAACCCCGAGGCGTCGACGACGAAGTAGCGGGAGGCGGCGCGGCGCACGGCGGTGACGACTAGAGTGAAGAGCAGGAAGCCGACGAGCGCCGCCTGGATCACCGGGTAGAAATCGAGCCCCAGTCCTTCCGCGCCCGTGCCGCCGCCGAGTCCGGGCCCCGGCATCTAATATACCCCCCGCGCGCGAGGAGGCCTAGGGTTGTGCTAAGCAGGAGCAGGTTAGGGTTGCGCGCCCGGCCAGCACCCCCGCCGCCGCCACCGACCATCCGCGCCCAACCCGACCCGGGCCCGGACCCGAACCCGAACCCAGCGCTCGCGTCGCGACCGAGTCTGACAGACCGACCGACCGACCGGGAGGGTCGCGACCCCGCGGCCGCACCAATCCACTCCACTGCCGGAGCCGGAAGGGGAACCAGCTGCCGCGGCGGCGCCTCCTCTCGCTCGGGGAGCCCCGGCCGCGGTCGCTGGCGTGTGGGGGACGGGAGGGGCGGGGCCCGGGAGTCAGTCAACCCACACCACCGGACGGGTCGCAGGAATGGTTGGGGAAGTGAGGAGACTGGTTGGCGTGTTGTGTCTGCTTGCTCTGCTCTTGGGCTCCTCGGCCTATGCGTACATGCAGCAGGGAGATTTGTTTGTTGCTGCTGGGGACACGGCTCTGCCTCCCACCTTCAAGGCATTCTCTCTCTGGAAGTGGAATGGGAGATGCCAAGAGGCAAAAGAGTCTTCAAGGCACAGCTGGATGGATTTATGGGAATGTTTTCCTTATAATGAATCTAACCAAATGGGTAGTACTAGGTTTTTTCTGTAGTATAATATATTTTGGGCAATATTTGCTTTCAATCAGTGTGCTTCTTTCTTTTAATAAGGAAGGAACCTGTAAAAGATACTAGTGTCTCTGGTCCATAATACCTGCCGCTGATTTAGGCTAATTTTTTTTAAATAATACATTTTTTTATTGAATTTCATAAATAATACACAAAACGGGCAAATTGCTAATCTGACGGTCCGTCGTCCTTGAAAAGACGACCGGGATGCTTCGTCTTTCCAAAAAACGACCGACATGTCTTCTTTTATTCAAAAGACGTCATGCTTTTGTCGAGCTGTCGGGTGACACGGGGTACGCCGGGTCGTCTGTTGAACGGACGAAGGACGGTTTGTCCTTTGAACGGACGACGCGCCCCAGCATATAGCTCACGCTCCTGCCCGTGCTTGCCCGTCGTCGTCCTCCCCTCCTCTCTCTCTGGTTGTTCTTCCTCTCTCTCTCGCTTGCTCTCATTTTCTCAGTTGCTGCACCGATTTGTAGCCCAGATTTCTACCCAAACTCGCTGCTCTAACACATTAGTAAGCTAGCAGAGTCCCAATCTACTAATGGGATAGCCTGGTGTAGTGATTTGAGTCGTTTTGGTGGAGGGATCTGGTGGTGTTCTTGTTGAGCAATGGCCATGGTGGAGGCTGGTGCTGGGACTTGAGGAAGGTGCATGGTGGAGGTGCTGATCCGTTGACCTGAGGCAGCTGTACGGCAGGACTTCGCATGCTTTAAGGGTAAACCCTAATTTCTTGCTAATTGCAGTCATGTGTGTATGTTTATAGGTAGCCTTTGATGGGGTATGTTAGATGCAAGATATTTGTAGAGTATTATGTGTCAATGTACCTGTTTTTGACTATTTTTGGTATTTTTTGGGTCGAAAATCATGTCAAATAATGTAGTGTTTAGGTTCTTCTATGGTCCTGGTTTCGTCAGAACAAACCAGCACGGAGTTGATTTGAGCGAGTTTAATTTTATGGATGAAGTGCTTCAGAATCCTGAAACAGTGTCCATTACTCAGTTGAAGGATTGGTTATGTGTTCGTTTAGGGCTCCCTCCTACCCATACTGTTGGTGTGCATGCTTTATGGACTAAGTCAAGGCAAAATCCTAATTTTTATTTAAGGCCAATAGAAGCGCAACATAAATGGGTCAAATTTGTGCAAGCTTGCCAGAAAAGAGTAGTTAACCCCAGTCTCTTAGTGTTACCTGTGGCGAAAGAGGCTGGGTATGATCATGGCCAGAGTAGTCAGACCGGTCATGTTGGAGGTAGTTATGATCATGGCCAGAGTAGTCAGGGCCAAGAGGGTGGTGGCGGTTATGAATGAGGTCACAGTAGCTATGCACACACCGGGGGTGATGGTTATGTATCAGAGGACGATGGTGAAGGATTAGGGGAAGACATATTCAGTGGCGAAGCTGATGAGGACGAGATATATGATGGTTTGTTGCAACATCAAATGGAAGCCGGAGACTCAGAAGGCAATAGTGATACGGCTGATGATTCTGGCGAGTCTGATCAAGAAGAGATCGGCCAACCTATTCCGGCATCATGGAATAATGACAACACAGCAGCAATGACTGTGAACGATGGGCATGATTCGGCGTGGCATTATCACGCGAACAACATCTCTCTGGGTGCATTATATCCTAGCAAGAGACATCTGCAGGAAGCAATTGTTGAGTGGTCAATGTCCATGCAACGGGTCTTGAAAAGGAAGGTGTCATCACAACAATATTTGGCATTGGTTTGCGAGGAAGCCGGATGTCCTGCAAGGGTGCATGCCCATGTCCCTAGGTATGACACAAACTGGAAGGTCATCGATGTTGTGATGCACACATGCACACTTGACAGTGTCCTTCAGGACCATCGTAACCTCACGTCAACCCTCCTGGCTAGACTGTTATACATAGAGATAGTGGAGGGCAAAGCCATGGGGGTGAATGATATCATTCACAAAGTTTCTGTCAGATTCTGCTACAATATTTCATACGGGAAGGCTTGGAGGACTAAGCAAAGGGCACTGGAGGCAAGGTTTGGTTCATTTCGAGACGGGTATGACTGTGTTGTTAGGATGCTCCAGACACTGCAGGCTAGGAATCCAGGCACCTACGTGGACATCCAACACTTTACATTGCCACAAGAACCTAATTTGAGGGTACTTCATCGAGTGTTCTTCTCATTTGCTATATGCATAGAAGCTTTCACTCACTGTCGACCAGTCATCTGTGTGGATGGTACATTTCTCACTGGCAAGTACATGGGTCAGATATTGACTGCCATAGGTCAAGATGGAAACAATCAAGTTGTTCCACTTGCTTTTGCTTTCGTGGAGAGCGAGAACACCGAGAGTTGGGTATGGTTTTTCAGGCAGATGAAGATAGCAATTGTGAGAGATACACTGAATGTATGCGTCCTTCATGATAGGCATCCAGGTATACTAAGCGCGATAAAGAAGCTCACACAGCCCACTCCTGATGAAGTTACTCCATGGCTGGACATGCAGAGTCGTTGGTGCATGCGGCATCTAGGGGCCAACTTTTTCTCACAGTTCAGGAACAAGGCTCTTATGAACATATTCAAGAAGCTTTGCAAGCAGAACCAAGAGTGGAAGTACATCAAGTGTCGTGGCTATCTTGATGACTTCACTAAAAAACATGTGAATCAGAGGAGAGCAGCTAGAGCAGCAGCGGTCACGGCTCATTCAGCGGCGTTAGCTGCACAGGCAACAACATGAGCAGCACCACCGGAGGAAGAACCCATTGCCCTTTGTGACTTGCCACGATTTGACCAACCCGGTACTAGGAGAAGGCCTGGCAGAAGGATTAAAAATTTTCAGGAATGGATACAACACAAGCCTGTAGAGAGGTGGTCTCTGCTGCATGACACTCATGGTGCTAGGTTTGGCGTCATGACTACAAATCTGGCTGAAACTTACAACTTTGTCTTGAGAGGAAGCAGGGCTCTACCATTAACAGCCATTGTGGAGTGTATTTTCACCGGAACTCTGAAGTATTTCAGAGACAGACTCTAGATGGCTCAGATGCATATCATGAACAACCCAAAAACGAGGTATTGTTCAAAGATCATGCATTACATGGATGCCAAGATGTAGAAGGCTCGGTCCATACATGTCATTTCCATCGGTAATCAGGAAAGAAGGTTCGAGGTACGCCTCCCTTCCAACCGGATTGGGACAGGAGAAGAGGTAAAGACACAGGAGGTGAGGATAGGCAACGAAGCCTGGCCAACATGTGAGTGCACGTGCAATAAACCCAAGCTGTTGCATCTGCCTTGCTCGCATGTACTAGCTGCATGTAGGCTGATGGGTATGGATGCGATCTCGTTTGTGTCTCCTTATTTCCTTAAGGACGCGGTGGTCAATACGTGGACAGGCGAGATGATGGGATATAGGGCATGGGGAAATTTCAACAAAGTAAATCCAGGTGAAAGGGTTTACATCCCAGATCCTGAACTGATGCGGATAGGAAGAGGAAGGCGACAATGTGTCCGCATCCATAATGATATGGATGAATCTGAAGCCGGAGGCCCTACTAGGCAATGTTTTCTGTGTAATCAATTTGGTCATATAGACACCAGTTGCCACATCTTCGGGACTGGTGGAGCTGCTCCTCGTGGACGTGGCAGCCGAGGAAGAAGAGGCAGAGGAAGAAATTAAATGTGTGGAACTATGTCTTAAATTTGTAATATGTGTGGAACTATGTCTTAAATTTGTAATATGTGTGGAACTATGTCTTAAATTTGTAATATGTGTCCAACTATGTCTTAAATTTCTAATATGTGTGGAACTATGTCTTAAATTTGTAATATGTGTCGAACTATGTCTTAAATTTGTAATATGTGTGGAACTATGTCTTAAATTTATAATATGTGTGGAACTAATGTGCAGATGGCAGGATCTTTGCTGAATGCTGACATAGATAGAAAGCACCGATCAACGGTACTGGATGCTAACCCGGGGACCTTGAAGCACCTAGTGACTCGCACTTAGGGCTGTCAACGAGCCGAACTCGAGCGGACATTGTTAGGCTCGGCTCGGCTCGAGCTAGGTAGAAGCTCGAGCCAAGCTCGAGCGAGCCTAGGTTGACCGAGCCTACATCTAAGCTCGAGTTCGGCTCGACCAAATCTCAAGTAGGCTTGAGCTCGGTTCGTTGAAGCTCGGTAAGAAAATTTTAGTACATCCAAAGATATACATGTAGCTACGTAGCAATAAAATAGTAAAGCTTGAAAACCGAATAGCAGAAATGGCTCGGAGTCTCACATAATAGTAGTCTCACATAATAGTAATATAGTGCCAACATGCTAGAACAATTATTTTAGCAGTCTTACATCAGGTGAAATAATAATAGCAGCTTCAATTTTGCGCCTGTACAAAAATCATGAGCTTTATCGAACCGTTTGAGTTCGGCTCGTCTAAGCTCGCGAGCTCGAAAACAGGCTCGAGCTTGGTTTGTTAGAGAGACGAATCAAGCTTGAGCCAAACTGTTAACGCGCCGAACTCGCACATTTTGTCAAGCCCGAACTTTTTTGACAGCCCTACTCGCACTCCCATGTCGAACTGGTGCATAAACCCGGATTGGCTTCAAAGGCATGTGATATTTATTTCTCTTGTTGTTGGATTATTTATGGGCCAGAGTAACAAAACTGTTGTGTTATCTTCTTATGTAGATTGAAGTGGGCTGGGCTCTTACCCTTCGTTCGTTTGGTTGAGGCCACTCGTATGGAGGAGATAGAAGTGCGACACCTTGGGTTCCAGACTAGTCGCCTACAGTACGACTCGTCTTTGCTCACGTGCTTGGTGGATCGATGGAGGCCCGAGACTCACACTTCCCATTTTCGATGGGGAGAGATGACTCCTACCCTTCAGGATGTCTCATACTTGTTGGGACTTCCATTGGCAGGCGTGCCCATAGGCCCAGTGGATCCACCGGCAAATTGGGCCTAAGACATGGCCCAACGATTCTTTGGCATCCGTGATGGAGCTCAGGCCTTTGCTCATGACAATCATGGGCCAAAATTTGGATGGTTGGAGCAGTATCAGGTGTGTTTCATTTATTTGTTCTATTTGGTTGGAGCAGTATGATGTACTGATAATTGTTCTATTTGACAATGCAGATCCAGAGGTTTGGGTTCCTAGCCACTCCGATGACTGCGCCAAAGATTACACGCGGCCTGTAGGCATACATTATGTGGATGCTCGGGAAGGTGATGTTCACTGAGAACCACGTATCGACCATTAGTGCGCGATACATCTATTTTGCTAGAGGGATCACGGAGGCGACGTGCCAGGAAGAATGCACACAGTGGAGTTGGGGTTCAGCTGTCTTAACAGCTACGTACCAAGGTATGTGCAATGCTTGCCAGTTAATCAAGGACAGTTCTGCCTTGCTAGGATGCCCATTGTTGCTGCAACTGTGGTCATGGGAGAGGTTTTCTATCGGCCGTCCAGAAGTAAGTGTCAACCAAATAGTCGGCAACCGGGAACATGAAACAATTGTCTACCACTCTGACCTGCTGTTCGACGAAGAGCAAATTGACTTTCCTATATTTGGCACTCACTGGACCCGTCGCAAGGTTAGTGTAATGTCTTAATAAATTGCACTTCTGGTACTATAATATGAAAGTTACTAACAACTATTTTGTCATGCAGTATCGTTTCGCGGGAGAGCAAGTCGTTAGATGCTATCCATCGTTCAGCGAGCAGTTCGACACACTAAAAGAGGATGTCGTGATTTGGAAGCCGTACACCCTGTAGACATAACACACACGATATCCTGGCGGGTTATCTATTATGTGCACTAGAGATCGAGAGTATTGGCTGACTAAATCGAAGATCATCTTCGATTGCCTAGTTGAGGAGATGTCTCTACAGAGGGTCATGCGGCAGTTTGGTCTTTGCCAGATGGTAGATCCCCCGCGTTCGGATGTTCCCCTTCCAGATGTCGTGCACGCGTAAGTAAATATATGTACATAAGGAATGCGTCTTATACTTCATATATGTTCTTTAATGATGGTCTAACAAATTCTAATGACAGGTACTCTCGGAAAACTAGCAAGACCGCCACTCAATGGCTCCAACGGGTGGGGATTTATGTCAACGAGTGGCAGAATGCACCAACACAAGTGTGGCACGCTGGCTCGTTTGATATGGAGCTATTTCACGGATACTTACAGAGGTACATGTCGACGACACGGCTACGTCTCATTCCACACGCACATGACGATGAAATATACCCTAGCCAGTCAACACTGGAGTCCAAACAGTCAACGGTAAGTACTTTATTTAGAGCATAATCAACATGAGTGCCTATGTAGTGCATACCTAACTATGAGACAAATGTAGGTCGACATGACGTGGGAGCTACAGACTGAGGTGGCTCAGTACGGACGATCGCTTTCGACCGTTCCTCTTGTGCCCCGTCAGCAGGCTCAGTCCTTTGCCCGGCGGGTCGAGGAGAAGCTACGGCGTATCTACGCGGCCATCACGTGCACCAGCGTCTCAGACGTCATTCAACACCGAGAAGCACAACGTCCACCGCGTCACTCGGTGGAGGAGCGCGCCCCACGTCGCTCCACGCAGCAGCGCCCACCGCGTCGATCCATGGAGGAGCGTGTCCAACGTCCACCCATGCAGCAGCCACCTTCTCTAGACCAGGCTGGAGTCTCGGGATGGCACGAGGAGCATATTTCTCCTCCACTCCGCCGTAGGCCCCGTCCACGACTCTCACAGCAGGCGCCGCCGAGAGCACCACCTCCAGACCAAGCTGGAGGCTCGGGGTGGCAGCAATTACAGTTTACTTCTGACCCATGGCAGCAATCGCAGTTTAATATCGACCAGTTGCAGCAGAACCAGATTATTTTCGAACAATGGCAGCAGCAGCAGATCCCCTACATGGACTTCGCTTATCGACCACAATCTCATCCTCATGGTAAACGTGTCCCTTCCTACTATTGTTAGATGCAGTATGACATTGTTCAGTACTTAATTTCTTGTACACTAGCAGGAGACTTCGTTACATGGGACACTACTGACGACCATGATCAGCAGACACAACATGAGCAGGTAGACTGGTTTGGCCAGTATCAGCCAAGTACTCCACCACCTATCCCCACACAGGATACACATGATCAAGGTGAAGGGTCAACTGCACCTCGCCGTGATGTGATGCCACCCCACAGATATGGATGGAGTACACCGAGGCCTCTGCCACCTCATCATCGACACCAGTGATATCTACTTATGTATCAGACATTTATCTATCTATGTATGAGACATATATCTACTTATGTATCAGACATTTATCTATCTATGTATGAGACATCATTCTATTATTTCATGATTTTATTCGACAAACTACTCAACATAGCTTGCAACACATTTCAACATAACTTGCGGTACATAAATAAGAGTCCTATCTATCCCTATCATGATGCCTTTCCCTTTCCCTTCGATGATGCCTCGCCCTTTCCCTTTGACAATCCCTCGCACTTGCTCTTCTTGGCCTACGCTTTCTTCTTCTCCTGCCTCTTGTCCCACTCAGCTCTCGCCTTGCTTTCAACGGGTGGCGGCATGAAGATATCATCCTCATCTTCGCTCTCTTCTATCCAGGCCCTAGGTGCCACAACCTGCTCCGTCATGTCAGCTTGACTCTTCTTGGCCTGCGCTTTCTTCTTCTCCTGCCTCTTGTCCCACTCAGATCTTGCCTTGCTTCCAACGGGTGGCGGCATGAAGATATCATCCTCATCTTCGCTCTCTTCTATCCAGGACCAAGGTGCATCAGCCCGCTCCATCATGCGAGCTTCACTCTTGAAGTTGAGCTTGTCCCACCTTGCCTAGATCCTGATAAGCTCTGCTCGTACCTGATTTGGGGTCTTCAGTTTCCACCCTCTCCGATGAAGTTCCTTACCAAGCATAACGAGAGCATCATAGTTCCTTGCCAACGTCTCCCAGTGGGCTGGTTCATCGCCTATCATAACACTTCTGGCTATTTGGAGAAGCCCAATGGACATCTCTATTGGACAGGGAAACGCGTCGGTCATAGTGGAGAGGAGTGGAGTGGAGGGAAATGCGAGAGCAAGAGGAGAGGAGGGAAAATAATTAGAGAGTAAGAGGAGGAAGAGATGAACTGGGTGAAAAGATACATCTCGTTGTCCGCATTTATAGAGGCACCGGACCGAATAGGCGGGAAAAAGGGCGGGAGGTACTGGCGGGAAAATCGGCGGGAAGGACTGGCGGGAAAAATCGGTGGGAAGAGACGGCGGGAGAAACTGGCGGGAAGGAGTGGCGAGAAAAATCGGCGGGAAGAGACGGCGGGAGAAACGGCGCGAAACAATAGTCCGAAACCTAAAACGTATTTGGAACCCTGAACCCTTGCATGATCAATGCACCCTTCTTCATTTCGACAGACGAAATAGTCCTTCGTCTTTCCAACAGACGAACATCATGTTCGTCTTTCCAACAACCGACCGTCTGGGGGCGTCGTCCTCCCAAAAGAAGAACCTCTGCGTCGTCTTTTGAAAAGACGAAGCATCTCGGTCGTCTTTCGAACGGACGACAGACCGTCAGAATTGCAATTTGCCCGTTTTGTGTATTATTTGTGAAATTCAATAAAAAATTGTATTATTTAAAAAAAATAGCATTGATTTAGTGATGTTTTTGTACAAATTTTGTGCCAATTCTTCCACACTTATTTTGGATCGGAAAGGGTAGCGCTTTCTGTTTTTTCTGTGAAAAGCCCATTGTGTGCCCGCCTCGACGCGCTACTATTGTGACGATTCAACAAGGTTTGGTCTCTACAGGCTGCACAGTGCTTGGATTTTTCGATATTGTAGAGCCTTGGATGTAATTTCAACTTTTCTCAGCATCATCAGTTATGTGCTTATTACTGGTTCAACCACTCATTGTCATGTTGAGCTAGATTTAATTTTGTTTTAAAAAATCCTCCCTTTGAAAGATCTTGGACGCGCAAAATGCAAGGCTCTTCTGAAACGTCGACCAACTTGTGTGCATTATTAATGGTGTTAATAGTGTTGGTGGTTTCACCCTAAGAGCACCTCTAATCCAACTCCTATAAAAAAAATGACACAAAGACTGTGATGAAGTCCCCCACTCAACTCCTATAATTTAGATGAGCAAAAAACTCTCTATCCCTTAACTTCTCTTATTTGCTCCTTTAAAGGAAGTGGTTTCTAAGTGAACTCCTAAATTTAAGTCCCTAAAACTTGTATTTGGCTTAGACATTCCGTTGAATAATTGATATGCGTTTTACATGAACAAAATCAGATGCTACAATGTTTAATGTGGCGCTGTGAAGATTAGCCAGTCATTCATACATTGCTATGCTATGACACAGTCACAAAAATCGCGCTAGACGAGGACCTTTGATGTCCAGGAATAGTGTCGGCGGCGAGTTAGGGGAGGGCGGTGACGGCGGCACTGGACCATCACGAGCGCGTGTGGGGAGGGGAAATTTTTTGGAGTCGTGGTCACGGACTCCTATCTTTGAGATTCAAAGAGGCCGGTTCCTAAAAAATTTGCTCATCGACTTCGGCTAGCTGCGGTTTAGATGCCTAAACAAAAAAAATACTCATATAAAGGTTTTTAGGGGTTCGATTAGAGATGCTCTAAGGGATTATCATTTTGCACGAATCTCGTGATCTTATAATACAATAAAAAATAGGCCCTTGAGAAAAGGAAGAGACACTACCAAATTTCTCAATATTTTCTTGGTGCACTCTAATTTCATAAGATTTCATGCAAGTTGTTAGAGATATCATCGAAATAAATCTTGTATAAGCCCTTTCCCTCTATTCCAATCCTTGTTTGGGTGCTTTAATTAATTCATGCATAATTCAGTGAACCATGACACTTTAATCTATGTCTTTCCTACTAATGGATTGTAGAAAGAGTTTTTTAAGATCATCCTTGTAGGATCCGATCCCACTTGCATACTTGTACAAGGATTTGCATAACTTTCTATATGCATTTTTTTTCCTTTAGCAATCATTCCACGGTGGTTAGAAGTTGGAAACCCGTCGTCATATGGTGTTTGCTCTCACTTTCGCAGTTGTAATGGTAACAGGGTTCTACCGGACTTCTTCTCCATATGTAAATGTTGACTAGACAGATTGATGGTTATGGATCCATGCTTACCTTCGAAAAGTGGCTAGAAATCAAACCATTTTTCTTCGGATCAGCACATCACTCTCCTTATCCAAAGAGAGTACACGGTATTCCCATGGGTGGCATGTTTTTTTTGGATTGAACAAGATAAAAGTATCTGCAAAAGTTTTTGAAAATTTTATTGAGTGAGTGTTTGAATTTTAGTCTTTCGAGAACGCCCTATGCCGTCAGGTTTTTGCACTATACGGTAGATGACTACTATTATTTTTTATCTGCCACGTGGCAAAATTGTCGGGCCACAACAGAATATTAGCTAGAATCGCACTGGGCACATCCGCGCATACGTTTCGTGCTATATTAGGCTCCAAAGTTTTTTAGCCGGTGGATGATCTTTCTCAGCGTCTACCAAGGGGCGAATAATTGTGCATTGTGACAAACCATATGTTGGCATATAATTGTACAGTGGTAGGTGGCACGTAAGAGCATCACTTTTTTATGCCAAGCTTGTCGTGCGGTACTATTCATGTATTATAAAGACTATCACATAACCCATGGCAACACAATAAATCAAATAAACAATCGTTATGTTTCACATGTTCAAATCCATACGTCAATGAATCGAGTTCTTGATCAACATGTCTTTTGTACCGTGCAACAGTAAAAATCATATAGCACAAACTTTAAACGGGTAATGGTGACTCGCGAGGGACTCTATTACTGAGTAAAACATGTTGATAAACTCCTCGGCGATCCCCATGTTGTATCACAAATGTGGAGAAAACATCGGTCATTTTACTCTTGTGCACCATGTCCATGTGGCCATCTAAAATAATAGCTCACACGTATCATATAACTCTAAAATTGCTCATAAAATATATTTCTTCAAAAAAAATCAATGTAATAATCTAAAATTAAATATATTTCTTCAAAAAATTCAATATAATAATCTATGTCTCACATATAGAGGTTTTTTTAGGGATCCACTCTGCTGTGATCTTTATTTCACTTTGAATAGGGATACATCGTTTATTACATGTTGGAATATAAAACTAGGAGGATCGCAGTCCCAGAAAATTGAAAGACTAAAATCAAAATAATGTCTAGCTATAGTATGAGCAAACATATGTGCTTTCATAAAACAATGACTTATAGTGATTGGTCCAATCCTGCCAGCTACATCAAAGCGGTCAGTAAGAACAGCAGTGTAAGGGCTCCAGATTTCATTGACTCTAGTAAAAGCATGGACAAGCTCCAGGGAATCAGTTTCGATAGAAATCGGAGAGCAACCAATCCGTTCGATCAGTAGCAAACCGTTCTTAAGAGCACATGGCTCTGCTCGAGTTGCGTCGAGCATATTCTATAGCATATACCCAGACCCAGCGATTGCTTCTCCTTTGTCATTGTGAATAACAGCACCGCAAGCCCCCACACCATGTATGTGCGATCTGGACTCTTCTCCCTTTCCCTCTTGCTACAGTAGCCTTCTCCCTTGAGAGTCGCCCGTGCTCTCCTGGCGCCTCCCTCCTCCTCTCCCGCCGGCGATGCTGGTAGGAGAGGAGATGGGGATGGTTGCCGGGATCTTCCGTGTAGAGTAGGTGTAGGGCATCTCGCAGTAGGTTTAGGATTAGGGTTAGTCGTTGTTGCCTCCGTGGCGTTTGGCGAGATGCCGTTGTGCTTGTCCCCTCTGTCGCTGCCGCTCGGCGACAGACGGCTGTCCTCCTCGTGCTCCGGCGAGTCCCTAAGGTGGGGGAACGCTGGTGGTGCGTCTGAGGACGGAAGCCTCTTTAATAACGGCGGCGGCTGCTTCTGCGAGATCTGGAGGCCGGCGCTCGTGCTTCTCCCCCTGTCCGGCCGTGGTGGCGAGGGGGGGGAGATGGTTGGCGCGGTGCAGACCAGATCTGCCAAACAGCCTGGATGCGATCCGCTGGATCTTTCTGGCCAGATCCAGCGCCTGTTGGGAGGAATCCTCGGTGTGGAGCTTCCATGGAGGAAGCCAGATACAACGGCGACGACTCCCATCGGTGGCTCCGCTCATCAGGTCAGTGGTCTCAGTACACCCTGTCTTCGTATGAGGCCTCTTCAACCTTCTCTGGCCGGCCATGGTGGCGAGGGGAGAAGTAGAGAAGTTGCTGCTTTCGTTGTTCAGGATGTGTTGAGGAAGCCGCGAACTGGCATCGGTGGCTCGTTTTCTTCTTCTGCTGTGACGACCTCTGCTGCTGCTGGAGCTCTCAAGATCTCAAGGAATCCCCTCCAGTTCGCAGCCAGGGTGGCTCGGGTGGTTCGCCGGCATCAGTGGTTTCGCTGGCCAGTTTCCGAAGTCCCCTTCTTCAACCTCCGGCGGGAGGCCCCTCTTCCTTGCTTGTCTTTGGCAAGGTCGCGGCTGGCGATGGTGGCAATTGCATCGCCGGCGAGGTCGGGATTTACTCGAGGGCTCGATGGCTTTTGCGAATATTTTTCTAGGGTCCTCTGTGTAAATTGGAAGGACATGATTGTAATTTACTATCTTTCAGGTCCTTTCTGCAGCATTGTAACAATTTTGATATATTAATGCCAGTTCTGGGACCTTCGGGTCCCTTCCCCTGTTCAAAAAAAAAGCCCCCACACCATTCGGGAAAAAGCATGCATCAATATTCAACTTATAGGTGTTTTTCCAAGGCTTACTCCAAGCGATCTCCTTGTGTTCCGAGTACGATTGGGCGTCCAGATAATTTGCAGCCAAGGCTTGAATAGAGAAGGCGGCTCTCTTCGGTGGGGCAATGTTCTCTCCTTTCAAAAATTCCTGACGTTGCCTACCAAGCACCAATCAAAATAAGTTCTTTCTGCTCATTCGTTGATTTTACCCTAAGGAGCTCCTCAAACACCACCAAACACCAAAGTAGAGTTGATGCATGTATCTAGATCAAGGAATCTCCAGACCTCTCCCTCGCCCTTTTGCATGTGAACATCAAATGGCGGATTTCTTCAGGGCCTTGCGCGCAAACTAGGCATTGAGGGGAAACTAGGACATGGCGGTCAGCCAGAACCGCCATCCCATGGATAGTGCCATGCAGCGCCCTCATGCAAATTCAATAAAATATCCCACACTGGATTACCCGAAGATGGTCCTTGATCATCACTTCTAGTTAGTCTCTGTCCATTAATATGGGTCCACTTAGAGTAATATGAGGATTTGACAGAAAAGGTATATGATTTTGTCAAGTGCCAAGCAACAAAATCCTCCTCTAGATTCTTTTTTTTTTGCGGGTAACCTCCTCTAGATTCTGGCACTACAGGAAAGAACTAAGGCGCCGACGGCCGGCCGGCTACGCCGACGGCCAAAGGTCGGGGCCGTCGGCATAGCTGCCTTCCTGGCCAGCCGACCAGCCCGGCCGTCGGCGTAGATACGGCCGTCGGCGTAGATGACGGTGCCGAGGGTAGCCCTCGGCGTAGTGTGGCCGTCGGCGTAGTAGCGAGGTCTGTGCCGACGGTGGCCCTCGGCGTAGATATAGCCCTCGGCGTAGCCCCAGTTCAAACACGATGACGGAAACGGCGTTAGACAGCCAAGCTGTGCCGACGGCCTGGCCGTCGGCACAACTCTCGGCACAACTCTTTGAAATTTTTTGTTTGGCCGTCGGCATAGGCCTCCAGATTTTTTTCCTTTTTCATTATTTTTTGAAAAATCATAAGTAAATCATTCTAATTCAGAAAAATACAAATAATATATCAAAATTTGCAGAAAAAAAATATATCTATTTACACTCAAATATTACACATTTATAAACAAAAATCTCTATCTCTACTATCTAAAAAGTAAGAAGTGGTTCCGTTTTCTGCCAGATCTTGCTACGTCGTCTGTTTCGTCGCACTTCACCATATTTTCCTTCCTTCCGCGCGCCCCCTCTCTCGTCCCGCTCCACCCGGAGACTACGCCGTCGCTTCCGCTAGCTACAGTTTCCAATTTTCTCGTCGATCCCTTCTGCTCCTATTTCATCCTCATCTCATCTCCCTCGGTAGAGCCGATGAATCCCGCCCATCTCCCTCACTTCCTCATGGCGGCACCAAGCTCTTCCACATGCACCGTGTTAGCCCCCACATCTGCCCCATGCCATGCCCTAAAAGTCTCAGGCGGCGACGTCGCCGCTGATCTAGCAGCGGCAGAGGTCAGGCGCAATGAAGCTGACCGCGTGGATGTGCTTCCCCTGCAACTGCGCGCCGTGGAGGTCAAGCGGATCCTGAGAAGATCGGGGGCGTGTGAATCCTAGAAATAGCAGTGCGAGCCGCCACTGCCGGTTCAATCTCACCCAGCGCCTTGGTAACCTTTACAATCGCCGGATGTGCAGCACCGGGGCACCACCCTCCTCTCTCCTTAATCTCTCTTTATCTCTTTGACCCTCTCTTTCTCCTACTCTGGGCCCTCCATCTCTCATCTTTGTAGATCTTTTGGCCGCTGATTTCATCATGAGGGACGAACGGGAGAGGAGAGCAGTTGGTCCCCTACGAACAGGAGAGGAGATTGAGCGACAGCCAGCGACCTGGTAGGAGATTATGCAACCATCTTGATCTTTAGTAACACTCAGTTTATCAAACATCTCTCTCAGGCTGATCTGATGTTTCGCACGGGCGTTGAATGTTAAGAATCCTTCACTGAGTTGGATGATCGGCTTCATGTTTGTTCTTAGCTTTCTCGGTCTATTTAGTCTTGTTGTGCTGTGCAGTGTACTTATTTTCACAACTTCTAACCCTGCATCTGTTATGTTTATCTGATTACGCTTCGTTTTTTGTTGAAAGGAATTAGGTTAGTCATGTCTAAGATAAATTTATAGTAAACTAAGCTATGTTTTTGTGTCTGCTAGGTGATAGTATTTGATTACAGAGCTGACCTATCCGAGTGGAACTGCTACCCCCATGTTGATAAATAGCTTCCACACTACTACTGGAGCTAAGCTTGCAGAGTAAGAAACGGATCAGCATTTATCATTAATTTATAATCATAGTTCAGTTCATCCTCTCTTCCTGGTCTTTTGTATGTCTGCAAGCTATAAACAAATCCAAATGAATCTTCTTGTCGCTATTAGACCAATGGTTCTTTACCGTATAGAACATCAATATTTGCCACAATAGTCTGGTGAAGTTGCAAGTCAGTCCTCGGGCCATTACGTGTCTTTTGTCTATCAAGTATTTAGGGAATATGGTACCCTATTTTTACTGAACTTTATTAAGTAAATTAGTGCGTGCTAGGTAATTCAATCATAGTTTTAATAATGCTCTGATAGACACCGCTGATGGCAGGTCGGTTCTATTGGATTAAGACTAGGAATGCTGCTATATGGTCTCTCGCTCTCTTTCTCTCTCCCTCTCTCTCTCAGGTGCTCAAAGCTTTCCCCCTTCCTCACATTTTTATAGGCCTGCCTTGTTCAATCCCCTTCCAGATTCATTGTTCTTAATTTTAATCGCAGTTGTTAGGCTAAGAATTGTTCGTGGGCTATTGGCGATGCAGTGATGCAAAAGGAGATGGTTTGCGTTGTTGCAGCTCTATACCAAAGTTTTTTTTGTTAGATTGGGGCCAGCTATGTGCAGATACGTGATTGCCTCCTTGTGGATTTCATTGCTGGTACTGTCCTTATTCTGCAGTTGATTACTTATGTAGCTAGCTCTTGGTGTTATGTTTCCGCTTCTCGGCACATCAGAGCTCCTCAGAAATTTGACAAACTCGGCCATCGGATTTACCATCGTTGCCTCTTTACCGCTGGATTTTACTGATTATTTATACTTCAGTTGTTTGTTCACGGGTTAGTGGGGATCTTCTGATCGGGGGTCCATATATTGGTTATGTTTCCTCTTCTACTCCGGAAATGAGTTATGTCGATATATGATGATGTGCTCATTGCTTTGTGTTCTCTATGAACGGAGAGCGAGGATGCATTTGTTCTTATCGTATGTATATAGCCTAAAAATCAGAGCGCCGTTTTGTGGGGCACGTGATGAAATGGCAGGGAGAGGTTGAATGTCTAATTTTAGTCTTTGGACCATGCTATTCCGTAACAGTGCATTTTTCTTTGGACCATGCTATTTTGCTTTGTGATGTTAGATCTTTTCTGTTTGCCCAGTTAATACATGTGCATGGCCTGTTCCTTTTTACCATTGTTGGGTTATTTTCACAGACTTCCATCTTGAGAGGTTGCGTTGTTTGAAGATCTGGTTTCTTTTTCTTAAAACAGGGTGTGCTACAAGTGGTTCTTGAAAGCCTACAAAATATATAGCAGTTTGATGGTCATACTGATGGATCTCTAAATGCTACAGCTAGAGAACCAGGTTCTTGGTCCATATTACTGGATGATCTGGGTCATTTCATCGGTGTAGGATGTGGGGGTAATTGATCCGTTTACCAGTGTACTGCTAGCATGGCAAGGACTCGAAGATGAAGGGAAATTTCACCGCACACTTTGTGCTAAACATATCATTAATTGTAGAACTTGTTTGATACTATGTCAGACAACAATATCAGTCACAATTTCATCAATATACATTATGGTTTTCAGACCAGTGGTGCCATGCTGACCATGTCCAGTCTTGCTTTATAGCTTAGCTGAAGATTTTCAAAAGTACAAAATTGCTTTGTTGATATACAAATATTGGTCCACCCGGAAGTTTTGGAAATTGGGTGCATAGGACCAGAGAGTGAAGTGGGTGGTCGTAGAGAGTGATGTGAACGTGATCTGAATTGGGACGCAACACACCGGCAAGGAGGGGCCCCAAGGGGCGGTTATCTTGGATGGAAGGTAATTATTAGACACCTCTATATGGATTAAATATTTACAATTTACAATATTATCCTTTGAGAAAATGTATACATCTTATGGTGCTGTTTGATTGTCCTTTCATTTGCGTTTGTTCTTTGGACGCATAAATGACATTTATACCTGCAACACACGTTATTCAGCCAATTTTTGATGTGTTTTATGTTCAAGTGTTGTATTATTTGCTTCATATTTCTCTGTCATATTCATATATGGTTAAATCTCTAGATGTTATCGGATCTGGTACTACCAAAAACTTGTTTTGACATAGTACCATGGATGTTTAAGTCATTTGCATTCAGTAATTCTTAGATTTGTTTATGTCATGATTCATGCTGATGCCGAAAAATATGTAGTTTGGAATCTAAACAAGCAAATATGTCACATTGGACGTTTAGCCATATACAGATGCATGTTTCTTGTACATATCGAGCAAAGTATTACTATAACATGTGCCTCTCACCAACGAAAACCAAACGTACACTTCCTTTTTACCTAGAAGCAGTACAACTTTTGATTATTATGATGGTTGGACATCCCTTTCAGGTTCAAATGGTCGACCATCCTTCTATTGAGCCACCGAGTAGCGTCGATGGGGATGATTCTGACCTGAGGAATGGCTTTGAGGTTGGCGAGCCCGTAGATGTCGTGGTCCGGCGAGGTGGAGGAGGCCTGAAGAGTAGATGTAGGAGGGGGTGAAAAGAGGAGACACTGTGGCTAACTTATGTGATGCACCGAGGACGGGGCGTCAGCGATACATAGTGGTTTGTTTGGCCCACAACAGAATTCCATTTGTGCTTTCCAATATGTCTTTTGTGGAGGATCCAATAATAAGATGCAATGGGAAAAACTCAGTACACCTATCAAAGGTACAAATTGCGTCCTTAGTGTTTTCCTATACTGCTTTGCTATATGCCCATATTAAATTGTATGCCAGCTCTATTTATTCCAGTTTCATGGTTGGATGTGTTCTCAAAATGCAAGCTATATATATTCAATGCGTCCATTAAAATTTATCATCCTGATGAAAATGTACCTTTTGGACCCAATTCTATTTACAATTAAAATTTATCAACCCGAAGAAAATGTATCTTACGGAGCGAATTATGTTTACAAATTAAATTTCTCCTGAAGAAAACGAAGAATAGCCAACGAGCATGTGATATTTGGTTGGTTTATTCTTTCCTAATTACAATGGATGTTGCATGCCGTTAAATTCAGGGACATATGGCCCTTGGAAACACCTTAAGTTTTCATATATAATCGATTTCTATATAAAACTTTGGTATAAGTGATTTTTATATACTCTTGCATCCGTCCATCGTTCAAGCTGCTGCATACATACTCTTGCACTCATGCACACATGCCCCGTGTTCAAGCTACAATATGTATTAAACAAAAGATCTGTGTATTTTATTTTGTTACAGAGTGTAAACACGATATTTCAGAGTTATTGTTCGTTTTTATTTTAGAGGAAAGTCCTTGCACATAACCTTCTTGGATGGTATTTTCTTGCGTAGAGATAAAGAATAGTTATTATTCTTATTGATGAAAAGGCAGAGTACTACATGTTACTCAGTATAAAAGAGAAAAATAAAAGTTAGTTATCACTGTTTGATTTTCTTGGAGTCGCATTGCACTAATATACTGCTAGGCTGCACTTGGGACATCTTACCTTTGAAGAATTCAAAAAAATTAGTGGAGTGGTGATGATCTACTATTGTGCCATTTCAAAGTTATTTGTATTGTACTTTGCTCGAGTTCACACTAGAGTGACAAGTAGAAGAGTTAATTTATAGTGTTGGTTTTGTACCACTTCCTATATATTTACAAAGATTTCTAAATTGATAGGGGTGTCTGCTAGGTGATACGAAGAAATCTGAAGTGGCTGACAAAGATGGGATTACGTCCACTTGTAATCGACAACCCTACTTTATCTGTCACTATGTTTACCCTTTCACTGCCAAGGCTGAAATGTGAGTGAAATGGGTGATGTTTTTGGTTGGCATTGGAAAATAGATAATCCTGGGAAATATGGGGCGGGGGCTGGTGTTCAAATTCTATGCTGCTTTCTTGCAGTAGCCCAGGCAAAATTAAGGCGTGGGATTTTCCATGTTGGCTCTTATCAGATTTCCTTTCATGTGTTGCTTAATTATTGAGATGTAAATGTGTGGTTCTTAGATCATTATTCCATTTATTTATTGTTAGACATGATCAATGCTTAGCCGACCACATTTTGGTTCAGATTAGAAAACTCATAAAGTGCTTTCATGTTTTGGCTAAAGCTCGGTTCAGATTCAGAAGGTGCATAAGGTGCTTTCATGTTTTTTTGTTTGCTTTACTTTAGTCACGGTCTAGAATATATCAACTAACTTTCCTATATGTTGTTGGAGAGATCACTATGGAAGTTTTTATGTCAGATTACATGTTTAGGCTGAAGAGTTGTTATAAGATGTTATAATGTTGCGAGGTTTCAACATACATGAGTTGCTTTTTTGATGAATATAATAAGTAAAATACAAGATAAGTTGATACAACTGGTCTTGCTTGCAAAATTCACCCAAAAGCTTCATGTTGCTATTTTGATGACATTAGTAGGACTTCATGCTTCTATTTCTAGAACATAAAACACTTAGGCTTAGTTGTGTAAAAAAATTGCTAACCAACTAGCCAATTCAATTGGGTATGTATAAAAGCACCACCATCAATCTTGGCATATGATTGAGGCCGTGAAAATATTCACTAGAACTATTGAAGCCTATAATGTGACAACGGATCAACATTGACTGAACAAAGTGGGGAAGTCGAACCAACAACCAAGATATAATGTATGCCAAAAATGAAAGTCAACAAATTCTGCATATTAAATATCAAAGAGGTGAGAGCTGAGAGAAATATAATAAACATGGAAAATCACAAGGATCCACATTAGGTACAAACATTTACCAAATGTATTCATCGTTGTCCCGTAGCAACGCACGGGCACATAACTATTAAGTAAAATATAAAACATTATATATAGTTTAAAACGGGCATTATAAATTCAAAAACGATTCAAACAATGCGAAACCTTCGCGTGGTGTCATATTATGTGACATAGTTAGAAGGAAAAATATCAAACTTGGTGTATTGATTATGTCTCAAAAAACCTTCACAAAATGACCTATCTCGTTCGAGGTTTCTTGACTTTTGGGTCAAATGACCAATGTTATGGCTAGAATGAAGGCATAGTTTGTGATAATGTGTCCATATTATGCATAAGTATGCATCATGGGATGGCGAACAATGTTTCAGGAGGAAGTTTTTCTTTTCGTCGCACCAAAATGCCGTTTTCCATTTTCCGAGTGCAAAAAACGCACGGTTTTGTGAAGCAACCACCAAATGGCTAATTCAAAATGCTACCGTCACATTTTTCAAAAATACTAGACCATCTTGCATGGATAATTTCATAACAGGGGGATCTCAAACATTTCCGTATATTCCTGGTGAAAAAGACAAATTCCTGCCGAATCGGTAGGAAGTGGGTCAGATATGAACTACAGGTACATGATCGGATGCTCATGATTTTTTACAAAAATCATTTTTAGGTTCAAAATATGTTGTTTCATCATAGATCCACTTCAAGTTTAGCGAGTCTCAGCCCCAAGCTAAGAATCTCCATGCCCACCCTTCGACAAAGTATAACGATGGTTTAAAACGGGCATTATAAATTCAAAAACGATCCAAACAACATGAAACCTTCGCGTGGTGTCATATTATGTGACATAGTTAGAAGGAAAAATATCAAACTTGGTATATTGATTATGTCTCAAAAAAACCTTCACAAAATGACCTATCTCGTTCGAGGTTTCTTGACTTTCGGGTCAAATGACCAATGTTATGGCTAGAATGAAGGCATAGTTTGTGATAATGTGTCCATATTATGCATAAGTATGCATCATGGGATGGAGAACAATGTTTCAGGAGGAAGTTTTCCTTTTCGTCGCACCAAAAAGCCGTTTTCTATTTTCCGAGTGCAAAAAACGGACGGTTTTGTGAAGCAACCACCAAATGGCTAATTCAAAATGCTACCGTCACATTTTAAAAAAATACTAGACCACCTTACATGGATAATTTCATAACAGGGGGATCTCAAACATTTCCGTCTATCCCTGGTGAAAAAGACAAATTCCTGCCGAATCGGTAGGAAGTGGGTCAGATATGAAATACAGGTACATGATCGGATGCTCATGATTTTTTAAAAAAATCATTTTTAGGTTCAAAATATGTTGTTTCATCATAGATCCACTTCAAGTTTAGCGAGTCTCAGCCCCGAGCTAAGAATCTTTATGCGTGCCGTTTTAAACGGGCAAATGAAATTATGACAAGAATCACGGCATAGTTTGTGATAAGTTGATATTGATATCATATTTGGATTCCTCTCATTTTTTAATCAATTTAGACATATTATTTGCCGAATTCCGATTTACAGATTTAAAGATATTAATTATTCCATATTAAATAAAAAATACAAAAAGAAATAAAATCATTATATTTTTATTTGAATTCGATAATATTTTTACTTATTCATTGTTGTTTACTTAAATAATTGCTTCTAATTTCAAAAAATACAACCATATGACATGATGATATAAGAGTTAATAGGAATGATATCATAGTATTGAAAACAATGAGTAAATTGCTTTGCGGGAAGAGATTCTGAAGGAACGAGGAAGTTAAGCGTGCTAGAGCTGGAGTAGTGCTACGATGAGTGACCGAACGGGAACTTTGACTAAGACTACAATTTAATCAATTATTAACTATAAATAGTGTTAAAATGATTAAAGCGGAAGATTAAGGAGTCGAATAATTCAAAGATTTAAATAAAAAAATAAAAAATATATTTTTGTCCTCGTCGGCGTAGCTCCATTCCTGTGCCGACGGCCAAGCCGTCGGCGTAGCTCCAGGCTGAACCGTTAGCCAAGACGGCCGTTGACTGACACGCGGGGCCCGCTGGAAGGCGCTGTGCCGAGGGGGAGGGGCTGTGCCGACGAGGACATACGCCGAGGGGGCCACGCCGACGGCCACCGTCGGCACAGCCTGTGCCGACGGCAATTTGGCGTTGTGCCGACGACAGCCGGCCGTCGGCGTAGCAATTATTTCCTGTAGTGTGGCTCATTGGTATCCGCATAATCCTGGTACCATCAATCGGACTAAAATTGTGAAATCCCACTGCATGGTGTATGGGTTGATCAACTCATCCACCGTAGTTAGAAGTGAAATCCCCCTTGGTGTTATAACCTTACGATCAGAACATGATGGAATCCAAGCGTCTTTCCATATATTTATTTTTCCCCTATACCTATTCTCCAAATAGCTCCTCTCTTGAAAGTGTTTAGACCCATAATGATGCTCTGCCATGTAAAAGAGGATCTTTTTTGTTTTTCGCCTGCATCATATCGCCATGGGGGTAATACTTGTGCACAAAGGGAGTCTGGTTTTGACACTAACCTCCATCTTTGTTTGGCCAGCATGGCCAAATTAAATGCGTGAAGATCTCTAAAGCCAATGTCCCCCATTTTTTTTGGCACATATAACTTCCACCAAGCCATCCAGTGCATACGATTTCTTCTCCTCGGTGTGACCCACTAGAAAGCTGCCATTGCATCAGTCATCTCCTTGCAGCTTCATAGTAATTTTAACCACCGACATGGCATATACAGGGATAGACTAGATGATTGCTTTCAACAAAATCTCTTTTCCATCCATAGAGAGGAACTTCTCTTTACATCCTTCTAACCTTTTTATTATTCTTTCCAAGAAATAGAGGAAACCATCTGATCTATCTGCCCCAACAAGTGCGGGTAGGCCTACATATATGTAACACCCTCAGAATCGGACCTATGCAAGTTTTAGCGAAACCCGCCAAACCCGCATAGAAACGATTCAAAGGTGCCCACCAGGCACTTTCGTGCGGGTGGAAAACGAAGTAATAACATTACACAACAGTCCTCGATGGGACCCACAGAACAGATATATATAACAACGACTCAAAAGAGTCAAGAATACAGATATACAGTACAAAGATCCAAATCACCTGTAAAACGATACAGCGTTCGACTACGGACAAGATGCAAATGGGGCTAAGAGTCCTGAGGAATAACCAATGGCGTCCTTAACCCTGCCCAGGCCAAGCCGGAAGGGTAACCCTGCTAACGACGTCGACCTCAAACCTGCTTAAACAAAAGGGGTGCCGACAAAGGGCAAAGGAAAAAGAGGAGCGTCTGTACTGAGGCCAGTACACGGCGAGACTAGAATTCGGCGGTCCTCGCCTACATAGGTATGGTGGACTGAAGCGGCAGCGGCAGCGTGCACTGAACACCCTATAGAGACTCGATACAACTGGCGGCTATCAGAGAGGGGTGAGAAAGACATATTCGGAACCAACCTAATGCTACCATCAAACAAACCCATCCTGGTATTTCCCCCTCGAGACCAAACGAGGAAGTCAACCGAGGAACTCACACAGTTGGCAGTTTTATTTATTCAGTTATCGTTGCAGCAATTACTAGTCAGGTATAGATAATCATCCTGATAAAATAAGCAGTGGGTCATTTTAGTTAACCATTCCGTTATAGTTGCAACACTTACTAATCAGATACAATTAGCATGAGATAACCCGAAAACCCAACAGTCGTTGGTACTTTTATTTAGCCATTCCGTTGTAGTTGCAATACTTACTAGTCAGGTACAATGGTCGCAAGCGACAACTCAAGCAAGCAGTTGTTGGCAGTATTATTTAGCCATTCCATTATAGTGAAGCTGATTACTAGTTATTATAAAGTCAACTTTATAGCACTACTTTAGTTATAGTTGTCTATGATCGAGATACTGTGCTCCAAGTCGTCCATAACCGCGGACACGGCTTTCAGAAAGTTTTACCCGGCCGGGGTGCACCAATAGCAACACACACTCGATCAACCTCGGAAAAACCAAATCAAAACCCAACGAGGCTTTTACGACAAAGCAATCACAGGATTCAGAAATATTTCAGGGGGCCACCCCTTGGAGTACACCCGCAACGAAGTAAGCTAGCTCCGAGACGGACCCGAGGTTTGGGTGGACGGCTGTGAACGACTGGGAACCCAAAACTGAGCTTGTCGACACCGCGGAATCGTGTCCCGATCCTAAACAGTACAGTGTGCTCCTCGCACAATCGTAAATAAAGCAGTAAAGCATGGCATAGGTACAGGATCGTAAATAAAACCTCAAACTAGTTTGTGGCCCCAAGAAATAAGACTGAATCAAGCTCTGGCTAAGGGGGGTCCCATATACCTCCCGGATGTGGATAGCGCGATAAATCAAGGAACAGGTATCAAGTACTCGGGGTCCTACGGGACACAAGTGGGCGTTCGGAAACCAAATATTATCTATCACCCACCGATGCTTCTGCTTACTTCAATTTTAGTTATTAAACAGGAATTAAAGTGAACGATAAGTAAATCCATGATCATCTCCAACATCAACATGCGGCATTACTCCGACAACTGTGGCACTTGACGACACGCAACAGCACTTGAGCAAGCGACTACGACGCGCAAGTCCAACTATCTACCAAACAACAGGTAATAGGGTGTGTCCGAGGAAATATATGGCTGCAAGGGATATCACGGGTACGGAACTAGAGCATCGCGACACAGATAGCAATAGATCAACAGGAGGGAATAAATACTAGAAAAGTAAGATAGGTAGAAAGAGGGAGATGCTCGCCTGAAAATATTATCGAAGGTTCATCCGAAGATCGGGGCGAAGCTCACATCAACTCAACGGCCTTATCCGCGAAGAAGCAAAACACTAGAGGAAACACCGGATGCACTATTTAATACTACGGCAAAAGATCGGGCATGATGCATGTATGATGCATGGCAAGGCAAAGATGCGATGCAATCAGGTCATGTTAAGCGGAACCAGGGTCCCGACAATTAATTAGATGGTTCAAGTTGTTTAGAACCCCCGCAATTTAAATGTTGTTTAACAAGGCAAAATATATCACCGGTTCGCTACACAAGTTTAAATGAGGCCGATATAAGACTGGATTTGCCCGCATATGGGCCCCATATTTAATTATAAGGTGAATCGGCGTAAGGCCCCCAAACCACATGATTATGCATGCAAGGATGGCAATTAATATGCAACAAGTTGTTATATATGATAAAATAGGGTTTCGGGGAGGGGTTCACACATTAGGGGTCTCGACGGTCTTGGTTCCGGGGTTCGGGGTCGGTCTCAGGGTTCGGATCTGGGGTTCGGTCTCGGCGGAAGCGTCCTCAGATAACGGGGTAGATCTTGGCGCAGCCGGGATGAAGGGCTTGGTTCCGTGCCGGGGCGCATCGGGTTCGTTTCGGTCGGTGCCGTTCTTGTCGTCGCGACGATCTTGTCGGGTCCGCGCCATCGAGTCGGTCTTGGCATTCAGGATGAAGTACTTGTCGTTCTCGTGGCGATCTTGGCGGTCATCGGGTCCGGGCTCGGCGTCCGAGGAAAGGAGTACTTGTCGCACGGTGTCCGGGTAGGCAAAATTGTCGGTTCCGGCTTCGATTGTCGGTGTCGAACTTGAGTCTCGGCGTCAGGAGATCTTGGCATCTGTGTGGCGAACTCCGGGTTCGGTGTGCTTGGCTTCCATGAAGGAAAACTTGGACTCCGACTTTGTTGTCGATGGCAAACTCGTGTGGGCGTCGGGGATCTTGGTGGGGGTCGATGCACTCGTCACGGGGTCGGTCTTCGGTTCATTGGGTCCACGTGGAAGAACTTGGCGGGCCCCGGAGTCCGATAAAGGGTCTTGGCGGAACTTGGCGTTGATTTGTACTTGGAAGATCTTGGCGACATGTGATATGGTTTTGCCACGGGAGACGCTTGAGCGGATCGGACCTTCACACACAGGACAAGGACGGTTGGTGACGGGAAGGTGCCTGGCCGGAGACGTCCATGACTGCAGCTTGACGCGGGAAGGTGCTCGCGGGGAGGGACAGTAGCACGCACGCGGCTAGGGGCTCCCAGCTGCGGCCGACGGCGAGACGGCCGAGGCCGGCCGGAGGGGAACCGGCGAGGCAGAGGCCGACGGAGGGTCGAGGCGGACCGCTGGCCGCGAGAAGGAGACGAGCGGGGGCACGTCGTGCTCGGGCCGCGGCTGGAAGAGGGTCGGGGAGGAGAGGTGGCCGCGGTGAACGGCGGCGGCGCAGTCAGGTCGGGGACAAGCGCGGCAACGGGGAGGCTCGGGAACGGGCGCGGCGACGGGGAGGCTCGGGGGCGGCGCGGGGCGGCTCGAGCGGCCGGAGGGCGAGGGGGCGCGACGGAGGGGACGCCGGTGCGGGCAGGCCGGTGCAGAGGCGAGGGGGCGGCGCCGGCGGCGAGCGCGGGCGGCGCCGGCAGCCGTCGCGCGCGGAGGAGGGGGCCGTGCGGCGGAGCTCTGCTTGGCGGCAGCGGCGCGGAGGAGATGGGTGGCCGGCGACGGAGCGGAGGTTGGAGCACGCGGGCGGCGCGGCGAGGAGAGACGAGGGAGAGGATGGTGGAGAGGTGGGCTTGGGCACGCGGAGGGGCGGCGCTCGGAGGCGGGCCGAGGCCAGGGAAGGGGAGGAGCACGGCGGCGCCGGAGGAGAGGGAGGAAGAGGAGAGGGGCGAGCGGTGCGGGGAGAGAGGACGGGGCCACGGCTGCGCGCAGGAGAGAGAGAGGGGGACGCGTGGGGGGGGGAGAGCCGGTCGTGGTGGGCCAGGTGGGGTTGGTGGGGATCGGGTGTGGTGTGCGTGTGTGCTTGTGTGGGTGTGGCCCAGGGTGTGCTGGGGATGGGGAGTGGGGTAGGCTAAGGTGGCAGCTCAGGATTGGGTAGAGGGGGGAAGAGGGTGAGGTGGCAGCGTGGGACTGGTCCGGGTGACGTGGCCGGAGGGTGGGTAGACTAGGACAGGGTAGACTAGGGATTTTGGTAGACCGGTTGGTTGGACCGATTTTATTTCTGGGGTGGTCGTTCGGGTCGAATCGGCCCGTTCGACTGCCCCACTAAAATAATTCAAAGTTTTATTTATTTTAAACAGGGCCTTGGCAACCCGATAACAGACAAAACAAAATAATCCGGAGACCCGGGGTTTGCGTTTGAATTAAGACGGGGCGTTTAGAAAACAAAATTAGGCTTTTCCGCAAATAGTTTTATGCAAGCGAATGCAAGATGATGACGATGCTCAAATGCAATGTGGCATGATGACATGAGCATGCGGTCATGATGATGCAATGCACAAAAACAACGCGATTTTCTAGTAGTGGTTTTGCGGGATGCCACAATATATGTGAGAAATCTTCTCAGTCATAATATTTAGCTCGGTACAGATTTCAGCTCCGACTTCAGCAATCACATTTGGGCTAAAAAAAGATGCTACATTTTACTTCACTCACCAATTGTCCCGAGCTTGCATAGTATTGGTCAAGTACCTGTCTTAATGAGGTTGCATTATTTAAATCCGCCTTCATAAGGATTAGGGAATCATTAGCAAAGAGCAAATGCAAGACTGATGGGGCATTTCTGCAAACCCTGACACCTTCAATGCCACGAACCACCTCTCTATGATCTAGTAAACTAGACAAACCTTCTGCACAAAGCAAAAACAAATACAGGGAGAGGGAATCACCTTGACGTAACCTCCTGCTTGGAACAAAATCATATGTTTCTTGATCATTGAATCGGACTTTGTATCTAACAGACCGAACACAAGCCATCAAAAGAGCAACAAACTCCTGGTTAAAACCCAACCTGATCATCATCTTTTCCAAAAAAAACACTTAAGACGGTCATAGGCCTTATGCATGTCAAGCTTAACTACACAGTAACCCTATTTTCCTTTCTTCTTGTTTTTAATGGTATGGAGACTCTTATAGGCCAACAGGACATTATGAGTTATAAGTCTATCAGGAACAAATGCACTTTGGACTGGAGAAATAACATCATCAAGTATATGCTTAAGCAGGAAAGCAATCATTTTTTATATTACCTTGTAGAGGATATTGCATAAACTGATAGGACGGTATTGGGTAATCTGTTCCGGGGTTTCAACTTTCATAATAGGGATAATTACTGTATCATTCCATCCGTCTGGGATTATCTTCTCATTTATTGCATCAAGGACCTCTTTCGTTAAATTTTCACCCAAGAAATTCCAACACTTCTTGAAAAACTCCACATGAAGACCATCAACCCTTAGGTGTCTTCATATCTCCAGTGGAGAATAGATCTTTTTTAACATCTTCCGCATTGTACGGTCTCATGAGCTGTTCATTCATAGATTCGGACACTTTAGGAGCCACCTTATCAAAGATATATGGGTCAGGTTCATCCACTTCAGTGGAAGATAACCACTCAAAATATTGGGACACCAAGGGGTTCAACTCAGTTGGGTCTTCTCGCCATATGCTGGAGTAGTCCCTTAGCTTTTTTATTCTTTTTTTGACAATCAATACCATATATACTTATATCGACAAACAGTACATGGTAGAGATACATAAGTCAACTTCAGCGTTTATAAAATAAAGTCTAAAAGAAAATAAGCAAATCTTCGAGGTCTTCGAATTCTTCTTCTTCCATGACAGGATCTTGTACTTTCCTAAAGGTAGCCAAAGAAACATGAACATATCTGTAAATACCAACGATGGTTCTTCCATAATTTTAACTTGAGCCACGATGCCAAGGCTGTGTGCATGCACGCAACAATTAAAATAATCAACCAACATCGACAAGAGTACAAACACGAGTATTCCAGGGAAAATAAACCGAATAGCCTGGTCGACGTCACCGGGGAGTCGAGAGTACGAATCACCATTGTCGAAGACGTAGCAGCCGGAAAAAATATTGCGAGGATAATCATCCTCCCCACAACCATGATAAAAGCTCCAAAACCGATCCAACGAAGCAAGATCTAAAAGACTGTACCTATAGAACTTGAATCTTATAGCACCATCATTGACACCGGGAAGAAGATCTCGTGTCGTCGTAGGAAGGGCCGAATATCTCTTATTATGAACGATGCCATCTCCATTGACATAGATGACCAACAAAAAGATGACTACCAAAACCTAATCAAATCTTTAGAAAACACTGCTTTTATTGAAAACTTTACCCATAGATCGGGTTTCCTGTCCCTCCTACCGTCTAGGCCGGCCGGAGGAGAGGGAACCGATATATGGAGGAGGCGGAGGTGGAGACGGCGGTTAGGTCAGAGAGGCCTCACGTACGAGAGGAAAAGAAAATCTCTATTTCTCTTGCGTTGTTCGCTCACGAAATGATGGGAATAAGAAGTATTTTTGTTGATATATAGAGGCTTTCTTGAATCTTGTTCCATCGGGAGATGCATGTATATTACGTGGCCGGCCCATCGCGTGGCTGCGTAGCATGAATTCTAGTTTGAGGAGCGCGTGTGCTCCTAGAAATAACCACATGTAGTATGTAGAAGGAATTTTCTTCTCGTACATGATCTTGGATCGAAATACACAAATACCAGAGTGTGTACTTGCAATCAAAGTACACGAAGTACAAGTTTACTCACCGTCGAAGTACGAAAATACAACTATATTAAAAGCTAAAATACAAAAAAGTACAAGTTTACTCACAACAAAAGTATACGAAAAGTACAAGTTTACTCACAGCCCGAAGTACGAAAGTACAACTATATTAAGAGCCAAAGTACAGAAAAATACAAATGTACTCACTGTGAAAGTACACGAAAGTATAAGTATGTAGCAATCCAAGTACAAAGTACACTAAAAACCCGAAGTACAAAAGTATAAAACAAAAGTAATCTAAAGTACAAACGCAACGTTTTTAAAAGTATAAAAAAAGTTATTCAAAACCTATCAACATGGGATCTAATTTTAAAGTTCTCGGTACGAGGAGCTTAAAAGTGAAAAGATTAGTAGTTTAGATAAACGGTTTTCAAAATATTTTGTTTTGAATCATCGAATTTGAAAAAATAAAATGGAAAATCTGTACGCTCGCTCTCCTTTGTATCTCCCTCTCTCTCGTCCTAATCCCACTTTCATTCTGGTTGTGACACCCGGCAAACATGCACAGCCCCCACCGCGCGAAAAAGAAGACGCCACTTGGCACCACAATGACACACAGTACAAACCTTTACCTTTTTTTTAGAATTTTCTATTCTAGTCGTACTCGGAGAGCCTCTCCTAGACAGGACCCTGACCTGTTGTCCTGGCCTCCCGGACCAGCTGGCCGGGCCTGTTCTAAATAGCCGGTCTTCTTTCGCAGAGAACGGAAAAATGTTAGCCATGATCCGTCCAACGCTTCTTTCTGGTTGGACGATATATTTTTTCAAAATTTTACCGATCTATTAATAATCATCAACGGTAGTATAAAATGTTTAAAAAATAATAAAAATTATAAATAGGTCATTGGACCACATAGCGACGACTACATATACTAGCACGGGCCGAAGGCGCGTCGTCCTCCTCGCCACTCCATCACCGGTGCCGGAAAAAACTTGTTGTAGTAGAGCTTGTTGTAATATACGGACGGAAAGTCGTCATGCTAAGGCCCTAAAAAAACAACGCACCAGATTAGCAACCATCACCGAAAATGACGAACGTAGATCGGAAGAGACTGGCCTCAAATTATACCAACAAATACAAAAAACAATTGGATCCCAATAGATTCGTCGGACACACGACTCCATGCGTCCTCTGTCGATGCTAGACACACCACCAGAGCAAGGATAGAACAGGAGAACCTTATTCTGACTTGAGAACGTAGCCGTCACCTTAACATCATGAAAAAGACACTGCAGTCTAAACAAAACACGAAGACATTCCGCCGACGAGAGGTCATGGTCCGCCATGCCTCCAAAGCCCTAAAATCCATCAGAGACGGGACGGAACGGTGGCGTCGCCAGCAGAGGAAAGGAACCCTGGATTGTTTTCCTTTTCCGCCGCCTCGAGCGCCTCTATCTCGTCCTTGACTAGGATCACAAAGGAATTGTTTCGGTATACTCCTGGTACATCTCGAAATAGGCTTTCGCCCTGCTTTATAAATAAAGCCACACGGCCAAACTGATACAAGGTGATGAGGAAAAACTCTAACAAGCAGATCAAAGATAAAACTACTAGGCCTAAGAAGCAACTAGCTTGCCACCGAAGGCGTCGAGCCTAAGGAACCCGAGCTCCACGACGCCGCCTCCAGGGAGGGAACGACACAGCAAGCGCCGCCGCCGTCGAGACCACAGGGGTCTAGGGTTTTCACCCGGAGCTCCAAAAAGGCAAGGGTAGCCACAACAACGCCCTCAAGAGGGTCACGATACCCGCAGGCATCGCCGTCATCGGCGCCGAGGCGCGGGGATTTCGCCCGGAAAAACTCTCGCCATATTAGTTCCTTAGGCCACCGATCTCTGAGCCGAGCTTCTAACACGCGATCTGGGCGCCGCCACCGCCAGGAGTCCCCGATGCCCGCTCCATGCCACCCTCGTGGTCCAGAGAGACGAGCCACCACCACTGCCACGTCGTCCCGCCGTCGAGACATGCCCGCGCAGTCCACCTTCTGGAGCCGCCGCCCCAGCGTCCACGATCTCGCACACACCGCGTGGAATATACCACAACACCACCACCCTCGGAACAGGTGTACCCGGGCAGACCAGCCAGACAGGCTCTAGACATATCGGAATGACGAGACACACAAGTCAATTCCGCAGCTCAAGAGGTGAGCTGCCAGGCGGTTACCAGATCTACGCCCGTCGGCCCGGATCCAGCACCTCGGTCCCATCAGGACCAAGGGGTGGGCTCCTTCTGGAGCCCCTGAAACCCTGTAGGACAGCAGGCCTGTTGGAGATATGCCCTAGAGGCAATAATAAATGTAGTTATTATTATATCTTTGTGTTTATGATAAATGTTTACATTCATGCTATAATAGTATTAAGAAGGAAACATTGATACTTGTGTGATTTGTAAACTCAATTTGAAGTCCCTAGTAAAGCCTCTATACATCACTAGCCTGTTGGTTGATAAATCATTGTGGTTTCCCTATCATGAACATTGAGATGTTATCAACAACAAGATCATATCATTAGGAGAATGATATGGTGGACATACTCCTATAGATAAGCGTAGCATAAAGATCAAGTCATTTTAATAGTTCAATTGCTATATGCTTTCTGATACATAGTAACCTGATTCCTTCGACCATGAGATCATGCATATCACCTTTACCGGATGGATGCTTTGATGACATCAAACACCACACCGTAATTGGGTGGCTATAAAGGTGGCATTGAGTGTTCGGAAAGTATTGGTTGAGACACATGGATCAAGAGTGGGATTTGTCCATCCATATGACGGATAGATATACTCTGGGCCCTCTCGGTGGAATGTCATCCAATTAGCTTGCAAGCATGTGACTGGCTCACAAGGGATCACATATCACGGGAACGAGAAAAGAGTACTTATCGGTAACGAGGTTGAACTAGGTATGCAGAGATACCGACGATCATAACCTCGGATAAGTAAACTATCGTGAGACAAAGGGAAATTGGTATCGTATGTAAGTGGTTCATTTGATCGCAAAGTAATCGTAGAAATATGTGGGAGCCATATGAATTTCTAGATTCCTCTATTGGTTATTGTTCGGAGAAGTGTCTCGATCATGTCCGCATAATTCACGAACCGTAGGGAGACACACTTAAGGATTCGACGTTGTTTGAGTAGTTATGGAATGAATGAGAAAGAGACCGAATGTTGTTCGGAGTCTCGGATGGGATCCGGGATATCACGAGGAGATCCGGAATGGTCCGGAGAATAAGATTCATATAAGGAAAGTCCCGTTTCGGAGTTGGGAAATGTTTCCGGTGTTTTCATCGGGAATGTTCTAGAATGTTCCGGAATGTCCGGCACTCCGGAGGGGAAGGGGTACATGAATGTGTCATTGCAAGTTGGAATGATTGCATCATGTACTAAGTGTCTTCGCTGTCCAAAATAAAGGGTTTATTCAAATCCTAAATTGAAAAGTCAAACGGCTAGTTTGAAAGTCAAACGGCAAGTTTTGGAAAGAGGAGGAGGAGGTTGAAACCGAGTTGGGGAGGGAGTCCCTCCTCCCCAAGCCGGCGCACCACCCAAGCCGAGTTGGGGAGGGACTCCACTCCCTCCCCTTGGCCGCCGGCCCCTCCACCTATATAAGGAGGGGCAGGGCTCCCTCCTAGTACACACAAGTACCTCTCCTCAAACCCTAGCTTGGCGCCTACCACCATAGCCGCCGCCGCCCCCTAGGGTTTTGCCCTAGCCGCCGACTTGGGGTGCCCCAAACCCTAGCCGCCGGCTCTAGCCTCTCCTCCTTGGTGTGTCTAAAACCTAGATCGCCGAGGAGCTCTCTCATACTCCACCATACTCGCTCCGGCTTAAGGCGAAGCCCTGCGAGATCTCTCCTCTACTTCCGGTACCACGCCGTTGTGCTGCCAGAATCGCGAGGAGAGTGCTACAACCTCCGCTACCTGCTGGAACAAGGGAGAGGAAGGTCTTCGTCGAGTACCGAACGTGTGACCGACTGCGGGAGCGCTGCCGGAACGCAGCGCCGGAAGGATCGTCTACGCGATCTTGAGATCGGGAAGAGTACGACTACATCACCCACGAGAATCCGCTCTCGTTAAACACTTTGGAATCTTCGAGGGTAAGTTATTCCATCGACTTGTTGCTACAATCTAGTAGATAGATCTTGGCTTGTTTGTTTGTATGCGATAGAAATTTTTTGTTTTCCATGCTACGAAACCCTACAAGGCCTCGCCGCCCCGTCGAGGAGCACCCCGCGCAGGGTAGAGAAAGGCCGCCGGCGCCGGCGCCGCGCGAGCTTTGTCCGGCGGCTCACGCCGGCGGAGGCGGGAGGAAGGGAGCGGAGGAGCGCGCGGGTAGGGTTGGGAGTCGCCGCTTCGGTCGCCCACGGGGGGGGGGGGGGGGGGGGGGGGGCGACGCGAAGCGTCTATCTTATCTCCTACTCCTGGTACATATTGCTACACAAACGATAAAATGCACGAAAAACCCAATTACACACACTAGAGGAAAAAGGGCCATCCGTTCGCCACCCCTGGGAGCATTAGTCCCGGTTGCGCCACCAACCGGGACTAATGCTGGCACGCGTCCCGGTTGGAGCGGGCACGGGGCTAGGGGCATGGGTCCCGGTTGGTAAGGGGTCTTTAGTCCCGGTTGGAGCCAGCAACCGGGACTAAAGGTTTGGCCACAGCCACGTGGCGTGGCACGCACCTTTAGTCCCGGTTGCTGGCTCCAACCGGGACTAAAGACCCCTTGCCCTCTATAAATGCAACGCCCCAGTCCCCTCTGCCTCCACTCTATTTTTTCGAATGGTGTAAGGTGTGAGGGTGTGTGCTAGTTTTTTCTCATGCATGCATTGAAGGTGTTTGTTGAAATGTTTGAGTGAAAAATCCAGTTGAATTTCTCATAGAACAAAAATATAGAAGGTGTCCGAGACGCACTTGAGCTTTCTCCTCTTTATTTCCCTCGATCGAGGTTAGCAATCCTATCTTTTCTAGGTCATTGATACAATTCATGTGTCGGTGTGAATTGGTTATTTCACTATTTATGATGTCCTGTTTTTTGATAAACTTACTTATATGATGCAGATGAACGGTCAGGAATGGATGTACGGTGACCGGCGGGTAGCCGGGTATATCAAAGGCGTGGATAAATTTATCGATGTGGCTACGGCAAACAAAGAGAATGGATTTATACGTTGTCCATGTGTTCAATGTCGGAACAACAAGGAGTACTCTTCCTCGAAAATCATTCGCGGCCACCTGATTATGAAAGGTTTCATGCCCAACTATAATTGCTGGACCAAGCACGGGGAAAGAGGGGTTATGATGGAAGATGGTGAAGAAGAAGATTATGATAACAACTATCATCATATGTTTCTTGAATACGGTGATACTGCAATGGAAGACAATGGAGAGGAAAAAGGTGAAGAACGGGCATCAGATGAGCCGGCTGATGAACTTGGTAGGGTCATTTCTGATGCAAAGCGAGACAGTGAAACAGAAAATGAGAAGTTGAAGTTAGAGGGCATGTTAGAAGATCACAAGAAATTGTTGTACCCAAATTGTGAAGATGGCAGCACAAAGCTCGGTACCACACTGGAATTGTTGCGATGGAAGGCAGAGTGTGGTCTAACTGACTCCTCATTTGAAAAGATGCTGAAAATAATGAAGCCGAAGTTTCCAAAACATAACGAACTTCCCGAGAGTACCTACGAAGCAAAGAAGACTCTCTGTCCTCTGGGATTAGATGTGCAAAAGATACATGCATGCATTAATGACTGCATCCTCTACCGCGGTAAGGAGTATGAGAATTTAGATAAATGCCCGGTATGCAACGCGTTGCGGTATAAGATCAGACGAGATGACCCTGGTGATGTTGAGGGAGAGCCCCTCCGGAAGAGGGTTCCTGCTAAGGTTATGTGGTATGCTCCTATAATACCAAGGTTGAAACGCATGTTCAGAAACAAAGAGCATGCCAGGTTGTTGCGATGGCACAAAGAAGACCGTAAGAAAGACGGGGAGTTGAGACACCCTGCTGATGGGTCACAGTGGAGAAAAATCGAGAGAGACTTCCCAGACTTTGCAGGTGACGCAAGGAACTTATGGTTTGGTCTAAGTACGGATGGCATGAATCCTTTTGGGGAGCAGAGCTGCAGTGACATCACCTGGCCCGTGACTCTATGTATCTACAACCTGCCTCCTTGGTTGTGCATGAAGCGTAAGTTCATTATGATGCCAGTGCTCATCCAAGGCCCGAAGCAACCGGGCAACGACATTGATGTGTACCTTAGGCCATTAGTTGAAGAACTCTTACAGTTGTGGGGCAAACCAGGTGTACGTGCGTGGGATGAGAACAAACAGGAGCCATTTAATCTACGAGGGTTGTTATTCGTAACCATCAATGATTGGCCTGCTCTTAGTAACCTTTCAGGACAGACAAACAAAGGATATAAGGCATGCACCCACTGTTTAGATAAGACCGAAGGTACATATTTGCATAAATGCAAGAAGGTTGTGTACCTAGCGAATCGACGATTTCTTCCGACCAATCATCCCGTAAGAAAGAAAGGCAAGCATTTTAAAGGTGAGGCAGATCACCGGAAGAAGCCTGAACTCCCTGCTGGTGATGATGTATTTGGTATGGTCAAGGACATAGAAGTAATCTTTGGAAAGGGTCCCGGCGGTCAATCAGTTCCGAACGACGTCGCTACAGGACACGCACCCATGTGGAAGAAGAAATCTATATTTTGGGAGCTGCCATATTGGAAAGTCCTGCGTGTCCGCTCTTCAATCGACGTGATGCACGTGACGAAGAATCTCTGCGTGAACCTACTAGGATTCCTAGGCGTGTATGGTAAGACAAAAGATACACCTGAAGCACGGGAGGACCAACAAATTATGAAAGACCCAAAGAACATGCATACAGATAACAAGACGGATAAAGGGCGTCACTTAAGTCGTGCCAGCTATGCTCTTACCAAAGCAGAGAAGGAAATCTTTTTTGAAGTCCTTTACAGTATCAAGGTGCCGTCGGGCTTCTCATCTAATATAAAGGGGATAATAAATATGGCAGAGAAAAAGTTCCAAAACCTGAAGTCTCATGACTGTCACGTGATTATGACGCAGTTGCTTCCGATTGCATTGAGGGGGCTTCTACCGGAAAATGTTCGAGTACCCATTGTGAAGCTGTGTGCATTCCTCAATGCAATATCTCAGAAGGTAATCAATCCAGATATTCTGCCAAGGTTACAGAAGGATGTGGTACAATGTCTTGTTAGTTTTGAATTGGTGTTCCCACCATCCTTCTTCAATATTATGACGCATCTCCTGGTTCATCTAGTGGAAGAGATTGCCATTCTCGGTCCGGTATTTCTGCACAATATGTTCCCCTTTGAGAGGTTCATGGGAGTCTTAAAGAAATATGTTCATAACCGTGCTAGACCAGAAGGAAGCATCTCCAAGGGATATGGAACAGAGGAGGTCATTGAGTTTTGTGTTGACTTTATTCCTGACCTTAAGCCGATTGGTGTTTCTGACTCGCGGCATGAGGGAAGACTAAGTGGAAAAGGCACGCTGGGAAAGAAAGCAATGATATGTAGGGACGGGGATTCTTTCACTAAAGCACACTACACAGTTCTACATAATTCCACCTTGGCAGCTCCGTATATCGAGGAACACAAGAATATTGTACGCTCCAAAAACCCGGGGAAGCCTGAATCATGGATTACAGATGAACACATGAAGTCTTTCGGTGGTTGGATGCGGACACATCTCTTGAATGACACCACTGTTGGAGATCAGCTATACTTGTTGGCCGCGTCACCATCTTCTACTGTATTGAATTTCCAAGGGTACGAAATAAATGGGAATACATTCTACACGATCGCCCAAGATAAAAAGAGCACCAACCAAAATAGTGGTGTCCGCTTTGATGCAATAGACGAGAATGGACAAAAGGACACATATTATGGTTACATAGAGGAGATATGGGAACTAGACTATGGAGTCTCTTTTAAGGTCCCTTTGTTTCGCTGCAAATGGGTCAACCTGAATGGGGAAGGGGTAAAGATAGACCAGTTGTACGGAATGACAACAGTGGATCTCAACAATCTTGGTTATAGAGATGAACCATTCGTCCTAGCCAATGATGTGTCTTAGGTTTTCTATGTGAAGAACATGTCCTCCAGACCGAAAAAAAGAAAAAATATGCAAACGAATACATCATATGATGAGCCAAAGCGTCACATAGTTCTTTCAGGGAAAAGAAACATTGTGGGAATCGAGGACAAGACAGACATGTCAGAAGATTATAATAAGTTTGATGAAATTCCGCCCTTCACAGTGAAAACTGACCCAAGCATTCCGTTAAGTAAAGAAGATGCTCCATGGTTACGTCTGAAGCGGTCATAAGGAATGACATATGCCAAGAAGTTCATGCTCATATTATGTAACTCTAGTTCATGTCTTTCGCGGTTTGTGGCTTGACCGAAGGATATCTTTCGCGGTTTGTGGCCTTTAGTCCCGGTTTTGTAGTCTCAGTTTTTAATATTAATAAATGTCTTGAGTGTTAGTCCCATTTTGTGGCTGGACCGGGAGTGCCTCTATGACCAGTTTCTTGGAGATGCCGGAGGACTGGGCTCCGTCGGCATCTCCCTGAAACTGGTCGTAGTGGTGGCCCTGCTCTCGAAAACCATCTTGCAGCTTGTAACTTCACTAACTAGATCAATACGCCTCGGAGCTAACTAATTTCACATATTAGGGAGTGCCTCTATGACCAGTTTCTTGGAGATGCCGGAGGACTGGGCTCCGTCGGCATCTCCCTGAAACTGGCCGCAGTGGTGTCCCTGCTCTCGAAAACCATCTTGCAGCTTGTAACTTCACTAACTAGATCAATACGCCTCGGAGCTAACTAATTTCACATATTAGGGAGTGCCTCTATGACCAGTTTCTCGGAGATGCCGGAGGACTGGGCTCCGTCGGCATCTCCCTGAAACTGGCCGCAGTGGTGTCCCTGCTCTCGAAAACCATCTTGCAGCTTGTAACTTCACTAACTAGATCAATACGCCTCGGAGCTAACTAATTTCACATATTAGGGAGTGCCTCTATGACCAGTTTCTCGGAGATGCCGGAGGACTGGGCTCCGTCGGCATCTCCCTGAAACTGGCCGCAGTGGTGTCCCTGCTCTCGAAAACCATCTTGCAGTTTGTAACTTCACTAACTAGATCAATACGCCTCGGAGCTAACTAATTTCACATATTAGGGAGTGCCTCTATGACCAGTTTCTCGGAGATGCCGGAGGACTGGGCTCCGTCGGCATCTCCCTGAAACTGGCCGTAGTGGTGTCCCTGCTCTCTAAAACCATCTTGGAGATGCCTCAAACTGGCTGGAGGACTGGACTCACAAGGATGCATATTTATAGTACAAGTAGCTCGGCATAATGTCGACACTCACGACATAATGTCGACACTCACCCCTATTATTAGTGCTGACTCATCTTTAGTCCCGGTTGGTGTCTCCAACCGGGACTAAAGGTTCATCTTTAGTCCCGGTTGGTGACACCATCCGGGACAAGGTACAAGCCGCACGACATAATGTCGACACTCACCCCTATTATTAGTGTTGTCTGGCCCACTCTGCCGCAATCCCTTTAGTCCCGGTTTGTGACTACATCCGGGACTAAATGTGTGCCGAACAATGATCATGTTTCGAAAAAACCTTCACAAAATGACCTATCATGTTCGAGGTTTCATGGCTTTCGGTCCAAATGACCGATGTTATGTGCTGAATCACGGCATAGTTTGTGATGTTGTGCCCATATTATGCATGTGTGTGGAAATTGGTATGTAGAACAATGTTGCAGGAGGAAGTTTTCCTTTTTGTCGCACGGAAAATCCCTTTTCCATTTTCCGAGCGCAAAAAACGGGTCGTTTTGTGAAGTAACCACCAAAATGCCGTTTCAGAATGCTACCGTCCTATTTTCCTAAAATACTAGACCACCTTACATGGACTATATCCCAACCGGTACATCTCAAACCTTTTCGTCCATCCCGGGTAAAAAGGACAAATGTCTGCCGAATCGGCAGGAAGTGGGTCTGGTTTGTACTACAGGTATATGATCTATCGCCCGTGATTTTTTGAAAAAATCATTTTTAGACTCGCAATATGTGGTTTCTTCAGAGATCCAATGCAAGTTCTAACGATGCCCGTCCCCTATCTTCATGCACACCGGTTCGACCATAGTTAGAAATTCAGATAATTCAAAACGGGCATAATAAATTCAAAAAAATCCGAACAATGAAAATCCTTCGCGTGGTGTCATATTATGTTACATAGTTGAAAGGAAAAATACCAGACTTGGTATATTGATCATGTTTCGAAAAAACCTTCACAAAATGACCTATCATGTTCGAGGTTTCATGGCTTTCGGTCCAAATGACCGATGTTATGTGCTGAATCACGGCATAGTTTGTGATGTTGTGCCCATATTATGCATGTGTGTGGACATTGGTATGTAGAACAATGTTGCAGGAGGAAGTTTTCCTTTTTGTCGCACGGAAAATCCCTTTTCCATTTTCCGAGCGCAAAAAACGGGTCGTTTTGTGAAGTAACCACCAAAATGCCGTTTCAGAATGCTACCGTCCTATTTTCCTAAAATACTAGACCACCTTACATGGACTATATCCCAACCGGTACATCTCAAACCTTTTCGTCCATCCCGGGTAAAAATGACAAATGTCTGCCGAATCGGTAGGAAGTGGGTCCGGTTTGTACTACAGGTACATGATCTATCGCCCGTGATTTTTTGAAAAAATCATTTTTAGACTCGCAATATGTGGTTTCTTCAGAGATCCAATGCAAGTTCTAACGATGCCCGTCCCCTATCTTCATGCACACCGGTTCGACCATAGTTAGAAATTCAGATAATTCAAAACGGGCATAATAAATTCAAAAAAAATCCGAACAATGAAAATCCTTCGCGTGGTGTCATATTATGTTACATAGTTGAAAGGAAAAATACCAGACTTGGTATATTGATCATGTTTCGAAAAAACCTTCACAAAATGACCTATCATGTTCGAGGTTTCATGGCTTTCGGTCCAAATGACCGATGTTATGTGCTGAATCACGGCATAGTTTGTGATGTTGTGCCCATATTATGCATTTGTGTGGACATTGGTATGTAGAACAATGTTGCAGGAGGAAGTTTTCCTTTTTGTTGCACGGAAAATCCCTTTTCCATTTTCCGAGCGCAAAAAACGGGTCGTTTTGTGAAGTAACCACCAAAATGCCGTTTCAGAATGCTACCGTCCTATTTTCCTAAAATACTAGACCACCTTACATGGACTATATCCCAACCGGTACATCTCAAACCTTTTCGTCCATCCCGGGTAAAAATGACAAATGTCTGCCGAATCGGTAGGAAGTGGGTCCGGTTTGTACTACAGGTACATGATCTATCGCCCGTGATTTTTTGAAAAAATCATTTTTAGACTCGCAATATGTGGTTTCTTCAGAGATCCAATGCAAGTTCTAACGATGCCCGTCCCCTATCTTCATGCACACCGGTTCGACCATAGTTAGAAATTCAGATAATTCAAAACGGGCATAATAAATTCAAAAAAAATCCGAACAATGAAAATCCTTCGCGTGGTGTCATATTATGTTACATAGTTGAAAGGAAAAATACCAGACTTGGTATATTGATCATGTTTCGAAAAAACCTTCACAAAATGACCTATCATGTTCGAGGTTTCATGGCTTTCGGTCCAAATGACCGATGTTATGTGCTGAATCACGGCATAGTTTGTGATATTGTGCCCATATTATGCATGTGTGTGGACATTGGTATGTAGAACAATGTTGCAGGAGGAAGTTTTCCTTTTTGTCGCACGGAAAATCCCTTTTCCATTTTCCGAGCGCAAAAAACGAGTCGTTTTGTGAAGTAACCACCAAAATGCCGTTTCAGAATGCTACCGTCCTATTTTCCTAAAATACTAGACCACCTTACATGGACTATATCCCAACCGGTACATCTCAAACCTTTTCTTCCATCCCGGGTAAAAATGACAAATGTCTGCCGAATCGGTAGGAAGTGGGTCCGGTTTGTACTACAGGTACATGATCTATCGCCCGTGATTTTTTGAAAAAATCATTTTTAGACTCGCAATATGTGGTTTCTTCAGAGATCCAATGCAAGTTCTAACGATGCCCGTCCCCTATCTTCATGCACACCGGTTCGACCATAGTTAGAAATTCAGATAATTCAAAACGGGCATAATAAATTCAAAAAAAATCCGAACAATGAAAATCCTTCGCGTGGTGTCATATTATGTTACATAGTTGAAAGTAAAAATACCAGACTTGGTATATTGATCATGTTTCGAAAAAACCTTCACAAAATGACCTATCATGTTCGAGGTTTCATGGCTTTCGGTCCAAATGACCGATGTTATGTGCTGAATCACGACATAGTTTGTGATGTTGTGCCCATATTATGCATGTGTGTGGACATTGGTATGTAGAACAATGTTGCAGGAGGAAGTTTTCCTTTTTGTCGCACGGAAAATCCCTTTTCCATTTTCCGAGCGCAAAAAACGGGTCGTTTTGTGAAGTAACCACCAAAATGCCGTTTCAGAATGCTACCGTCCTATTTTCCTAAAATACTAGACCACCTTACATGGACTATATCCCAACCGGTACATCTCAAACCTTTTCGTCCATCCCGGGTAAAAATGACAAATGTCTGCCGAATCGGTAGGAAGTGGGTCCGGTTTGTACTACAGGTACATGATCTATCGCCCGTGATTTTTTGAAAAAATCATTTTTAGACTCGCAATATGTGGTTTCTTCAGAGATCCAATGCAAGTTCTAACGATGCCCGTCCCCTATCTTCATGCACACCGGTTCGACCATAGTTAGAAATTCAGATAATTCAAAACGGGCATAATAAATTCAAAAAAAATCCGAACAATGAAAATCCTTCGCGTGGTGTCATATTATGTTACATAGTTGAAAGTAAAAATACCAGACTTGGTATATTGATCATGTTTCGAAAAAACCTTCACAAAATGACCTATCATGTTCGAGGTTTCATGGCTTTCGGTCCAAATGACCGATGTTATGTGCTGAATCACGGCATAGTTTGTGATGTTGTGCCCATATTATGCATGTGTGTGGACATTGGTATGTAGAACAATGTTGCAGGAGGAAGTTTTCCTTTTTGTCGCACGGAAAATCCCTTTTCCATTTTCCGAGCGCAAAAAATATAAGTTAATTCATTTTTAATTGTAAATGGTTCATATTTTAAATGGTTATATTAATTATTTTTTAAAACAGAAAATGTTTTTGAATTATTTATTTAAATCCAAACACTTTTTACGTTTAAATTTTTTCTAAATTCCAAATTAATATTCAAAAATATAAGTTAATTCATTTTAAAAGGTTACATTAATTATTTTTTAAAAATAGAATATGTTTTTTAATTATTTATTCAAATCCATACACTTCTTATGTTTAAAGTTTTTCTAAATTCCAAATTGATATTAAAAAAATATAAGTTAATTCATTTTTAATTGTAAATGGTTCATATTTTAAATGGTTACATTAATTATTTTTTAAAACAGAAAATGTTTTTGAATTATTTATTTAAATCCAAACACTTTTTATGTTTAAATTTTTTCTAAATTCCAAATTAATATTCAAAAATATAAGTTAATTCATTTTAAAAGGTTACATTAATTATTTTTTAAAAATAGAATATGTTTTTGAATTATTTATTCAAATCCATACACTTCTTATGTTTAAAGTTTTTCTAAATTCCAAATTGATATTAAAAAAATATAAGTTAATTCATTTTTAATTGTAAATGGTTCATATTTTAAATGGTTACATTAATTATTTTTTAAAACAGAAAATGGTTTTGAATTATTTATTCAAATCCAAACACTTTTTATGTTTAAAGTTTTTCTAAATTCCAAATTAATTATCATTTAAAAAACAATACAAATTTAAACCCCAAAATAAAAAATAAGGCGGGAACAGAGAGAAAATACCTGAAATTTTTTGAAAACAGGGGAATATGTCCCGGTTGGAGCCACCAACCGGGACTAAAGACCCCCTGCGCGCCAACCCTTGGTCTGCTGAAAATATTGGAGTATAGGTCCCGGTTGGTGGCTCCAACCGGGACGTATAACCCTTTAGTCCCGGTTGGAGCCACCAACCGGGACTAAAGGTCCTTTGGTTATAACTGGGTGCCCCTCCTCTTCTTCTTCCCCCATCTCACCTCCTCTTCTCTTGTCGCGCACGACGCCGTCAGGCTGCCCCGCCGCCGTGCACGCCCTACCGGCCGCCCCTCGCCCAGCCAAGCGTGCAGGAAGCTTCGCCTCGTCGCCCCGAGGCTTCTCCCTGAAGGAATCGGCCCCGCTCGCTCCCAATCGTCGCCAACGACCCTTGAGCCCGACGATCGCTGCCGTCGATTCGTCGGCTCCTGACCTCGCCTCGCCTCCCCGACACCACCACCGCACACCTGGTATGCTGCTGGTCCTCGTGGACCCTCTCTCTCGCCCCCTCTCGCTCTAGTTCATCCTCCCCGTCGACTCCCTGCCACCACCGCCGCTCACCGTCGTCGTCGTCGAGAAGAGGTCGATGGCGACGATTCGAAGAACGCGGGGCTGATTCCTCCGGTGGAGATGATCTTCGCGATGAGGCGGTTCCAACGGCGGCCTCGACTGGCCGTGAGGTGGCCAGAGACGGCGGGGCGACGCAACACCTACGCAGCTAGGGTTCGGGCAAAGGGGGAAAACGGGGAAGAAGAGAAGCTAGGGTTGTTGATGGCGGCGCTGGAGCTCTTATAGGCTCGCGGGGGCGACGACGATGATCTTGGCATGCGGCGGCGCATCGGGTGGCCGGCGGCGAGCCACCGCGAGCTGCTTGCGTCGGGGAGGAAGAAGACAGAAACAGAAGGCCGAAGGGGTACGGGCCTGGCTGGGCTGCTCTTGGGCCCCGGGTGGGCTTCCTGCTAGCGCCAGAGAGAGAGAAGGAGAGATGGGCTCGGCCCAGTAGCTAGGTTGGATACATTTTTTATTTCCAGAATTTTTTTTCTATTTCTATTTCTGATTTCCCTTTTGTAATTTGAATTTCAAATCTGTTTTGAATCTTTTCAACTTACAGAAACTTTTATAAAGTATATGAAATAGTGTGAGACCCTTTTATACACTTTGGGCTCAACTCATGTAGTTAGTTGTTTAAATACAAAACTCATTTGAATGGTTTTCAAATGGAGGGGGAAGTTAGGGTTTAGGGTTTGATTTGTTCTTTCTTTATTAAACAAAAATGCAAGTTCAACAATTTAAATAACAAGTATAATTAGAAGAACAAATGCACCCCTCTCATATGTTCCGGAGTTTCCCCGAGTTAGGGTTTTCACCCGTCGGAACCCCGATTAAATCGTCGAGCATGTCTTAGGGTTACATTCCAATGCAAATTAACTTGTCATATCATCATACTTGCTTGAGCATTGCATCGATGCCATGTGTTGATTGTTTCCCTTTCTTTTCGGTGTTTCGATTATTAGGTTTATTATTAGTTAGGTATTATTAGGTTTATTAATTAGTTTGGTATTATTGGTATTCGACCCCACTGGTCAGTCAATGTGGGTAGCCCCAGACCCGATTCACATTGTCAGTCACTGTGGTTAGATAAGGAATCATTAATACCCCTTAGGTGCATGTGGGTTCGACGATGTGCCTTCGCCAGGGCATTCTGAACCCTCTTAAATCGATTCCAATATGGTATTTTGTTAGTATCTAGTGTTACCTATCTGCTGGATAGTTTCCCTTTTGTATCCTTATACTCATGTTCCCCTCTCATATGCATCGGAGGTTTCTCCGAACTAGGTTACACCCCTCAGAACTCCGGAATATTGGTTTTAGTTGATTTTAGCTAGAGTTACCTATCTACTACACGGTTTCCTTTTTGTAGCTAGGTTTAGGGTTTCTCTTCATTTTTATTATTGTGTATGTATATATTAGGGTTTCTCCTTAACTTTCTCCTTTAGCCGCTTTGACTTATTCGTTTTTCCACCTATGCAGAAAATATGGACCCACACGTCAGAGACGAAGAAAAGGAAGAGTTGATCCAAGTGTGATCCGTGGGGAAGATAATTTAGACGTATCAATGTTTCTGAACAACTCCGGTGAGGGTGATCCTCTTTTTACCGGAGTAGACAACTTGTTTGAGGTTGAAGGTGTTGCCTTCCGCGAGGGAGAAGGCGATGCCTTGTGTAATCGAGAAGACGACCGCTCCGGCGAGGTGCATGTAATATAAATCAATTCATTAATTAATCATCTGCTATCTATATAGAAATAGTAACGACGATCTTTCTTCTTTTAGCCCTCCGGATCGAAGGAATCTACTGAAAAGAGCAGACGAGGCCCAACCAAAAAGTTGCAAGACCATGAGAGGTTTAGGATCGAAGATGTCGCTGAAGACGGCAGACCGACAGCTCCCGAAGTTGTCGCAACCTAATTTGTGGCACAATGTGGAGTAATCGTTAGGGACTTAATCCCGATCACCATTAGAAATTGGAATAGGCCTGCTAAAGCGGATGAAGAGGGAACATGTTTATTTGTCCCTAACCACGCCAAAGATTTACTGTGGAAGAGGCTCATGGTTAATTTCAAACTACCGAAGATAGAGCTGGATCCAAATGCGGAGGATCCAGTTGAGGACGCCTTACAACATGGGAGAGCCATGGAGGCTAAGGTCAGGGAGTGGGCTTTGAAGAAGATGGCCCAGTGTTTCACCAACTGGAAGAAAAGATTGCACCTTGACTATGTCGTGAAAGAGAAGACTCCGGATTTCAAGAAGACTCAGTTTCAGAAGATAAAACCATTCTGGGCTGAGTTTGTGGAATACAAGACATCGGAAAAAGCTAAGGAAATGTCTGCAAAGAATAAGCTGAATGCTGCTAACAAGAAGTATCACCATACTATGGGGCAAGGTGGCTACAGGGCTGGCATTCCTAAGTGGGAGAAACTTGAGGAAGAACTGCGTGCTAAAAAGATCACTCCAGAGACAGACGATTGGGTAGAACGTGCAAGGAATTGGTTTTACGGGCATGGGGGCACGTTGGACTCGGAAGGGAGGTGTATATATAACATACGACATAAAGAAGACCCCTTGCCAATCGAGAGGATGAGAAAAGCAGTAAAGGCTGTTAAAGATGGGGACTTCATTCCCGATAGAGAGAATGATGAGCTCACACTCGCCCTTGGAAATAAGGAACATGATGGACGAACACGAGGCACAATAGGCTCCCAATCATGGAGGACTGGGTTTCCCGAAGAGAGGAAGAAATATCCTGATAGAAGCCGTCAGAGGAGTAAGGACAGGGCGGCAGTTGAAGCAGAAAGTCAGAAAGAGCGAATGCGTTTAATTGAAGAACGATTAAAGCAACAACAAGATGAAATTAACTCACTTAAAGAGCAAAGTACTACCGGCCCATCTCAGCAGCACACTGCATTCGATGCTACCGGCCTATCGAATAATCGAAAAAGCAGTGTGGCTTCCACCGAGGTCCCGGGTGATGACAATGGCGATGCCGATGATGCACCGACGATGGCTCCTGTTGGCTACCCAGTGGATGATATCACAGAGATGACACACTGCGAGCTACATGTCAAAGTTGTGAACATATCAATGAAGGTGGCGGTCGGCTATGCCTTACCAATTGGACCCACACCAACTTACCACAGTCGTCCGGTTCCAGAGGGCTACGCTGTTGTCGGCGTGGATGAAATCATGCCCACCTTTGAGGTTTTGGATCTTCACTACCCTGCTGGTGAAGGGGATGTGACTGTGCTGGGTGACGCAAAAAACGTCACCATTCTATGGCCGAAGGATTGTATCGTGCTTCGAAATCACACGCCAAGGCCATCTTCGTCGCCGCCTCACCCGTCTCCAGCGAGGTCGTCGCCGCCGCGGCAGCCATCTTCGTCGCCGCCGCGGCAGCCATCTTCGTCGCCTCACCCGGCTCCGTCGCCTCACCCGTCTCCGGTGCAGCCATCGCCGCGGGAGCCATCGCCGGCGCCTCAGGATAAAAAGCGTAAGCGTACCGCTACTGTGCGTCGTAAGCGATCGCCGAAACGTAAACAAGAGCCTCTTCCAAAAGTACCAACGGTTCCTCCCAAGAGAGCTTATGACTGTACTGAAGAGGAGACTGCGGCGATCGTTGATGCGGAATTCGCTAAGCTGAGGCGGCCGAAAGAGCCAGAGTTCCCCAGCACCAAAGAAGAAAAAGCCAAAGTGTTTAAAATGCTAAAGACTCTTCATCAACCCGAGCCAAAGCTGTCATCAGACTATGAGCGTTCTATTCTCAAGTCACATGCAGCACAAAAAGCCTCGAAGAGCAGTACTGATGCAAGCGGGAAATCCGTTGCCCAGCTCGGAGAACAAGCAAAACAGACTTGCGCCCCTCTCAAGGTGATTTCTCAAACCAATGTGGGGTCGAGCAAATATGGGGCCGAAGAGCAGTATGATCCAGAGGTAGTTGCACAATACGGAGAAGCTGCCGCTGCTCAAGGTATGAGTATTGCCCAGTACTTATCCCAGTTAGAGTTCTTCCCCGTGAGTGAAGTAGCATACCAATACCAGTACGGAAAACCTCTCGTCAAACCTGAGGAGGTAAACAATCTTCCAACAAAAATGCGAAGATTGCATAACTGGTACTTGCATGCCACAAAGGCCGGGGCTAACTGGATAGTGCTGAGGGTTACAAAAAAGCATCATGGGAAAGAAAGGGATGACATGATATCCATTGAATTTGATGAACTATTTCAATTATTCAATCAAGACGCCTTGGACAAATCGATCATGAGTGCCTATTGTCTGTAAGTACTAATTCTGTAATTAATTTAGTCTCCATCTATATTATTTTGTTTATTGCATGTATATAATCATACTTTAATATGCAGAATGAAGATTCTCGAATGCAGCAGAGGACAAATCTATGACATTGGCTTCATTGATCCATATTGGGTTCATGAAGCTAATCTCAAAATAAGCCCCCAGGATACGGAGGATAATATAGTACACGCGTTAAGGTTTCAAGAAACCAAAAGGGAAATACTATTTCCTTACAACTTCCAGTGAGTGTTATTGTCTTGTATACACTTTCTATTTCGCTTACTCGATGTTAAGTATATAATTGATTAGTTCTGCATTCGCAGGTACCACTATATTCTGTTAATCATTTAACTTGACAAAGGGCGTGTACTAGTCATGGACTCGAAACATAAACCCCTTGAGACGTGGAAGGACATGCAGATACTTCTCCAGCGGTAATTCTAATCATTACGACACTATATCGGCAACGTTCGTGAATTTTATGATATCAAGTACTTAATAACTTATTTTATTCGTTTTCTACGCCGGGCAGCGCTTGGAAACGGTTCACCAAGAAGGCTAGGAGTGTTTGGAAAGAGGAGCTTACATTTCAACCACTAGATGTAAGCACCACTAGCTATATCCGCGCATCTCTTTGATTCTAGTTTTGATACAGTTATTATCATGCTTGATTATTATTTTGATTGAACTCTGTTGTCGTAAAGTGCCTGACGCAGGGACCAGGTAACAATCTATGTGGATACTATGTATGCGAGTTCATCTGGCAGACGTGCGATGAGAAGGGCAGAAATTTAGAGCAACTCCACGTACGTAAACAATTTTTATAGTTTTTAATTACAATCAAATTGTGTTTAGTTTCATATTCATATAGGCTGACTCCTTTTTTAAATCAGATCGAACGTCTACGGGACGGTCTTCTGCCAAAGGATCGCATACGAGCAATACAGGAGGAATTGGCGGGATTCTTGGATGCAGAAGTCCTAGACCCAAAAGGGGAATACTATTCGGCTGTGTATAGACAATAGGGATTGTAAAAATAGCAACTTTCAAGGAATTGGCCGGTAGCATCGAATAGCAACTTTTGTATGTAGTGCATGAACTCGATCCGTGTATTGAATGTAAAATGTTGTCATGATGATCTTGTGTAATATAAGGTTCCTTCATTGATAAGTGCAAAACACTAAATAAACAATAAAACAACCTAAATGAATTCTCTGCCGCGGCACAAAAAGTGGCGAAAATGCTGCCGCGGCAACAAAATGTGCCAAAATGAATTCTCTGCCGCGGCAGAGAAATGGGCCAAATCTCTGCCGCGGCAGCAGGTTACTAGTCCCGGTTCGTGTTACGAACCGGGACTAAAGCTCCACCCCCTCGCGCTCTGATGCCGCCACGTGTGCCCCCATTTGTCCCGGTTCGTGTTACGAACCGGGACTAATGCTCCACCCCCCCCCCCCCTCGCGCTCTGATGCCGCCACCCCATTTGTCCCGGTTGGTGGGGCAACCGGGACTAAAGGTTAGAGCTTTAGTCCCGATTGCCCCGTCCCGGTTGGGCAACCGGGACTAATGGCCCTTACCAACCGGGACGCATGGAGCGTTCTCTACCAGTGACATACAGACTCTCACACTAACAATATATCAACCTAAACCTAGCTTTGTGAGCTCGTGCTCCCTCACAAGCAGGGGTAGCTCATGACTACTCTGCTGGTCTCTTCTTGACCCGAAAATGCATGCTACGTGTTGGTGGTGGCTACCCGGTCTTCTCTTCACACTCAAAACTTTCACGCGCGAGGAACAGCAGGGCATAATCCATGGCGCCCAGCGGAGCAGCCGCCAGCAGCGTCAGCCACGGGCCGAAGGACACGAGACTGAGGACGACAAACACGAGCTGCAGGACTAGGAGCAGCAGCACGCCGGCGCACTGCATATATGCATTGAAAAAAAAAAGAATTAATCGATGTTCTGCGGAAAACTACTACTCCTAGTTAATTAACCACGTGAACGGCGATGACGTACGCAACACATGCCGGCGATGTCGTCAGGCCACAGCTCCTCCGGCTGTACGGCGCCGCCGCCTTCCTCCAGGTCCACGACGGAGCTGGAGGATTTCCTCGCCATGCCCACGGCCGGTCGGACGCTTCGATCTCGGTCTCTCTCTCTATACTTCCACGCAGGGTTCAGCCGCGTATATGCTTTCTTCATCGATCGATCGACCCCAGCTGCCTGTATATGTATCCGCCGCATCGCGTGGCTGCGTAGCTAAAATTCTACTCGTACTCGGTAGCCTCTCCGGTTCCGAAAACTATGCATCCTATTTTAGGAAAGAGGAGAGAGAGTATAAACTCAATCTTACACTTGTATAAACCTTACAGTACTTCCTTAAAAAAAACCTGATCACAGTACTTAATTTACACACCTATATCTACCGTAGCCCTGTTTTTTTTGGAGATGGTACTATAGCCCTGTTGTGGTCATCCTATAACTTCCAAACAAATGGTATCTCTAGTTCCTTACGTCACCGAGGAATCTAGATTACTTTCTGAAGATGAGAGAGAGCTTCGACGCCGTCTCAAGTCATCATATGTGTGGGCCTCCTCGCTATTCAGAAAATCAAGCTACGCCAGAGATCAAGACTAACTTGGATTCGATTGGGAGATGCCAACACTAAGCTCTTCCATGCTAGGGCTAATGGCCGCAGGAGGAGGGTCTACATCCAGTCCCTTACCACGCCCTCTGGGATGGCTATCACGGCTAAGGACAAAGAAGAGGAACTTCTTCAACACTTCAAGGGGCAGCTTGGCACAACCGCCCTGCGGCAGAACAGCTTGGACTAGGACGGATTGGGATACACTCCGCACGATCTTTCTGACCTAGATAACCCCTTCGTCGAAGAGGAGATAAAAGAGGCGTTTTTTTCTCTGCCTTCGGTCAAAGCACCTGGCCCTGATGGTTTTATTGGAGCCTTCTACAAATCGTGCTGGGAAATTATTAAGGTCGACGTCATCAACGCTATCACTCACATGTCCAAACTCCGGGGCAACTGCGCCCATCTCATAAACTCGGCTAATATTGTCCTCATCCCTAAGAAGCCGGATGCCTCGGCTGTCGGAGACGATCAGCCCATCAGCCTCATCCATAGCCTGTCAAAAAATTTCTCCAAGCTTCTCGCTAACCGGCTCACGCCCATCTTGCCGGACATTGTCTCCAATTGCCAAAGTGCGTTTGTCAAAAAAAAGGAGCATCCACGACAACTTTATGCATGTGCAGAACCTTATCAGAGAGCTTCACTCGACAAATACCCCTAGTCTCTTCCTCAAATTGGACATTTCCAAAGCTTTCGACTCCGTCGGATGGGCGTATCTTCTGGAGGTTCTCACGGCCATCGGTTTCGGCCCGATGTGGCGCGACTGGATCTGCCTCTCCCTTGCTTCTTCGTCGTCACGCGTCCTTCTTAACGACGACCCTAGAAAGGCTTTTTGGCACGCTAAGGGGCTCAGACAAGGAGATCCTCTATCTCCGATGCTCTTCATCTTGGCAATTGACCCCCTGCAGCGCATTCTGTCTAGGGCGACCCTTAGTGGAATTCTGAGCCCCATCCGCTCACGTGCAAACAAATGCAGAATTTCCCTATACGCCGACGACGCTGGTATCTTCGTCAATCCTACCAGTGAGGAGTTGCGCGCCATCAGGGCCATCCTGGACTGCTTCGGCAAGGCCAGTGGCCTCATCACTAACATGACCAAGACCGAGGTCTTCCCGGTGCAATGTGAACAAATAAACCTCGACGAAGTCATGTCTGTCTTCCCGGCCAAGGTTGTTTCCTTCCCTAGAAGATACCTGGGTCTCCCGCTTCATATCCGACGTCTTCGCAAAGTGGACTTCTAGCCTCTCTTCGACAAAATTGCTGGGAAGCTCCCGGGATGGTACGGCAAGAACATTGCGCGCCCGGGAAGAATTACCCTCGCTAAGTCGGTTCTCATGGCCACAGCAATATACCACTCGACCGCCATTCCGCTTTCCAACTGGGCACAAAAGAAGATTACAAAGATTGTCAGAAACTTCGTTTGGGATGGAGACGAAGGCGAGCATGCTGCGAATGGAAAGGCGCTAGTCAACTGGACGACCGTTTGCAGACCTAGGGCTCTGGGTGGCCTTGGGATGCCTGACATCGAGCGCACTGGGCGGGCACTGAGACTCCGGTGGCCATGGCTACAATGGATCGACCCCAACCGCACCTGGGCGGGGTCTAAGCTTCCTTGCAGTTCGGCAGACATGGCCCTCTTCAGGGCTTCCATGACAATAACTATCGGGAATGGAGAATCGGCGTCATTCTGGCACGACAACTGGTGCGGACACGGGCCTCTTTGATTTCGGGCCCCTGATCTTTACAAGGTGGCAACAAGAAAAAGAAGAACTGTCGCCAAGGAGTTATTTCGGGAAAATTGGATCCGCTCTATTGCAAGACTGAACACCCCTGCACAGCTCTCCCAATACCTCGAGTTTGGGACATAATACAGGATACTCACCTAAACCCTTTTGAAAAGGACTGCATAAGATGGAACTGGACGAACGACGGCGTGTATTCTGCTAGCTCGGCCTACCATGCACAATTCAATGGCTCCTTCCCTAGGTTCAAGGCGGAAAAAATCTGGACTGCCGATGCGGAGCCGAAGTGTAAGCTCTTCTCTTGGCTGGCCCTCCATGGAAAACTCCTCACCGCTGACATGTTAGCCATCAGAGGCTGGGCCCATGACCCTTCTTGCAGTTTGTGTGGATCTGCCCCTAAAACTGCCGCTCACCTCTGCAAGGATTGCCCCTTCACGACGGCGGTCTGGAACACAATTCAAGCATGGGACAACGAGACGATGGGGAACCACAGCACTTCCTTTCCTTCCATCTCCGAATGGTGGGACGATTTGATCGTTGGAAGATCTAAGCTCGAGCAATCTCGCTGAAGCGGTCGCCTGCTCTACACCCTGTGGAATGCATGGAAAGAAAAAAACCGCAGAATCTTCACCGGTAGGCGCCTCACCTATATCGAGGTGGCTTCCATCACTCGTGACGACACCTCGATGCGGGCCGCCGCCTTCGCTTTGGCTGGCCCGACTATTCCAGCCGAGCCAGACTAGTTATTTTGGTGTTTTTGTTTTTTTTCCAGTGGTTTTGGCATGTTTCCACTTTAATCCAAAAATGTATTTCTGTACTAAGACCGTTTAATTCCCTCTCCTGTTCATTACTTCTTGCATGTTACCTATTGATCAAAAAAAGAGAAGCGGCAACCGCGATCAACTAAGCTGCAACCTAATGTCGTGGGCGTGCCAATATACAGTTTAATTCCTTGTCAATACCTCCCAATCCATGCCAATTTCACTCAATATCTCCCTATTAATTTTGCTACTTTTATATGTAGGTAGCATCTTATTTTCCTTCCTCCTATTTTTCTCCTTTACATTATTTTTTATGTTGGTGAAACGTGAGAAAATCAATTAATGTAATGATCTTCTGAGCTATTCGATAGGAGTGATAATTTAGCAGTACATGAGCTGGTATAGGGGTAAGCGTTGTATGCCATCTATGAGCCCACGTAGCTGCATTATGGTTTATGGACCCCGTGGAAAATGAGGAATGATATTTGTTTTAACATATCTGGCCTCTGGGTGGCATGGTATGCAGTTGTTGTATCAAAAGATGGCATGCAGTCTTGCTCAGTGGAAGCAAGAGGAAATTTTTGCCGAAGTGAATGGAAGATGAGGAATGATAAGCGTTGTATGCCGTCTATGAGCCCACATCATCATACTATATGTTGGAATTTTGGTCCAAATAGCCTAGCCCATTTTTCATTCCAATAATTCCTGAAAATCCTAAAGGCCCATGTGGCCCATTCATGCATGGCAAGAGTTGGGACAAATGTTTAGTCCCACATTGCTAGTTGAAGGAGGTTTGCACCAGCTTATAAGGGAGGCTCTCCTACCACTTGGTAAAAGGATGAGAAGGAGAAGGTCCCACACGCGCGCTCCTCCTCCTCCGCTGCCTGCCTCGCCTCGACGCACGCACGCATGACTGTTATATAAACGGGTGTGCAGAATTTGAACAGTTTGCTAATGGGTTTTAAATACGACTCTGTGGAGGTTTAATTCGAACTAAGTGGAGGTTGTTTGGCTTTGGTCGCTGCTTGTTCGTTTCCTCTTCAGACGTCGTCCGTTCGCATGTCTACTCGTGCCTATAAGAGCGGAAGGTCGCTCCTTTCCTCAGGCATTCCTCAGGCATCAATCAGAACCATCGCATCCAAGTTCCAGAGCACTGAGCTGCCAACATTTCTTCCCCATCCCGTCTTGTGGCATGCACCGCGGGACAGTAGGCCTCCGGAACCTCGCTTCTTCGAGTCCTGTACGGGAGAAGGGCGATAAGGTTTTTGGGGAGCGCTATCGGCGCGACTACTGGCTTCGCCACGGACTCCATCACGGATAGCGACTGCGGCAACGTCTTCCCCGACGAGGACTTCTTACCCGACATCAGCACTCTCTTCATCGACGATATGGCCAACGACGGTTCCAATGCCGGCGGTTCCTCTTCTGCTACTGCCGTGTATAACCTCTTTCTCAATCTTGTTCTGATCATATCTAAAGCGTTACACCTTGTAGTTTCTTTGGTTATATGCCTTAATATGTATTCGCTATTTCACATGATTAGTATATTGCCTATTATTCTAATCATATTTTATCTAGCGTTTATTATGGATAATTCGCTTGGTAAATTGCTCTTATATTCAACAATCCAAAAACCTTATTTCAGGCAATTTGCCCCAAGTGGCTTTGTTGCTTCTATGAAGCCACCTGTGTTCGAAGGTGGGAATTACAAATGATGGCGTGCGAGAGCAGTGCTCTGGTTTTAGACCATGAGCTGCTATAACGTCATCTATGGCGCACCTGAGGGAGAACTTAATCCCGCTCAGGAAGAGGCGTTCCAAAAACTTGATACCACTTTCAAGGCTGCCTTGATCAGCATTCTTGGCGACAATATTGTCGATTCATATCTGTCATTTAGCAATGGCAAGGATATGTGGGATGCACTCGAGAGAAAATTTGGAGTCTCCGATGCTGGCAATTATGTCATGGAACAATTCTATGACTATAAGATGGTTGAGGACCGCCCCATTGTGGAGCAGGCTCATGAGATACAGTCACTTGCCAGGGAGCTTGAGCACTTCACTTGTGTGTTACCGGACAAGTTTGTTGTCGGAGGCATTATTGCCAAACTTCCCCAGTCATGGAGGAATTTTGCTACTTCTCTGAAGCACAATAGACAAGAGTTCTCCGTGACGGATCTCATTGGGATTCTTGATGTGGAAGAGAAGGCGAGAACAAAAGACACATGTGCTCGAGGTACCGAGGGAGGTTCTAATGCCAACCTGGTACAGAAAAGGAACTTCTAGCCTCACAAGTTCAAGAACAAAGGCAAGTTTGACGACAAAGGAAAGTTCGATGGAAAGAACAAGGCCTCACAGTCCACCAGCTTCAAGAAGAAGACTGATAAGAGGAAAGGTGTTTGTCATGTGTGCGGTGATCCTAATCATTGGGCTCCTGCTTGTACCAACTGCTTTGACAAGCGCCAGCATGGGAAGGGCAGCAAGACTGCTAATGTTGTCATGGGCGACGTTGAGATGAAAGATGTTCGGTATGATATATTACCTACTATTCTTTCATTATGTCATTCTCCTGATTGGTGGATTGACACGGACGCTAATGTACATGTCTGTTATGATATTTTCATGTTTTCTTCATATCAGGTCAGAGAGACTCAAACCGTGCTAATGGGGAACGGCTCGCATGCTTCTATTCATGGTGTTGGTACGGTCGATCTGAAGTTCACTTCAGGAAAGACCGTGCGCCTGAAGAACGTGCATCATGTTCCCTCAATAAATAAAAATCTTGTTAGCGGCTCTCTTCTGTGTCGAGATGGCTACAAGATTATATTCGAGTCCAATAAATTTGTAATTACGAAGTATGGAACCTTTATTGGTAAAGGCTATGAGTGCGGAGGATTGTTCCGCTCATCTCTGTCAGACATTTGTAATAAAATTGTTAATCATATTTACACGAATTTTGAATCAAATGTCTGGCACTCTCGTCTTTGTCATATTAATTTTGGTTGTATGACGCGACTAGCCAAAATGAATTTAATCCCTGATTTCACAACTGTTAAGGGATCTAAGTGCCAAGTCTGCGTGCAAGCTAAACAACCTCGCAAGTCACATACGACTGCAGAAGTGAAAAATTTAACACCACTAGAGTTCATACATTTTGATCTTTGTGAGATGAATGGTGTGTTGACAAAAGGTGGAAAGAAATATTTCATGACTTTGATCGATGACTCTACGAGATATTGTCATGTGTATCTTCTGAAATCAAAAGATGAGGCTTTGAGTTTTTTCAAAATCTATAAAGCTGAGGCAGAAAATCAACTTGATCGAAAGATTAAGAGGCTTAGGTCTGATCGTGGTGGAGAGTATTTTTCCAACGAGTTTGATTCTTTTTGTGCAGAACATGGCATAATTCATGAGAGGACGCCTCCCTACTCACCCCAGTCAAATGGAGTAGCCAAAAGAAAGAACCGTACTCTAACAGATTTGGTTAACGCCATGTTAGACACATCGGGTCTTTCTAAGGAATGGTGGGGGGGCACTATTGACCGCGTGTCATGTCCTAAACCGAGTTCCCACAAAGAACAAATAAATTACTCCATTCGAAGAATGAGAGAAGAAAAGATTAAAACTCTCTTACTTACGTACTTGGGGTTGTTTGGCAAAGGTTAATGTACCAATCCCCAAGAAGCGCAAGCTTGGACCAAAAACCATTGATTGTGTTTTTCTGGGCTATGCTTTTTATAGCATTGGTTATAGATTCTTGATAGTAAAATCTGAAGTGCCTGACATTCATGTCGGTACAATCATGGAGTCGACTGATGCGACTTTCTTTGAGGATATCTTTCCAATGAAGGATAAACCTAACTCATCAAATCCGGAGATAACCAGTTCATCTAATCAGGAATTTGCTACATTCTCTGTACCTACCATTCCAATTGAACACTCTGAAAGTCCTAAGGAGGATGATAATAAAATTCCTAAAAGGAGAAAGAGACAAAGGACTGCAAAGTATTTTGGTGATGATTTTATTGTGTACCTTGTCGATGACACTCCCACTTCCATTTCTGAAGCTTATGCATCTCCTGATGCTGACTACTGGAAGGAAGTTGTTCATAGTGAGATGAATTCCATCTTAGCTAATGAAACATGGGATATCACTGATCGTCCTTATGGGTGCAAACCTGTAGGATGTAAATGGGTGTTCAAGAAGAAACTAAGGCCTGATGGTACTATTGAGAAGTACAAGGCAAGGCTTGTGGCCAAGGGTTATACCCAAAAGGAAGGTGAAGACTTCTTTGACACTTACTCACCTGTAGCAAGGTTGACCATCATTCGAGTACTACTTTCTCTGACTGCCTCACACGGTCTTCTCGTTCATCAAATGGACGTTAAGACGGCTTTCCTAAATGGAGAGTTGGATGAGTAAATTTATATGGATCAACCAGATGGTTTTGTAGTAAATGGTCAAGAAAGAAAAGGGTGCAAGCTACTGAAGTCTTTATATGGTCTTAAACAAGCACCTAAGCAGTGGCACGAAAAATTTGATAAAACCTTAACCACTGCAGGCTTTGTTGTAAACGAAGATGACAAGTGTGTATACTATCGCCATGGTGGGGGTGAGGGAGTCATCCTTTGTTTGTATGTTGATGACATACTGATTTTTGGAACCAACCTTAATGCAATTAAGAAGGTAAAAGATTTCTTATCTCATTCCTTTGAGATGAATTATTTGGGAGTAGCTGATGTCATCCTGAACATCAAGCTATTGAGAGATGGTGATGGTGGGATTACACTACTTCAGTCCCACTATGTGGAAAAGATCTTGAGTCGTTTCGGGTATAGCGACTTCAAGTTCTATCGTACACCGTATGATCCTAGTGTGTTGCTTTGAAAGAATCGAGGAAATGCTAGAGACCAACTGAGATACTCTCAAATCATTGGCTCGCTTATGTATTTAGCTAGTGCCACGAGGCCTGACATCGCCTTTGCTGTAAGAAAACTCAGTCGATTTGTTTCAAATCCAGGAGATGATCACTGGCATGCTCTTGAGAGAGTTATGCGATATCTAAAAGGCACTACGAGCTATGGCATACACTATACCGGATATCCGAGGATACTAGAGGGTTATAGTGATTCAAATTGGATATCTGATGATGACGAGATAAAGGCCACGAGTGGATATGTATTCACACTTGGTGGTGGCGCTGTTTCTTGGAAGTCTTGCAAGCAGAGCATCTTAACGAGGTCAATTATGGAAGCAGAACTCACAGCACTAGACACGGCCACTGTTGAGGCAGAGTGGCTTCGTGAACTCTTGATGGACTTATCTATGGTTGAAAAACCTATACCCGCAATTCCAATGAGTGTGATAATCAAACTGTGATTATTAAGGTGAACAGTTCTAAGGATAATATGAAGTCCTTAAGACATGTGAAGAGGAGACTAAAATCTGTCAGGAAAATGAGAAACTCCGGAGTTATTGCATTGGATTATATCCAAACATCTAAAAACCTGGCAGATCCCTTCACAAAGGGACTATCACACAATGTGATAGAAAATGCATCGAAGGAGATGGGTATGAGACCCACACTATGAGTTTTCCATAGTGGCAAACCAATCTATGTGATTGGAGATCCCGTGAATTAGAATTGGAAGACAAGCTATTGGTAGACTGAGAGGAAAGTATCCCCACTTTATTGAACACCACTCCGTGAAGATGCAATACTTTCCTATTCTGCATGGCAGGTTGATTTTATCTTAATGTGTTCTAAATGGCTTAATCTTAAGCAGAGATGTTGTCCTGCAGAACATCTGTTGAAGAACACACATATATTAGTCTGACGGTCAAACGTCACAGTCTATGAGAGTTGGGTGCTCTCTAATAAACTCATGAACGGCCATGGAGTATGACGCATAAGCTCCACCCGCGGGAAAGTCTCACGGTAACCCAGTATCGGTCAAGGCTTCGTGTGAAGCTAGGTTGCAGCAAACTTGCAGTTCAAGGCATAGTCCGCTGTACAAGTCGCAGCCTAGTGTAACATAGAATTTTAGGTGGAAGTTTAACTTAACAGTCTCCACTACAGTACCGGTATATAAACAGTGTTTTGGAACCAAAGGCAAATTATATGTGCCTCTGGGATCTGGTGGGGTATTGTTGTAATTTTGGCCCAAATAGCCTAGCCCATTTTCCATTCCAATAATTCCTGAAAATCCTAGAGGCCCATGTGGCCCATTCATGCATGGCAAGAGTTGGGACAAATGTTTAGTCCCACATTGCTAGTTGAAGGAGGTTTGCACCAGCTTATAAGGGAGGCTCTCCTACCACTTGGTAAAAGGATGAGAAGAAGAAGGAGAGAGTCCCACACGCGCGCTCTTCCTCCTTCGCCGCCCGCCTCGCCTCGCCTCGCCACGACGCACGCGCGCGCCGCGGGTTGCGGGAATCTCGCCGAGCCGAGTTCTTTTTTGCCACGCATGACTGTTATATAAATGGGTGTGCAGAATTTGAACAGTTTGCTAATGGGTTTTAAATACGACTCAGTGGAGGTTTAATTCGAACTAAGTGGAGGATGTTTGGCTTCGGTCGCTGCCTGTTCGTTTCCTCTTTCGACGTCGCATGTTCGCCTGTCTACCCGTGCCTATAAGAGCGGAAGGTCGCTCCTTTCCTCAGGCATCAATCAGAACCATCGCCTCCAAGTTCCAGAGCACTGAGCTGCCAACAGTTCTTCCCCATCCCGTCTTGTGGCGTACACCGCGAGCCGGGACAGTAGGCCTCCAGAACCCCGCTTCTTCGAGTCCTGTACGGGAGAAGGGCGATAAGGTTTTTGGGGAGCGCTATCGGCGCGACTACTGGCTTAACCACGGACTCCATCACGGATAGCGACTGCGGCGACATCTTCCCCGACGAGGACTTCTTACCCGACATCAGCACTCTCTTCATCGACGATATGGCCAACGACGGTTCCAATGCCGGCGGTTCCTCTTCTGCTACTGCCGTGTATATCCTCTTTCTCAATCTTGTTCTGGTCATATCTAAAGCGTTACGCCTTGTAGTTTCTTTGGTTATATGCCTTAATATGTATTCGCTATTTCACATGATTATTATATTGCCTATTATTCTAATCATGTTTTATCTAGCGTTTATTATGGATAATTCGCTTGGTAAATTGCTCTTATATTCAACACTATATATTAAGGCCCGCAGGGAAGAAGCCTTCTCCTTGCTCCGGCACTGTTCACGTGAACAGTAATCATACTATATATTAAGGCCCGCGGGGATGGAGCCTTCTCCTTGCTCCGGCACTGTTCACGTGAACAGTAACTCGAACATAAACCGTAAACGCGGCATGAACAGTATTTTTGTATTTTTTCCTCCTTTCAAAATCCTCGCTGATAATTTTTAGCGTGACTTTTTGGCTAAAATTACGTTCCCGTATTTAACTATGTCTACCTTTAAAACAATAGATATTTTAGACAGTATTTCTTAACATTTGTCGATAATATATTTTGTAGACTGCATTTCTTAATGTTTGTTGTTTTTTTAGACTTTTCAACGATAATTATTGGTGTGACTATTTCCAATTCTCATTTAATTGTGCCTACCTTCCAAACAATAGATTTTGGACCGTATTTTCATGTTTGTCGACAATGTTTTAAAAAGATTGGTTCCTATCCTCGCTGGTGATTTTTAGTGACACTTTTCGGCTAAAATTACTGACCCGCATTTAACTACGTTTACCTTTAAAACAATAGATTTTTTTAGACGGTATTTCTTAACATTTGTTGATAATAGATTTTCTAGACAATATTTTGTAACGTTTGTCATTTCTTTTTAGACTTTTCAACGATAATTATTGGTGTGACTCTTAGAAGCTAAAATTTACGATTCTCATTTAACTGCGCCTACCTTCCAAAGAATAGATTTTGGACCGTATTTTTAATGTTTGTCGACAATGTTTTAAAAACATTGGTTCCCTTTTAGACTTCTCGACGACGATTTTTGGCCCGACTTCTCGACTAATATTTCCCTTGCTGCATTTAATTGTCTACCTTCGGTCAAGATAGAGATAAATCTATCCTTGCTTATTGACGGTAGTTTTTTAAGGTTTGTCGATAATGTTTCAAACAATTTTTATATTTTCTCCGCTCATCTCCGTCCATGCTACATAGATGTTTCACCCCTTTTTTTGGTTCATCCTTTTTTGACTCTTTGAGTGCAATTTTCGGGCTGTAAATTAACTACGCCTACCTCTTAAACAAGAGGGTACCTAAACGGTGTTTGTTTAGGTCCTTTCCTCCTAGCTAATGGACAATAATTTTTTGACACGCCTTTATGACCATAGTAGATACTAACTTTTAAGGCATGTTAGATTTGCACTTCCCCCTAAGTGATCCACTTATGTTCGATCGATGATATTGCAGATTTTCGGTTTTGCCCAACGGGAGTAAAATAAAATGCAATAAACAGTAAAAATACGAACAATATAGTTTTCCTCTTTTCTTCCTTCTCCTTCAACGTCAAGTTTTTACCGGCCATTTTCTTTCGACTTTTCTTCCATGCCCTTTCGACCAAAATATTTTACCGCTAATTTTTCCAACTCAACTTCCATAACAATATACACAAAATAAGTTAACCACACGAACGCGACGTGGCATCGCGCCTACTTCCCTAGTAGCTGCATTTTGGTTTATGGACCCCGTGGAAGATGAGGAATGATATTTGTTTTAACATATCTGGCCTCTGGGTGGCATGGTATGCAGTTGTTGTATCAAAAGATGGCATGCAGTCTTGCTCAGTGGAAGCAAGAGGAAATTTTTGCCGAAGTGAATGGATTCTTGCGCGCCAACCACCCCTGCTGATGTGGCCAAAACCTGGCCGAGAAAGGTCGATAGTGCCATCCACAAGCTCATTGTTAGGACATCTGACGTGGAGTGGGGCAAACCCTAGAATGCTATTTTTTTGAAAAAAACCCTAGAATGCTACTGATGCCACTGCTTCGTTGGCGCAAAAGCTAGATGCAAAAGATCTCTCCGCATGGTGGAAGAGGGCAGATCTTTGATCGTCGTGCCAAAATAAGTTGATATATATCCCCTGCCTGGAGTGTTTCTTCAATTAGGTGTGTGAGTGCCAAGTATGACGTGTTTAAACACCTGTCTGGAACTTGTAGTGTGGGTGTTTGAGTCTGGGGGTGCAAGCGGTTGTGCCGAGAGCTTTTCAACTGAAAGTTTGTAAGACATGCTTGGTTTGTTAAATGGAACCGGGGTTAAGACCCTCTTTTAAAAAGAAAATTTGCCTAAATTTGCGTCAAGTCAAAGCGAGTAACATAATTTATATTCGGATATGCTCTCATATGTAATAAACTCGGTGCAAAACTTGCTTTCACACTGTTTGTATGATTGTTTGCCAGGAAGAACAATCCTACAAACATAGTCACACGCAGGATAAAATGCACAAAATCCAGTTACAAACATACAGACTCACACACTAGCAATATACCAACCTTAACCTAGGTTGGTGATTATGGACCCGTCCTATTCCCTCGGCGGTAGGGTAACCCGTGACCACCTGTTGGTGGAGCGAGAGCGACGTGGGGTAACCCATGACTACCTGCTGGCCATCTGCTTCTCCCCAAAAATGCTTACTTGTTGGTGGCGGGGCGATGTAGGGTGGTGATGCCACTGTGGGTACCGATTCTTCTTCATCAACATGTTCTTCACCGAGATGCAAGTTGCACACGGGCGTAATCCACGGCGGCCACCGGAACAACCGCCAACAGCGCCAGCCCCGGGCTGAGGGTCACGAGGACTGAGAAGGCACTTCTGAATAATGCCTACAAAGATATTTAAAAGATCAGATAATAATATTGGGAGTAGTTCCGCGTCCCATATTCAGGCTATGTCTCCTAATTTCGGCTGTTCAGGCCCATGTTACATATCTGTCTATCAACCGAAACATGGGCCGTGGACCCAGCCGGGCCAGATCTGGAAATCTCACTAATGGGCCCAACTCTTTAGAGTTCCAGAATTCTGCAAACTGCAACACGTAGAGCTCTGGCTGGACACGAATCTCCTCCTAATCAGTTAGCTTTACGTCCTAATACGACGATTGTTTATAAACTGGTTGTATTTTAGTTCGATTGGCGATGTGGGACTAATTAGATTAGCTATGTGAAAAGATCATTGCAAATTAAATAGGCTGCGCGAGTGAACCGTCAACGGCGTCCACCTAAACGCGACGGCAGCCACCCTCTTCCCTCTCCCTCCCACTCCCCTGACCTCCTACCCCCTTCCCATGGCGTCTCTAGGAGTTGCGAGCGGCTCCAGATCCCGCCGTTGGTCAGATATGGTGGAGGAGTAAGCGTCAGAGAGCGGCTCGTCGGCGTGGTCGTGGTCCGATGTGGTGGCGATAGGGAGCCCGAGCCTAGCGCGCATGGATACCCCCTCTCCTACCTCCAGAGCGGCTCCCTCTCTCGCTCGCCCGAAACCTACTCGACGCATGGCCTCTTCGGTGGTGCGGCCGGACCGGGGTCACAGGACGTGCCGGAGTCCAGCCGCCAAGGGGCAAGGAGGAATCATAAGCAACCGCGCTACCAGGGGCCGTTGCCGGCGAACACGGTTCCTTGTGGCATGCTTCCACCTCGTCAGGGTCATGGCCTTGGCGGTGGAAAAGTTCCGTCTTCACGGGGTCCAGAGAAAAGGGCGGCACCCGGGAGTCCATGGCCGCCGCCGCCGGAAGCGCCGCGGTGGGGATGAGGGTTTTCAGCTGCACGTGCTATCAGTGCCTGTGTGGTCGAGCAGCAAGCCAGCAACGGCCGAAGGAAAGGGGATTTGCTCCAGACCTATGGGAATTAGCCTACGAGGGCCCAAATGTTCAAAGCCCATTTCTTGTGGCCCACCAATTTTTTCGCGGACTGTCCGGGCGCCAGATCGATTATCGTTGTTTCGATAGAACATAAACGGATCGAAACAGATCAGATATTGTTATTAGCATATTTTTTAATATTTTTTTACGGCGGATCAAAGCGGATAATAATCGAATACAGATTAAAATGCGAATTATATCGAATTGCAGATATGAAGCGGATTCGGGGCAGACTTGGATCGAAAGAGAATAATCGAACAAATAAACATAAAAAATAAAAATTATTTGATTTATGCAAAATAAATGACACAAAAGCGTGCAACACTAGATATCAGTAATATAAAAATATAAGATTGGTAATAGAATAGTATAAGATGCATATATAGCATGAATAGCTAGCCGCTATACTAACTAGATTGTTTAGATATTGGGTTGTGCTAAATTTATCGCATTATCCTATTTACGTATCTCAGATAATCCGTATAAAATACTCCGTATTAAATTATTCTTATCCTTCGAATATCATTAATACCATATATTCGCTATCATATCCGTCAGATATCCGCTCGACACCGCTCGACAAATATCCACGTCCAAATCTAAAAATACATACTATCATCATATTCTTAAAAACGAACACCGAAACGGATTGAAACTATCCTTACCATTTACATGATTACATCCGGGCACCGTGGCCATACTCGCACACGCGCATGTATGTTTGTACAGAAAAAAAAAGACAACTGTCTCTTCCCAATCCAAATCCCAAATTTCCCCGATCCACATCACGGACTCTTCCCGCTCGCCGGCGCAATCCTCCCCTCCCCTCCCCTTGCAGCTCCGACGAGCACCTCGCCACGCCTCCCGGCAGCCCAGCGCGCTTCACCCGTGAGCATCACCGCGCCACCCAGTAGCCCCGCGCGCCTCCACGGCGAGCACTGGCACGACTCCGCGGCAGCGTCGCGATCCTCCCAACGAGCACCGACGTGCCTCTCCCATTATCTAGCAATTTTGACGGCGGACAACGAGGGGCTTAATCCTCACCTGACGCCCCTGCCCTCGCGAACCAAACCCACGCCAGCACCCATCGTTGCCGCCGCCACCTAGGGTTGTCCGCCGTCGCCGTCGCCGTCGCAGGAATCCGCCGCCTGCAGTCGCCGTCCGACGGGAGCCTCGCCTGGTCGACCTCGCCTCGCCGTCGATTTCTTTCAGCTACCGCTCGAAGAGGTACTCGACCCATCCAGTATTTGCGCGCTGGCTTTCTGTAGCAGATCAGTAGTACGGCTTGGTTTCGATCGATCCTAGTTCTGTTATTAATCCCATCAGCTAGCTAGCTCTTTATTACACTGGAAGAAAACGCTGGATGTTGTAGTGTGTATTTTCCTTCGGCTAGTACTAGTAGCTTGCCGGCCGGGAGAAATACACATCATGTTGGACTGGTTAGTGGTTACTGCAGTTTCTTATAGTTCATCAAAGATCAATTCATCTCGGATCTGAAACAGTAATAAAGAAGGTGTGAGTTTGCATCAGGATTATACGTATTCGCCAATTTTTGTATTCTCTGCTAATTGCCTGATACGGAAAGAAAGTCATGTACTAAGATGGATCCTGTAATTACTTGCTGGTTGCATCAAACTAGTGTTACAGTAAATCAGTTCACAGAATAGAGATGGGTGCATCATTGCTGGCGGTTTGGGCTATAGAATCTCCGTGTATTCATGTGCTATTTTGGTACGATATTTTTGAGAGTAGTTAAACCGCAGGTTCACGGAGTTCACGAGCAAAGGTTGATTTCGAGGTTGAATATCAACAGTAAGGCAAGTGCATGACAAACCCTTGTATCAAATGGTCGCCCTGTGTGTGTGTGCATTGGGTTTTATTTGACATTATCGGATTTGATAATTTGTTCGACTCAGAGTTATTTGGTGTTCAGATATGTCTTCCGATTGCTATTCAGATATTTCACGTGACATTGTATTTTAAAAGCTAGGACGGTGAGGACGCCATACCGGGTCCTCCGCCCGCCGGCGAGCATGGCGTTTGTCCGACGGGAGCACGGGCCATCGCGGCAAGCTCTCCTCGCCCTCCTCACGATTCTACCCCTGCTCGTGCTCCTCAACTTCTCCTCTGCCGCCGCGGCCATGGTGGCGGCGTCTCCGGTCGCTGTGCACAACAACAACTGGGCCGTGCTCGTATGTGATGAATAAGTCTCTGTACTGTTGGTCTTTATGGGGCCGTAACACACATGGTCCTTGTAGCAAGGACGGGCAGTTAGGAGCAGCAAGGACCAAGCATCCTTGACTGCTTTAGCAGCAAGGACGGGCAGTTAGGAGCAGCAAGGACCAAGCATCCTTGACTGCTTTTAGGCAGCATCTTAGACTAGCATCTTGGACTAGCATTTAGCATATTCTTGGCTGGCTAGCAGCCTATAAATATGTATCCCCAACCCCTGTGGTTGGCATGGCATTTGTGTGTGAGTTTGTGCGAGAAATAAAACCAGAAAATTGCCCCAACTCCTAGTGTCATCCCCTCTCTTCAATGAGAGTAAATCTAGAGATCCTATCAAGTGGTATCAGAGCGAGGTTGTCTTGTAGGCTGAGTGTTTCCTGCTCATCCCCTTCACCGGGTGTGCAGCAGCCCCAGCGGGCAAGTGCAGCAGCTCAAGCTGTCCCTGGTGGCCTCTCCCCTTCCGCGCATTCGAGCAACAGCTCGTTAGCAGCAGCTCTCCCTCCACGCAACAGCCCCCCAGCGGCCAGCCATGTCCCAAGGTCGCTCTCAGCACTCGACTACCTCGAGCGTGCGGCGTCGGCAGGAGGCCGAGCTCGCCGCGGCAGAGGAGCGTGAGCGGGCGGCAGCAGCAGCCGTTGTGGCGACAGCCAGGGCGTCAAGGCTGGCAGCGGCAGAACTGGCAGCAGCCAGAGCGGAGGCAGAAGCAGCAGCAGCGGTGGAGGCATCACGTACAGCAGCGGCAGAGGCCCAGGCTCTGCGCGGCAGCATCAGCGGCTCCATTTCAGGCGGAAGCAGCGTCGACACAGCCCACGAGCGGACGACGCGGTGGGCAGCCGAGCATGCCCAAGCACACGGCGGTGCCGCTCCAGGAGGAGGTGAGCACTGCGGTGACGCTCCCGGAGGAGGCGCGCACGGCGGTGGCGCTCCAGGAGGAGGTGAGCACTGCGGTGGCGCTCCAGGAGGAGGCGCGCACGGCGGTGACGCTCCAGGAGGAGGCGCGGATGGCGGTGGCGCTCCAGGAGGAGGCGCGCACGGCGGCGGCGGCCGAAACGACCAAGACCGTGGCCTCTACGAGGTCCGGGCTGTGGTCAGGGACGTTGGTCCCGGTGCTGGGTGGCCTACCCTCACCAAAACCAACTACATCGAGTGGGCCGCGGTCATGAAGGTCCGGCTCCAGGTGCGACACATGTGGGAGGCAGTCCAGGATGCCAACGTCGACCACCATGACGATCGACGGGCGCTAGACGCCCTCCTCGCCGCTGTCCCGCCCGAGATGCAGTTCTCGCTTTCCAACAAGCGGACTGCCAAGGAGGCCTGGGAGGCCATCGCTGCGTCGCGCATCGGCAGCGACCGTGCTCGCAAGGCCGCTCTGCAGGCACTCCGCAAGGAGTGGGATGACCTGGCTTTCAAGCCAGGTGAGGACATCGACGACTTTGCTCTCCGTCTCAACACTTTGCTGCAGAAGATGGAGCGGTTCGGCGACGCCACCTACAACGAGGAAAAAGCTGTCGAGAAGCTCTTTCGCTGCGTCCCCACGAAGTACAGGCAGATAGCTCGCTCGATCGAATCCCTGCTGGACCTCAGCACGATGTCGATCGAGGAGGCAATCGGTCGCCTCAAAGTCGTCGACTTCGACGAGCCAGATCTTCCCTCGGGGTCCATCACCACTGCTGGGAAGCTGCTCCTCACTCGGGAGCGGTGGGACGCCGGCCACGGTGACAGGAAGAAGGGGGAGTCCTCTTCCGCATCAGGTGGCCGCAGGCGCGGCAAACCGCGCAAGGGGCGCAAAGACGGCCAGGTCAGGGTGCAAGGTGGCGCCCGCGGAGGTGCCCGGGGAGGCGCCGCCGGCAGGCCCAAGTTGGCCCAAGATGACGCCTGCCACAACTGTGGCCGGCTTGGCCATTGGGCCAAGGAGTGTCGACAGCCACGATGCGGCCAGGCCCACGTCGCACAGGCAGGGGAGGAGGAGCCGGCTTTGTTCATGGCTCATGCAAGCATTGAGCTACGCCCTACGGCACCGACTGCGGCGGCTCCCCTCCACCTCGACGAGCCAAAGGCACACGCCCTTCTCGGCGACGGCTCCGGCACCGACAAGACTGGCGGGTGGTGCCTTGACACCGGCGCCACCCACCACATGACTGGTCGACGGGAGTTCTTTGCCGAGCTCGACTCCGACGTGCGAGGCTCCGTCAAGTTTGGAGATGCCTCCGCCGTGGAGATTCAGGGTGTCGGATCCGTCATCTTCGCCGCCAAGACCGGAGAGCACCGGATGCTCACCGGTGTCTACTACATCCCTGCACTGAGGAACTCCATCATCAGCTTGGGACAGCTGGATGAGAGCGGCTCGCGCGTGCTGATCGAGCACGGGATCCTGCGCATCTGGGATCGCCATCGTCGCCTTCTTGCCAAGGTACCTAGAGGCACAAATCGGCTCTATGTCCTTGATGTGCAGGTGGCACAACCCCTCTGCCTCGCCGCCCGTCGGGACGACGAAGCGTGGCAGTGGCACGAGCGCTTCGGGCACCTTCACTTCGAGGCTCTGAAGCGGCTCAGCAGCAAGGAGATGGTGCGAGGCATGCCGTGCCTCGAACACGTGGAGCAGTTCTGCGACGTCTGCGTGGTGACGAAGCAGAGGAGACTCCCCTTCCCCCAGCAGGCGAGCTTCAGAGCTAAGGAGAAGCTCGAGCTCGTGCACGGGGACTTGTGTGGACCGGTGACTCCGGCCACACCGGGAGGACGACGCTACTTCCTGCTGCTCGTCGATGACTACTCCCGCTACATGCGGGTGGTGCTTCTCAGCAGCAAGGGAGAAGCAGCGGACGCCATCAGGCGTACGCAGGTTGCCGCAGAGGCGGAGTGCGGCTGCAAGCTGCGCGTGCTGCGCACCGACAACGGCGGCGAATTCACAGCAACTGAATTCGCGTCGTACTGCGCTGATGAGGGCATTCAGCGCCACTACTCCGCCCCTTACAGCCCGCAGCAGAACGGCGTCGTCGAGCGGCGCAACCAGACGGTTGTGGGGATGGCCCGGGCCCTCCTCAAGCAGAGAGGGATGCCGGCTGTCTTCTGGGGGGAGGCGGTGCTGACAGCCGTCTACATCCTCAACCGCTCACCTACGAAGGCACTTGACGGCAAGACGCCGTACGAGGCTTGGCATGGGCGCAAGCCGGCGGTCTCCCACTTACGGGTCTTCGGCTGCCTCGCGTTCGCCAAGGAGCTCGGCCACATCGGCAAGCTCGACGACAGGAGCACTCCGGGAGTGTTCATCGGCTACGCGGAGGGCTCGAAGGCCTACCGCATCCTCGACCCGAAGACACAGCGTGTGCGCACGGCGCGAGATGTTGTGTTCAACGAAGGGCGAGGGTGGACGTGGGACAAGGCGGTGGACGACGGCTCGACTCCGACGTATGACGACTTCATTGTCGAGTACGTCCACTTCGAGGGAGCCGGGGGAGCAGGCAGCTCCTCCTCGCCGAGCGCGTCTACCTCAGTTCCCAAGTCTCCATCTGTCCCGGTGGCTGTCACACCGACGGCACCACAGCTGCCGACGCCACCGACGCCACGCGCTCCAGCACCAACAGCCACACCTCCGGGCATGTCTACTCCGGCACCAGCAGTCACACCTCCAGGCACGTCCACTCCGGCACCAGCAGTCACACCTCCGGGCGCGTCTACACCAGCACCAGCTCGCGTCGAGCGCAACCCGGTGGAGTTCGCTTCCCCGCTCGCTCACGACGAGGAGCGCATCGACGCGTACTACGACGGCGAGCCGTTGCGGTACCGTACGATGGAGGGTCTTCTCGGCGACCAGCCGGTGCCGGGACCGGTGCCACGCAACCTGGAGGCGCAACTGCAACTTGCATGTGACGACAGTGAGCCTCGGTCTTTTGCAGAAGCGGAGCAAGACGCGGCATGGCGAGCCGCGATGCAGTTGGAGATGGATGCGGTCGAGAAGAACCGCACCTGGGAGCTCGCTGACCTCCCTCGAGGTCACCGGGCGATCACCCTTAAGTGGGTGTTCAAGCTGAAGAGGGATGAAGTCGGCGCCATCGTCAAGCACAAGGCTCGCTTGGTGGCCCGAGGTTTCTTGCAGCAGGAGGGGGTCGACTTCGACGACGCCTTCGCTCCTGTGGCACGGATGGAGTCCGTGCGACTCCTCCTTGCGCTAGCCGCTCAGGAGGGCTGGCGCGTCCATCACATGGATGTCAAGTCTGCCTTCCTCAACGGCGACTTGAAGGAGGAGGTCTACGTGCAACAGCCGCCGGGATTTGCGATTCCTGGCCAGGAGGGCAAGGTACTTCGTCTACGCAAGGCTCTCTATGGCTTGCGGCAGGCACCAAGGGCATGGAACGCCAAGCTGGACTCCACGCTCAAGACGATGGGCTTCGGGCAAAGCCCGCACGAGGCGGCCGTCTACCGACGGGGCAATGGAGGAAATGCCCTGTTGGTAGGTGTCTACGTCGACGACTTGGTCATCACCGGCACCAAGGATGCAGAGGTGGCGGCGTTCAAGGAAGAAATGAAGGCCGCCTTCCAGATGAGTGATCTGGGGCTCCTCTCCTTCTACCTGGGGATCGAGGTGCACCAGGACCACTCCGGGATCACGCTTCGACAGACCGCCTACGCCAAGCGCGTCGTTGAGCTCGCCGGGCTCACCGATTGCAACCCAGCTCTCACCCCGATGGAGGAGAGGCTGAAACTGAGCCGCGACAGCACGGCGGAGGAGGTGGACGCTACACAGTACCGGCGTCTTGTGGGGAGCCTTCGCTACCTCGCCCACACACGGCCGGACTTGGCATTCTCCGTCGGCTACGTTAGTCGGTTCATGCAGCGACCGACGACGGAACACCAGCAGGCTGTGAAGAGGATCGTCCGCTACGTTGCGGGGACTCTCGACCACGGCCTCTACTACCCTAGGTGCCCTGGGGCGGCACACTTCGTCGGGTACAGCGACAGCGACCACGCCGGCGACATCGACACCAGCAAGAGCACAAGCGGGATCCTCTTCTTCCTCGGCAAGTGCCTCGTGAGCTGGCAGTCAGTCAAGCAGCAGGTGGTGGCCATGTCCAGCTGCGAGGCCGAGTACATAGCGGCCTCCACTGCCTGCACTCAGGCCCTCTGGCTTGCTCGACTGCTTGGTGATCTCCTCGGTCGAGACACCAGCGCAGTGCAGCTCATGGTGGACAGCAAGTCCGCTCTGGCCCTGGCGAAGAACCCCGTATTCCACGAACGGAGCAAGCACATCCGAGTGAGGTACCACTTCATCCGACGCTGTTTGGATGAAGGGAGCATCACCGCGAGCTACATCAACACCAAGGATCAGCTTGCAGACCTACTCACCAAGCCTCTTGGGCGGATCACGTTCCTTGGACTCTGCTCCAGGATTGGAATGGTCCAACCTTCCCACAAGACAATGCACAAGACTTAGGGGGAGAATGATGAATAAGTCTCTGTACTGTTGGTCTTTGTGGGGCCGTAACACACATGGTCCTTGTAGCAAGGACGGGCAGTTAGGAGCAGCAAGGACCAAGCATCCTTGACTGCTTTAGCAGCAAGGACGGGCAGTTAGGAGCAGCAAGGACCAAGCATCCTTGACTGCTTTTAGGCAGCATCTTAGACTAGCATCTTGGACTAGCATTTAGCATATTCTTGGCTGGCTAGCAGCCTATAAATATGTATCCCCAACCCCTGTGGTTGGCATGGCATTTGTGTGTGAGTTTGTGCGAGAAATAAAACCAGAAAATTGCCCCAACTCCTAGTGTCATCCCCTCTCTTCAATGAGAGTAAATCTAGAGATCCTATCAGTATGCACCTCCCGCTTCTGGTGAGCCCTCTGCCCTATCACGTCAGCGCCATGCCCTCGCCCCTCGCCACTCGATGCTGCCTACTTGCCGCATCGTTAGAATTAGCCGTGCATCCATTTGCTGCGGATCAATGCAACTGTTCACTGTGCCAAATGTAGCAGCAGGAGGTTTAAAGAAGCTAAGGTTTTCTTGTAAGTGTTGACCTATGTGCGCGGTTGATTCAAGGATCTGGATCCCGTTTGTGCAGACTGCAGCAGCTTGCAAGCTTCTGAAACTTGTGTGTGCATCCCTGTTTGCTAAGTAGCATATCATTGATGTTGGCGTTTGGAGCGGTTTAATTTTTCTCAGCGGTTGGGTTGCAGACTTGTGGTTCTTTACTCTTGTGACTGCGAGTCTGCGATGTAGTTTAATATTGTCGGTGTGGCTTGTGATCTCAGTGGTTGCAAATTGTTAGAATCCATTTTAAGATTGAGGACTTAAAATGCTTGAACCATATAATGATGTAAGTTCAGCGAGCACAAGTGTTCTCTGGCAAACGTTTTGGTATAACTGTGTGCACAAATGTTATGTTTTGATAGTAACACCTAGTTTGAAAGAGGTTGCCCTTTAAGCTGCACGCTTGGTCTACCAATATCATTTGAATAGGTGGCTGATGCTTTTATGTTATCTGTTAGATGGTTGGTTCTGCTGGTTATCCCTGTTGCCACATTTTCTGACCTATTGTTGCAATGTTATGCAGGTTTAATTATCGACATATGGCCAACACTCTTTCTTTGTACAGGTAGTATGCTAGTTTATATATTTGTGCTCATGTGCAATTTTCAATATGTCTGGTGTGAAGGCTGTTCCTTATTAGGAAATAAACCATTTTTCTTCAGGACTGTTAAGAGATTAGGAATACCTGATGAGCGGATAATACTTATGTTGGCGGATGATATGGCTTGTAATCCTAGGAACAATTATCCTGCCCAAGTGTTCAACAATGAGAACCACCAGCTTAATCTCTACGGTGACAATGTTGAGGTGAATCTCTACTCTGGAAATGTTGCTGCTGAATCATAGAATCGTAGTCTCCTAACCCCTTGATTTTGCAATATTTCCCCAAGGTCATCATGTGTACATACTAAATGATACCAAGGAGGCACCAAAGCTACGAAATGGAACTGGAGCATACATACAGACATTAACTGTCACACTACAGCTAATCTACCTCTTCAACACCATTAAAATAAAAATAGCCGAAATATCACAAGACCTAAAATTTTGATTTCACAATTCATAATATTTGAAACAATGCCTCCTAGAATGGTCATTTTTTGCGAAGCTAGGATACTTAAGGCACTCTACGGTCTCCACAGTGCAAAATGGTCAGTTAGGTAATTTACGGAATGTGACAGATGGCAGTTCTTCAATATGGCCAATCTTAGTGTACATCAATGCTATGCAATCTGATCTTTATGTTAAAAGCTCGGGTAGGTTAAAAGGTAATACCTGATCATGGTACACTGATGTTGCTTTTTGGGTTTTCTAATTACAGGTTGATTACCGAGGTTATGAGGTTACAGTTGAAAACTTTTTGAGGGTTTTAACCGGAAGACATGAGAGCTCTGTACCAAGATCAAAGCGTCTTTTAAGTGATGAAGGAAGCCATATTCTTTTGTACATGACTGGACATGGTGGAGATGAATTTTTGAAGTTCCAAGACAATGAAGAACTTCAAAGCCATGATCTAGCAGATGCAGTAAAACAAATGAAGGAGAAGCATAGGTTGAACCGCTTAATTGTCAAATTTTTAATGTTGACTTGCGTCTTTTCATTTCATATTTCATTTATTCTGACCTTCACCTTGGCCTTCCTTTCAGATTTAAAGAGTTGTTGATAATGGTAGATACCTGTCAAGCTGCTACTCTGTTTTCACAGGTTTGTTTCAGCTTTCCATATTTATTTTCCGTATCATTATGTACGCTTATGCAACATCAGTTGTACATGTACATTACTTTTTATTGCTAAGAGCTGTTTGTCATATAGTAGTGACAAAGGCTGCACACAGCTTTTGTGCTTAATTGTTAGATAACCACTGAGTTTGTTTTTCATGATTTAACCAATAATTCACATAATTATAGAATCAGACAAGGATCTGCTCTGCTATGGCGAACTTCACCTTTATTGGCTTTCCTATTTCTGAAAACTGTACTTGAAGCGGTACCTGATATATTTAATATCTGCAGCTTCAGTCACCTGGTGTTTTGGCGATTGGTAGCAGCAAGAAGGGGGAAAACTCTTACTCTCACCATCTCGACTCGGACGTGAGAACATGCCCTATATTCACATTTGTTTCAGATAGTTTTTTTTTCAAACTAAGTTATTATGCCTTATTTCTTTTCATGAAGCTTGGTCAATCTTACACATTTCTTGTGGCAGATTGGTGTTTCTGTTGTGGATAGGTTTACCTTTCATACACTTGCCTTCTTTGAGAAGCTGAACATGTATAGCAATGCCTCATTGAACAGGTAAATTATACATTATGCATATCGATTGAAACTTGAAAGTTTGTCTACCTGCCAAGTTGATGGTCTTACTGTGATGCGCAGTTACCGACAAATTTATTCACCTAAAAGTTATTTTTATTTGTCGTTGAACTTTGTCTTATGCTAGTTAGTGATCAAATATGATGGGCTATTATTCTGAAATACTTTCTTCTGTATTTATGTTAAGATATAGTTTATGTTCTTGTTCGTTTGTTATTTCCATGTAATAGGATGTGAAAAGAAATTCTGCATCATTTGGGTTCGTTCTCTATCAGTGTGCTTTCTTCCAAATTTATAAATTATTGAAATGCATGGCTTGCAACTGGCATTATCAGATTTCACTCGACTTTAAATTCAATACAGACTGTTTCCATGAGCACTTAAAAAGAAGAGTCAGTTGTGTCTTATATTCTAAACTACATACAATAGCACTCAATTATATTCAATCTTATCTCTCAAAAAACAATGTAGCTGGGGTGGCTCTCCGGAGTAACATTCAATGTTCAACTTATATTTTTAGAATGGTATTTTGTGTTTTAACCTTGTTTTTTCATGTTCCAGTCTTTTCAACTCATACGATCCTTCCATGCTACTGTCTACTGCATATTATCGGATGGATCTTTACGAGCGTGCCTTAAACGAGGTAATTAAAATACAATATCTATTTCCACCCTGCTCTGCTGCTCAAGACTAAGCCTTTTTATTCATTCTATTCTGTCTTTGATCAGGTCCCTGTGACGAATTTCTTTGGATCAGTCATGAAGACTATCCACACTGATTCAGCCTATACAGGCTTCTTAGCTGCACGTGGGGCAGAAACCCCACTGTCTATGAGAAATAACTAGGTAGGAACACGCGGCTTGCCGCGCGTGGCGGGCAAGCAGACACGAAGAACCGTTGATACGTGTGTTAAATCCACGGATGTCAATCATACAAATGGGAAATGCTTTTGTGCCCGTGGTATATTTACTTGATTAGTTCATATTATATTAATAGAACATTAAATGACACAGCAGTTCATTGCCATTGGCAATGCACATACATACATTTTAGTAGCAGTACACACAACACGTTTGGGAAGATCCTAAGGAGTAGATATATATATACACGTTGATGTGCGTAGAAGGCAATAAATCGAGAAAAACATTATTCTCCGGTAACTGGTGATAGACACATAAAGATAACTTGGACATGGAAGATAGGGAGCCTGCAAAACGAAAACTAATAGTTAGCAGGCACATTGTATTTTTAATTTAGAATCCACATATCCTGTATAGAGCGGTTGCAAAGTAAAGGAATGTACAAAGGGGCATACCTTCTTTCGCATCAAACCCATGCGATGAGAATCACTTTTCTGTGTTGGAAATGAACTCATCATCAAATGAGCGGGTTGCACGATTCTCTAGCCCTGATCCGTAATAATTAGTCATATGTTCATATCTAGTGAAGTTAGGCCACATGTGGTAGTAATATATACCTTTTGTCTGCATTAGATCAGTTGCTCGGAGCGCCAATTGTTTAAGGTCTGAACTGCCCTGCTCAAGTTCAAGGAGCAGCGATCGAGCTGATCTTGTATTCATCATCATTGTTTTGCTGGTACAGATTTCTTTGAATAGCTTTTTGAATTTTCTCTGAACAGCCATGGAGACCTCGTATCACGGAGTCGAAGCCTTTAAGTAAGCTGCTTGGTTTCTTGGTCTTTCTTGGTCAGTTGGCAAGAAGAGTTTCGATGGACTCTTGTTTGTTCATGATCCTAGTATAGTTAGAGTCTTTTGTTGTTTTCTGCATGCAGCACTCCATGAACTGAATTGCTTCATGTACTGCTTCATTCTCGGCAGCAAGGACAGTGCTACGTGCATAGCTCTCACATGAGCACAGTCCATGGCTCTGATGTATGCTCCTTGCTGATGGATAGAATTCCATTGTGACTCTGACAGTGCCATCTGAGCGCGTTACAACCTTGGATGTTGACTTTGGTATTTGCATTTGAATTAGCATGGCGTCATGTACAACTTTCTATCGAATCACAATGACCTCCATACCGCTGTGTATCGATGATGCAGAAGTCCTAAACAGAAACTAAATACATAGAGTTTATAGAAATACACTCAGATGGCAAGTGCGTATCTATGGAACAAGATAGCAAATATTTACATATACCAGGCTGATTGGTCAAAACAGAAACTCTAAACTGAGGTTTGCTAAACTGGACATGTATTTACATATACCAGGCTGTTTGATCAAATTCGAAGTCTCTGCAATATTATGAACAGTTGCCTTCTTATTTCTGCTGAGTGAGTGTGCAGCGGCATGTTCATAACCTGCTCCTAACTCGGTCTGCACAATAGAGCCATCTAACCTGTCAAGTGAACTAAATAAATCTCTCGGGAGAATAACCTCTTTATCCATTAATTTTTAGGTGAAGCATCTCTGCTGTGAGTACATATTTTTCTTAAAAAATACTCTTACTAAAGATCTGACATGATCATTTTCATCTAAGGAAGCCTTTTTTATTTTCTCCGGTTTGGCCTCTAGACGAACGCTTCTGCCCGACACGTGCGCCCCCCGCGTCGCCTTCCCAAGTGAGGCGACCGGGAGGCCCCCTCCACCTCCGGCGCCCAAGCTCCTCCCTCCCAGCGCCCCTCCCGCCGCTGCCGCCGCCGGGCGTTGCCCGCGTGGTGCCCTATGGCCGGCGGTGGCGGCCTCTTCTTCTTCCCGTCCTAGGAGCCCAGCTTGGGAGTGTGCTCCCGGCGGCGGAGCGGCCAGGCATGCAGCGCGACGGGCTTCCCGGACGGCGGCGAGGCGGGTGGCGCGACCAGTTGGTGGCGTGGGCGGCGGGGTGCTTGGTCTGGCCAGTGAGCCCTGCAAGCCTAGATCTGGGCCCTTTTGGGCCCGATGTGGGTTAGGGCAGGTCTAGGCAGGCTTGACTGCGTCGCCTCCAGGTGTTAGCGGTTGGTGAGGGTGGCGATACCAACGCCGCGCTTGCTGCAGCATGGTGACAGGAGCTTCACGGGTCAGTTTGGTCCGGCCGGGCCTTTGGAGCCGAACATGAGGGTATCGGTGGCATGGCCTATGTGCAGCATCGTGGCGGTGGGGACTTTACGTGCCCGTCCGCGGCACGGCCGGGCCTGCTCGGCCAGGTGTGTCTCTGCTGCCGCGTCCGGTCGGCACCCGTCATTGGCGGTGGGGGATGACCTCCATGTGGTTGTGCCGCTGCCGCCCTCCGGCTCTAATTTGTCCTGGTGTGCTCTTGTCGTTGTGTCCGGTCGGCTACCGCCTATAGCGGTGGAGGTTGTTCCCTCCCGCGTGGCTGAGGAACTATCTTCCCGTATCAACTACTGTCTTGTGGTCTAATCGGTCTCGCAGCGTTTACCATGGTGAGACGAAGATGGTGAATTCAAGACCGTGGTGGCGCGTGTCGGTGGGCGGCAAGTTTGGTGGAGTGCTAGGATTGGAGGGGGTTTGGGGTCTTGGAGGGTTGGGAGAAATCCTTGCCGGCTAGGACGGCTCCGGCGCGGTGACACCAGCGGGTGCCGCCTTCCTTCTTGAAGGGCGCTGGTGTACCTTCTGCCCACATCCCTACCGGGAGAAATCCTAGGAAAAATCCGGGCAACAGCCTCACCATCGTCGTACTCCTTCTTGAAGGTGTTGCTTGGTACACAGCATTCCAGAGACATAGGAGCATGGTGGGACTACTCCGGAGGGCGCAGCGGTTGCGAGTGATCATCGTTTGTCGATCTAGCGCTGTTGTGCATTAGTTTCTCTCTTTTTCTTTTGTATTTTTTTTGGGCTTCTTTTGTGCTGTCGAACCAAGCAATGTACTCAATGTATCGTGTGGTTGCTATATTAATATAGCGGGGCGAAAGCCTGATTCAAGAGACGAACGCTTCTAGATACGAGCATTTGTGAGGCTCTGTATGTTTGTAGAAGTCTCATTGGTATATGAATATATAGAGTTACCTTTGTTCGCAAAGAACCACATTGCATCAAAAGAAGTAGATCTAGGACATGGCAATCATAAAATGGCAAAAATGTAAAGAGCAATGTAAGGTAGCTGATTCGCACGATATTAGGGCACCTGATTAGCAAGGCTGCCACCGTTTAAGCATGTACAAGGTGTCTGTTGGATGCAGCGAGAAGGAACCTAGAAGGAGTGGATTGCTGCATCAGGCTCAGATACTACATGCTTCTGCAAGGACGCAAGATAAAGCTAGTAAATTCTTTCACTTCAACAATCCTGGCATCGGCCTCAACCAACCTCCTGATTCAATCGATGTTCCCATTCAAATTTCTGTAACAATATAACTTACTAGACCCTCAACCAAACATATAAGCGGTAATCCCACTCATGTGTCTAGCCAAACACGCACAAGTGGACCATCCCGTTCGTTCGTCGATCTTCTTATAATATGAAACAGAGGCGCAATTGTCACAGGTTTATGTAAAGTTTAAGCAAAACTATGAAACAGAGGTGCAATTGTCCACACATGCATGTGACACAGTTAAATCAAATGTGAGTCCACCGTACGTCCACGCGGTGGTTTGGCTTGAAATTAAAGCACAACAGCGAGCGGCTACTCCGCCCGAGACAGTGCACGAGCTTAACTAGCCGATTAACCAATGGATTCCGTCCACGAGCTACAGTAGGTTGCTTCATCCTCACCTTGATTAAATGGCGGGTGCAAGCTATACATATGCATTGCACGGAACAGCTATATGCATCCTCTCTATTCATGTCGCCGTGCTTAGGACATATACAATACGGTGATGAGAGGGAGAATGAAGAAAAAGAAGGTTGTCACGTCGGATTTTCGTTTAGTCGGAGGAGAGAGAATGAAGAAAAAGAAGGTTGTATTTCTTTAGCTAAGGGATGATCCCTCAAAAATAAAAGAAGACTAATTTTTCTCCATTGTACCTTATATCTTCTCTTATCAATATAATTTCTTACTATAATTAGTTAACTCAAATTAATTCTAAGAGATGACAATAAGAGATGACCCATTGTACAACTTATTTTTATTACCTTCTCTAGATTACATGGAGGGCTAAGAGAAGACCCGCCTTCTCTAGTATTGTACGTGCCCTTAGCCGGTCAGCCGCGTACCCCGGTGTCGATTTATCCTCGTGGTTACCAGGTCTCGGTTAACTATTTCCTTAACCATGAAAGCCAACCAGTGGCAATGTTTTTTTTTTGCGGGAAAAGAACTACTGATATTTAGTACAAGGTTCTTACAAAAAGGTACTGAGACAAGAAAAAAAATACATTGAAGTCCCTCGGCATCCCGTTGACGAAGACAACGACGCAGACGTATAGCCGGCGCGCCGCCACTACTGCTCCACACATGCCTTCGATTTGGAGCAGACCCTCTGCGGACGGGAAGTCGACGAAGCTCAGCCCCGAAGGGCCTCCATCCCGCGCCGTCGAAGCCAACGCCCTGCACCGCACCACCAGCTCGATTCAGATCTTCGAGATCCCGGATCCGCCGCCCCGCGGCCTCCGGCGAGGGAAAGGCGCACCCAGCAGCTCCACCGAGCTCCGAGCACGCGGAAAACGGAAGAACGGCAGCGGAGCTCCTCGGACCTCCACCTCCGTCGCAAAACGCCACTCCGGCCGCGCCACCCACTACCCAACGCCGTCGGATAGCTCCCAAACCGAACCTAGACTATATACACGCCGCAGATCGGGGCTTCCCCATCCTCCCGCAGCCGCAGCAGCCGCCAGAGGGTGAGGAACCCGCTGATCTGGATCACCCGGGGTCGCCCAAAAGTCGCCCTTTCTCTGCTGTGGCAATGTTATTAATCCCGTATACTAAGCATGTATACTTGTGAAAAATAAATATATATTCCCGCCGTCTAGAACTAACTGGCTATATTTATTTAAATTTGTATGTACTATTTAGCTTGGGGATGATTGCGCCAGACTTTTCTAAAACTAAGCCAGGTTGTTCAGATAAGCTAGACTAGTCCATTATTTTCCCTCTGGCCTCAGGAGTACACAGACAGCTTCTTTCGGCCCATTGCTTTACAATCCAACTTTTCTTTTCTTTTCAAAGCCTAGAAATGTACAAGTACTGCATATAAAGTTCTTTTATAGTTAAAATTAATTAGTGTTACTACATATAAAAGGAGTGGAGTTTAAATGCAGATATTTAATACTAGAACTGACGTGACGACGGTGTCATGCTTACAACAGTATGTGTTTTCAGCTTGCCATGTCAAGCCAACTGTGTTGGCCAAATTGGCGAGTTGTACATGTACAATATTGCAAATAATAAACCTCCACAACTGGGAACTTAAAAAAACAGAGTAAATCCTAGTTAAATAATTCTGTGTTAGCTTCTCAAAGCAAATAAAAAGAGCCAAAAAAGATGTGTGTTGCATGACTTCCGGTTTGATATATGTGAAACATGATGCACAGAAAATGTTTAGAAAATAAAATGTGCGTAGCACTTCATTGTTGTACCTCAGATATTTCTTCAACACCAACAATTTCGCCGGAGAAAATATTAAAGCTGCGAGTGAGGAATCAAAGAAGATGTTATTAGGTGGTGGAAACTATCATCATCTACTCTAATTTGACAAGCTCACCAAAAAGGCTACCTGAATGTCAACGTTGTTGCCTATAAGATGATCGGCTCAACAGGCTTGATCATGAATTAGTTGATGTTCATTGTCATTTCTAGGTTTTGTCTATATTTAATATTTGGTCACTAAATGTGCATCCATTATGGTGCCCATATGGAAACCTCCAATTGAAAATATTTCTCAATATATAAATCTCCAATTGCACGCTAACTGAAATAAATCTCCAATTGCTCCACTCTGCTAGTAGTACTAGCTAGGAGCCGCGTATGGAGAAGCCAAGCATGGGCAACCACCTCGCACGTTCTAAGATGCCAAGCTTTAGTTACTCCGTTCATTAAGTGCTCACGATAGTTTAATCAACAAGGCAATTGAGTACGAGCTGACCTATTATATGCATATAACTGCACATGCGACCTTCAGTCTTGCTTGTTTTTTCCCTACAATTAACTACAACTAGATGTTTGGATCTACAAAAGTACTCAAATTCTCCTCAAAATTCAAATTATAAATACCTTTTTGTTTCTCTGTCTAATTTCGAATTTGGTTTTCACAATTCAATGGACTGTAAATACACATCTTCTGAACACATACATTTTTTATGACTTTTTTAGAAACTTGTAAATTTAAAATTTGGGGAGTGGTATCATAGCATCATGGGTGTACTTCCCCGTGCAATCGAATATCATACTTTAATTACTATGCACAATGAAAAAAAATCATATATTTGAAGCACTTTTATTCCATAGACCTTTCAATAAATATATCTATTTTTTCTTTAAAAACCAAGAAGGTACAACTTTACTCCATAAATTTAGCCGTATGAGTTTTTTGTTAAACATATCTCTGATATAATTGTAGAGTAAAATCCAACTTTCAAAATCATAGTAACTGTTTTGCTTGAAGAAAAACTTTAGTTCTTTTCCCAGCATAATATTGAGGTCAATTAATCTATGCCCAACTAAAGTGTTAAACTCTCCTAGACGCTATAAATTATTTCCAAGCATGGCCCTATTCGAGATTATATTAAGGGCCACTTGTCAAACAATTGTGAGATGATTATGATGCATATGGCCTTGTGGGCATAGTGTCTAATGTAACAATAATATAGAAAAGGATTTTTATATGAGTTAGAGGGCAAGGCTAACATGCATACTTTTGTTTTTCTTTGATGTTTTCTTTATTTTCCCGGAAATAATTTTTTTGCACCATCCCATGGAGTACTTAGTGGTATAAAGCAAAATGGTAGTGGCATGCGAGTAGCAGTCAATAATTAAAGCAAGACAATTGTCTTTCCTCATAGGACTTGGCCTACTTGTCCTACATATTTGTGGCAATGTCAAATCTAGCTGTTGGATGCATTACATTATAGCCTCTTGGCCCTTGATTACAAATGTACAACTATATACAAATCCCCGAATGTAACCTAACCCAGCTGTAGTAAACTTTTTGCAGAAGAACTGTCAGCCAATTAGATGATGGATATGTTTATATTTATACATATGTAGCTATAAAAGTAGCTAGATTAAAATAATACTCGAGGGCAGTGCTATGTTAGACCCAACATGTTGGTGTAAGTTGCCGCATGTCCTAGTTTATATATATATGATCAACGGCTCAAGCTGGCAGCACGTTAGATTGCGGTTGCTTGGCTCTTATGTGAGAGAGCTCTTTATGGAGCCATTATCGAGTAGGCTGCCTAAACTAAGTACTCTATAAAGAGGTATAGCAGAGTATATGTATATTAGAAACAATTGCTTAATTATACGGTGGTAGTAATTTGCAAGTGGAACAACTGTTTAATTGCACATTACATACTAGTGGTGCATAATGTAAGTCTAATTTGTAGTTCATCGTGTTCGTCGTAACTAGTTATGTTCGCTTCTCATGTAGCACACGCCAATTTATAGATATTCGGTATGTTATAACATTACCAGAGTCACTTGCAAAAAGTTGTGGAAAAAATACATGGTAAGTATTTTGTGTTTTTGTTTTTCGAACGATAAAGGCCCTGAAGGACCTGGAAACTGCATTACAACAGTGGACACAAATTTACAGAAAGGACCTAAGCGGTACCCTCTATATACACACATATCCTTAAGATTACATATCGCATTCTACAAGAAATCGTGCCGGCCTGCTGGACGCGACCGAGCCCTAAATCACTATAGTAGCTAGTTCAGCTGGATAGGCTCACACCTCATAGCCAAGGTTAATATCATTTGCATCTCCAGGACTATAAATTATTGATGTTCTGACTTAGCACAATTACACAAGCCTGTAAAGATGCTGCGCGGATATTAAATTCTTCACAAAGTAGTTAACCCAAAGTCAAGATGGTAACTATTGAAAATCTATCAGAAATTCCGAAAGTTGGGAAAGTGGTGACATGATTACATTAGTTGCTCGATCCGCTCCTTTTTTTTTAAGGTCGGCAGCACTCCGTTCTAGGACACTGTCCAGTATTTCCAGATCGCGGGGAACACAACCAGTACTAGATTCGCTGCGTTCGATCTATGGATTTTTTGTCACACTAGGATAAATTCGTGAGGTTGGGAACCTGGTTTAGGTTCTGGAAATTTGGTTTGGAGGACGGGTTCTATGGTGTCTTTTTGCATTTCTTTCAAATCATATTTTGAAATTTCAAAAATCTATTTTTTTATCAAGGCTACCTGTTACGGATCTCATTCCACCCCGTCATAAATTAATCTTTTTATGAGTTTGGATCACAACTTTAACATCCTACCGCTCTAGTACTTGGGTCTGGTTGCTGGTGGGGGAGATCGGGTGGCCTGGTCCGGTGGCCTGGCAGCGTGGGGGGCTGGCTTGTTTCAATAAAGGTGGAGGCCCTAGTGTTCGCCAAATCGTCGATCTACCTGATGTCTATACTCCTCGATGACCGTCGACGAGTTCCAGAATTCTTCGCGAGAGACCTTCTCGGATTAGCATAGGACGCTCCTAGATCTCTAGATCGGATGGGATTCAGTCGTGCACGTCCGTACATCGGCCATGTGGCTTGAAGAGGGTGTGGCGCAAATCACCCACATTATTTATATACCGTGCAACATGTCCGCCTCTCAATTTCCACGGTACTGACAGATGGAAAAGGTCATATGGGCTACGATTGGAGGACCTGAAGAAATGGCGGAGAGGTGTCTTAGATGCAATTAAGAATTTGCTTTACATGCTATTGTACATGAATGTCTTGTAGAGGAGGTTTTCCCGTCCATCTTAAACACATGGTACCTACGAGCCTGGTGTTTGGTGACTTACAACAATAGCCTCGACAAGTGGGGATAACGACACAAGATGACTTTATTTTGATGGTGCTCCTTGAGTATCGAGTCTTGATTTTTAGGGTCAAGACCGAAAATCTAACCTTCGTTGGTTATACCTGACAATGGCATATTGAGGGAATTGGTCTTAGAACTCAGACTTTCTCTAGGGTAAAACCTAAGATAGTTGATTAGGTGACGATGACACTTATGCATAGTTTCCTTTTTGGAGGCATCACTTTTGGACAAACTCTTTTGTATCCCAGGTGATGTCTCTGGTGGTGGTTTGTGTGTTGCTGCTGCTACAAGTGATTGATCAATGTGTCTGGGTTTTTATTTTTGGGTTGTCTGCATCCTCAATGTCTAGTTGGACATTTTGTTGGTGCGAAGACATAATGTAATTGGTGTATTTATGTATTAATAAAGACACCAATATCATAGTTTTATTCATTTATAATAACATTATAATGCCAGATCACTTCCTAGATCACTCCACAGTGCGAGATTTTCAGGAGTTTTTCCCCGACCCCACATGTCGATCCTCTCCTCCCACCCTGCCCCTGACCCGCAAAATGGGCCGCCGCACTGCAAGGGCATTTTGCCCGTAGATCGCCTGAAAAGTTGCCGTGGCAGGGATCCATCTGCTGGCACGGCCGAATGCTGGCAGGATGGCAGTAATAACGGCCGGATTACCGCGGTGTATTAACTAATCTCGGCAGCACGTGCGAATCAGGACACGAGAGAGCAGCGTCGACTTCGGCGCGAGATCAGATCAGCTGGCACACGTAGTACTTTTTTTTTTTGCGATACAGCACACGTAGTACAGATGCAACGAACCGCATGTGGCCGTGTGCGTTGAGTGGGGAGGAGTTCAGTCGCTCTGGTTGGCCCGCAGAAATCGATCTAATTAACAATTAATTAAACAAAACCCATGGTCTAACTAACTAAGGGTACATGCTACTCCTCCGGCCGGCTAGCTGCTTCTCAGCGATCCATGGAGTTGTTTTGTTTTCTCTTCTCTCGGTTGTATTCATTCAGAGGATACATAGATCGTCTACCTGCTGTCAAGCTTCATGCACTAGCCAACGCAATCAAAAGTCCGAACTGATGGAAAAGACTAGTACAATCCACTTATACACTTCAACACCCCTCTCACGTGTGACGGAGAGAAGTCAGCACGTGTAACCGGAAGAGAGCGACGGCGCGCGAAACTCAGGTATGACCCAAGATGCCTATACGTAGACACATAGGGGTCTACAACAATTTTAGAATAAATTGCGAAAGCCAGGACTCGAGCTTGAGACCTTAGGCTCTGATACCATGTCAAGCTTCATACACTAGCCAACACAACCAAAAGTTCGAACCGATGAAAAGGGCTAGTGCAATCCACTTATACACTTCAACACCTGCAAAGCATGTGAATTAGTGTGACTCATTAATTAAGATGGAACACAGATTCGATCATGCTCATATGGAAAACCAGCTGAAAACCTTATTATAAAACATGGTTTGTTCAAAGAAAACCATGGCAAACTTTTTTTTAAACCATGGCAAACTTTGTAGCGACAAAATGACTGCTACGGTCAGTCACGGGTCAAAACCTACATCGGCAACGGGAATTACTTTTGTCGCTACTATTGGCAATGTTATTGGTTAGTCTTTTATGTGAATCTATATATAAAGTTCACTTCACTGCCACATATATATAGCTTCTCACGTTCTTTTCCGCTGATCCCCAAGTTGAATTCTCGGCTGCGCGGGCTCTACACAAAGATGATCATCAGCCGAAAAGTTACCGTGTGTCAGGCTCTTAGGGATCTAGTACCGGGCGCCGAGATGCCATTTTTGCTAGCATAGCACTAGTGATCATGGCCGCATTAGCATCTGCTCCGTCCGTTTTAAAATATAAGATGTTTTAGGTTTATGAAGAGAATGTATGTAGACTTGTTTTAGTGTGTAGATTCACTCTAAACATGAGTGAATCTATATATTAAAAATAGTCTAAATATATTTACTTCACAAAGTTAAAATATCTTATATTTTGAAACGGAGTGAGTACTAGTAGTTTAGTCTGCCACACACACCATATCTCGACCTTAATAAATCCCATTAGCACGTGCCATTCAAGGGGATAGTCATAGCGCACCGTCCTTAATGGGCGCCAGATCAGCTGGCGCACGTACAACGAACCGCTGTGTGCGTGCTTGCGTTGAGTGGGAAGGAGAATACACGTACTATGTGAAATGTGGTTTGTGATTGGACGACGACGCAGCCTGCAAAAACAATCTAACTAGTGGCCCTACTTGCACACCAGCTATATACTATATGGATTTCTTTTTTTTTCTCTTGGTTGTTTTCAAGGGGCGCCAAGTGGCTTTCGGCTCATGGCATCTATGGTAGATCACCCCTCTTTCTCTACAAAAAAGTGTCTCCATTGTCTCGGAATGGAGAACCAACCGGTCCTCCTGATCGCAAAGGAGTTTTTACACCGAGAGTTCCATGGCACTCTTGACATACGCAACTTTGGGGTGGGTGTTTGGTTCGGTTTTAATTTTAGCTGGCCTTTCACGCTTATAAGTATGTAGAATTACGGAATATTATCTGTATTGACTGTGGCCTCAAAGGACTATTTATATAGATTACAAGACTTATGGGCCAAGAAGACTATTAGAGATATAATTGGATTACAAACTTAAACTACCAAATATAGTCCAAACCGTGATATACTCTAACACTCCCCGCAGTCGGATCGGTAGTGACGCGAACGGTCTGGCTGGAGCATAATCCGAAGGCGGAGATGGGAGAGGATGTCGATGTCGATGTAGCCGGAAGTAGGGTGTTGTAGTCGTGGTCGATGATGCCATTGGTGATGTAGTCGCCGTTGATGAAGTTGATGATGTCGTTGTGTTGTGGTCGATGTCGTCGTTGAGCCGGGAGAATTCGCCGTAGTGGTTGAAGTAGACGTAGTTTGAGAAGTAGCTCGACCCGTAATGCCGAGCTTGACAGACTCGGGAGCGTGCCGGGGACGAAGGCACGTGTCGGTGTTGCCGATACCGGACGTGCGAAGACAGGGACCATCATGAGCCATGCGTGCCAGAGCCGGATTGAGGAGCAAAGAAAATTTCCGTAAACGGTCGGTGTAGAAGTTGTCCGCCGTGTCGGAGTAGACGAAGTGGCTGCAAGAAGAAAATTGAGCACAAACTTGTGCAAATAAAAAAAATTAGACCGTGACTCTGGCGGCAAGGTCGTGGTGGGCGAAGACGATGGTGGTAGTTGTCGATGGCGATTGAGTTATTGCGGTAGTCGATTTCGGGGATTAGACCGTATTTTCCGCTTGTATGAGCGCGGCGTCGCTCGTGTAGAAGAACTTGTTGGCGTTGACGATGACCACGATTGGTGGTGGCGACGACGATGTGACGATGTTGTTGGTGTAGATGGTTGTCGGCGATGATGACCACGGGTTATGAAGGTGCAGCCTTGTGTTGACGCCGAGACGCATACTTGGGGACGTGCCGCGAAATCGGTTGTTGTGACCGACCATCACGTTGCACGTGAGAGCGAGGATGTCGTGGCGCTGCAGATCGAAATCGTTGGCTCGAAGTAGATCAGCTTGATGACGATTTGGCAGTGTAAACATAGATCCAGGACGGGGCAGATGTAGCTTGACTTGTAGCAGAATTGATCCATCCTTGTACCATGTGCGCGCTTGCACGAACGACATGGGCCCCTGGTTTTGCATGCAGCTTGAATTGAGACGTTGTGGACGGATTTGTTGATGTAGAACGTCCGCCCCATGGAGATGATGCTTGTGGAGTCATCTATGAGATTTGATCTGCTAGAGCTAGCTTATTGCACCGAAGAGACGGCTAATCGGATGGATATTGGTGGCTATAGAAAATAGATCTAATTGGAAAAACGAAATTTGCTAAAACTAGGATCTAATCTATTGGAATTGGAAGAAAAACTATCTACGAGATTTGGTGCCCCCGACGGAGATCATGAAGCTTGATCTCGCCGGGGCGGCACGGCGGAAGCAATGGCTAAACCTTAGGCGGAGCGAACCACTCTGATACCATGTAGAATTGCGGAATATTATCTGTATTGATTGTGGCCTCAAAGGACTGTTTATATAGATTACAAGACTTAGAGATTAAGAAGACTATTAGAGATATAATTGGATTACAAACTTAAACTACCAAATATAATCCAAACTGTAATATACTCTAACAAGCCCGACCAAATGATCATTTGACCGTGCTCTGATTTAAAATGCGTGCATTACTTTGCTTCATGCATTGTTCTCGTCGTGTGGCATGCCCGCACTTCTCGATTGGTATAGAGAATTGTTTTGGTAAAACCTTATCGCATTTACTATGACGGATTTCCTCGACGCACCCGACATGCCAAATTTTAGCATAAAAGGAAGTCAAAATACGATTTGAATCAAATATGACTTTGTTTGCATCTTTTCAATCAAAAGAAGGAAAAAAACACTTCAAGAGCCAAAAATACCCATGGCACCAAGTCAGCAACTCAATTAAAAATGAAGAAAACAGATCAGCAACCAGCAAGCTGGCCCCACATCACAGGTCACACAAGCCAAACCGTCATTTCATTTTAAAACTCTCCCTCCCTCCACCTCCTGCGTCCCCTCCGGCCTCCGCCATTTTTTACCCCCACCCCCTCCTCGTCGTCGTCCACCACCTCCGCCACCGGATCGGCCGGCCGGGGAGGGGCCGAGTAAAATATCCATACATCCCGCCCCGCCCCGCCCCGCCCCGCCCAGCGGAGGGCGTCGCCAGTTGCGCGATCCTTCCTTTTCTTTTTTCATCCCCCACCCCCCTCACATGGCCGCGCGATTCCTCGCGCCCGCTCGCGCCTCCGCCAATTTTATACTATTTCCCGTCACATGGCCGCGCCCCTCCCTGCTCCGCTCGCTGCCATTAGATCCTCCGACCTCCCCGCAAACTCCACCGCCCACACCTCCCCTGCCCCTCGTCGCATCGCATTGACCCCCACTTCCAACTCAACCTCGTCCCCTCTGCTCCAGCCCCGTTCCTGATCCTCGCGGCCGTGCCGTGTCGCCGCGCGTTCGGAAGGGAGGAAGCTCGCTTCTCGCTATACCAGGTTGGTCGCACGATCCTCGACCGTGTTCCGTGAGGTCTTCCTCATCGCAGGTCCCCGTTCCGGCATTTCGTCGAACGCTTGGCGGGCAGGGTGCGATCTTGTCGGGCTCTCGGGATTTTGGACTTCCCCGTGGTACGTGGTCTGTTTCTCGTTTCATCGGGTGGTTCTTTGAGGTCGCGGGTTTTATCCTAGAGCGTTCTGACTCTCCGAGCTCTCTTGGGCCTTCTGTCGAACATGGGAAGGGGAAGTAGAGCCAGGGGTGGATCCTACTGGGATCAGGTTTATGGCGTTTGCTTCGTTTCTTTCTTGATTCTTTTGCGTGTGCTTTGACTTTGTGAGGTATATGTATGATCGATCCGTAGCTAGCGCCCTTTGGCCTGATCTTTCTGACAGCTCGGTTTACTTCGATGCTCTAGTTCTAGAGGTTTGCATCTGTCATCTTTTTCATCAGCCTGGTGTTCGACTTTTCTGGTTTCTGCTGGCACCTAGAATCTTAGATTCAGTTATGTACCTTTTCCACTGCCCTCCCTTGATCCGAAAATGCTCGATGAGCTGCCTAGAAGAAAGGGAAGGTGACATCTTTAAGGAATGGAATTTCCTTAAAAAGTAGAGCTGCATGTATGCTTTTGTTGCCACAGTGATAGCTTGGATACCTCGAAAGCTGAAATCCTTTTGGCATTTGCTCTGTAGATTTTGACTTTAATATAGTACATGCTCTGTTGATTGGTCAAATTTTGCTCTCAGATCAAACTTTTGTTTCTTCAGGCCATTCAGATTGTTAACGCGCAATTCAATTGATCATCTATTGCCATATGGGAACTAGCTCATGATGGGTTTTCCATTTTTATTTGGCACCAAGTTGCAGACATGATGTTTATGCAGAAGTAGCTGCTGATCCTCTGTTTATCTACAGGTTGTTCGACACAAGAGTCTCAGAGCACTAGGAGAAATTAGTCTGTGTGAACTACAGACTGCAGCAACGACTGTTGAGTGCACAGCCGCTCATGGTTGAGTGAGATTTCAATGTGACCAGCTAACAAAGGTGCTGCTTATTTTAAGGAAGATGGGGGACGAATACCTGTCTGAGCCCGAGGATGAGGTCGCGCCATCGATGTGGCCTGAGAACATAGGAGGTAAATACCAGAAGCAGTTCATGGAGAACCTTGGGAAGGACCACGATGCACTCAAGGATGTTAATTTAATTCAGCAGCCTGCTCGTGTGGATTTCCACCGGCTCATGGAAATGGCAAATTCTGAGAAAGGCACTTCTCAAATGCAATATTTTGTGAAGCACTGGGAATATACGCGGGCCAATACTGCTCGCCTTCTCAACGAAGAGCTTGGTCGTCTCTCCCAACAGAGAAAAGAGATTGAAGAAAAGAAGCAACAAATCTTGGAGGAGCAGCGCTTTCAGGATGAAAATTATTACGCTGGGCTTCGGCAAGTACCAATACTGGATGAAGTCTACAAAGATGAATGGAAGCGGCCAAGCAAAAAGACTGATGACCTTTCCTGTAATCAAGAGCTTAAAATAGATGCAGAATTTGACAGTATTCTCTACTGGAAAGAGCGAGCAATGCGGCTAGAAGAAGCACTTGACGCAAGCCTGCAAAGGGAGCGTGTACTGGAGGAGAAATTAGGGCAAGGTATAAAGAATCTTCAGTCACATACACCAGTGGAGGAATTCTCTGGAATGTTAAACCGAGCTGATTACTTCTTGCACTTGATTCTCCAAACTGCCCCTATTGTAATTGCTCATCAGGTATGCTTCATCTATGTCCACACCTGTTTCTACTTGCTATGTACATTAGATGACGTTTCAAAGAAGGCACATGCTGAAGCACCAAACATGAATTTTCATGATAGGATATGGTAAATGATACATATCCTCTTTCTTATTTACAGGATACTGACTTGCGGTACCGGTTCATATTTAACCACTTCCCGACACTTGCGGACGAGGTAATTTAATTCTGGTTGATACCTCTACCCTGCCTTTGTCGTCGTTCTTTCTGTTTCATACTGTGCACTGCTCTTTTATCCTGTAAATTTCAATTTTGGCTGAATCTCGATTTGTGTTTCAGGATGTTATCGGTAAAACTGACTATGAGATATTATCAGGCGATGGTATAGATGAGATGAATAAAGTCAAGAAAGAGGTTATGGCCAAGGGTATGCCGACGAAGAGAGAGTTTGTATTTGATACTCCATTATTTGGAGCAAAGACCTTTGTGACGTACATTGAACCGGTTTTCAGCAAATCTGGGGAGACAATTGGTGTGAATTATGTTGCAATGGACATAACAGATCAGGTGATTTGTTGAATTTACTTATTTCATATATGCTCTCCAATTCTTTTTCTTTTTGAATCTTGAGAACCCTATCCTATTATTTGTTTCCCTTAGCTCTCATATGCAATTGTACACTTTTTTCTTCAGTGTCACTATCCTTGTCTTTTGTTTCCAAGGGATGCATAAGACTGTAGCTAGAAGCCTAGACTACATACTAAAATTCCACTTTCATCCGTTGTCAATACCTATTTCCAACTCTCTATGAAGTAGTAGCTTCTTCTTGTCCTGTAGTAAATTGAAATTACTTTCATATGTTATATCCCGCTGCTGGACTCATGATTTCAATTTTGACATTGCAGATTAAAATGATATTCTGCATTGTAACATTCTTTGCAATGATGCATAGACTATTCTTAGGGTAGTGTCTCTTTTCATTTGAAAAGTTCACTGAAGTACATTTTCGCATGCTGTTCTACATTCGTTCCACTCTTGTGAACTGCAACTCATCTACTTCTTGCTCTTTAGGTCAAAAGAAGAGAGAAAATGGCGGACATAAGGGTGAGAGAAGCTATCCAAAAAGCCAAGGAAACAGAACTTAGCAGATCTCTTCACATAACTGGTTTGCATCCTATAGTCCGGTTATGTTAGTCTAATACTCCTTCCGTTCCAAATTAATTGACTCAACTTTGTCTAGATGCGCATGTATCTAGACACTAAAACACGTCTAGATACATGCGCATCTAGACCAAGTTGATTCAATTAATTTGGAACAGAGGGAGTATTAATGCAGCATGTTTTAAGTCAGATGGTAGACTGAATACGTCCACTTATCTAACATTGCAGAGGAAACAATGCGAGCAAAACAAATGCTAGCCACCATGTCTCATGAGATCAGATCTCCTCTTTCAGGGGTTCTTAGCATTGCTGAAATTCTTGCAACTACCAAACTAGATAAAGAGCAATATCAGCTGCTAGAAGTTATGTTATCTTCTGGAGATCTTGTATTGCAATTGATCAATGACATCCTTGATCTTTCCAAAGTGGAATCAGGTATTTTGAACTACATGTCATTTAACTGAAATCGGCAATTTATCTTTTTTTAAGTGGTTTCTACGAGTCCCAGGATGGAACACAGTAACACACACTATAGACACATCAAGTCATCAAGTATACCCCCTATCCCAACTGTGTTACATGTGGTAATTAAGTTGACAATGACATTTTCTGAGTGAGGATAGTTGTCAAGATTTGTTACAGAAAATTATTTAAAAGTTGAAAAGTGCACTCCCATTTGTTGCTATAATTGTATTTATATTTCTCTTATGTGTGAAAGACACTTGTAATCTGAAGTAGATTGTTTCTACCTTCATTATTTCAGGAGCTATGAAACTAGAGGCTACCACATTTAGACCAAGGGAAGTAGTTAAACATGTACTGCAAACTGCTGCTGCATGTCTGAAGAAGGAATTGACCCTTGAAGGGTGCATAGGAGATGATGTTCCATTGGAGGTATTGATACTTAATGATCTTTTTTCCATGTTTTTTGCCTACACTGTTAAGCTTATGTACACAACTACTCATGTATCTGCAAATTGGATTCAATTGCGCTGCAAAAGAAAACGAATTACCTGTTTGTAAACATTAAGTAATTTTGGGCAGTCTATATTTTTGCAATTGAAAGGGTTTATCCGACTTAAAATCATATCATTCATTTCAGCCATATTTTTCATTGTTATTATAGGTCATTGGTGATGTGCTAAGGATTAGGCAAATTCTGACCAACTTGATCAGGTAAGCTTCCAATTCATATATTCCTAATGCATACTAGCCTTTGAAGAGGTTGGATAAAGTTAAATGAAACATAGATGTGCTTGGATATAATGGAAATTATGTGCCTGATGATGTTTTGTATTTGGAACCATTGCAGCAATGCAGTAAAGTTTACACATGATGGGAGGGTTGGGATAAATCTTCACCTTTTAGATAAGCAGCAAGCAGGATGTGAAATAGAAAACGGACAACTTCCTATGAGAGCCCACCCAGCATGCCCGAATACTACTGCCACAGAAAATTCTGCTGCCTCTCCAAGAAACCGTGATACAAATACTTCGTGTTGCTCCAATCGTGAAGATGCTTGTCAAAATGGCATTTTATCAAATGGAACTTTTAGGGAGTATAATGAGGGAGAAGTTGTTTGGCTTCGCTGCGATGTATATGATACTGGGATCGGAATACCAGGTTTTTTCTCGATATTCATTGATTGTACTACATGCCCATCATCTTCTGCATATCACACTTCATAGGGAAGCCTATAATTTCTGGAATATGTTATATCTCCTATTCCCCTGATTCTTTCAACTTATGTCCACCTGCAGAGAAGTCCTTGCCTTTTCTGTTCAAGAGATATATGCAAGCCAGTACTGATCATGCTAGAAAGTATGGTGGGACAGGACTTGGCCTTGCAATTTGCAAGCAATTGGTACATTTTTTTTTCTATTCCCACTTACTGATTCATCTAAAAACATAATTAAGATATTAGTTATGCATGTGTTAAATACTAATACCTGGAAACACGACAATAATTATTTTAACTTAGCTCTAACTAAAGTAGATTCACAGTAATTTGTAAAATTGTGTAACTATTCTATCTATTTTTCGTAATAATTTAGGTGGAGTTGATGGGTGGTACTCTAACTGTGGTTAGCAACGAGGATGAAGGATCAACATTTACATTCATGATACCTTGCAAAATTCCTGTAAAAGAGGAGCTCAGTGATGATCCTGAAGATGCGTCCAGTTCTCGTAATGATTTCACTATCAGTGATATAGAGGGTTCTTTCGTTTTCAAGCCAAAAGTACGACCTTCCCTTCTGTCCTCTGGAGTTCCACTAATGAACAACACCAAGTTGTTTGGCAGCAAGATTATGTGCTACGATCCTACTGACGTATTAGAGGATCATAAGCTGCTCTCAAATGGTTTTGCATCATTGAAAGAGAATTCTGGAAAGTGTGCACCTGCTGCTAGCCAATCAAATGGTCCAAGTGTTAGGAGCATAGATGAAGAACAAGATGATGGTTCAATGGTCTTTGATCTGAATAGTCAAGCTGAACGGATTTCCAGTTCACGAGGTGACACAGTATCAGTTTCAGGGGCTGACATTCAGGAGGGGAGGAAAGCATGCAATGCTCTTGAAGAAAAATCACTTAACAAGAAATCCAAGTGTTCTCCAAGTAGCAGTAAGGCAAAAATCCTCCTTGTCGAAGATAACAAAGTCAATATAATGGTGGCAAAATCAATGCTGGCGCCGCTGGGCTACGGAATAGACATAGTAAATAACGGAGTTGAAGCAATCCGTGCAGTACAGAAGTGTCAATATGATCTTATACTGATGGTACGCCAAATCATATTCTCAATCGTCTAAAGTTGTATGCCTAGGATTAATTTTGGTTCCTCATGTTCACTGCATAAGTTCACCCGTTTGCTTCATTCTCAATTGCCTCACCTGAAAATCTTCAAAGATGTAAAAGCAATTCCCCGAGGATGCTAAATTTATGTCAAAATTTCTGGCCAACAGCTGCATGCCTTTACATGAACAAAGCATTTGAAGCACAAAAAACATAATTTTATTTTGCCAGTCATCGATTGGTTTGGCTCATAGCTTGAGTTCTTCAATACATTCCGAGCCTCATTGTTTTATCGCTCCAGTCACCATGAACCAGTAAATTGGATTTTCTTTTGTTGCAGCGGGTTACCTTTACAATTTGAATTATGATAGTGCCTCATATTGTAATGGTATCTTATTGACAGGATGTTCACATGCCAGAAATGGATGGCCTACAAGCCACTAGATTGATCCGTTCCTTTGAAAATACTGGCTGTTGGGACTCTTCTGTAAAGCCTGAAGACAATCAGATGATTGCTAACTCAGCTATTTTATCTGATTGTGCACAAGAAAAGAAAGGGAAGAGAGTCCCTATAATTGCGGTAAGCTTTCTCTTACGCAAACACACATTCATGTTAAATACTATCTCTTCCTCAGCTTTGTTCCCATGTTACTTCATGCAATTTCTGTTTGCTTGATCGCACATTCGATGAAAATAAAATTTCCAAATGCTCATGTTGAGTAAAAAAATGCCCGTGTGTCTAATATTTTCAAAAAGAGAGCACGTTTTTGGAACCCAGGACAACTAATCCTGTGCTATTGAAAATGTGTTCCTTATACAATAAGTGGTCGAATTTATATATGCACCGTTATGATGTTTACCCACCGAAATAAGTGGTGTACATGATTTTCTTTTCCCTCCAGTTAATGTGGGAAATTCTAGCATTTTTAGAGGGAATGTTGGAGGTCCTTTGAACCTATCATAATTTTACGTAGACGTTGGAAGAACACTATCCAGGAACAACATTTAAACCTACTTTACTGGCGAGCAGTGGAAGTATGTATTTTCTGTCGGCTCCAACATTTCTAAGTATGTTAAGGATGTGGAGACTTTTCAGTGTCTTCTGGCTAGGAGACTTCACTTACTTTTCGTTCTGTCTTTTAATGACAATTAATGGGATTACCTTGTGGCTTGTGAAGCATATATTATAGGGTTTATGGACTATTAGTCTATTACATAAAATTGATTTTTTCTGGGATACTGTATAACCCCATGAACATCATTGCAGATGACGGCAAATTCATTTTCAGAAAGCGCTGATGAGTGCATTGCTGCAGGCATGGATTCTTACATATCGAAGCCAATGAACTTACAAAAAACAAAAGAGTGCCTGCAGCGGTATTTGTTATCTCAGTAACTAACCAATTGTTGTAAAGTAGAAAGGTAACTTTAGCTTAGGAAAGTTTTGTGAAATCACATCACTTGTTTTCTTGTAAATGGTATTCCCTCGACGCATCAGAAACGCAATAGATATAACGCGTCGTGTCTTTTTAACCACTTACCTTACTATTGGGAGACGGAAACATAGCTCTTTTACAGAGAGCAGGACAACCTAGCCCTATCAGTAAGATCATTTAACTTACGCCAAACCGAGAGTCCTCACTTTTTGTATGAGACACGAACTGGTATTCACCTGTATGTATATAATTCTAACGAAGGTTCTTATCCTTTAGCAGTTAGGCATGTAGTATACTGCAACTCTGCAAGCAGCTTCAGTTTTATGATGATGTGAGGTAGAATTAGAACTGTCTTTTCTCTGTCGTGAAACGCATATGGATATAATGCATGTGCAAAGTGCAATGCCCAAATATCTGTAAATTAAAGCTGATTCTTGCCGATGTGGAACTTATGCCGAAACAAACCGGTAACTAGACCTATTTTGACGTTTTTTTAGTAGATGTCTTATTTATGCTCTGTTTATCTTAGTCAATGTTGTGGATAAGTGTGGCCATGGCCTTTTATGCAATGACTTTGATATCATTTTTTGTCAGCAAAGTGATATCATTATAGGTCTCTTAGCAAGATTTTGTTGCACATTCCTTGCATCACGCTATATGCGAAGGTTTGATACCAGTTGACAACTAGTCATGGGCCCAGCCACAAAAGTAAAATCTTAGTAAAAATTAACTTCATTATATTTTAGAGATTTGTCATTAAGAAGGAACATCCAGAGCTGGATTCCGAGATGGAGCATCGCACATAGTAACAGTTCATAATTATCGGGCAACGGATAGCCCGCAAGATATATAAGAAAGGCTTAGCGATCTTTTCCCAGATCATTATGTTGGATTAAAGCAGGGATCACCTAAACAAAACCCTTTGCTTTTCCTGACGGGGACCTGCACTAAGCCCAGTAGTGTTACTCACTAGTACTTATATTCCCCTTCCCGTTGGTGCCTACCAATGGATTTGCATTGCATTGCATCAAATCTACCTCTCTTCACGAAGCATCATTTGCTAACCACAGCATCATTTTTTTTTGTTCCTGGCAGAGAGGAGGATGATCCTGGAGCTGCTGAATAATAAAGATATGGTGCTGATCACAGGGTTGTTTATTCCTGCCGGCTGCGAGTGCTGGTGTCACTAGCAGCAGCGAAAGGGGCAGACGATGAGAGGGACATGGCGATTGGTGTGGATAAAGCTCAGCTCGCCTTTCGTCAGGTTAGGGGAAAGGGTTTTTCTCCAGCAGTTGAGCACAAGGGCGGCTGCTCGTTGAGGTAGTAGTAGGGTTGATGCACCGGCCGGGGAGAAGAGGCTTGTGGGCGACGAGCGGCGCGGTCTCCGTCACGCATTGTTCCCTCGACCACGGTTCGTCATCTCGATGGCGACCGGTCGCGGGAAAGGAGGTGCAGATCAGCAGCCATTTTTCTACCGGCCGGCGAGCTGAGCTTGGGGTCAGGTGCATGGTGGAGCAAGTTGGTGATGGCATATGGGTTAGTGGCATGGATCTGGCCCTCTTGTGCTCTGCCTGATAAGCAGCCCTTCTGCAACATGTGCATCTGAATTCTGAAGTCTGCCTGTTCCGGATAATGCTGCTTTATTTTACTACCCCAGGAAAACAAGTATAGCTGAAACCTGCGCTTGTTCAGGAACCTGGATTATTGATCTTTCTTGAGGGTGGGTGGGCGGCCTGGTATCCTCTGAAGCATCAGGTGCTCCTCACTCGTCATGATCAAGGACTCAACAACAGGCAGTAGTGAGTGAGTGCATCTGCCCAGTACTTTCGCTTTGCATCTGCTACAGCGTCAGAACACCTGAGCACTGTGGGGATGTACTAATCGGTTCCTGCACCCCGGCAGCACGGAATCTGCAGCCCACATGTCAACCTTCTTCCCGTACCCTCAAGAATCAAGATGTGTTGTCATCCAGAAATTATTGTACTGCAACCAAATGTAGTCGTACACATTCAGTTGCTACTAATTTGCTTGTTCTGAAGGCGCGCTGGGACAGGGATGGGACGGGACGGGACGTGGATTCAGCTCTCAGTTGACGGGAATGGTGTTCTTGGATGGACGGGTGTTGCCGCTGGCTGGCATGCCGAGGTTCATGTAGTAGGAAGTAGGATTCGTCCCGGTATTCTTGGCCACAACTGGGCAAGCCATGCTGGGCCTTTTACTGCTGCTGCACAACGACCGGGAGTTCCCCTGTGCCGGAGTCGGCGTACTGTTATTTGGACAGTGATGCTTTCCCATGGCATCTCGCTTGTCAACCGACAGGCAGGCTGCATTGGCACCATGCTTTTTTCCCTTTTCTTTTCCCTTTTCTCTGTTCCTTTTCTGCATAATGGACATTTATGCTAATTGGCACTGATACCTTATGTTTCCTAAAAAAAAATCTTTTGAATGGTTTAGCGACTACTCCGAAGAATTTAGTCCTCGAAACTGGCTATTCGTCCCGCTTTATAAATAAAGCAACCACCTGATACAAGAATTCGAGCGAACGAAAATGTTTGGGCAGCACCTACATGTCCAAAAAGGAAAGAAAGAGATGACAAATTGACAAAACTAGAGTAACCCGGCACCGCTATGCCCTCCGAATTTGTACCACCTCGCTCTGGTACACCGAATCGTCCAGTACCAAACAACACCTTCAAGAAGGGGGCGTCGTCGATACTGTTTGCTGTTGTCCGGACTAGCGGACTGGACCTAGGGTTTCCCTCGATACTCGAAGTAGAGTGGAATGGAGATTCTGCAACACCCTCCAGAAGGAATGACGCCCCTTGAAGGTAGCACCGTGCCGGAGTCGGACGGACCGACAAGGATTTCTCCCTAACCCCATCCATAAACAACCCCGGGCGATTCAAAGCACGCCCACCAAGCTCACCTCGCACCAACTCACGCCACCATGGCCTTGCCGTCACCATCGTCATCGTGCACGCCGGCAAGCAACCCGTAAGACAGAGGCACAATACATAGCTTGCGTTGGGGACGACAACACTGCACCCAACGGGAGGAACCTACCTCCGTCGCTGAGAGTCAGTCATTGTTCGGACAGGGCAGCAGGGACACACCAAGTCCAGACAGGCCCGGTCGAGCCCGCCTTGCTGCGATAGACCGGCCGCTATGTCGCTAGCCCCGCCATGAGCTTCGTCATCGCCACCATCTCCGGGAGGCATCGCAGAGGCCGGGAATCCCCTGGGCTTTATTCGGGTCGTTAGAAAATGCTACAATATTTGTTTTTTGCATGGATACATTTAATCTCATTTTCTGAAACCTAAGCAAAATACATAGTTTTTTAATTATTTGACGGAAAGTTGCCCTTCCAAGTTTCCGCAAGCAAAAGTTTAGGGCCCACATGAAATTCAAAAAATAAATCTCGATATTATGCAATTATCGCAGACGGTCATAATGTTTTATGGAATTTATTACAAAGGATTTTTCTTCTTCCTAATACCTGTTGGTGCGTGATTCTTAGTATTTTTCATACTTAAGAAAAAATGTGGTTTCAGTTAAGTTTCAGAAATGAGATAAAATGTTACAGTTTTGCTAGTTCTCAGGCGTTCGAGAACTTCTTAGGTCTCAGTTGTCTTTTTCATCGTTCGATTTACCTCGTGATTCGTGCAGAGTGAAAGTTACACATGAGTTACAACTAGGGCGTAACTGAGAATTTAATGAGTTGTAACCAGGTTATAACTGAGAATTAGTATAAATATTATGAGTTGCAACTAGGTTGCAACCAAAATTTTAGCAGAAATATTAGAATGACATCAGCGACTTAGACATAACTAGTTCTCAGATGCCTGAAATCTAGGCACTCTCAAAATGTTAACCAGTTTCAGTTAAGTTTGATGCATGATTGGATGGAGCGGACGCAGAACAAAGTGAGGTGAGATGGAGTTCCGAGTGTGATCTCACCGCCGTTATTCCGTTACGGTGCCGCTGCTACGTGACGACGGCGCCTGTTTCCGTAAGCCATCCAACCGCTTCCACTTTCGGCCTGTCTACTCGCGGCTTCCCCCTCGCAACGGCCTTCTTCTTCTTTTTCGCGGGAATAATCGCCCAACGGCCTCAGCTTTGTTACTTTAGCTATCGATCAGAGCGCAGACGCGAGTCACGTGACAGCTCCCTTTCAATCGGGCTCTGACCAGTGGGCCTCACACGCGTTCCGGCCATCAGCTTAGAGTCCAACGTGACGATATCACCTTCGCAGCTTGCCTGGGTGTACTCATGTTATAGAAGCGGAGATTTGCCCGTAATACGTGGAAATAATAATGCGGTGAATATTAGCCAAAGTAATATACTCACTCCGTCTAAGAAATAAGTGATTTGGCTTTATTGGGATTCGAGATGTTTTTATACAATAAAACATCTCTCTCTCTATATATATATATATATATGTGTGTGTGTGTGTGTGTGAATATAAATAAATCCAAGTCACTTATTTCTGGACAAAGGGAGTACTCCCTCCGTCCGCAAATAAGTGTACATCTAAGAAATACTAGACAAATTAGTTCTCTCTCTTCTTTTAAAGGCTTTATCAATTATCAAGAAAAGAGAAGAATGAGGATTGGTGGATGATATGGAGGAGAAGAATAAAGATTGAAAGATGAGGTAGGGGAGTGATTACGAGGAGCTAATTGCATTTATTGAGTGTCTTGGTATTGTAGATGTACACTCTTTTTGGGACAAATGCTAGATGTACACTTATTTTACGAACAGAGAGACAATGCCATCATTCAGGGTGGACAATGCTTGTTTTTTTTACATTCGAATAATCAAATCATGTGACGGGATCGCCTTGGCAGTGTGGTGCATGGTTCTGGTTTTCAGTTTGGAAAAAAATTCAAGACCCACCGAAAATCTCTTGGAACTTCCAAAGAAAAACATCCAAATTTCATCAAACTTAAATTAAATTTGAGCGGTTTTGAATTTGGACCAAAACTTTTGAGATGCATAAATTCCAAAACCCACTCTTTGAAATTAGTAAGACTGTCTTGATGCACCTCTGTGCGTGTGCATGCAGCGTGGATGTAAATCTTATAGCACCGGAGAGTGGAGTAGGTATATCGCGGTCCCGAGCTCAACTTCGCCATTTATTTTGAAAAATTCATAGATCCTCTTTACTAGTTTTAGAAAAAAAACAACTGAACGCACTCAACAATATATTCCTTTTATTTGGATCTAAACAAAGAAAATTAGATCTGGCTATAGCAAGCTATATATTTTTTCCAAACGCCCCAACTTTGCTGGAGTTTGTTATTTTTGTGCATCCCAAAATTCAAATATTGCAGTATTGCGACTTTGCATGCTTCTCAAAAGTATCTACATCCTGAATTTTATCAAACTTTTTAAAACTTGTATATATAATTTTTGAATTTTGGAAAATAAAGGGAGCATGCGAGCTCAGTAGCTAAAGAGACTTTTCGCGGTGACTGTCTGTAACCATATCTTCATGAGTCACCCGGGCAGAGCATAAATTAAATGTCATCACCTTGTTTTTAATTTTTATTTCACACAATATTACTAAATCATAGAATTTTAAATTCACATTACAGAGACAATCTGAGAAACGAAAAAAGATAAATTATGTGAATAGTTACCAAAAGAGAGTTCATAAGATATGTTCATGACGACATTTCTATTTTTATATATCTTGTTGTGCAGCTGGAATATGAAATTTGGGACGTTGTAACCAAACAAAGAACATCTTGATTTTTTAACATTTGGTGACCTACTAATTGCATGAGTGCACACTACCAACGTTTATATCATAAAAGATGACAGATATTATAAATGATCATACAAAATTCTAGGTTTTTTATGACGTCAACACAAAATCTTACCTTTTTATGAAACAAGATTCCATGTTAAAGTTCAATATACAATTTTTTACAGTTTGACGAAATTTGAAAACGAAATACTGACCTCTTAAAGTTGTCCACAATTATTTCATGACCTCTTACACTTCTTTCTTGAAGTTGATACTATGGTATCTATTACACGTTGAAAACATTGGACATGTTCTTAAAGTGTGTGTCTATGATTATTTTTGTAAACATTGGCCACAATTTATAATATAGGTTACAAACATAATATTATTACGATTAGGAGGTCTCCATAATATAGATAGTAAACTTTCTGAACTCATATCCACTTTAAACCCAATAGAAAAGGCTAGATAAGCTCTGCTTGTATCATTGGTAATTTTTTGTTCTGTTATTTTGGTTGCTGAGCAATGAGGCTGATGTGACTGATGATAGGAGCAGTGGTACCCCCACACATATTTGTGAAATTTGGTGGAAAAATATTATGTGAATCACATATTAAGTTATTGTACAAACTGATATATTATAACTTATGAAAAAAATAAGTTAATTAACATGTATAAAAAAGTTATAAGTTTCATTAAGTAAATACCGCAGGGAATCATAAATGTAATTAGATTTTACTTTTGTTTTTTTCTTTCGTTCTCTCTATACACACACTTTTTCACAATACTTTTAACTTACATATTTATATTCACATGAAGTTTCCATTATTTGGGTTAATATGTATGCATCTAACATCTATCTGATTCGCATGTCTCCATAGTACCTCTTCAACTTGTTGCGGAAATAACACTACACTTCCATACTATGCCTGGATGCACATTTTGCCTTTTTGGTATAGGCATGCATACATTCCTTTCTACTCCTAATTAATGATTATGGCTCTTTTTTTGTTTTGGCAAAAAAATTTGTTAATAAAATAATTACAAGCTCTTGTTGCTTTCTTCGTTCAAAATAAATCTTACCGTTCAAAAATATACTACATGATGTTTTCTTCAAGAAATATATTTGCGCATGAAAACAATAACTCACAATATGGCACAAGATAGGATTGAGGATCAGCGATGTATATAACAGTATGGACACATATATAGCTAGAGGTAGCTATATTCATAGTCCAACAGGTGTATATACTTCTAGAGAACACGATGATCGATCCCATATGTTTAGGCAAGAACGGACCAACTTCAAATAGGCAGCTCATCATTGGGAACTTTTTTCTGGAACACTAGGGACACATTAATAAAAGACCAGAATTTCCTTTCTAGAGAAAATAAATAAGGTCCCCTCGGTACGAGATGCTTTAGGACAGATAGCCCCCGCTCCTCTCGCGTCGCCCCCGCGCGACGATCAGGGGTAAACCCTAACCCCACGCGCCGCCAGCCCCCTGCAGGCTCCTCCACCCCCCTCGCCGTTGCCAAGGGGCCCGGCCATGCGAAGCCAGGCCGGTGCCGGCGGCGGCGGGGCATCTTCGTCGTCCCGCGCGGTGTGGTGGTCGCGGGCCAACTCCTCCGGACCGAAGTCTGCTCCTCCCGCCGGGGTGCAGTGCGGCGGCGGCCAGCTCCTCCTGGCGTCGGCGTGACTGGCAGCGGAGGTTGGTGCGCACCTGGCTTGCTGGGGGCGAGGGCCGTGGGCTGCAGCGGCATGGAGGTGGTTCCCTAGCACTGGTCGACGACAGGTCGGCGGTTCTCAACGGCGTCGGCTTGGGCTGCGGCGGCGGCGGCCGTGTGGCTGCTGGTCCGTCGTGGTCGCCATGGCAGGGGGCTTGCTTGGCCCAGATCTGGGCAGGCGAGCCTGTCTCGGGCGCAGCGGGCAGCGATGATGGTCGGCCGGTGGCGTCCTAAGCGGTGGCTAGGGCGACATGGTGGCGGGGCCGCATCCCTTGGCGGCGGTGCTGCCGCGGTGGCAGGCGCTCGACCTAGATCTGGGCCCGTCGGGCCGAATCTGGGTTTGAGCGGGCTGGCTTGGGCCGGTGTGTCTCTGGTGGACTGCGAAGCGCCTTGGGCAGGGGCTCGCGGGGCTAATGTCACGTCTTCTGCAGCGCGGCGGAAGAAGCTTCACGGGCCCATCCGGCCTGGCCAGACCTATGGCTTCTTCGAGGGTCACTGCGGCGATGTCCTATGTGCCGCAGCATGGCGGCGAGAACTTTACGAGCCTTTCCAGAGCTCGGTCGGGCCTTTAGCCTGGTGTGTTCTTGCGGCTGCGTCCGGTTGACACCCGTCATTGGGGCGGAGGAAGTCCTCCGGGGGCTAAGATTTTGCCGCCCTCCAGTTGCCTGTGGTTTGGTGTGCTCGAACCGCGACGTCCGGTCGGTTACCGTCTCTGGCGGTGGAGGTTGTGCCCTCCCACGAGGTGATGGTTCCACTACCCCGTGCCCTCGGTTGCCTCTTTTCGGTCCGTCTGACCTCGTAGGAAGTGTCGTGGTGAGACGACGATGATGTTGGCAAGACCGTGGTGGCGCATGTTGGTGGGCGGCGTGGTTGGTGGTGTGTTCCGACTTGCCCGGGGGTGTGGTTTTGGGATAGGGTGAAATCCCTGTCGGCCTTGCCGGCCCTGACGCGGTGACGCCTGCGGGTGTCACCATCCTTCCTGAAGGGCGTTGGGTGTTCCCTCTACCTACTTCCACAGCGTACCGGGGGAAACCCTATGATTAGTCCGGGCAGCAACATCAACATCGTCGCTTTCCTTATTGGAGGTGTTGCTTGGTACGGGGCGTGTCGGAGTACGAGGAGTGTGGTGGACATCCTCCGGTGGGCGCAGCGGTTGCGTGACATCGTCGTTTTCGTTGAGCCGTCGTTGTCGGCATTGTTTTATTTTCTTCTTTCTCTTGTTTTCCTTTTGGGCTTTGCTGTGATGTCTGTCCCAGTGTCGGTCTCATGGTTGTCCCGGTTGTCCTTTGGGCGTTGTGTTGTCTGGCCAGCAGCGGTCTCACATATAAGCTTTGTTTATAAAGCGGAGGCGAAGGACTGTTTCGAGTCTTGAGAGCGAAAATAAATAAATAAATGGTTTTTTTGGCAGCACCTCATTGGCCATCATCCGGCATGTGTGATCAACTTTACCAGCAGACACGGTTTCTCATATGAAACTGTGCCTCCGGGAGACAGATGCACCACATGATTGTTGTGGTCGGATTCCATCTCACACACACGTATTTATTGATTGCCACCCCAACCTATCCACATCGAAAACTGAATTCGTATTCTTCCTAGCTAGGCCTTCCTAACCATGCAAGGATTGAAGGGTTTAGAAGTGAACGGTCTCAGAAGTTTATGGTTAGCTAGCTAGCTTCCTGCCATCTCAAAGCGTTAATAATTAGGACCAAGCGTGACAGAGTTCATAGTCCAAAACGGTCTTGACCTTTGCTGGAACTATTGAAGCCGATCACATGTCATGGTGGTGTCAAGTCAAGACCACATTTTTTGCGCGGGAAAGTCAAAGCCCCCAAACTATCTCAACGCCAACCGAACCGAGGGCGACACGTACGGTGCCCCGGCACATCTGCGACACATAACCACCCAATTAGCGTCCGTAACATGTGATCCCGAGCCAGCGTGCACACACATGCACGACATGCAAAAGCAAGGCCCGTGAGCTCCTCCCACCACTTCTCGAAATAGGCTTTCGCTCCGCTTTATAAATAAAGCAAACATCCACAACGAGTTACAAGAGTCCACAAAACCACAAAATCAACATATGCTGGGGCCACAGCACAAGACGGCCCAACAAAGACAAAAAAATGCGACCAACTCGCGACGCGAAGGGAAGCCGGCAGACGGAGAGGCTACGCCTGGCTATGGGGGGAGCCGCCGCGCCGCCGCCAGGAGGTGCTGGAGAGTCGCGTCAAGCCTCGTCTTGTCCCGCTGCCTACACAACGGGTACCAGAGCTGCAGGGAGGCCAGAAAGTGAAAAACCGAGTCAGAGGCACGCCGGGGAAGAATCTTCTCAATAACCATCTTATTATGGATGTTCCAAAGCGACCAGGACAGCGCAGCAAACAACAGCCAGAAAAGGCGGCGGCCCTTTCCTGCGTGGTTCGCTTGGGTTTCGAGGAATTCACCGAGGTCCTGGGTTCATAGTCCAAAACGGTCTTGACCTTTGCTGGAACTATTGAAGCCGATCACATGTCATGGTGGTGTCAAGTCAAGACCACATTTTTTGCGCGGGAAAGTCAAAGCCCCCAAACTATCTCAACGCCAACCGAACCGAGGGCGACACGTACGGTGCCCCGGCACATCTGCGACACATAACCACCCAATTAGCGTCCGTAACATGTGATCCCGAGCCAGCGTGCACACACATGCACGACATGCAAAAGCAAGGCCCGTGAGCTCCTCCCACCACTTCTCGAAATAGGCTTTCGCTCCGCTTTATAAATAAAGCAAACATCCACAACGAGTTACAAGAGTCCACAAAACCACAAAATCAACATATGCTGGGGCCACAGCACAAGACGGCCCAACAAAGACAAAAAAATGCGACCAACTCGCGACGCGAAGGGAAGCCGGCAGACGGAGAGGCCACGCCTGGCTATGGGGGGAGCCGCCGCGCCGCCGCCAGGAGGTGCTGGAGAGTCGCGTCAAGCCTCGTCTTGTCCCGCTGCCTACACAACGGGTACCAGAGCTGCAGGGAGGCCAGAAAGTGAAAAACCGAGTCAGAGGCACGCCGGGGAAGAATCTTCTCAATAACCATCTTATTATGGATGTTCCAAAGCGACCAGGACAGCGCAGCAAACAACAGCCAGAAAAGGCGGCGGCCCTTTCCTGCGTGGTTCGCTTGGGTTTCGAGGAATTCACCGAGGTCCTGGGTTCATAGTCCAAAACGGTCTTGACCTTTGCTGGAACTATTGAAGCCGATCACATGTCATGGTGGTGTCAAGTCAAGACCACATTTTTTGCGCGGGAAAGTCAAAGCCCCCAAACTATCTCAACGCCAACCGAACCGAGGGCGACACGTACGGTGCCCCGGCACATCTGCGACACATAACCACCCAATTAGCGTCCGTAACATGTGATCCCGAGCCAGCGTGCACACACATGCACGACATGCAAAAGCAAGGCCCGTGAGCTCCTCCCACCACTTCTCGAAATAGGCTTTCGCTCCGCTTTATAAATAAAGCAAACATCCACAACGAGTTACAAGAGTCCACAAAACCACAAAATCAACATATGCTGGGGCCACAGCACAAGACGGCCCAACAAAGACAAAAAAATGCGACCAACTCGCGACGCGAAGGGAAGCCGGCAGACGGAGAGGCTACGCCTGGCTATGGGGGGAGCCGCCGCGCCGCCGCCAGGAGGTGCTGGAGAGTCGCGTCAAGCCTCGTCTTGTCCCGCTGCCTACACAACGGGTACCAGAGCTGCAGGGAGGCCAGAAAGTGAAAAACCGAGTCAGAGGCACGCCGGGGAAGAATCTTCTCAATAACCATCTTATTCTGGATGTTCCAAAGCGACCAGGACAGCGCAGCAAACAACAGCCAGAAAAGGCGGCGGCCCTTTCCTGCGTGGTTCGCTTGGGTTTCGAGGAATTCACCGAGGTCCTGGGCCTGCCAGTCCGGGCCCAGAGCATCCCTGATGAAGCTCCAAAGAAACCTAGCTGCCGGGCAGGTGAACATTATGTGGGTGCCCGTTTCCGGGACCCCACATAATGGGCACAGCCCGTCCCCTGGCCCATTTCGCTTGGACACCTCCACTCCCGAGGGGAGCCGATCGCGCAACAGTTGCCACACAAAGATTTTCATCTTCAGCGGGAGGGGGGCCTTCCAGAGGGGTCTGGTCCAGGAGAGCGAGGCGCGGCCAAATAGGGCTCGGTAGGCCAAGTTCACCGAGAAGGATCCGGACGGGGTGAGGCTCCATGACACCCCGTCGGGCGCATCCTCCAAGGAGGCCAGGAGTTCAGCTCGAAGTTCCCTCCAGGCTCCAGTTTCCTCCGGGCCGAAGGTGCGGCGGAACGAGATGTCCCATGCACCCCCTCTGGCCGCAGCGGATACCAGGACCGTGGGGTCGGAACAGATAGCGAAGAGGTTCGGGTAGGCCTCCCGAAGGGGGCGTCCGCCGAGCCATGCGTCCATCCAGAACATAGTCCCCTCCCCGTTCCCAACCGAAGTCCTAGCCCCCAACCGTATCTCGTGCTTGATCTCCTGGATGGAGCGCCAAAACTGAGAGCCATCCCGTCGGTCGCAGTCCAGGAGGGGGCGGCCCCGCAGGTATTTGGCCTTTATCAGCTTGAGCCATAGGCCTCCATCATCCCGAAGGATCCGCCACACCCACCTAAGCAATAGTGCCTTATTGAATTGTCGAGAGGCGATGATACCTATGCCCCCAAAGTCCTTGGGGGCGCAAACGTCGGCCCATTTAACCATGTGGTATTTCTGGCGCCCGGTGGAGTCCTGCCAAAAAAAACCGTGATAGCTCCTTGTCAAACACCCCATGTATCCCCTCCGGTAGGAGGTACATGCCCATCATGTACATGGGAAGGTTAGATAGACAAGAGTCAATCAAGACGGTCTTGCTACCCTTCGACGTGAATCTCCCGCACCAGGGTTCGGCCCGAGAGCGTACCCGGTCAACGAGCGGGTCCATGTCCCTGATGAGGATCCTAGAGTCGCGAACCGGCATCCCCAGATAGGTAATGGGGAATGAGGCAAGCCGACAATTAAAGTTGTCAGCGATCCTCTGCTGCTCGTCCGGGGGGAACCCTAGTGCGATGATCTCACTCTTGTCAAAGTTGATACGGAGCCCCGACATTTCCTGGAAGCAGAGGAGGAGGAACTTGAGATTCGCAATATCCAGGGTTGAGCCTTCAATCATGATCATGGTATCATCTGCGTACTGGAGCTGGGTGATTCCCCCTCCCGGAATGAGGTGGCCAACCACTCCGGAGATGTGACCCGCCTCCTTGGCTTTCTCAAGCATTTCCGCGAGGGCATCCACCGCCGCGTTGAAGAGGAGGGGGGATAGGGGATCCCCTTGCCGAACGCCACAGGAGGGGCGGAAATAAGGCCCGATCTCGCCGTTGATGTTGATCGCGTTGCTCCCTGTCGTGACAAACTGCATTAGCCAGGAGATCAGGCGATCATCAAATCCTCGTCTAATGAGGACCTGACGAAGAAAGCGCCAATCCAGGCGGTCGTAGGCCTTTTGGAAGTCAAGCTTCAAGAAGATGCCTTTCAGCCTCCTGGATTTGATATCGTGGATAATCTCATGGAGGGCCAGTATCCCATCGTGTATGAATCTGCCCTTGAGGAAGGCAAACTGATACTGATGGGTGAGGCGTTCCATGACCGGGGCAAGGCGTGTGGCGCAGACCTTCGCGAAAAGCCTAAGGATCACGTTGAGAACTGTGATGGGTCTGAACTGGCGGATGTCCGAGGCCCCTGCAACTTTAGGGATCAAGGTGATGACACCCAAGTTCAAGCGCCCCATCACCAGAGTTCCCATGTAGAATTCCTGGAACATAGGCATGATAACCAGCCGGAGTTCCTCCCAGAAGGCCTGGAAGAACGCTACCGGGAGGCCATCAGGGCCCGGGGCGGAGTTGGCCTTCAAGGCCTTCACCGCCCGCGCAACCTCATCCGGCAGGAATGGGAGGGTGAGCTCCGCATTCTCGTTAGCTGAGACCCTGGCCCCAGGGGGCCAAAAGTCCTGCGCCAACGCGACCCCTGTGTGGGGTCCTGCCAGGAAGAGCTCCTTAAAGAAGGAGTACACATGGGAGGACAACGCCCCCGCCTCCTCTAAGAGGAGCCCGTTATCCCAGAGACATGGGATCGAGCATTTCCTACGGCGACCATTGGCCACCGCATGGAAGTAGGCGGTGTTGGCGTCTCCCCGGAGGAGCCAGTTCTAGCGGCTGCGCTGCCGCCAGAATATCTCCTCCCCCCGATAAATCTCCACGAGAGAGGTCTCTAAGGCATAACGGTGCGACCACTCGTCCGGTGAGAGGCCCACCGAGTCTGCCGTCTGATCGAGGGCCTGGATCTACTTCAGAAGTGCACCCTTCTGAATCCTCGTCGCAGCGCCCAAGTTCGCCCCCCAACCCTTCATGAATTGGCGAGAGATTTTAGCGCAGTGGTGCCAAACGTCCACCGCGTCGAATCATCTAGGGGGAGTTGCCGCCGCCGCCAGCCATTTGGCCTTAACCGCTTCCATGAAACCTGGATGGTGGAGCCAGAAATTTTCAAAGTGGAAGCGGTTCTGTAGCACCCCGAGAAAACCAATACTAGAAAATCGCTTGTTGTTTATTATTTTGTGCATCATCATGACATCATGCATCATCCTGCATTCATAACACCTTTGGTCATATATTTAATCTTGCATTTGGTTCTTCATAATTTATTTTGGTTCGTCCTCTACCTCTTCTATAGTTGGTGCCATATGTTTTGGAACCATAATGTCTTTTAGATTTGGTATTTTGAAAATTCTAATTTGATAGCATGCCCAAATTGAATTGGGGGTATCATATCTTAACTCTATATATTTGATTTTATCTATATCTATCATCATGTGCCCATCTTCGTCTCATTTATATCCCTTCTATCCTACATATAAAGCTCCCCAAATAATTTTTAACATAGAAATAAAAGTCTGTGTACAATCTTCCGCTGCCTCTTTGCTTGTTTATCTCCCTCCTAAACTTTAAATAAAATAAAATCAAATAGCACGTTTATAATCTTTTTCAAGCAGCAACCTGTCTGAATCCCCTCTGTATTTTTTCTTTCCCTGTCTAAAAACCAATACTAAACCGAAACCTGAACCCTTCTGAACCTGAACCAGCGCCCCTGTGCTTCTTCTCCGTACGGACGCACACCCCTCTCAGCGACCCCTGCCAGCAGAGCAAGCCACAGTCTCTTCTCCCCTTATCCGTCCCCAACAACCATAGACTAAACCCTAACCTAGCCCCTGCAGTGCCGCCGCCACCCCTTTTACTCCTACCTCGCTTTGTTCTGTCCAATTCGAGGTAGTCTGAAGCTTCAACATCTACCAAGAGCCACCGCCATATTCTTCCACTGGCGAAGCTGAGACCAGGCTTGGGAAATGATGCGTCTCCCCCATCCTTTTTGCTGCAGAACCGGGGCCAGAGCCATCTCGAGTCGTCGCCGCCATCAAGTTCTTCCTCCCGGAGCACGTCCGCTTCCATCTTCAACCTCTGCATCCGTGCGCATCGACATCCTCCACTTCGCTGCAACCATCCGACTCTCCCCCGCCCTTGCCAAGGTCGTCCTGGACCTCAAGGTGAGGCCCCCATCCTATTCCCCTGTTTACCCATCGTCGTACTACGCTAGAAGCTCCGCATCTGCTGGTGCCCGCCTCGCCTCTGTGGCTAACCTCGCCAAGTTTCAGAATAGCAGTGGCGGTGTTGTTCGCTTCAGTTCTCGTCAATTAGAACCCCGTCAGGTTTGGTCAAATGACCCGCGCCATCTCGTTGTTCACCAATAGCATCGTAGCCCAGTGGTTACTTGCTTGAAATCTGATGGGAGATCCCTGGTTCGACTCCCATATCCTCATTAAATCCTGTTGTATTTTTGCCTAGTTCAACTCTGAACCCAAATTCAGTTAAGGCAGTTAACCACAGCTCCTTGTGTAGTTCAACAACTGATCCACAGCTTAATGGTTAGCCCTTTATTTTGCCATCCTAGAAGACGCAAGCTCAAATCCCAGCTTAGGCAGTGTTTATTCCATAGCTTTTAATACTTGTCTTCAATCTTTCTTTTGCCACCTAATTATTCTATATTATGAGTTCCATAGCTCCAAATGAAATATGTTACATATAAAACTTTATCAGAAAATTTCAATGAACCTGTTCGTGCCATGTATGATCCTGTTTACATATTGAATCATGATATTTAGGTGTAATTTCGCATAACAACGAATAATTAACATATGAGTATTTGGGAAATGCTAAATATAATTTCCCGACTTTGTTTAAATTAAAGTAGCTCCTCCATGAATTTCTTTTCATGCTTTCTCCACCTTAATTCTTGATGGGTAGATAAATAACTTGAATTTTTAATTAATTGTCGGGACTTCGGTTCCACTTAATATTGCCTAATTGCATCACATCTTTGCCATGTCATACATCATGCATGCATCATGCCCGATCTTCTGCCGTAGTATTAAATAGTGCATCCGGTGTTTATTCTAGTGTTTTGCTTCTTCGCGGATAAGGCCGTTGAGTTGATGTGAGCTTCGCCCCGATCTTCGGATGAACCTTCGGCAATATTTTTCAGGCGAGCATCTCCCCCTTTCTACCTATCTTACTTTATAGTATTTATTCCCTCCTGTTGATCTATTGCTATCTGTGTTGCGATGCTCTAGTTTCCGTACCCGTGATATCCCCTTGCAGCCATATATTGCCTTGGACACATCCTATTACCTGTTGTTTGGTAGATAGTTGGACTTGCGCGTCGTAGTCGCTTGCTCAACTGCTGTTGCGTGACGTCCAGTACCACAGTTGTTGGAGTATTGCCGCCTGTTTGATGTTGGAGATGCTCATGGCTTTACTTATGTTCACTTTAATTTCTATTTAACAACTAAAATTGAAGTAAGTAAGCAGAGGCACAGGTGGGCAATAGATGTTATTTGGTTGTTAACCGTCCACTTGTGTCCCGTAGGACCCCGAGTGCTTGATACCTGTTCCTTGATTTATCGCGCTATCCACATCCGGGAGGATTATGGGACCCCCCTGAGCCAGAGCTTGATTCATTCTTATTTCTTGGGGCCACAAACTAGTTTGAGGTTTTATTTACTATCCTGTACTTATGCCATGCTACTGCTTTATTTACGATTGTGCGAGGAGCACACTGTACTGTTTAGGATCGGGACACGTTTTCGCGGTGTCGACAAGCCCAGTTTTGGGTTCCTAGTCGTTCACAGCCGTCCACCCAAACCTCGGGTCCGTATCGGAGTCAGCTAACTTTGTTGCGGGTGTACTCCAAGGGGTGGCCCCCTGAAATATTTCTGAATCCTGTGATTGCTTTGTCGTGAAGGCCTCGTTGGGTTTTGATTTGGTTTTTCCGAGGTTGATCGAGTGTGTGTTGCTATTTGTGCACCCCGGCCGGGTAAAACTTTCTGAAAGCCGTGTCCGCGGTTATGGACGACTTGGAGCACAGTATCTCGATCATAGACAACTATAACTAAAGTAGTGCTATAAATTTGACTTTATAATGACTAGTAATCAGCTTCACTATAATGGAATGGCTACATAAAACTTCCCACAATTGCTTGTTTGGTTTGTCGCTTGCGACGATTGTATCTGACTAGTAAGTATTGCAACTATAACGGAATGGCTAAATAAAAGTACCAACAACTGCTGGGTTTTGGGGTTATCTCATGCTAATTGTATCTGACTAGTAAGTGTTGCAACTATCACGGAATGGTTAACTAAAAGTGCCCACTGCTTATTTTATCAGGATGATTATCTACACCTGACTAGTAATTGCTACAACGATAACTGAATAAATAAAACTGCCAACTGTGTGAGTTCCTCGGTTGACTTCCTCGTTTGGTCTCGAGGGGGAAATACCAGGATGGGCTTGTTTGATGGTAGCATCAGGTTGGTTCCGAATAGGTCTATCTTATCCCTCTCCGATAGCCGCCAATTGTATCGAGTCTCTATAGGATGTTTAGTGCATGCTGCCGCTGCCGCTTCAGTCCACCATACCTATGTAGGCGAGGACCGCCGAATTCTAGCCTCGCCGTGTACTGGCCTCAGTACTGACGCTCCTCTTTTTCCTTGCCATTTGTCGGCACCCCTTTTGTTTAAGCAGGTTTTGAGATCGACGTCGTTAGCAGGGTTACCCTTCCGGCTTGGCCTGGGCAGGGTTATGGACGCCATTGGTTATTCTTCAGGGCTCTTAGCCCCATTTGCATCTTGTACGTAGCCGGACGCTCTATCAGTTTTAAGGTGATTTGGATCTTTGTATATTATATCTGTATTCTTGACTCTTTGAGTCGCTGTTATATATATCTGTTCTGCGGGTCCCATCGAGGACTGTTGTGTAATGTTATTACTTTGTTTTCCACCCGCACGAAAGTGCCTGGTGGGCATCTTTGAATCGTTTCTATGCAGGTTTGGCGGGTTTCGCTAAAACTTGCATAGGGTCGATTCTGAGGGTGTTACAGGTTCAGCCGTGGTGGGGAGCTCCCCCCTGTCGATAGAAGCAGTGGAACATGATCCGAGCCTATCCTGGTAAGGGCGCGGAGCGAACAGAGAGGGAAGGCGACCTCCCATTCCACAGAGACCAATACGCGGTCGAGGACGCTCCTGACGGGATCAGCACGGTTGTTTTTCCATGTGAACCGAGCTCCCACCCGCGTGATCTCTCTAAGAGCGAGGTCCGTGATGCAGTCGTTAAACATCCGCATACGTGGGATGTCCACGTTGCGGGAGCTCTTATCCTCAGGGGAGCGAATAAGGTTGAAGTCCCCTGCAACCACCACCGGCAGGGTGCAACGTTCCACTTTGTCCTTCAGTTCCTCAAGGAAAGCAGGAGATCTACTATGGTCCGCGGGGCCATAAACGATGATGACCTCCCACCGGAGGCTCGATCGTCTATGGGTGAGGGACATGCTCACAAAGAACTCCCCACGGTCCATATCCTCCACCTCAAAGGTTTCCTCCTTGACGCCAAGGAGGATACCTCCGGAGTGCCCCGACGCCGGGAGCCAATTCCACACGAACTTGTGGCGTGAGAGGCCCTGGAGCTCCGAGATCAGGAAGTCTTGTTTGATCGTTTCTTGGAATCCCACAATATCCACATTCTCCTGGCGCATATAGTCCTTTATTTGGCGTTTCCGACCGTCATTCCCAAACCCCCGAATGTTCCAAATGAGTGAGGTGATAGCAGGCCAATTCATTGGATAACACTCTTGGGTTTGGTCCCCTTACGGGGGACAGATCGTGTCGTGACGGGAGGGGGAGGCCCGGAGCTCGGACCTGGCCGCCTCCCTAGAGACCCCCCAGCTAGGGGGGGCTCCTGGGTGGCGGCCGGGAGGAGTTGCCGCGGAGATTCCACCGTCCTGGATCCGGGAGCAGATGTCCCAGTTCCTGGCGGTGTCGAGGGGTCCCCCTGCTGCCACGTCGCCTGTGCACACGCGGCTGCGAGGGATCCCTCGTAAATCTCCTTAGCTCTAATCGCCTCAATCTGTTCGAGTCTAGGGCCTCGTTCTCCGCGAAAGAACACGCCACTGTCAGCTGCCACTTGTGCGAGGTGATCAAGGGGAGTGTCATCAAGAACCGAGAATCTGGAGCCCGAGGGAGGAGGGTGGGACGGAGGGGGGGGGGGGTTGGGAGGCGGGGGAGACGGGGTGGTACCTGAGTCGAGGTTGCGAGCTGCGGTCCTCTGGGAGGCCAACTGGGACACCGTGGGGACCACCCCCAGGCTCTCCGCCCTAACCCGTGCCAGCCTAGCGCTCTGGCGTGAGGGAGGGGGGACGGGGCGGGGGGGGGGGGGGGGGGGGGGGGGCTTGCGCATCTTGTGGCCTGCCGCGGGGGTGATGGGGAAGACCGCTGCGGGCACGTCGGTGTAGAGAGCTAGGGTCGCAGGGACCGACGCCGGAGATCCCCTAGGCGAGGCTGGAGTAGAGCCCGGGGACAAAGCGTAGCAGAGGACCCCTGGGGAGCGAGGGGAGGAGGGTGCGGCGACCACCAACCCAACACTCTCGGAGTCTCTGTCAGCCTCCTCCTGGACCACCCGTGGGGGCTCCTCAAGACCCACCCCAGAGAGAGGGTCCATGGCCATGTGACCGGTGAAGCCCACGGACTGCTGGAAGTTGGAGCCGTACTGCGCGATCTGGAGAGCGGAAGGGCCCTGGGACGGTGGCATCAGGGACAGCTGGTGAGAGGCGGGCGGTGCAGCGGAGGAAGTGCCCGTGGGAGGTGGCGCCGAGGGGGAGGGCACAGGGGTCCGAGACTCCCCTCCCTGCTCAGTGTCGTCAGAGTCCCCGTCCGAGGAGCTTCCCCCTCCCGTGGAGTGAGTGCCAGAGGTGGGGTCCGCCGGAGGCTGGGGGGGGGGGGGGTCGTCAGTAGCCTGGTCCTCGTCCAACTCAACCGTCAGGATCCTGCCCTCCATACCAAAGTAGAAGGGTGGGAGGGGGCCTGGGAGCAGAGCTGGGTCGGGGCAGAGCACCTGCATGCGGATCGGGCCGGAGCCGACACGAGACGCCTCGTCCACCACCACCAGCTTGCCCACCGCCTGAGAGACTAGCTCGAGGATGGGCAGAGTGCGCACCCTTGCTTCCTCAGGGAAGCCGAGGATCCGCACCCACACCACAGTGAGAGTCGAGGTCGTCGCAGGGTGGGCCGTCGATGGCGCAATGGAAACCTGGACCTTGCTGACCGGTAAGGTGAGGGCAGTGCTGCAGGCGCTGATGGAGAGGGTCTCGGTGGACGGGAAGGGCACGGCGAACTGGGACGGCGAGATCTCCCGGGCACTCCAGACATGGCCCGGCATCATCTGCCGCAGCTCCTCCTGAATGAGCTCCGCGGAGATCACCACCGCCTCGGGGAGCGCCTGCTCCGCCACCACGGTGACCACCGCCAGGTTCTTGGGAACCGTCAATGCCACGCCGCCGATGTCGATGTAGTAAAACCCCCCAGCAATGGAGTGGGCGAGGTACTCCAACTGCTGGGTGGCCCGGGGCGGGAGAGGGGGCGCGGTGCTCGGCTCGGGAGGCGGTGCGGGCTTCTTCTTCTTCTTCTTCTTCTTACTCTTCTTCTTTTTCTTCTTCGCTGGCTCAGTAGGGTCTGGTGACTTGTCACGGCGAGGGGAGCGAGGGCGGGTGGCCTCCCTGCCACGGCGCCACTCCGGAGCCACGCAACCCGCTGCGTCGCGAGGACCAGGCCCCTGGAGGAGCTCCTGCCTGAGCTGGTGCTCGGTGCGGCGGCCCTCGGGCGAGGGGTCCCTGCGAGGGCCATCCCGCCCCGCGCGGTCAGTAGGGTCCCTTCCCCGCTGGGCCCCCTGCGGAGGAGACCTCCCCTGTCCCTGGGAGCGGGTAGGGGAACGGGGGCGGCGCGGCGACCATTGGCGAGCCGGGGAGCGACGCCCCGGCGGCCGGTATGGCTGCACCCGGGAGCGTGCCGGCGAGGAGCGACGGCCGGGGGACCTATGCCGGTCGGGTGGCGGAGGTGGGCTGCGGGGGCGCTTGCGGCTGAGTGCCTCCGCGTAAGTCATCCGGCCGGCGGCGCGCGGGGCCCGGGGGGGGGGGGGAACGGTGGTGGGGGATGGCCTGGCGGCGGCAGGGCAGAGAGGTCGGGGGGAGACGAGCCAGACCGAGGCGATTGGGGGAGGAGGCTGGCGGCGGCATTTGGTTGGCGGAATGTTGTGTGCACCCAGGTCCAGGCCCGGACTGGGCCGGTTAGGGTTGGGGGATGCCCCCGGTCAACCACGATCTGGGCCGCGTGGCCCGTCCCCAGCCCACCAAGGACCCGGATGTCCTGGCTGCGCCAGGGGCAGGTGGCCCACGGGCCCAGGATTGGCCCACAGCCCACTGCCGGCCCACCCTGCACGCGTGTCGTCCCACGCGAACGGAACCTCGCCCCAGGCGGCGCCGCCGTCGGTGTCCCTGACGCCGAGGGCGACCGGAGAGCCGACGCAGGGTTGGAGCGAAGCCAGGGGCCGGCTCCATCACCCGCCCGGTCCGTTCCATGGCCTCCAGCAGCACGGGGCGGCCTCAGGAGGCGCGGCGGCGCCGAGCTCCGCGCCGGAGATCGAGGGGGAGGGGGGCGCCGTCTGCGGGGAGAGGCGCTCATGGGGCTAGCCACCGCCGCCCGGAGGAAGTCCGCCAGTGTCGCCGGCCCCGGGGGGAGCACCGTCGCTCCAATTCCGCCGCCAACGCCTCTGCTTCCTCCTCTTCGTCAGCCACGTCCGCCCAGAGCCGGCCCCGAAGGTCGCCTGGGCTCCTGGCAAGTGCAGCCGGCGTTGAGGTGGTAGCGAGTGGCGGCGACCGGCAGGGAGGAGCAACTAGGTGCCGCGAGGTGGGAATGCCGAGGCCCCGTTCCGGGCATGGCGACGCCGCGGACCGAGCCAAAGGCGGAGATTTTGGGGATCCCCGGGCCATCGAAGCCGCCAATGCCGGCGGGGGCACCGTGACGGAGCCGCGTGCGGGGCTCACCGGCCGTCGGAGCCTCGTCGGAGACGGCTAACGGTCGCCATCGTCTGGTCGCCAAGCCCTGTCGTCAGTCGCCCCAGGCCGTCCCATGCTTGCTCCCCATCACCGACACGAGCATCCTTGTTCCTGCCATGTTTCCCCTCCCACCACTTGAAACGAAACGAAAACAAAATCGAGAGATGATGCCGCCAATTGGATCTCGCATGAGTGGAATCGATCATTTTTTTTAGAGAAAAATATGGTGGAATCGATTGATCATCTATAAAGGGATCGAAAAATTGATCGAGGTGCCGTAGACGCATTGGTAAAGCCTATAAACTAATCATACTAGACCTATATCGGTTGAACTTTGGTGAAATCATCTCATTACCTAAAGTTAATGAAACAGAACGGATCCAACAGTATAGACCGATCTGTCTTCTTAGTGTTAGCTTTAAGATTTTTACCAAGGTCGCCACTATTAGGTTGAACTCTGTGGCGGATCATATTGTTAGACCTTCGCAAACTGCCTTCATGCAAGGTAGACACATTCTGGACGGTGTGGCTACCTTGCACGAAACGGTTCATGAGCTTCATATAAAAAAATTGAATGGGGTAATGCTCAAAACCGATTTTAAAAAAGCTTATGACAAAGTTAAATGGTCTTTTCCGTAACAAGCTCTTAGAATGAAAGGTTTTCAGCGGAATGGCGTGCCTTCATCGATAGCTTTGTAGTCGGAGAAAGTGTTGCCATCAGAGTCAATGACGATGTTGGCAACTACTTTCAGACTAAGAAGGGGCTAAGACAAGGAGATCCACTATCGCCTATGTTATTCAATATAGTAGCCGATATGCTATCCATCTTGATTGAGCGTGCTAATTCTAAGGGTCAAATTGAAGGTGTGATTCTCCACCTCGTCGATGGGGGATTATCTATACTTCAATATGCGGACCATACAATTCTTTTTATGGAATATTGATCTTGAAAAGGCTAAGAACCTAAAACTCATACTTTCGACTTTTTGAGCAGCTTTCCGAATTAAAAATTAACTTTCATAAAAGTGAATTGCTCTATTTCGGTGATGCCTAGGAGGTAGCTGGTCTTTACAATGAGTTCTTCGGCTATTGTCATGGTATTTTTTTATCAGATATTTGGGCATTCCGATACACTACCGAAGGCTTACAAATGCTGAGTGGAAAATTGTCGAGGAAAGATTACATATACGTTTGAGTAGTTGGAAAGGCAAACTTCTCTCTATAGGAAGAAGATTGGTGCTCATAAACTCAGTACTTAGTAATATGGTTTTGTATATCCTATCTTTTTTTTCAACTACAAAAGGTGTCTTGAAAAGGTTGAATTATTTCCGATCAAGATTCTTTTGGCAGGGAGATAATGAGAAAAAGAAATATAGGCTGGCTAAATGGAGTGTGTTGTGTAGGCCCAAAGAACGGGGTGGGCTCGGTATTCATGATCTACAGATTAAGAATACATCCCTACTTAGTAAAAGGCTCTACAAGTTATTAAATAAGAAAGGTATTTGGCAAACTATTATTAAAATAAAGTATATTGGTTCGAAGGCATTGTCCCAAATGGTTTGGAAACATGGTGACTCTCACTTTTGGGCTGGTCTGATGGCGTCAAAGAATCATTTTCTATGCTTCAAAACTTTTTCTATTAATAATGGGACACAAATAAGGTTCTGGAGGATAAATGGCTAATATCCTGTGTTATATTCCATTGTCCGTTATAAGGAGGAAACGGTTTCCACAATGTTGAAATTATTTCCACCAAATATAACATTCAGAAGGGACCTGATTGGTGCTAGACTTGACTATTGGATCATGTTGCTTCATCGCCTGACACATGTACAATTATAGGACGAGCCAGGTGAATTTCGATGGAATCTAACTAAGAATGGTTCCTTTATGTTAGTTCGTTATACGATGCTTTAGCTTAGCCGACTATTCCAGCAGTAGATAATAGGATGATCTGGAAGATTAAGATACCTCTTAAAAACAAAATCTTTGTTTGGTATCTTCGCCGAGGGAATATCCTTACAAAAGAAAACCTTATTAAGCGGAATAGGCATAGAAATCTTGTATTCGTGTTTTGCCACCATGTGAGACAATCAAACACCTAATTTTCGAGTGCAGTTTTTCTCGGTCTATATGGTCAATCACCCAAGCAGCTTTGGGTTGTAGAAATAATAAGGTTTTTAATGATATAATCTGTTCTCTTCTGCATGTTCTCTACATGAGTACTCATACCCTTCGGGTTTGGTCGACTTTGCATCGTGGGGAGTATCGCGAGCTCTTCCTGGAGGTGTGTGCGTGACCGAAGGATACGACACGGGACCTATTTACCGGACATGGATGAAAGCATTATCTTCGAATAGACTTGGCCTATGCACCCTAGACGTTATTACAATTTCTTATTTTGATATATAATTCGCGTGTATCTTTTATTTTATGTTTGACCTTGTGGACTGGTGTCGACTGTATGCATCTAGATATACAAAGGCCAAGTGTAATACTTATTTCAAGTAATAAAAGTGCCTTTTATCGAAAAAAATTATCATTTTATATGCCCTAAGTGCCTTGAGTTTGTCTGGATTCACATGTATCTATATTCTAAAACGTGTTTAGATACATATAAATCTAAACAAATACAAGTCGTTTATTTCTGGAAGGAGAGTGTAATTTCTTTTGGTGGTACAAACTCAAGTCAATTATTTTGATAGTGCCTCTTTGTAATGCGTGTCTACTTTTTATTTCCTAGTTCTCTCGTTCGTGTGACTGTGTACATCTTAGTTATGCAGAGGCCGATACTACATGAATAGGAAGCTACGCCGACGGCCGGTCGCTACGCCGACGGCCAAACGTCGGGACCGTCGGTGTAGCCATCGTCCAGACCAGCCCCGCCAAGCAGTCGTCAGCGTAGAATTACCCTCGGCATATTCTATGCTACGCCGACGGCTGCCCTCGGCGTAGCTATTTTTTATTTTACCTATTAAACTTTGAAAAATCATAACTAAATCATTCTAATTCGGAAAAATACAAATAATATATCAAAATTTGCAGAAAATAAGATCTATCTATCTACACTAAAATATTACGCATTTGTAAATAAAAATTAAGTGAAACATAAAACATTATATATAGTTTAAAACGGGCATAAAAAATTCAAAAACGATCAAAACAATGCGAAACCTTCGCGTGGTGTTATATTATGTGACATAGTTAGAAGGAAAACTATCAAACTTGGTATATTGATTATGTCTTAAAAAACCTTCACAAAATGACCTATCTCATTCGAGGTTTCTTAGCTTTCGGGTCAAATGACCAATGTTATTGCTAGAATCAAGGCATAGTTTGTAATAATATGCCCATATTGTGCATACATGTGTATCATGGGATGGCGAACAATGTTGCAGGAGGAAGTTTTCCTTTTCGTCGCACCAAAAAGCCATTTTTTATTCTCCGAGCACAAAATATGACGGTTTTGTGAAGCAACCACCAATTGGCTAGTTCAAAATGCTACCACCATATTTTACAAAAATAGTAGACCATCCTATATGGACAATGTCCCAACAGGGGGATTTGAAACCTTTCCATCTACCTCTGGTGAAAAAGACAAATTCCTGTCGAATCGGTAGGAAGTGGGTCAGATATGAACTACAGGTACATGATACGATGCCCATTTTTTTTACAAAAATCATTTTTAGGTTCACAATATGCTATTTTATCAAAGATCCAATGCAAGTTTAGCAAGGCTCGACCCCGAGCTAAGAATCTGCTTGCCCGTCGTTCGACAAAGTTTGACGATAGTTTAAAACAGGCATAAAAATTTCAAAAACGATCGAAACAATGTGAAACCTTCGCATGGTGTTATATTATGTGACATAGTTAGAAGGAAAAATATCAAACTTGGTATATTGATTATGTCTCAAAAAAACCTTCACAAAATGACCTATCTCATTCGAGATTTCTTGGCTTTCGGGTCAAATGACCAATGTTATAGCTAGAATCAAGGCATAGTTTGTTATAATATTCCCATATTGTGCATACATATGTATCATGGGATGGCGAACAATGTTGCATGAGGAAGTTTTCCTTTTTGTCACACCAAAAAGCCATTTTCCATTTTCCGAGCACAAAAAACGGACGGTTTTGTGAAGCAACCACCAAATGGCTAATTCAAGATACTACCACCACATTTTGCAAAAATACTAGACCACCATATATGGACAATGTCCCAACAGGGGGATCTGAAACCTTTCCGTCTACCTCTGGTGAAAAAGACAAATTCCTGCCAAATCGGTAGGAAGTGGGTCAGATATGAACTAGAGATACATGATCTGATGCCCATGTTTTTTTACAAAAATAATTTTTAGGTTCACAATATGCTATTTTATCAAAGATCCAATGGAAGTTTAGCGAGGCTCGGCCCCGAGCTAAGAATCTTCATGCCCGCCGTTCGACAAAGTTTGACGATAGTTTAAAACGGGCATAAAAAATCAAAAATAATAGAAACAATGCAAAACCTTCTCGTGGTGTCATATTATGTGACATAGTTAGAATTAAAAATATCAAACTTGGTATATTGATTATGTCTTAAAAAAATCTTCACAAAATGACCTATCTCATTCGAGGTTTCTTGGCTTTCGGGTCAAATGACTAATGTTATGGCTAGAATCAACGCATAGTTTATGATAATGTGCCCATATTGTGCATACATGTGCATAATGGAATGGCGAACAATGTTGCAGGAGGAAGTTTTCCTTTTCGTCGCACCAAAAAGCCATTTTTCATTTTCCGAGCACAAAAAACAAACGGTTTTGTGAAGCAACCACCAAATGGCTAATTCAAAATACTACCACCACATTTAAAAAAAAATACTAGACCACCTTATATGGACAATTTCCCAACAGGGGGATCTGAAACCTTTCCGTCTACCTCTGGTGAAAAAGACAAATTCCTGCCGAATCGGCAGGAAGTGGGTCAGATATGAACTACAAGTACATGATCCGATGCTCATGTTTTTTTACAAAAATCATTTTAGGTTCATAATATCCTATTTTATCAAAGATCCAATGGAAGTTTAGCGAGGCTCGGCCCCGAGCTAATAACCTTCATGCCCGTCGTTTGACAAAGTTTGACAATAGTTTAAAATGGGCATAAAAATTCAAAAACGATCGAAATAATGCAAAACTTTCGCGTGGTGTCATATTATGTGACAGAGTTAGAAGGAAAAATATCAAACTTGTTATATTGATTATGTCTCAAAAAACCTTTACAAAATGACCTATCTCATTCGAGATTTCTTGGCTTTCGGGTCAAATGACCAATGTTATGGCTAGAATCAAGGCATAGTTTGTGATAATATGCCCATGTTATGCATACATGTGCATCATGGGATGGCGAACAATGTCGCAGGAGGAAGTTTTCCTTTTCGTCGCACCAAAAAGCCATTTTTCATTTTCTGAGCACAAAAAACGAACGGTTTTGTGAAGCAACCACCAAATGGCTAATTCAAAATGCTACCACCACATTTTACAAAAAATAGTAGACCACCTTATATGGACAATGTCCCAACAGGGGGATCCGAAACCTTTTTGTCCACCTCTGGTAAAAAAGATAAATTCATGCCGAATCGATAGGAAGTGGGTTAGATATGAACTACAGGTACATGATCCGATGCTCATGTTTTTTTATAAAAATCATTTTTAGGTTCACAATATGCTATTTTATCAAAGATCCAATGCAAGTTTTCCTTTTCATCGCACACAAAAGACATTTTTCATTTTCCGAGCGCAAAAAGAGGGATTTTCTGAAGCAACCAACAAATAGCTAATTCAAAAACATAGGGTTTGTGATTAGTTGATATGGATATCATATTTGGATTCCTCTCATTTTTTGATCAATTTAGACATATTATTTGTCAAATTACGATTTACGGATTTAAAGATATTAATTATTCCATATTAAATATAAAAATACAAAAAAGTAAAATTATTTTATTTTTATTTGAATTCAATAATATTTTTACTTATTCATTAATGTTTACTTAAATAATTGTTTGTAATTTCAAAATTTACAAACATGTGATATGATGATATAAGAGTTAATAGGTTTGATATCATAGTATTGGCAATAATGTATGAATTACTTTGCGGAAACAGTTAAACGTGCTGGAGTAGTATTAGGATGGATGACCGGCCGGAAAGTTTGACTAAGACGGCAATTTAATTTAATATTAAGTGTAATTAGTGTTAAAAATGTTCAAAGTGAGAGATTAACGAGACAAACAATTTAAAGATTCAAAAATTGAGGAATTTTTTTTTAAATGTTTTTGCAACCTGCCGACAAGCTATACCGACGGCCGCTACGCCGAGGGCATTCAGTGTAGTATACGCCGACGGCATTTTGACACGCCGATGGCCTCTACGTGCTCCGCGAGAAAGACATTTGCCGAGGAGGCTACGCCGAGGACAGCCGTCGGCGTATCATACGCCGAGGGCATTTTGGCCTACGCCGATGGCTTTTTGCCCTCGGCGTAGCGCACGCGTTGCGTGTGTAAACATTAAATATTTTATGTTAATAAATGCGTCCATTTCTAAAAAAAAATATGTAGAGTCCGGGTGTAATACTTACTTCAAGTAATAAAAGTGTTCTTTATTGAAAAAATCAATCATTTTATATGTCCTAAATGCCTTGAGTTTGTCTAGATTCACATGTATCTACGTGTTTAGATATTTATAAATCTAAACAAATACAAGTCTCGTGTTTCTGGACGAAGAGGGTAATTCCTTTTGGTACAAAGTTTGGTCAGGTGCAGCGTCTGAGTTTGGTTGCGGGTAGGGTAAGTGGTAAAATCAAAGTCGCAAGGTAAAATAAAAGGAAGCCTCAAGCCCTCAAGGGAGAGTCCTGATGCGTCTAGCTAGGTTTCAGAGGAGATTGATCGAGAAACATACACCAGGCTCGATCCCGGTTCTTCAGATTCGATTCCATGGACTCCAGCACCGCGCGCCCGTCGCCGACCGGATCCGGCACCATTGCCAGGCGCGCACCGACCGTCCGCCCATGGGCCCACCTCTCGCCGGATCTCCTCCTCGACGTCTCCAACCGCCTGGAAGACGCCGCTGACCTCGTACGCTTCCACGCCGTCTGCATCCCGTGGCGCGCCGCGGCGCCGTCGTTGCTCTTGCCGTCGCCGACCATCCCCTTGTTCTCGCCACAGCTCCTCGGGCTGTGCGGCGGCCACATCCTGCAATCCACTGTTAACATCCAGTCTATCTCTTCCTTAGAGGAGTCGAAGGACAGCTGCAGCCACGGCGACGTCGTGCTTGCGGAGCCGCCGCCGGGGGCACCATCTACCAGGTCTGATAGAAACTGGGTGGCTAGCGCGGATGGCACCGCCTCCTGGCTCTTCGTTCCAAGGCCCGAACCAAGACTCATCAACCTTCTCACTGGAGCCGTCACCAGGTTGCCTCTCTTCCCAGATGACGATGAGATCAGGGTGCCGATGGAGAACGCGCGCGGCATTGTTTACAGCGACCGTACGGTCTTTCTGTATAGATTTTTGCTTGCCAAGTCGATCTCGACGTTCACGGCGGCGATCCTGCATCCCGCCGCTACGACTTGGACTGTCATGAAAAAGATTTTAGAGATCCCAACAGGTCCCCTTCCAAATGCAGCTGTCGTATATCATGATGGTAAGGTACTAGTTCTAGTTTCCGTGCCCGACTACTTCTGGAGTGTGCTGACACCAGGCGACTTCGGCGGCTATGCCGGGCTCCAGTCAAGGTGGCGCGAAATCGAGAAAAAAAGGTATTCCTATGAAGCCAACTACGTCATGGAGTCCCATGGCGAGTTCTTGTGGGTATCCGTCCTACTCGAGCGCGACTGTTTTCGCGGTGACACTATCCTTGACATCACCCCAGCATTGTCGGTGAGGGTACACGCATTAGACGACGTCATGCGATGGAGGGTGAGGGATGGATGGAGCTTAGCCGATCGTATCCTCTTCCTTGGTTCCCCCGTGAGCTTCGCCGTGGACGCACACAAGCTCGACATGAGCGGCGGATGCGCCTATTTCGTTTTCAGGAGTTGCGTGTTCCGGCATTGCATCGTCGACGGCAAGACTGAGCTCGTGAAGCAGCTACCTCTTGGATGGGGTGCTCGAGGGTCGCGCCTATGGATCTGGCGCCAACCCACCATTGCGCCAATCCAGGAAATCAGAGAAGGCCTGAAACTCTATCCAAACAAGAAGCAAAAGTTATTGTAACTGAGTATGAGGTTGGTAATTTAATAATTATTATTGGATGATGTTTTATGTCTCGAAAATATTTTGAAGACATGCCCGCTTTCAATATCATAAGAGAGTTATATATTGTTTTTTTCCCTTATGTGTCCTCTTATTTCATGAGAATAAATGATTGGAATTTGAAAATATATACAAAAGTTGTACTGCCTTCATATCTTAGTTGTCTGATATTATGAACAATATACCAGCATTTACAGCAAAAAATACAATAGGAAGATTCGAAATGCAAAGATTTTTTGTTTGTAGTACTGCAAGGAATCATTGTCATATGGGCTCACTACAGGAATGGGAAGCTACGCCAACGGCCGGTCGCTACGCCGACGGCCGGTCGCTACGCCGACGGCCAAATATCGGGGCCGTCGGCGTAGCCATCGTCTAGGCCAGCTCCGCCAAGCAGCCGTCGGCGTAGAATTGCCCTCGGCATATCCTATGCTACGCCGACGGCTGCCCTCGGCGTAGCTATTTTTTATTTTATCTCATTAAACTTTGAAAAATCATAACTAAATCATTCTAATTCGGAAAAATACAAATAATATATCAAAATTTGCAGAAAAATAAGACCTATCTATCTACACTCAAATATTACACATTTGTAAATAAAAATTAATTAAAACATAAGACATTATATATAGTTTAAAACGGGCATAAAAAATTCAAAAATGATCGAAACAATGCGAAACCTTCACGTGGTGTTATATTATGTGACATAGTTAGAAGGAAAAATATCAAACTTGGTATATTGATTATGTCTCAAAGAAACCTTCACAAAATGACCTATCTCATTCGAGGTTTCTTGGCTTTCGGGTCAAATGACCAATGTTATGGCTAGAATCAAGGCATAGTTTGTGATAATATGCCCATATTGTGCATACACATGCATCATGGGATGGCGAACAATGTTGCAGGAGGAAGTTTTCCTTTTCGTCGCACCAAAAAGCCATTTCCCATTTTCCGAGCATAAAAAACGGACGATTTTGTAAAGCAACCACCAAATGGATAATTCAAAATGGTACCACCACATTTTACAAAAATACTATACCACCTTATATAGACAATGTCCCAATAGGGGAATCCGAAACCTTTCCGTCCACCTCTGGTGAAAAAGACAAATTCCTGCCGAATCGGCAGGAAGTGGGTCAGATATGAACTACAGGTACATGATCCGATGCTCATGTTTTTTTTACAAAAATCATTTTTAGGTTCACAATATGCTATTTTATCAAAGATCCAATGCAAGTATAGCGAGGCTCGGCCCCGAGCTAAGAATCTTCATGCCCGCCGTTCGACAAAGTTTGACGATAGTTTAAAACGGGCATAAAAAATTCAAAAATGATCGAAACAATGCGAAACCTTCGCGTGGTGTTATATTATGTGACATAGTTAGAAGGAAAAATATCAAACTTGGTATATTGATGATGTCTCAAAGAAACCTTCACAAAATGACCTATCTCATTCGAGGTTTCTTGGCTTTCGGGTCAAATGACCAATGTTATGGCTAGAATCAAGGCATAGTTTGTGATAATGTGCCCATATTGTGCATACACATGCATCATGGAAAGGCGAACAATGTTGCAGGAGGAAGTTTTCCTTTTCGTCGCACCAAAAAGCTATTTCCCATTTTCCGAGCACAAAAAACGGACGATTTTGTGAAGCAGCCACCAAATGGCTAATTCAAAATGGTACCACCACATTTTACAAAAATACTATACCAAACTATATAGACAATGTCCCAACAGGGGAATCCGAAACCTTTCCGTCCACCTCTGATGAAAAAGACAAATTCCTGCCGAATCGGTAGGAAGTGGGTCAGATATGAACTACAGGTACATGATCCGATGCTCATGTTTTTTTACAAAAATCATTTTTAGGTTCACAATATGCTATTTTATCAAAGATCCAATGCAAGTTTAGCGAGGCTCGGCCCCGAGCTAAGAATCTTCATGCCTGCCGTTCGACAAAGTTTGACGATACTTTAAAACGGGTATAAAAAATTCAAAAACGATCGAAACAATGCGAAACCTTCGCGTGGTGTCATATTATGTGACATGGTTATAAGTAAAAATATTAAACTTGATATATTAATTATGTGTCAAAAAAACCTTCACAAAATGACCTATCTCATTCGAGGTTTCTTGACTTTCGGGTCAAATGACCAATGTTATGGCTAGAATCAAGGCATAGTTTGTGATAATATGCCCATATTATGCATACACATGCATCATGGGATGGCGAACAATGTTGCAGGAGGAAGTTTTCCTTTTCGTCGTACCAAAAAGCCATTTTCCATTTTCCGAGCATAAAAAACGGACGATTTTGTGAAGCAACCACCAAATGGCTAATTCAAAATGCTACCACCACATTTTACTAAAATACTATACCACCTTATATGGAGAATGTCCCAACAGGGGGTTCCGAAACCTTTCCATCCACCTTTGGTGAAAAAGACAAATTCCTGCCGAATCGGCAGGAAGTGGGTCAGATATGAACTACATGTACATGATACGATGCTCATGTTTTTTTACAAAAATCATTTTCAGGTTCAAAATATGCTATTTATCAAAGATTCAATGCAAGTTTTCCTTTTCATCGCACCAAAAAGCCATTTTTCATTATCCGAGCGCAAAAAGGGAATTTTCTAAAGCAACCACCAAATAGATAATTCAAAAACGGAGGGTTTGTGATTAGTTGATATGGATATCATATTTGGATTCCTCTCATTTTTCTGATTAATTTAGACATATTATTTGTTAAATTCCGATTTATAGATTTAAAGATATTAATTATTCCATATTAAATAGAAAAATACAAAAAAGTAAAATTATTATATTTTTATTTGAATTCAATAATATTTTTACTTATTCATTAATGTTTATTTAAATAATTGTTTGTAATTTCAAAAAATACAAACATGTGACATGTTGATATAAGGGTTAATACGATTGATATCATAGTATTGACAACAATGTATGAATTACTTTGCGGAAACAGATTCTGAAGGAACGAGGAAGTTAAGTGTGCTGGAGCTGGAGTAGTATTAGGATGGGTGACCTTCCAGGAAGTTCAACTAAGACTGCAATTTAATTAAATATTAAGTGTAATTAGTGTTAAAAATATTCAAAGTGAGAGATTAACAGGTCAAATAATTCAAAGATTCAAAAATTGAGAAAAAAAAGAAAATAAAAAATTTAATTTTTTTTTAAAAAATATTTTTGCAACATGTCGGCAAGCTATGCCGACGGCCGCTACGCCGACGGCATTGCCCTCGGCGTAGCATACGCCGACGGCATTTTGATATGCCGACGGCCTCTATGTGCTCCGCCGAGGGAGCCCTTTGCCGAGGAGGCTACGCCGAGGGCAGCCGTCGGCGTAGCATACGCCGAGGGCATTTTGGCCTACGCCGACGGCTTTTTGCCCTCGGCGTAGCGCGCGCGTCCTGTAGTGGCTGATTATGCACTTCGGAATATACCCAATTATACATGCAATCCCCTGTTTGTAATAGTTCCTGGCAAGACTTTTTCATATAGGGATGAGTCAGCGTGGGTTCACAACCTCGTGTGCCCACATTGCACCATGCTGAAATAATAACCGTCACTTTGTTGTTAAGCAGGTGATGACAACACAGTACTTCGTGTGGTTCGTTTGCATTTTTGGACAAACATGAAGCTTTTGAGGTGGAAGGGTCTAGGTAAGGAAGCCAAACTGTAAACCTTGTTAGAGTACGTATAGGGGGACGTGCCCTTAGGTGCCAGCCATAATCATGTCTACGCAGGTGATGATGACAAGGAGGTGAAGACGACGAAAGCGCAAAACTTCAAATTTAGTCGCAAGCGTCCGCTTCACTCCCGCTCCGACTGAGGGGATGTTAGAGTACGTATAGACTAGAGATAGACTAGGACTCTGCATCTTATACTCCAAGTCTTCACCTACCCACGTGTAACTCTATATAAATTCCTAAAGGATCTGATCAATACAACATAATATTCTAGGATTCTAATATTTTCTACAGCCTCGGCTAAGTCTGTTCTCATGGCGATCTCCGTTTACCATGCGACTGTCATCCCTTTGTCCAAGTGGGCAAGAGATAAGATCATTCGTATCGCCCACAATTGTATCTAGGCCGGGGACGAAGGGGAGCACGCCGCAAAAGGGAAGTCTTTGATCAACTGGAAAACGATCCGCAGGCCAAAAGACCTTGGCGGCCTTGGAATGCCTCACCTGCAAAGAACCAGACGTGCTCTCAGACTGCGATGGCCTTGGCTACAATGGACTGACCCGCAATGCACCTGGGCCGGCTCAAAGCTCCCTTGTGACGGCAAGGATTTGGACCTTTTTAGAGCTTTCACGAAGATCACCATTGGTGACGGTGCGACTGTCTCCTTCTGGCACGACAACTGGTCAAGTAGGGACCCAATCCGTCTCTAGCCCCGATCTATATGGGGTGGCTGCTAGGAAAAACCGCTATGTGGCCACAGAGCTCAAGTCCGGCAACTGGATTCGTTCCATCGCTAGGATTTCCACGCCGGTACAGCTTATCCAATACCTTGAGGTCTGTGAGGTGGTTCATCACATCCAGCTGGCTACACCGGTATGTGGACTTTGACTGAAGAAGGACTCTATAGTGCTAGCTTTCCTTACCATGCGCAATTCCGCAATTCCACAGCAGCCACCCCAAATCCAATGCCCAGAAAATTTGACTTGCACATGCGAAGCCTAAATTCAACACCAAGAAAGACATCTTCCAGTGCACGTGCTTTCACGGCCTTTGGGCCAGCCATCCCAGCGGAGCCCGATTAGACTGTGACTTTTTTTGTTTTCTGGTGATTTTTAGGCATGTTTCCACCTTATCTAGAACATGCCTGTCGTTGTACTTTAGTTATCGTTTTTCCCCTTCTTAATGAAAAGTCAGAACTCCTGCCGATTGCCTAAAAAAAAAACTTAAGAGTCCTGACTTTTTGTATGATACGTGAACTGATATGGCGGAAATGCTTGGAAAAGCCGAGGGGGCTGGCCACATCTCCGGAGTGGTCGGCCACCTCATTCCAGGGCGGGGGGGGGGGGGGGGGCTTACTCATCTCCAGTACGCAGATGACACAATGATCATGATTGAGGGTTTAGCTCTAGATATTGCGAACCTCAAGTTCCTCCTCATATTCTTTCAAGAGATGTCTAGGCTTAGGATTAACTTCGACGAGAGCGAGGTTATCGCGCTGGGGTTCTCTCTGGACGAGCAGCAGAGGATAGCTGACTATTTTAATTGTCGGCTTGCACATCACCTATCTGGGGATGCCGGTCCACGACACCAGGATCCTTATCAGGGACCTGGAGCCGCTAGTGGCCAGGGTGCGCTCAAGGTCCGAACCCTGGTGTGGGAGATTCACCTCTAAAGGTATCAAGACTGTCTTGATTGACTCATGCATGTCCAGCTTGCCCATGTACATGATGGGCATGTACCTCCTCCCAGAGGGGGTGCATGGGGCGTTTGACAAGGAGCTTTCCCGGTTCTTCTGGCAAGACCCCTCGGGACGCCAGAAGTACCATATGGTCAAGTGGGCAGACATTTGCGCCCCCAAGGAATTTGGGGGCATAGGTATCCTTGCGTCTCGCCAGTTCAATAAGGCCTTGATGCTACATTGGGTTTGGCGGATCCTGCGGGATGATGGGGGCCTTTGGCTCAAGATCATTAAGGCCAAGTACCTGCGGGGTCGGCCCCTTCTGGACTATGACCGGCGGGATGGCTCCCAGTTCTGGCACTCCATCCAGGAGATTAAGGAGGAGATCTGGAGTGGGCTCGCGGTCTCTATTGGGAACAGGGAGGGGACCATGTTTTGGCTGGAATCCTGGCTTCGGGAACGCCCCCTACGGGTACTGTCAGACAAAACCAGAGTGGGTGTGGTAATAGAGACCCCAAAATCCGTAAGCAACCACCGTAACCAGGTCACCTCAGCAGTCAACAAGGCCATAGCACACAACTTAGCCTCAACACTCGAACGAGAAACCGCTGTCTGTTTCTTCGTCTTCCAGGCAATGAGTGAACCACCAAGAAACACACAGTAAGCCAAAAGTGAACGGCGATCCGTAGGATCACTCGCCCATGTAGCATCCGAATAGAACTGGAGCTGGAGGGAGCTGGAACGAGGAAAGAAAAGGCGACGAGTGATCGTGCCACGAAGATAACGAAGAACACGGAGAATATGACTATAGTGAACAGTGATAGGAGCAGAAACAAACTGACTCAGAATATGAACAGGATAAGATATGTCAGGACGAGTGACAACAAGATAAACAAGACTCCCAACAAGATGGCGATAACGCGTCGGATCAGGAAGAGGATCACCATAGTAGGACGAAGCTTGACATTAAGCTCCATAGGGGTCTCAACAGTGCGCTCATCCCCAAGAGCAGCACGAGCAAGAAGATCCTGAATATACTTTTCCTAGGAGATGAAAAAGCCATCAGAAGTGGAGGAAACCTCAATCCCAAGAAAGTATCAAAGAGGACCAAGATCAGTCATCAGAAACTGATTACGAAGACGAGCCTTAACAAAGGCGATATACTCAGGATCATCACCAGTAATGATCATATCATCAACATAGAGAAGAAGAAGAGTGCGTTCACGAGGAGAAGTGTGAACAAACAACGCTAGATCATGGGCACTAGGGGAGAAACCAGCATCAGTCACCACAAAGGCAAAGCGCTCAAACCAGGCACGAGGGGCCTCTTTCAGGCCATAAAGAGAACGCCGAAGACGACAAACCATCCCAGCGGGAATAGAATATCCAGGAGGAGGCTGCATATAAATCTCCTCACTCAACTCGCCATTGAGGAATGCGTTCTGAACATCAAGCTGGGACACAGACCAGTGACGAATATAAGCGACAACAACAAGAGTACGCACAGTGGTCATACGAGCCACAGGAACAAAGGTCTCATCATAGTCACGACCGTGCTCTGCTTGCGATGACCCAGCATACCACTGCATGATGTAGTACACTATAGTCGTTGACATAACACTAATGAAACACCGTTCACTAGTATTACATCCCTCAGAGTGGTACAACAGAAACACAGCAGGTCCAAGACATGACTATAGGTTACAACTCAACTCTTTACACAAGATCCAGAGAACACTCTAGGTTAAAGAGAGAGAAAGAATATTCTTACAAAGAAGAATCAGAGATAACAACTCAAAAACTATCATACTATTAATTCTAGTATTTTAACTAATGGTCTGGCATTGCTGCTATTGCAATACACTACATAAATAGGTTCTATGGCAAGAGATTATATTCCTATCTAGTCAGAAACTTCGTCTTCAATTGAGTTGATGTATATGTTGACTTCCTTGACTTTATTGAAGAGCTCGAGCTTTTGATGATGATTCCTAGAGCATAACTTGATGTAGACGTCGCCTGTACTAGCTTTCGAACCTAGCAAGGGTTAAGAAAATACTTTGAGTACGAGCGTACTCAGCAAGTTCACTTGAAAAGGAATGTTTGATGCACTATATCTACAGCCACAGACCGTAGGTCGTAGGCAATACAAGTTTTCGTAAACATTTCTTCAAAGGTTTCTTTTATTCCGAAAAGCTACGTCCGTCAGCCTTCACGGGTTTACCAGAACTTTCATGGAGTTCCTTTCCCGCCGCGTTCGCTGCTCCTTCCCGGAACAGGGAGTAACAAGTTACAGTTCTTACACTCTGCAGAGGTGCGTTACTTTACCCATGAGAGATCTTAGCTTTGTTGCACATTCGGGCCGCGAAACCGTTCACACTTCCTTGGTGTGAGGCCCAGACTAAGACCCAAGCCAATCACTGCCTTCTCTGCGATCCCGCATGTCTCCTTGGTGTACGCCAGCCCACCTATTGAATTACGGCAATTGGCAGTATAGACTGTTCAAATGCTGGAACTATCGTGGGACGTTGAGGGCTCCCACCCATATGTTGCATATCCTCTACGAATTACCATTTAATATGCACGCTGTGAGTGATAATATCCACGACCCGCACATCCGACTCCATGCGAGAGGGAAAAGATACAGCTGACTTCTTCGTCCCATTCCAAATCTCATGGTTAACGCGTGATATATGGCGCAAGAATCACTGGCGACATTGGTTGTTAAGTCCTATATAATATGTTCATTTACCACTGGAACTCTTATAATAGGTTATTACCTCATGGTAAATGACCTATAATCATATTATTATGAAAATAGTATTTTCTGACCTTTTTAAAATGCAGGTGATAACAACACTGGATTTGCAAAATACTTTATAGAAAATAATCAAAGGACATGAGCAAGTGTGAACTTGCCTTTTGTGATTGCAAGATTATGCACTCATGGTCTTCGAGACAATATAAGATCCAATATCTGAAATTAGCATCATTGGTCCGGTAAGGACTAATGTTTAAAGAAGCAATATGCTCTTATGCATAAGTAATGTGATGCACTTTATAAACGCGAATCCCGGAGATAACATTGTTCTAGGGTTTAGATACTGGAAATGGTTTCTTTAGAATGTGTTGTCCTTTTAGATAAGTTTCACACTTGTGGTTCTTATTAGGGCTTGTGAGTGTGTGTGAACAACACATATCTATATAACAATAAGGTACACACATATGGAATGCTACTTGAAGACTACTTATATAATAATTATTTATCTTCAAATTTACTTTACAAGTAGTGTCACTTATAAAGAACTTTAAGTGTTATTAATCCTAAATATATAAGTAAAGTATAAAGTAAGGTGTTTACTATTAATTGTCATATGCTGACTAAAGTGGCAAAACGAATAACTTTTGAAGAAAAGATTCCTTTATTAAGGTTTAAACAATTCTTGTGGCTAATCAGAGGTGGTTGATGTTGTTTGTGCTTGCTGGAATAGTTTGGATTTGAGATGCTTTATAACTTAATTATAACAGACCAAAGTTAACTATAAAGTATATAATAAAGTTTTTAGCATTATACTTAAATTCTGGTAGACTAAAGTTAACTTTAAAACATAGATGGACTTTAGGTGTAATGCTTATTATACTTATACCTTGTTCACTTCATAATGTTTCTTTAAAGTTACTTAAGAATGGTATTACTTTTATTTGGTAGTGGTTTCTTTACATTATAAATGTATAAAGGGATTTATCTCCCTATAAGGGTGTGGTTAAGGTTTGTGAATAAGTAAACAATATTATTTACTACTTATGAACTCACTATAGTGTTTTGATTTGTTTATAAACTTGTGGTTAAAGTAAAGGAATGGGTTTTATCTCATTACAAATTATTCTTGGAGATTTTATATTGGATAAGAATCTTTTTAGAAAATAATCTACACTTATGGTTGAATGATAATTCAAAAAATTGCATTTTTAAAATGTGTTGAACCATTTTGACTTCATAATATTAGTATTTAAGACTAATACTATTTATTAGATTTAATTGGTTAATTTAAGAAATATTAACAAATTTTATTTGACATTATATGAATTATTAACTAAAGAAATAGGTTAAAATTCAATTTATTAAAGTGTTTAACTTTTTGTTTAACTTAAAAGTGGAATATTATATTTTTAACATATAGGTATTATTTTTGTGATCATTTTGGGATATTACACTTATTTTTGTGATATAAAAATAATAAGATATGATTTTTATAATACTTATTAATTTATAAAGACTTAATAAATAACAAATATTTAATTAAGTGGAATAATAATGCATGATTATAGTTTTAAATTATAATTCTTATTTTTCTAAGATTTTTGGTATTTTATTTATATTTTTAACATTTACCATTATTAAAATATGAATTATCAAAGTTTTCTTACTTATAAAACTTTTATTAAATAATATTTATTTAAATAATCATCATAATAATATTTGATAATAGTTTTATGTTTTAGATTTTATTTTTCTGAAAATTTTCATATATTAAACATATTTTTCTGAATTACAAAACAAAATTTATTAATTTTATAAGATTGAATCATTTTATGAATTTTTAATTAAATAACTGAATCTGTTTATTAGCTAATGCTGATGTCAGCATGAAGTGAAGGTTTTTTCCCACCAGAGCCAATTCAACCCCAGTCACTGACTGGTGGGACCTTTGCCATGTCATATCTCAGGTTTTTATTTATTACAGAAATGAATAACTCAATTTATGAAATGATAAAATGATATATGACATCAGCGTGATGTCACGCTGACATCATCCAAGGAATGATCCTCAGATCAAGGTTTGATCCTCGGACTGGGAGCATGCGGGCACGCGGGGGTGGTCTTGTTCGAATCAGTGGGATGCAGAAAGTCGAATAGTAGCGGTGCCACCCCTGTTTGGTCGCCGGAACTTTATCCACAGCGAGCAAACACGACGGCCGTCAGAGGTTCACGACGGAATGGCAAACGATGGCAAGATAGAAGGATTTAAGGGGTGCTGGAGTACGACGAGCTCACCCTGATGGTGTAGGGATGGTTAGCAAGCTCGGGGAAGCTTGGAGACGGCGACATGGTCGACGGCGAACAGCTTCCAGAGCGGAGAGGAAACGGACGGCGTCGTCGGTAGGAACCACGCGGAGACGATTCCTTCGAGGAGAAGTACCACCACGACGAGGCGAATCTCCTAGGGTATCTAGGCGAGAGGAGGTCTGGAACGCCGAGGCTCGCCGGTGACATAGACACTATGGTTTCAGAAACGATGAACTTGCGAGAAATTGAGAGGGGGAATGATGTGTTCGGCCTTACCCAGAGCGGCTTCGAGACTTTTTAGGCGTCGAGGCGATGACACAGATCTTGGCGCTCGCCGGCGACAAGGGTGCGGCCACCGAGCTGCTTGCAACATCGGAAGGTCGACGACGGCGCGGTGAAGACGACGAACCGGTATGGGCTTGTCTTGGGATGCAACTGGGCTAGGTGGGCCATAGCAGAAGGAAAGAGGAAGCTGACTGCTACTACTTGTGGGCGACGGATAGGGAGGATGAAGATGGGCCACGGGCCAGAAACAAATCCCTTTGTTTTTTCCTTGATCCATTTCTTTTTTCTATATTCTGTTTTGTATTTTTACCTTTGATTTAAGATCTGTATTTTACTTATTTGTTTGAAATTTTTTATAGAACTTTATCTGCTAGATAATTGCAGCAAATCCTAAAATATATTCAAAGTTATTTTGTGAGTTTTATTGTATAATTAATATTTCTTTATTTTCTTTATATATTCCTTTTCATTTAGTATTTGTAAAGACTTTAAATATGAATTTTAATTTATCTAATATTCATAAACTTATTAAAGAATGTATTACTATAAATGTTGGAATTATGCCCTAGAGGCAATAATAAAGATGTTATTATTATAATTCTTGTTCATGATAAAGTTTATATTCCATGCTAGAATTGTATTAAGCAGAAACTTTAATACTTGTGTGGTTTGTGAACAACATCGTGTCCCTAGTACGCCTCTATGGACTAGCTCGTTGCTTAATGATGGTTAAGGTTTCCTAACCATAGACATGAGTTGTCGATTAATAATGAGATCATATCATTGGGAGAATGATATGGTGGACAGACCCAAACTAAGCGGAGCAATTAGATCGTGTCATCGTGTTCATCTTTGCGAAGCTTTTCTTATGTCAAATATTGTATTCCTTAGACCATGAGATATACAACTCCCTGGTATCGTAAGAAAGCTTTGAGGTCATCAAACGTCATCCTATGAGAGGGTGATCATAAAGGTGTCTCTCAGGTGATCGGAAAGTACCTGTTGGGTTGTATGTATCGAGATGGGATTTGTCCCTCCCAAGTCGGAGAGATATACTTCAGGCCCACTCGGTAATCGATATCAACACCGCTTGCAAGCATGTGGTTAAGGAATTAATCACAAAGTGATATCGGATTACGGAACGAGTAAAGTACTTGCTGTGAACGAGATTGAACTAGGTATGACGGTACCGACGATCAAATCTCGGGCAAGTAAAATATCGCGAGACGAAGGGAATATATATATATGGGATTGATTGAATCCTGGCATCGTGGTTCATCCGATATGATCATCGATGAATGTGTGGGAGTCAATATGGGTTTCCAGGCCCCGCTGTTGATTATTGATATAAGATCATGTCTGCACATTCTCGAACCCGAAGGGTCACACACTTAACGTGTCTCGACGCTAGGATAGATTGGATAATTGGTTTATGAGTTATTGTTCGGAGTCTCGGATGTGATCCGGGACATCACGAGAGGTTCCGAAATGGTCCGGAGAATAAGATTCATATAAGGCAATGCAGTTTTTGGAGTTCGGAATTGTTTCGGGTTAATCGGTATTGTACCAAAAGCTTCTAGAACCTTCCGGAGGGGGACCAACGTGGCCTCACCTGCCGGGAGGGGGCATGGGCCTATGAGGGAGTGCCCTGGCCGCATTGGGCCAGGGGCACAAGGCCCCATAGGGCCCAGCCGGCCAAACCAAGGGGAAACCCTAAGGGAGCTTCTAGAAAGGGGGGGGGGAACTTGCCCCCACTCCTCCCTCCTTTGGCCGCCGGCCTAGGGCTTGGGGGAGGGGTTAGGGCTGGCTCCCACCCCTCTATATATATAGAGGGCTGGGGCGCACCACCCCCCACACCTCCTCCTCAACCCTAGCCGCCCTGCTGCCCTCCTCTCTCTCCCTCCCGACTGCGTGTAGGCGAAGCCCTGCTGCAGAAACTCTCCACCACTTGCACCGCGCCGTCACGCTGTAGATCCAATCCGTCTCTCCACCATACTTGCTGGACCGAGGAAGGAGGAGACGTCGAGGTGCTGCACGTGTGCATCTCTCGGAGGCATCGCCACTTGCGGTGCTAGATCGGATCGGATCGCGAGGAGGAGAAGCGAGTACGACTACATCACCCACGTTCCGACGAACGTTCCGCTGTGCGAATCTTCAAGGATATGAAGATCTCATATAATCTCTCTCGTTGTTTGCATCTCCTAGATTAGATCTTGGCTTTCCCATTTGCATCCGTAGAATTTTTTTGATTTATTATGCTGCGAAACCCTTCAGTGGTATCAGAGCTAGATCTATGCGTAGATGTGTTTCACGAGTAGAACGCAACATGGTTGTTGCGGGCGTTGATGTTTTTTGTTGCAAGCCTCTTGTTTGTGTTATTCTTATGACGCGGGATAGTGAAATTGAAGCGGTCCAGGCCAACCTTACGCGACGTCGTTCGCGAGACCGGCTCCGCACTTGACGTGTGGCTTGTTCCACACATGCGGCTGGTGGATGCCAGTTTCTCTCACTATAGTTGTCATGGGATTAACACCATAATATCACCGTTGTGGCTTTCCATAGGTAAGAATCGTTCTTAGCTTGCTACTCCCATAAGCCACGTAAAACATGCAACAACAAAGTAGAGGCGTCTAACTTGTTTTTGCAGGGAGTGTTTTCTGTGATATGGTATGGCCCAAGATGTGATGTGTATATTGTATGCGATGACCATGTTTTGTAATATTTCACGACTTGCATGTAGATGAGTACACAACCGGCAGGAGCCATATGGTTGTCTTTATAATTGTGTATGACCTATGTGTCAACTTCTTATACGCCATGTAATAGTTTCACTTTATCGCTAAGTAGTTAGCAATAGTTATAGTTGCTATTCGTGGTGGAGGCTATCATGGTGGAGTGATGGAGATCATGCCGGCACGCACAAGATGGAGATCATTGCGCGAAGATTGGCTATACCATGTCACATAAAGTTATATGCATGTGATGTTTATCCTTTTATGTATCTTATTATGCTTAGATCGCGACGGTAGCATTATAAGATGATTCCTCACTTAAAGATCAAGATAAAATTGTGTTCTCCCCATGTATGCACCGTTGCGAAAGTTCGCCGTATCCAAGCATCACGTGATGATCGGGTGCTATAGACTCTACGTTCACATACAACGGGTGCAAGCCAGTTTTGCACACGCGGAAATACTTGGGTTTAACTTGACGAGCCTAGCATGTACAGACATGGCCTCGGAACACATGAACCGAAAGGTTAAACAGGAGTCATATGAATGATATGATCGACACTTCGTTGTCCACCATTGAAACCACATATCTTCTCGTGAAGATCGGATTAGGTGTGGTGAATTTGGATCATGTTCACTAAACAACTTGAGGGATGTTGAATTTAGTGGGAGTTCATCTAGTAATTTGATTAAAAGTTGAACTAGTTATCATGAACATAGTATAATTTGTACTTGCAAATATTGTAGATCAAATGGCTAAGTCCAACTTCAACTTCAACGTTTTTACTGAGAAGGAAAAGCTTAAAAACAATGGGTCTAACTTCACCAACTGGTTCCGCAATCTGAGAATCATTCTCTCTGGCGGTCAAAAGGACTATGTCCTTGAGAATGCGTTAGGTGACGCCCCTGCTGTAGATGCGCCGGCTGATGAGAAATCTGTCTATCAGTCGCGCAAAGATGATTATGGTGTGATTAAGAGCACCATGTTGTTTGCTATGGAATCGGACCTTCAAAATCGTTTTGAAGACTATCGCGGGCCCTTTGAGATTCTTGAGGAGCTGAAAACTATGTTTCAGACTCAGGCCCGTTCTGAGAGATATGAGATCTCTGAGAAATTCTTTAACTGCAAGATGGAGGAAGGGAGTTCCGTTAGTGAGCACGCCATAAAGATGTCGGGCTACACTCAACGCCTTGAGCAACTGGACTGCAAGATTCCAGAGGAGCTCAAGATTGACAGGGTTCTGCAATCACTCCCTCCCAGCTACAAAAGTTTTGTAGTGACTCACAATCAGATTGGTTCCACTGATACGATCACCCAGCTCTTCGCAAAGCTAAAGGCTGCGGAGGTGGACATCAAAAAGGATAATCATGTGTTGATGGTCAACAAGCCCCCCACCTTCAAGAAAGGTAAGGGTGCAAGGAAGCCCTTCAAGAAAGGCGGCAGCAAGCGCGTTGCCCCTGCTGAGAAGAAGCTCAAGTCTGGACCCAAGCCGGACACTGAGTGCTTCTATTGCAAGGACAAGGGTCACTGGAAGCGCAACTGTCCGAAGTACTTAGCGGACAAGAAGGCTGGCACCATCAAAGGTATATTTGATATACATGTTATTGATGTTTTCCTTACTAGCCCTCGTTGTAGTGCCTGGGTATTTGATACTGGTTCAGTTGCTAATATTTGTAACTCGAAACAGGAGCTACGGAATAGACGTCGGCTTGCGAGGGATGAGGTGACGATGCGCATTGGCAATGGATCAAGAGTTGATGTGATGGCCGTCGGCACGCTCTCCTTAGTTTTACCTTCGGGATTAGTTTTAAACCTTAATAAGTGTTATTATGTGCCTGCGTTGAGCATGAACAATATTTCTGGATCGTGTTTATTGCAAGAAGGTTATTCATTTAAATCGGAGAATAATGGTTGTTCTATTTATATGAGTAACATCTTTTATGGTCATGCACCTGTTGTGAATGGTTTATTTCTTCTGAATCTCGAAAGGGATGAAACACACATCCATAACATTGAGGCTAAGAGATGCAAAGTAGATAGTGATAATACTACTTATTTGTGGCACTGTCGTCTAGGTCATATTGGTGTAAAGCGCATGAAGAAACTCCATTCTGATGGACTTTTGGAGTCTCTTAATTTTGAATCATTTGACACATGCGAACCATGCCTCATGGGCAAGATGATCAAAACCCCGTTCTCTGGAATGATGGAGCGAGCAACGGACTTGTTGGAAATCATACATACCGATGTATGCGGACCAATGAGTGTTTCGACGCGCGGTGGATATCGCTATTTTCTCACTTTTACCGATGACTTAAGTAGATATGGGTATATCTATTTAATGAAACATAAATCTGAAACATTTGAAAAGTTCAAAGAATTTCAGAATGAAGTGGAGAACCATCGTAACAGAAACATTAAGTTTCTACGATCCGATCGTGGAGGTGAATATTTGAGTTATGATTTTCTCACGCATCTTAAAGCAAGCGGAATCGTTTCGCAACTCACGCCACCCGGAACACCACAGCGCAATGGTGTGTCTGAACGCCGGAATCGAACTCTATTAGATATGGTCCGATCAATGATGTCTCTTACTGATTTGCCGTTATCATTTTGGGGTTATGCATTAGAAACCGTTGCATTCACTTTAAATATGGCACCATCTAAATCCGTTGAGACGACACCGTATGAACTGTGGCTTGGTGCTAAACCTAAGTTGTCGTTTCTTAAAGTTTGGGGATGCGAAGCCTACGTCAAGAATTTGATGCCGGACAAGCTCGAACCCAAAGCGGAGAAATGCGTCTTCATAGGATACCCTAAGGAAACTATTGGGTATACCTTCTATCACAGAACCGAAGGCAAAGTGTTTGTCGCAAAGAACGGTTCCTTTCTTGAGAAGTAGTTTCTCTCGAAAGAAGTGAGTGGGAGGAAAGTAGAGCTAGACGAGGTTGTTGAACCTTCTCTTGAATTGGAGAGTAGCGCAGCACCTGAAATTGTTCCCGTGCTGCCTGCACCAATAATATAGGAAGCTAATGATAAGGATCATGAAGCTTCAGACGATGCTGCTACTGAACGTCGCAGGTCGACAAGGTCGCGTGTCCCTCCTGAGTGGTACGGCAACCCTGTCTTGACTGTCTTGTTGGTAGAAGACAGTGAACCTACGAACTATGAGGAAGCGATGATGAGCCGATACTCTAAGAAATGGCTAGAGGACATGAAATCCGAACTGGGATCCATGAGCGAAAACCAAGTATGGACTTTGGTGGACCCTCCTAGCGACCGAAAGGCCGTTGAGTGCAAATGGATCTTCAAGAAGAAAACGGACGCGGATGGTAATGTTACCGTCTATAAAGCACGGCTTGTCGCGAAAGGTTTTTGACAAGTTCAAGGTGTTGACTACGATGAGACTTTCTCTCCCGTAGCGATGTTTAAGTCCATTCGGATTTTATTAGCAATTGCTGCGTTTCATGATTATGAAATATGGCAGATGCATGTCAAGACTGCGTTCCTCAATGGCAACATTGATGAAGAGTTGTATATGATGCAACCCGAAGGTTTTGTCGATCCTAAGGATGCTGATAAAGTGTGCAAACTTCAGCGTTCCATTTATGGACTAAAGCAAGCATCTCGGAGTTGGAACCTTCATTTTGATCAAGTGATCAAGAGCTTTGGATTTGTTCCAAATTGCTACGAAGCTTGTATCTACAAGAAAGTGAGTGGGAGCTCAGTGACATTTCTGGTACTATATGTGGATGACATATTGATTATTGGAAATGACATTAACATGCTTAACGATGTGAAGAGTTATTTGAACAAGTGTTTTTCAATGAAATACCTAGGTGAAGCTGCTTATATATTGGGCATCAAAATCTATAGAGATAGACAAAGACGCCTGATAGCTTTAAGCCAGAGTACATACCTAGACAAAGTTCTGAAAAGGTTCAGAATGGATAAGGCAAAGAAAGGTTCAGTGCCTATGTTGTCAGGTAATATATTGAGCAAGGCTCAGTGTCCAGCTACGGTAAATGATAGAGAAGCTATGAGAAAAGTGCCTTATGCCTCGGCCATAGGTTCTATCATGTATGCCATGCTGTGTACTAGACCGGATGTGTCCAATGCTCTTAGTTTGACGAGCAGATATCAAAGTGATCCAGGAGTGGAACACTGGACAGCCGTGAAGAACATCCTAAAGTACCTAAATAGGACTAAAGAAATGTTCTTAGTCTATGGGGGTGATGAACAGCTCGTCGTAAAAGGTTACGTCGACGCTAGTTTTTACACCGACAAGGATGATTCTAAATCTCAGACAGGATACGTTTATATTTTGAATGGAGGAGCTGTGAGCTGGATAAGCTACAAGCAAAGCGTGATCGCGGGATCTACAGTAGAAGCGGAATACATGGCTGCTGCAGAAGCGTCAAGTGAAGGAGTTTGGATCAGGAACTTCATCACTGAGCTTGGCCTGGTTCCAAGTGCATTGGACCCACTGGAGATATTGTGTGACAACACTGGCGCCATAGCACTCGCTAAGGAACCAAGATATCATCCAAAGACCAAGCATATCAACCGCAAGTTTCATATAATCCGAGATTATATAGCAGATGGAGATCTGAAGATTAGCAAAGTACATACAGATCTGAATGTCGAAGATCCATTGACTAAACCTCTTCCACGTGTAAAACATGATCAGCACCTTAGTGCCATGGGTGTGAGATTGTTGCCAAATGTAAACTAGATTATTGACTCTAGTGCAAGTGGGAGACTGTTGGAATTATGCCCTAAAGGCAATAATTAAGATGTTATTATTATAATTCTTGTTCATGATAAAGTTTATATTCCATGCTAGAATTGTATTAAGGGGAAACTGTAATACTTGTGTGGTTTGTGAACAACACCGTGTCCCTAGTACGCCTCTATGGACTAGCTCATTGATTAATGATGGTTAAGGTTTCCTAACCATAGACATGAGTTGTCGATTAATAATGAGATCATATCATTGGGAGAATGATATGGTGGACAGACCCAAACTAAGCGGAGCAATTAGATCGTGTCATCGTGTTCATCTTTGCGAAGATTTTCTTATGTCAAATATTGTATTCCTTAGACCATGAGATAATACAACTCCCTGTTATCGGAAGAAAGCTTTGAGGTCATCAAACGTCATCCTATGAGAGGGTGATCATAAAGGTGTCTCTCAGGTGATCGGAAAGTACCTGTTGGGTTGTATGTATCGAGATGGGATTTGTCCCTCCTAAGTCGGAGAGATATACTTCGGGCCCACTCGGTAATCGATATCAACACCGCTTGCAAGCATGTGGTTAAGGAGTTAATCACAAAGTGATATCGGATTACGGAACGAGTAAAGTACTTGATGTGAACGAGATTGAACTAGGTATGACGGTACCGACGATCAAATCTCGGGCAAGTAAAATATCGCGAGACGAAGGGAATATATATATGGGATTGATTGAATCCTGGCATCGTGGTTCATCCGATATGATCATCGATGAATGTGTGGGAGTCAATATGGGTTTCCAGGCCCCGCTGTTGATTATTGATATAAGATCATGTCTGCACATTCTCGAACCCGAAGGGTCACACACTTAACGTGTCTTGACGCTAGGATAGATTGGATAATTGGTTTATGAGTTTTTGTTCGGAGTCTCGGATGTGATCCGGGACATCACGAGAGGTTCCGGAATGGTCCGGAGAATAAGATTCATATAAGGCAATGCAGTTTTTGGAGTTCGGAATTGTTTCGGGTTAATCGGTATTGTACCGGAAGCTTCTAGAACCTTCTGGAGGGGGACCAACGTGGCCCCACCTGCCGGGAGAGGGCATGGTCCTATGAGGGAGTGCCCTGGCCGCATTGGGCTAGGGGCACAAGGCCCCATAGGGCCCAGCCGGCCAAACCAAGGGGAAACCCTAAGGGAGCTTCTAGAAAGGGGGGGGGAACTTGCCCCCACTCCTCCCTCCTTTGGCCGCCGGCCTAGGGCTTGGGGGAGGGGTTAGGGCTGGCTCCCACCCCTCTATATATATAGAGGGCTGGGGCGCACCACCCCCCACACCTCCTCCTCAACCCTAGCCGCCCTGCTGCCCTCCTCCCTCTCTCCCTCCCGACTACGTGTAGGCGAAGCCCTGCTGCAGAAACTCTCCACCACTTGCACCGCGCCGTCGCGCTGTAGATCCAATCCGTCTCTCCACCATACTTGCTGGACCGAGGAAGGAGGAGACGTCGAGGTGCTGAACGTGTGCATCTCTCGGAGGCATCGCCACTTGCGGTGCTAGATCGGATCGGATCGCGAGGAGGAGAAGCGAGTACGACTACATCACCCACGTTTCGACGAACGTTCCGCTGTGCGAATCTTCAAGGGTATGAAGATCTCATCTAATCTCTCTCGTTGTTTGCATCTCCTAGATTAGATCTTGGCTTTCCCGTTCGCATCCGTAGAATTTTTTTGATTTATTATGCTGCAAAACCCTTCAATAAATCCATGAGTTTTAATTCTTATTGATTTATAATATTAAAGAAACTTTTATATATATTGATCCTTCATTAATATTTGATACATGAAGTTTTGAGTAATTAATATGGTTAATTATTCTCATAAATTTAAGAAATAGCAATGTAGATATTTTATTATATCTAACATAGAAGTTAGGGTTTGAATTGCAAATGCTTACCCTTGGGTTTAGGGTTCTTAATATACTTATATTCTTCTGTTGATGTGAATAAAGATTAATGGCTAAGACAGATTGTTTTTATGTTTGTGATCTTGAATGATATCACCATTTAAATTAAAATAGTGGGATTGTTTTCTAGGCTAACTTATGAGACAGAATTGATAAAGATAGTTCTTAAGCACTTTGGATAATGATGGTTGAGAATGTCCAAGATGTGCTGAAGTGATTTGATGTAGGAAATTATTCCTATCAACCATTGTGGAAACAAGATGATTGATCCAACAGATGGGATGGATGTTAAGCTTGATTATAGATTTAGGGTTTAGTGTTTACCAAGAATTCCTATCTTCCATACTTCATAATTCTGGACTTCTAATTAAGGAATTCCTTTCCTAGATATTCTACTTCTTAATATCCATCATCATGTGCTAACATGATGAGCTTTGCTTTACAGAATCTTCTTATCCACCCTTTATTCTTCTAAATCCATTTATAAATGCAATGAGCTTAAGACTAAAGCTTTTATAATCTTCTCATATCTATACTTGGTTATATCAAACTATTATACTACTAATAATCTCCAATCCAACAAGTAGTTACTTATAACTCCATTCATACTCTTCCTTAAACATCCATCTCCAGCATTACTCTAATAAATTTATATATATATATATGTATCAAATCCTACTTCACCTCAACTGTTTAATATTTCCCAAGAGGAAACTGCTACTTTTATAATCTAATGTTGCTCTAACATCATCATAATCATACTATCTTATATTTACTTCACTCTAGTATCTTATACTCCAACCTCACATTATATTAATATGGCTTGTCATGGCTAACCTAGAACAACATTGCTATACTAGGGTTCAATCATGTTCTATTCACCAATGTCACTTATAGATGATCTAAGCATTCAATCTTGGTGAGTAAAGCATGATCATTATAATCCTTTGATCATATATGGTTTAGGTTTCCAGTTGGCTAATCAAGGCTTTCATCCATACAACATTACAGTTGTATTAAAATTATCTTCTCAGTGAATCTATCCGACTAAGAAATATTATTCATTTACTATACCTACTTTATTGAGTAGGATTACTCATTGGTAACTATCTTCAATGTTCATCCTTATAATCCTATTTGTTAACATATAATTATATCTTCTACATAACTCTTCTATCTATTCAGGAGTGAGTTAACTCCATCAAGTATTATAATAATTTCATTCTCTTCCAACACTCCCATCCTATTAGTTGATATTTAAATCTATCATTACCACTTACCTCTTCTTACTTATTTCTTTATAGGCCTTACGTGAATGCTATAATATGGTCGAGAGTTGATAGATCAAGAATTGATAGATTAATAATTGATGAATCAATGGTTGATTAATCAACATTGATGAACAACAGATAGAAAGATAGGGTTCATTAGAGATGATAAAGATTGATATGGAAAGAAAGATATATGGTGGATGATCTTGACTTGGTTTCTTTAGTACTCAATATCACTAAAGAGTTAAGATTGTATTACTATGATGTTCATGGTATAAATAGTTGAGATTTAAGATTTAGTTGTTAGATTCCTATTACTTAAGTTATATTTATAACTTGGTATTCATGAGTTGTTGTAATGAATACTATGATATGATCACCTAAGGATCAAATATAATCCATTAAATAATGAATTAGGGTTTAACTTTTATTACATTTGATCTACCCTTAGATCAAATCTCCCTTACCCAAAATAAGGTTTTAGCAAAGGTCATATTGAAACTTATCGCAGTCAACTTGATGATCTACTTCAATTCCATCAAGTTGAGAGAAGATTCAAACACTTTGACAGGTTTTTTATTTAAAAGCGCGAAAATTATAGGGATTTTCTATGCATGAATGCAATGCACACATCTGGGTTCATCTTATTTCTAAGCTCTAATGCTGGGATGTTACAGACTCTCCCCCTTAAAATAAACTTCGTCCTTGAAGTTCGTATACTCTCACGTTTCGGAGTAAGGAATCGTCTTGCAATGATTACGATATGTCTCAACTCCATGGTAACCTCAATGTGAATAATGGTAATATCCCGTATCCAAATATTTTCCTTGAATCCTCATCATACTTGGCAATTTTAATCCTGTTGTCTCCAATACCCAAAGTTCCTTTTTCTTTAATCCCTTAGGGATATTTCCTTATTATAAACTCCTTAATTTGGGGTCTCTTCTTTAGTTCCTTATCCTAATCCAACTCCTTCACTTGATCATCGAATTTCCTTACTATATTATGCAAGGTCTAGAAAGTTTCACTAAAACGGGGTTTTAAATTTTATTAAACCATAACAATGGTCAAAAGACTAACTTTTGATTTGTTATTGTATGGTTCATACTGGTGATCCTTACAGAGTTTGGATTTGAACTCGTTTAGTCCATACCCATTGGAATTTCTTGTTTCTCTACACATATCCAATTGGATATGTTTTATTCCCTCTTAAGGGTCATTTAAGAGTTGTTTCTTTTAGAATTAGTCTATTAGGACTATTCTATTTTATTACTTCAAGCTTTTATTTTTGCAGGCTTTGAATAATATTTTATTATCACCCGAAGTACTTCTTTAACTTCCATTGATTAACTACCTTAAGGTTTGAGTACTACTCTCTTGAAATAAACTTCTATATTTCATCCAGACTTAGTTCTAAGAGTACTTTTATAATAATGACTTTATTTTACCCTTCTGAAAATAAGGCTTAATGTTGGCATAGGTTAGTATTTCCTCTCCAACCTTTACTTGGAAAGTCAGATAACAACACTTCCACAACTTGTTTACTCTCCCCCTTAGGGTTTACTAATGGTCTCTAAACTGTCTATATAGTAATCATTGGCTTTATAACTAGGATGTAGGTCTTTGTCTAGCTTATTTTCTACCTAGTTGGGTTCTCATGAAAGATTATACGGTGTATCCACACATTTGTGGATCCCGAAGTGAATCTTTCAGCATTATTTGTCTTACTTACTATTTGGACATTTTCACTTTGATAGGTCAATTTTCGCGAAGAGTCTCGAAAGACGATCGCATAAAATTTTATACTCCTTTAGATCTTACTTAGCTTAGGCCAAGTTTTATGCTCTTTATGCAAATTTTAAGATGATCTGGTTAACTATGTCAACCAACACCGGCTACGGACATGATACCAACTGTGGATCAAATACCGGCTGCGGATCATCCTAGGTTGTAGGTATTACCCTACGGCTTCCAACGTACCACTGGCATTCTCTCTGAATTGTCAGAGCTTGAATACCATTTTGGTTCCAAAGCTTCTTCTTTATACTAATTCATGATGCTTTCATGAACTGGGTACTACTACTTCATTAATTCTTAGCAATATCACCTACTTTGATTTGACCTTAAGTTCATCACTTCTTGTTGCTCCTTATACTTCCTACATTAATCTTCCTTCTCATAGCTGGCTAAGAATGATCTGAGCTTGATCCATCCTCCAAATTGAGTTGATAATCCTTACACTTGGCTTCTTTCTTCATGTAAGTCTTCATCTTGGTCTTTGAAAATCGTCACTCCCTTACACGAATTCTCATTCCTATCTAGGTCTATAACATCAAGTAATAACTGGATGTTGCAACATGCATTTGCACACCAAGTCAAACTTTATGTACAGATCTAGTCAATCAAGAAGATCCAAGAAAAAAAAATTCAAATGTGGTACATATGACACACAATATTCTAAGCCCACAATATAGTAGTTGAGTATAATATCTCTAGAATTCAGGCTTAGTTGTGTAGTATATGACACCTCCTCATATAGGTTTACATTGTGATACTTAGCACATAGAGTCAAACTAATCTTTATCTCAATATTTACCCAATTGCTCAAGTGCAACAGAATAATCTTAAGCAAAGTGGTCTAATTTTGGTGTTTATTACCTTTGGTCCCTCATTTGGAATGGCTACCTATGGCCAACCTCTCATTATTTAGTAAACTAACCTCACATGATCACTCCAAATGACTAATAAATTTCTATTGAACCCCTAAAATTGAAGTTTATCACTATTTTATGACACCTTTGACTTCTATCATATTTCTACCATGGTATTTTCATACTTCTACTCCAAGATAATTAACTAATTACTTATCATATTTATACCGACATCATGGTTTCAGAGCTAATCTCACCATGATCTTGTTATGTTTTACCTATACATCATGATTTAAGAGTTAATCTAGCCATGATGACTTTACTTCTTACTACACTATTATTAAGTCATAACATAACTGCACTTCATCACATAGAATTCTCAAGTGAATCCCACATGTTTACTACTCATTACATCAAAATTAATCATAATGATATTCATCATGTTGTCTTTGGTTACCAATTAACAATAAGATTGTACTGCTCTTACCTAAATTCTAGGGTTAAGCTATATTATTAGAACTACTTCAATTGATGACTTGCAATTTCCTACAGTATCTTGGTGGTTTATGTCTCCATCGGAAGACACTAAAGAACACTATACTTGAGAAAATATAAAATAATTAATCCTAAGAAAGAATGACTTAAGCATCTGACTTAGGTGTGACAAGGTCATCCTCAAGTGGATACTCATCACAAGTCATATAAATATTTGGTTTACATAAGATGGCTCCTATAGTCACTATCCAACCTACAGATCTTCCTAAAAGGGTTTTAATCCTAAGGTCAAAGCATATGCTCTGATACCAACTGCGGTGACCCAGAATACCACTACATGATGTAGTACACTATAGTCGTTGACATAATACTAATGAAACACCGTTCACTAGTATTACAACCCTTAGAGTGGTACAACAGAACCACAACAGGTCCAAGACATGACTATAGGTTACAACTCAACTCTTTACACAAGATCCAGAGAACACTCTAGGTTAAAGAGAGAGAAAGAATATTCTTACAAAGAAGAATCAGAGATAACAACTCAAAAACTATCATACTATTAAGACTAGTATTTTAACCAATGGTCTGGAATTACTGCTATTGCAATACACTACAGAAATAGGTTATATGGCTAGAGACTATATTCCTATCTAGTCAGAAACTTCGTCTTCACTTGAGTTGATGTATATGTTGACTTCCTTGACTTTATTGAAGAGCTCGAGCTTTTGATGATGATTCCTGGAGCATAACTTGATGTAGACGTCGCCTGTAATAGCTTTAGAACCTAGCAAGGGTGAAGAAGATACTTTGAGTACGAGCGTACTCAGCAAGTTCACTAGAAAAGGAGTGTTTCATGCACTATATCTATAGCCACAAACCGTAGGTCGTAGGCAATACAAGTTTTCGTAACCATTTCTTCAAAGGTTGCTTTTATTCCGAAAAGCTATGTCCGTCAGCCTTCACGGGTTTATCAAAACTTTCATGGAGTTCCTTTCCCACCGCGTTCGCAGCTCCTTCCTAGAACAGGGAGTAACAAGTTACAGTTCTTACACTCTGCAGAGGTGCGTTACTTTACCTATGAGAGATCTTAGCTTTGTTGCACATTCGGGCCACGAACCCGTTCACACTTCCTTGGTGTGAGGCCCATACTAAGACCCAAGCCAATCACTGCCTTCTCCGCGACCCCGCATGTCTCCTTGGTGTACGCGAGCCCACCTATTGAATTACGACAATTGGCAATACGGGCCGTTAAGATGCCGGAACTATCGTGGGACGTTGAGGGCTCCCACCCATATGCTGCATATCCTCTATGAATTACCATTTAATATGCATGCTACGAGTGATAACAGCCACGACCCGCACATCCGTCTCCATGCGAGAGGGAAAAGATACAGCTGACTTCTTCGTCCCATTCCAAATATCATGGTTAACGTGTGATATACGGCGCAAGAATCACTGGCGACATTGGTTGTTAAGTCCTAGATAATATGTTCCTTTACCACCGGAACTCTTATACTAGGTTATTACCTCATGGTAAATAACCTATAATCATATTATTATGAAAATAGTGTTTTCTGACCTTTTTCAAATGCAGGTGATAACAACACTGGATTTGCAAAATACTTTACAGAAAATAATCAAAGGACATGAGCAAGTGTGAACTTGCCTTTTGTGATTGCAAGATTATGCACTCACGGTCTTCGAGACAATATAAGATCCAATATCTGAAATTAGCATCATTGGTCCGGTAAGGACTAATGTTTAAAGAAGCAATATGCTCTTAGGCATAAGTAATGTGATGCACTTTATAAACACGAATCCCGGAGATAGCGTTGTTCTAGGGTTTAGATACTGGAAATGGTTTCTTTAGAATGTGTTGTCCTTTTAGATAAGTTTCACACTTGTGGTTCTTATTAGGGCTTGTGATTGTGTGTGAACAACACATATCTATATAACAATAAGGTACACACATATGGAATGCTACTCGAAGACTACTTATATAATAATTGTTTATATTCAAATTTACTTTACAAGTAGTGTCACTTATAAAGAACTTTAAGTGTTATTAATCCTAAATATATAAGTAAAGTATAAAGTAAGGTGTTTACTATTAATTGTCATATGTTGACTGAAGTGGCAAAACGAATAAATTTTGAAGTAAAGATTCCTTTATTAAGGTTTAAACAATTCTTGTGGCTAATCAGAGGTGGTTGATGTTGTTTGTGCTTGCTAGAACAGTTTGGATTTGAGATGCTTTATAACTTAATTATAACAGACCAAAGTTAACTATAAAGTATATAATAAAGTTTTTAGCATTATACTTAAATTCTGGTAGACTAAAGTTAACTTTGAAACATAGGTTGACTTTAGGTGTAATGCTTATTATACTTGTACCTTTTTCACTTCATAATGTTTCTTTAAAGTTACTGAAGAATGGTATTACTTTTATTTGGTAGTGGTTTCTTTACATTATAAATGTATAAAGGGATTTATCTCCCTATAAGGGTGTGGTTAAGGTTTGTGAATAAGTAAACAATATTATTTACTACTTATGAACTCACTATAGTGTTTTGATTTGTTTATAAACTTGTGGTTAAATTAAAGGAATGGGTTTTATCTCATTACAAATTATTCTTGGAGATTTTATATTGAATAAGAATCTTTTTAGAAAATAATCTTCACTTATGGTTGAATGATAATTTAATAAAATTGCATTTTTAAAATGTGTTGAACCATTTTGACTTCATAATATTAGTACTTAAGACTAATACTATTTATTAGATTTAATTGGTTAATTTAAGAAATATTAACAAATTTTATTTGACATTATATGAATTATTAACTAAAGAAATATGTTTAAATTCAAGTTATTAAAGTGTTTAACATTTTATTTTACTTAAAAGTGGAATATTATATTTTTAAAATGTAGGTATTATTTTTGTTATCATTTTGGGATATTACACTTATTTTTGTGACTTAAAAATAATAAGATATGATTTTTATAATACTTATTACTTTATAAAGACTTAATAAATAACAAATATTTAATTAAGTGGAATAATAATGCATGATTATAGTTTTAAATTATAATTCGTATTTTCCTAAGATTTTTTGGTATTTTATTTATATTTTTAACATTTACCATTATTAAAATATGAATTATCAAAGTTTTATTACTTATAAAACTTTTATTAAATAATATTTATTTAAATAATCATCATAATAATATTTGATAATAGTTTTAGTTTGTAGATTTTATTTTTCTGAAAATTTTCATATATTAAACATATTTTTCTGAATTACAAAACAAAAGTTACTGATTTTATAAGATTGAATCATTTTATGAATGTTTAATTAAATAACTAAATGTGTTTATTAGGTAATGTTGATGTCAGCATGAAGTGAAGGTTTTTTCTCACCAGAGCCAATTATACCCCAGTCACTGACTGGTGGGACTTCGCCATGTCATATCTCAGGTTTTTATTTATTACAGAAATGAATAACTCAATTTATGAAATGATAAAATGATATATGACATCAACGTGATGTCACGCTGACATCATCCAAGGAATGATCCTCAGATCAAGGTTTGATCCTCGAATTGGGAGCATGCAGGCACGCGGGGGTGGTCTTGTTCGAATCAGTGGGATGCGGAAAGCCGAATAGTGGCGGCGCCGCCCCTGTTTGGTCGCCGGAACTTGCTCCACGACAAGCAAACACGACGGCGGTCAAAGGTTCACGGCGGAATGGCAAACGACGGCAAGATAGAAGGATTTAAGGGATGCTGGAGTACAGCAAGCTCACCCTGATGGTGTAGGGATGGTTAGCAAGCTCGGGGAAGCTTGGAGACGGCGACATGGTCGACGGCGAACAGCTTCCAGAGCGGAGAGGAAACGGACGGCGTCGTCGGTAGGAACCTCGTGGGGACAATTCCTTCAAGGAGAAGGACCAGCACGACGAGGCGAATCTCCTAGGGTGCTTATCTGGGCGAGAGGAGGTCCAGAACGCCGAGGCTCGCCGATGACAGAGACGCTAGGGTTTCAGAAACGATGAACTTGCGAGAAATTGAGAGGAGGAATGATGTCTTCGGCCTTATCCACAGCGGCTTCGAGACTTTGTAGGCGTCGAGGCGACGACACGGATCTTGGCGCTCGTCGGCCACGAGGGTGCGATCACCGAGCTGCTTGTAGCATCAGAAGGTCGACAACGACGCGGGGAAGACGATGAATCGGAATGGGCTTGTCTTGGGCTGCAACTGGGCTAGGTGGGCCATAGCAGAAGGAAAGAGGTAGCCGACTGCTGCTGCTTGTGGGCGACGGATAAGGAGGATGAATATGGGCCACGAGCCAGAAACAAATCCCTTTGTTTTTTCCTTGATCCATTTATTTTTCTATATTCTGTTTTGTATTTTTACCTTTATTTTAAGATTTGTATTTTACTTATTTGTTTGAAATTTTCTATAGAATTTTATCTGCTAGATAATTACAGCAAATCCTAAAATGTATTCAAAGTCATTTTGTGAGTTTTTATTGTATAATTATTATTTATTTATTTTCTTTATATATATTCTTTTTTCATTTAGTATTTGTAAAGACTTTAAATATGAATTTTTAATTTATCTAATATTCATAAACTTATTAAAGAATATATTACTATAAATCCATGATTTTTAATTCTTATTGATTTATAATATTAAAGAAACTTTTGTATATATTGATCCTTCATTAATATTTGATACATGAAGTTTTGAGTAATTAATATGGTTAATATTATTCTCATAAATTTAAGAAATAACAATGTAGATATTTTATTATATCTAACATAGAAGTTAGGGTTCGAATTGCAAATTCTTACCCTAGGGTTTAGGGTTCTTAATATACTTATATTCTTCTGTTGATGTGAATAAAGATTAATGGCTAAGACAGATTGTTTTTATGTTTGTGATCTTGAATGATATCACCATTTAAATTAAAATAGTGCGATTGTCTTCTAGGCTAACTTATGAGACATAATTGATAAACATAGTTCTTAAGCACTTAGGATAATGATGGTTGAGAATGTCCAAGATGTGGTGAAGTGATTTGATGTAGGAAATTATTCCTATCAACCATTGTGGAAACAAGATGATTGATCCAACAGATGGGATGGATGTTAAGCTTGATTATAGATTTAGGGTTTAGTGTTTACCAAGAATTCCTATCTTCCATACTTCATAATTCTGGACTTCTAATTAAGGAATTCCTTTCCTAGATATTCTACTTCTTCATATCCATCATCACGTGCTAACATGATGAGCTTTGCTTTGTAGAATCTTCTTATCCACCCTTTATTCTTCTAAATCTATTTATAAATGCAATGAGCTTAAGACTAAAGCTTTCATAATCTTCTGATATCTATACTTGGTTATATCAAACTATTCTACTACTAATAATCTCCAATCCAACAAGTAGTTACTTATAACTCCATTCATACTCTTCCTTAAACATCCATCTCCAACGTTACTCTAATAAATTTATATATATATGTATCAAATTCTACTTCACCTCAAGTGTTTAATATTTCCCAAGAGTAAACTGCTACTTTTATAATCTAATGTTGCTCTAACATCGTCATAATCATACTATCTTATATTTAGTTCACTCTAGTATCTTATACTCCAACCTCACATTATATTAATATGGCTTGTCATGGCTAACCTAGAATAACATTGCTATACTAGGGTTCAATCGTGTTCTATTCACCAATGTCACTTATACATGATCTAAGCATTCAATCTTGGTGAGTAAAACATGATCATTATAATCCTTTGATCATATATGGCTTAGGTTTCCAGTTGGGTAATCAAGGCTTTCATCCATACAACATTACAGTTGTATTAAAATTATCTTCTCAGTGAATCTATCTGACTAAGAAATATTATTCATTTACTATACCTACTTTATTCAATAGGATTACTCATTGGTAACTATCTTCAATGTTCATCCTTATAATCCTATTTGTTAACATATAATTATATCTTCTACATAACTCTTCTATCTATTCAGGAGTGAGTTAACTCCATCAAGTATTATAATAATTTCATTCTCTTCCAACACTCCCATCCTATTACTTGATATTTAAATCTATCATTACCACTTACCTCTTCTTACTTATTTATTTATAGGCCTTAAGTGAATGCTATGATATGGTCAAGAGTTGATAGATCAAGAATTGATAGATTAATAATTGGTGAATCAATGGTTGATTACTCAACATTGATGAACAAAAGATATAAATATAGGGTGCATTAGAGATGATAAAGATTGATATGGTGGATGATCTTGACTTGGTTTCTTTCCTACTCAATATCACTAAAGAGTTAAGATTGTATTACTATGATGTTCATGGTATAAATAGTTGAGATTTAAGATTTAGTTGTTAGATTCCTATTACTTAAGTTATATTTATAACTTGGTATTCATGAGTTGTTGTAATGAATACTATGATATGATCACCTAAGGATCAAATATAAACCATTAAGTAATGAATTAGGGTTTAACTTTTATTACATTTGATCTACCCTTAGATCAAATCTCCCTTACCCAAAATAAGGTTTTAGCAAAGGTCATATTGAAACTTATCGCAGTCAACGTGATGATCTACTTCAATTCCATCAAGTTGAGAGAAGCTTCAAACACTTTGACAGGTTTTTTATTTAAAAGTGCAAAAATTATTCGGATTTTCTATGCATGAATGCAATGCACACATCTGGGTTCAGCTTATTTCTAAGCTCTAATGTTGGGATGTTACACTGCTGAGAACCACAAGCCACAAGACGCGCTTTATACCGCTCAAGAGATCCATCAGAGCGGGTCTTAATTTTATAGACCCACTTACACGTGATAGGATGAACACCGGGAGGGAGAGAAACAAGATCCTAGGTGCCAGTGCGCTCAAGCGCAGCAATCTCCTCAGCCATGGCCAGCTGCCATTCAGGATGATGCTCAGCATCCCGATAAGAAGTCGGCTCGGAGGCAACAGAAAGACCATACTGACTAGGAGAGTAACGGTTGGGGGCACGACGCGGACGAACATGACGAGTAGAGGGAAGCTCATTAGAGGAAGACGACTCATGAGATGACGATGAAGAAGGAATAGCAGAGGAAGGCTCCGGAGAACAAGGAGAACTAGGGGAACTAGACGGAGCAGAGGAGGATTGTGTCAAAGAAGAGACATTAGGGAGAGTGGGTCCTGAAGAAGACGCAATAGGAGTAGAAGGAGGTGTGTCAGGAAAAAGAAGAAAAGAGATATCTTCCACCGGGTAGGTACCAGCGGTGGGACGAGGATAGAAAGGGCGTGTCTCATCAAAAGTAACGTCGCGAGCGATACGCATCCGACGACCAACGGGGTCCCAACAGCGATAGTCCTTATGCTCATCACTGTATCCAAGGAAGACACACTCAACAGACTGAGCGGTCAGTTTGGTGCGTTCGCGAGGGGCAAGGAGAACATAGCAAACACAACCAAACAAGCGAAGCATGGAGTAGTCTGGAGAATGACCAGATAGGCGCTCAAGAGGGATACCACCCTGCAGAGCGGCAGAAGGCTGAATATTGATGAGGTAAGCCAACGTAGCGATAGCCTCAGCCCAGAAATGCGGTGGAAGGGAAGAAGCAATCATCATGGCACGAGTGGTCTCAAGAAGATGGCGGTGCTTACGCTCAACAACGCCATTCTGGGCATGTGCGCCGGGACAGGAGAACTGAGCGAGGGTACCTTGCTCAGCAAGAACACCTCGCAACATCTAGGAGATATACTCACCAGCAGAATCAACACGAAACACACGAATGGGTGTAGAATATTGAGTATGGACCATGGCCGCAAAACGCTGATATATGGAGAGAACTTCACTGTGAGAGCGCATAAAATACAACCAAGTGTACCGAGAAAAATCATCTATGAATAAAATATAGTAGCGATGGCCCCCTTTCGAAGCAAAAGGAGCCGGACCCCAAACATCGGAATGAACTAAATCAAAAGGTCGCTGAGATACAGACGCGCTAGTAGGATAGGGAAGGTGAATCTGTTTGCCCAACCTACAGCCCTGACAATGTAAAGACCCATCTTCTGAGACAGACCCTAGAAGACCACGATGAACTAATGACGACAGGCGAGAGTCACAAAGGTGACCAAGACGATGATGCCACTTCTGAAAAGAGCTGTTAGCAGAGGCGACGACCGGAGAAGAACTGGCAAATGAAGTGGCAGCGGAAGGAACACGAAGCCAGTCGAACTCCCAAAGTCCCGAAGACTCACGGCTGCGAGGGCCAGCTCCAACCAGGGCCTATGTGCGACGATCCTAGACAACAGAAGAATCAGCATCAAGAATGACATGACAACCAGAGTCAGTAAGATGGCTAGCAGAGAACAGATTCATCTTAAGCCGAGGAACATGAGAAATATCAGGGACAAAAAAAGAAGAAGTAGAAAGGGTGCCCCTACTAGAAACAGGAAGAAAGGTACCATTGGCCGTGAGAACACGAATAGGAGAAGTGAGAGAACGAATAGCAGACAGAAGAGAAGACTCAGAGGTCATGTGAAAAGAAGCTCCAGAATCCAGATACCACGGGACGTACCTGACTATGTAGGAGGTGGTGGTCGCGTAGTGCCTGAAGAATCAGTCACAGAACCAGCAGTGCCCGTCGAAGAAGAGCCTATAGCAGCAAGCAGACCGCGAAGACTCCTGATAATGTCCTGATCAGAGAGAGCAACTGCTGATGATCCAGAAGGAGCAGACTGCACACGAGCCTGGTGCTGCTGACGTAAACTGGGATCCCGTGTATAAAAGGTGGCCCAAGTATGGCCATCCTTTCTATAGTAAGTGCAGTGACGAAGAGATCCACGGCGACCCTGACCACGAGACTACTAGTGCTGACTCTGACCCTCGTGCTGACTCTGACCCTGACCTGGAGGAGTGGGTAGTATCGGCAGCGGCACAGAGGACCGCGGCTGAGTCGAGGGAGCAGACGGCAGAGGAGGACCACGAGTAGCAAGCACAGATGAAACCTCAAGAATAACAGTACCACGGAGATGAGTCTCCTCATCCCGAAGCTCATACAGCACCTCAGAGAGTGGAACACGACCACGGGCATTCAACTGAGCGCGTCGGGGCTCGAACTCCTTGCGGAGGCGAGACAGAAACTCATAGATGCGATGGAACTCCAAATCCGAGCGCAGAATCTAGCAGCACGGGCATGTGCCGCAAACAGCAGTACGGAGAGAATCAAGCTGACGCCAGATAACAGCACTCTGAGTATAAAACTCATCAATAGTGATATCACCCTGCTGAAGAGCATGCTCCTGGAGAACCATAGACAGGTAAAGAGCATCCCCAGACGGCTGATAGTGCTGACGAAGATGTGCCCACTGAGCAGCAACAGTAGGAAGACTCATGAACTCAGCAGCAAACTGGGGCAGAACATTGGAGGTGAGAACAGCAGCATCACGAGCATCCTCATCTACCCACTGAGTGTAGGCGGTCAGATCGAGGCGATAGGTCTCGAGATCAGCAGAGTACTATTTGAGCTTCAGCTCATATGCAGCAACAACACTATCATCGGCACTCTTAGCAGCATCCTTGGCCTCCTGAGAAGCATCAGCACCGAGAACAATGGGCGGCGGCGGAAGAGGAGCCACAGGAGTAGTGGGGCAAGGCGGACAGGAGACCTCGCCGGAGAGCACACCCCATAGACGGAGACCGCGCATGTGAACGCGCATAAAGGAAGCGAAATCAGGATAATTCACGCCATCGAAGATCACCGGGCAGCGAGGAATCGCAACATAGCCCGATGCAGAAGACATCTCTCTCTCTCACTCTCTCACTTTTTTTCTTTTTTTCGAAGTCAACGTCGATCTCAGATCAGATTTGATCTAGACGAGGCCCGACGAAACAATCGGGCTATGCGCCGACTTGAGGCAGACGGTAGAAGACGGTAAGGTGGGGGGGCTGGGGCTGGCGGCGGGACCGAAGATCTGGGCGGTCGGCGGTGGCCCGTCCGGCAGCTGTCGGTGTAGAGGCGGGCGGCGACAGCCGATGTAGAGTCAGGCGGCGGCGGCGAAGATCTGGGCGGGCGGCGGCGGCCCGTCCGACGGCGGTCGGTGTAGAGGCGGGCGGCGGCGGATGATGTAGAGGCAGGCGGCGGCGGCGCGACCCAAGTTGGGGGAGGCGCGGCCAGGGAAGGAGTGGACGGAGACGAGGAAGATCGACGGTGGCAACCGGCGGCAGCGACATCGGCAAAACCGGCGACGACAGGGACGGTGGCGGCTGTGACGAGGTTGCAAAAAAGAGGCTAAACTAGCTCTGATACCATGTTAGGAATATGCAACTTGTATTCCTCAGGGGGTCAAAGGCCACAATATATACTACATGTATAGGTGGAAATATGCAGGAAAACCCCCTAACAAGTGGGGACATACAATATAAAAATATATATCTAACAAGGTGTACCCAAGCCTCTTCGCTATTTGTTTCGATCTATCGCTTCGCGTATCTGCCGTGGCTCTAGAAGGAACATGGAACATCTCGTTCCGTCGTACCTTTGGCCTGGAAGAAACTGAAGCTTGGAGGGAACTTAGGGCGGAGCTCCCGGTTACCTTGGCTGACGATCCCGATAGTATGACTTGGAGTCTTACCCCGTCCGGGTCCTTCTCGGTTAGCTCGGCCTATCGGGCCCTTTTTGGCCGAGCGGACCTCCCGTGGACCAAGCCTCTCTGGAAGGCCCCGCTTCTGCTAAAAACCAAGATTTTTGTTTGGTAGTTACTTCGCGACCGACTCCCCTCGAGGGTGGAGGTGTCCAAGAGACATGGGCCGGGGGACGGGCTATGTCCATTGTGTGGGATCCCCGAAACGGGAACCCACATAATGTTTGCATGTCTCGCCGCTCGGTTTCTCTGGAACTTCACCAGAGATGCGTTGGGCCCGGACTGGCAGGCCCACGATCTTGGTGAGTTCCTAGAGACCCAAGCTTACCGGATTGGAAAGGGCCGCCGCCTTTTCTGGCTAGTGTTTGTTGCGATGTTCTCTGGAATATCCGGAATAAGATGATTATTTAGAAGATTCTCCCTCGGCTTGCCACTGAATCAGTTTTCCACTTTCTGGACTCTCTGCAGCTATGGTTGTGTAGACAGCGGGACAAGGCGAGGCTGAACGTGACTCTTCGGCGTCTCTTGGAGGCAGCTCGGCGTCTCCCCCCTAGTCTGCCTTCGCTTTTTTCTTTTCGTTGTGTCCTCGCTTGACGAGGTGGTCGCTTTCTCTTCTGTTGGGTCGTCTTGTGCTGTGGCCCCAGCATGTGTTGTGTGGATAGTTCAAACCTTGTTACTTGTTGTTGACGATTGCTTTATTTATAAAGTGGAGCGAAATAGTGTAATGAGATGCAGTCAGTTGCGCAGGGGTACTAATTTGCTTATTCCGAAGACGCATTGGGACAGGGACGGGACGTGGATTCACCTCTCAGTTGACGGGAATGGTGTTCTTGGATGGACGGGTGCCGCTGGCTGGCATGCCGAGGTTCATGTAGTAGTAGGATTCGTCCCGGTATTCTTGGCCACAACTGGGCAAGCCATGCTGGGCTTTTTACTGTTGCACGACGACCGGGAGTTCCCCTGTACTGGAGTCCAAATAACAGTGCGCCGACTCCAGCGTGACGATGCTTTCGGCTTTCCCATGGCATCTCGCTTGTCAAAATTTCCCATGGCATCTCGCTTGTCAACCGACAGGCAGGCTGCGCTGGCACCACGCTTTTTTCCTTTTCTTTTTTCTTTTCCCTTTTTTCTATTCCTTTTTGCGTAATGGATTTTGGGGGCATAATGTAAAATGTATGCTAATTGGGACTGATACCTTATGTTTCCTAAAAAAAAAATCTTTAGAATGGTTTAGCGAGCACTCCGAAGAATTCAGTCATCGAATATTTGCCTCGCTTTATAAATAAAGCAAAAACGTGATACAAGAGTTCGAAAGAACGAAAATGGTGGGCCAACAACTACAACGAGTCAAAAAAGGAAAAAATATGAAAAAAACTGAAGGATCGACAAAACCAGGATAACCCGGCACCGAATTTATCCCACCTCGCTCCTGGTACATCAAATCGCCCAGTACCAAACAACACCTTCAATAAGGGGGTGTCGTCGATACGGCGCTGCTGTCTGGACCAACGAAATGGACCTAGGGTTTGCCCAGATACTCGAAGTAGAGTGAATTGGGAATATCCGCAACCCCCTCTAGGAAGAAAGGACGCTCCCCGAAGGCGGCAGCGTGCTGGAGTCGGACGGATCGACCGACAAGGTTTTCTCCCTAACCCTATCCATAAACAACCCCGGGCGATTCGAAGCACCCCCACTAAGCTCGCCGCCCACTAACTCGCGCCAACACAGTCTTGACGTCACCATCGTCATCATCGCATCGTGCACGCCGGCAAGCATCCCGCAAGACAGAGGCACGGGACATAGCTCGCGTTGGGGATGACAGAAGTACTACAACCAATAGGAGGAACCCGCTGCGGTGACCCAGCATACCACTGCATGTGTATTACACTATAGTCGTTGACATGACATCCACAGAACACCGTTCCGTAAATATCACATCCCTCGGAGTGGTACAACGGAAACATTGCGGGTCCATATTACAAAGGTACCCACATTATTATTATTACAATACCGGAAGTTCAAGACTTCCAAAAGATCCAACTTACAAACCAAAATATAAGATGTTCAGCGGAAATTTAAAAGTAACAACTCCGACTAGGAGTGGGGCTCAACAGCTTATTCTATAGAGTTCATGTTGCTCGGCTCCGATGGTACCTAGTTGGTCTCGTTCTTATCGACACCGTAGCGGATCTCGTAATCCACGCCTTCAACTCCTCCGGATAGATCAGGTTCCTCGTAGAACACATCTTCTTGGCATTCAGCTGCATACATTGGCATGTCTTCGAGATCCTCAGAGTCTAAGCAAGGGATCAAAGGAAAGAATGAGTAACAGCGTTACCAACAAGTTCACTATATGCAAGGTGGGAAGTTTGATGCCCTAACTACCACCTCCGATTATAAATCCTTAGCACTATGCAGTTTTTGTAAATCTTTCTTCAAAGATTGATTTTATTCTGAAAAACTATGACAATCAGCCTTCACAGGTTGACTAGAACTTTCATGGAGTTCCTTTCCTGCCGCGTTCGTAGCTCCTTCCCGGAACAGGGAGTAACAAGTTACAGTTCTTACACTCTGCAGAGGTGCGTTACTTTACCCATGAGAGATCAACTCCTTGTTGCATATTCGGGCGTACTTTCCCGTCCACAATTCCATAATGTGGGGCCCAATAGTTGGTCCAAGCCAATCACTGCCCCTTTCGCGACCCCGCATGCCTCCTTGGTGTACACCATGCCCACATAATGAATTACGGCAATGGTTTGTACAAACCGTTAGATGCCAGAACTATCATGGGACGTTGAGGGTTCCCACCCATATGTTGCATATCCTCTACGAATTACCAATTAATATGCACGCTACGAGGATAACAGCCACGACCTGCGCATCCGTCTTCATGCGAGAGGAAGAAGATACAACTGACTTCTCTGTCCCATTCCAAATCTCATGGCTAACGCGTAATATACGGCGCTAGAATCACTGATGTCAGGGGTTATTAAGTCCCTATTTGATCATCATCGTTGCAATTAGAACTCTAAGTTCTATTGCCCCATTATATCACCACTTAGGATGATATCTATGATTTCTTTATTTATGAAAATATTATTTTCTTTCTTTTATAGCATATATGATAACACACAATTTGCAAATACTTTGATAAAGACTCTTCAAAGGACATGAGCAAGTGTGAACTTGCCTTGTGATGGCAAGGTAGTGAAGTCTGATGCTTGCACTGGACCTTGAGCTTCTAGTTCTACAAAAACATTATTATTGCCCGGTAAGGACAATATTTAAAGAAGCAAAATGTTTATGCAAGTAATGTAATGTATTATTTAAACTTATATGCATTTACCCCAAAAAGTTCCTTTTTAGTAATAAAAGATTTATAAATATTACTTTTTAATATTTTGTAACCTATATTGTATTATTTTATTTTATTTCCCTTTTATTTGACTTTTATTGATTGGAATTATTAATTATACCTTTATTTTATTACTAAATATTTATTTAGTATTTTTCAAAAATACTATACTATTAGTAAATAATGAAAGTGATTTTTATTTATTTTTATCACCTTTCATTAATTTTGTAAAATTCCATAAGGAATATTTAAATTACAAAATTCTTATAAAAATTTGAATGTTCAAAATTTGATATGTTATTTTATTTGGACAGAATGGATTAATGTGAATCCAAAAATATTTTATTTATAATTTTTGGACTATTATTTTATTTTCTAGAATTTTATTAAGTCCAGGGGTATTTTGGTCTTTTTCTTTTTAATAAAACAGGCCTGAAATTGTTTTTGGGCTGGTTATTTTTATTGGGCCCTGTTGGCCCACTAGTACTAGACAAAAGAGCCACCCGAAGGGTCTGGCCCAGCTCGGCCCATTCCTCACTGCCTCTCTCTCTCGCGAGTTCATTTTCTCCTCCTCTGACCCCGACCCTGTGGCGGGCGATGCCGCCACCGGCGATTCCCGCCGCCGTCAGCCGTTCTGGTCGCCGCCATGGTGCATTAGGGGGTTGTCGACAGCGCCCCGTTCATTCTATCCAATTGGATTCGAGCCTAGGGCTCTCCTGCGATGGATCGATGTTGTCCCGAACCCTAGGGTTTGGGGATTGGCATGGATTTAAGTGCGGCCGTGGTCGTCATGCATTGAGGTGATGCTCTACACCTCCAGGCGTGATCAGGGTCGTTGCCGTGGCGCCGTGCGGGTTGCAGCGCCCCCTCTGGGGTGCTCCCCGTGCCGCCATGGCCGTCGGCCCCTCTGCTTTCTCTTCTATCCTTCAGCGAGGACCTATGGTGAGTTTGATTCCCCTCTCCTGGTGCTCTCTATGCTTGTTGATTCGATGCTAGATGTTAGCAGTGTTCTCTCTGGCTACTGTCTGATTCAGATTAGGATGATTATCCCTTTAGGGTTCCTGTGATGTGCTTGTTCATGTACTGGAGGAATTGATTCATGTTTAGATGGTCTGTACACATACTGAATGCTTATTGGCCTGAGTCTTGTTGGTTGAACTGATGTATGATGTTTCTGGTGGCTTACTAGATGATTTGATGCTTGGAAATTAATATGTGGGTTGAGATCATCATGATCTCAAACAGTGAAGTGTATTATAGGAATATTCTAGTTATGATTCCTGTTTTTAACAGGAAAATGATTAGTTAGTTGATTTTCTGAATCAAGGATGATTTACTACTTTTCCTGATTCATATTGAATCGTTCTTGTGACACCATCATGTATGGCACACAAGTTTAATTCTAAACCATGGATTTGGTTAGTTTATGCTTGAGACAATCTTGGCTTTGAAAAATAGAGAAGCTCATATCTGAATTCCCTATGACCAATGATGTTGGTCTGAGGCTAAGGGATTCAAATCTTATCTAGTTGGTTCATCTAGATAGTCTTGGTAGTGGTACCAGCTATTCTTTATTGAATCAAATCTTGGAAAAAATTGGTAGTGAGCTTGATCAATCTATGGATCCCAAAGATTTGTTTCTAAGGTGCTACCCTTCCTTTAGGGATGTGTCTAGAAATAGATCATAGGTATATATATGATTGAATTGTAGAATATGGTTTGACAACCAGAGCAAGGATGTTGCTCTGAGCTCTGGTTGAATCTTGGAATGTTGTGATTTGCCTTTAGAGCTTAAAAGAAATCCCTATGATGGATTCACCCCACTTGGGTATTTTCTGAGGGTTTGTTTTATAAAACAACACATGCCTTTCTCTAAATAAGATGATTAGATCATCTGAAGGTTTTATGAAACTCACCACAAAAGCTGATATTTGTGGAGTAAGTTGGTGATAATCTTGATCTGGTTTTGCTGGACTCCTGTGCTTGATCTGGAGCTAGCCTGCTCCTCCTAGCTCCTGGGCTTGGCCTTGCTGTCCACCTGATTCATCCCCCTCCTTATGTCACCATTTTGGTGATGTTTGGGTTAATCTGGTGGTTTGGTTTGGCTGCTGTTCTTGGTTTACTTGCTGTTCACCCTGGCTGTGCTGAGGTGTGGTGTGGTGTAGTGATGCACTGAGGTGCTTCCCCACGACTGTGCTCTGGTTTTGTTTGATCTGGTTGTGCTTATGCAGTCGACAGCACACCCCTGCATGCTTGTGTGTGTGCAGCCCGTGTGCCTGCTATGCACATATGGATAGGTTCAGAAATTTTGATCTTACTGTTACCAATCTACTTTTACCTTGGCTGGTGAACTGATCCCTTTTGGCTGTCATTTGCATTCTGGCTGTGAATTTATGAAAAATGAAATCTTTCATATTGGTGAAACTTGCCCCTCTTTAACATTTCTCAATGATGAGATTGCCAAGTGCACCTCACTGGCATATCTGAGAGAAATATATACTAACACTAATCTTGTTTTATTTCTGTTTAATCTTTGTTTTGCAGGTTCAAAGATAAAGATGAAGATTTAGTTTAGGTTTTAGATATAGGATAGTTAGTAGATGTAATTTTCTTAATCCTTTGTAATTTTTCTTTTTTAGTTCTTGTAATCTTTATTTTATTCAATTGTAATAAAGATTATATCATTATTAATAAAGAACATTCTTATTCTTTATTCTGTTGTAACTTGTTTATGTCTTTATAATACGAAAATAATTTTCATAATTTCTATTGTTTTGAGATTTAAGTTATACTACCAATATCTTAATTAATTTAAGACTCAAATCTTCTATCTAAATATTTTAAATTATTATTCAAACACTTAAGTTTTTTAAATTCAAACCCATTTCAAAACACACATAATTCTTTTAAGATCACATGAAAGTTTTTATATAATCCTGCTTTAAGTCTAAACCTAATTTTAAAGTAAGAAAGAAACATTGATCACTTAAGATTTTATTTAGCGAAAATTTTACCCACTTTTTCACAAATAGATGCATGCAACAATACATAATCCTAAATCTACCCTTTGTTAGGTTCCTAAATGCTCGGATGTTACACCCGCCTCCGTCGCTAAGAGTCAGTCATCGTCCAGATAGGGCAGCAGGGGCACACCAAGCCCAGACGGGCCCGCTGGGCCCCAGGTGGCCCGTAAAGTCCCTGCTGCATTGCTGCGATAGGGCGGCCCCTGTGTCGCTAGCCCCGCCATGCGCTTCGTCATCACCACCATCTCCGTGAGGCATCATAGAGACGGATGCGCGTGGACCGCTGAAGTCCAGATCAGGCCCGATGGGCCTTAATATGAGCTGGGAGGAACCGAAGAGAAACGTCGTGCCCACCGCTGTAGTGCCCCGCCTTGTCGTCTGCGACGTCAACACCAATGGCGTCAACACCAGCGGCGTCAGGAACTCAAAGGAGGACGCACCGGCCCGCCGGAGCCTAGATCGGTCCCGAGGGGCCCGGATCTAGGCCGGGAAGACCGACGCCAAACATGTCCGGCATTGGAGCCCCGTCGTGCTGTCGCTACACCGCCGCCAGGCCTCAGCGCCGCTGCCAAACGCCACCTGGAAGAAGTCCGGACCGCAGCTTTCCAAGGATCACTGTCGCTGGAGAGGAGGGCTGGCCTCGATAGCCTCCAATGGTGCGGGAGATGTCAACCACCATCGATGCTGCTCGGGCTTCACCCGCCGGCCCCTGCCAGCGACGACAGTGGAGGAATAAGGGAGGAGTGGAGGGTGATTCTTAGTATTTTCCAAAACTTAGAAAAATGTAGTTTCCGCTAAGTTTAAAAAAAAATGTGTACATCGTTGTCTACCCGATGATTGGATGGACCGGAGGTAGAACAAAGTGAGGTGAGATGGAGTTCCGAGTGTGATCTCACCGCCGTTATTCCGTTACGGTGCCGCTGCTACGTGACGACGGCACCCGTTTCCGTAAGCGATCCAACCGCTTCCACTTTCGGCCTGTCTACCCGCGGTTTCCCCTCGCAACGGACTTCTTCTTTTTTCGCGGGAATAATCGCCCAACGGCTTGAGCTGCTGAGCTTTATTATCCGAGCAAAGACGCGAGTCACGTGACAGCTTCTCGCAACGGCCTCTGAGCAGTGGGCCCCACGCAGCCTTGCGGCCGTCAGCTTACACACTCCAGCGTGACGGGATCGCCTTGGCAGCTTGGTGCACGGGTTCTGATTTTCAGTTTGGAAAAAGTTTCAAGACCCACCAAAATCTTGGAACTTTAAAAATTCCTAATTAAATAAAATTTGAGCAATTTAAATTTCATTTGAATTTGGGCAGAAACGAATCTGAAACCTTCAAGATGCATAAATTTCCGAACATGCTCCCGTTAAAATTTCTAAACGTTGGCATGATGTACTTCTGCGCGTGTGCATGCAAAGTATCAATGTTAAATACTTTGTATTCTGATCTACATAAAAGGTAAAAAATATATTTGAGTATAGTGAACAATTTACATGTACAAAACACCCAACTTTACTAGAGTTCGTCATTTTTGGGTAGCCCAAAAATTCAAATATTATAGGATTGTTAAATAAGGTACTTCTTTCATGACGACATTTCTTTTATATATATCTTGTTGGGCAGCTATAATCTGAAACGTCACTTGAATCTGAAATTTAGGACATTTTAACCGAAACGGTGAACTTAATGGATACTTAATGTTTGGTGACCTTTTAATTGTGCTCTCATCGCATGAGCGCACAATAGCAATATTTATATCATAACATGATATCGAAATTTTAAATATATTATATATGATCATACAAATTCTAGTTTTTTTATGATGTCAACACAAAATCTAATCTATTATGGCACAAGACTCTACCTTAAGATTCAATATACAAATTATCACACAAAAATAAGACATAATGTATAGTTTCAAGAAATTCAAAAATGAAATATGAAATGAAGAAAAAATAAGAATACACCATCCACAATTGTTCATGACTATAAATTACTCAAAATGCATAAATAATAACAAGTTACATTAAGTATACATAAGGTAAACAATTTCATTAATTAAGTAGACTGTAAATCTCCATAGTTATCTCGTTCTATCTATGCACACGATTTTTCATAGTACTTTTAAGTTACAGACTTATATTCCCATCAAAATTCAATTATTTGGATTAATATGTATGGATCTAACATCATTCTGATTCGCATTTCTCCATAATACATCCTCTTCAACTTGTAGCGAAAAGAACTCTAGACTTCATATTGAAGCTAGATGCATATATTGTCCTTTTGATATAGGCATGCATGTTTTATTGTACTATATTCCTTTCTACTAATTAATGATTATGGCCCATTTTTTGTTTTGGTAATTTTTAAATAAAATAGTTATATAAAGTCTCGCTGATTTCTTTGTGCAAAATAAATCTTATTATTTAGAAATATACTACATGATGTTTTCTTCAAGAAATATATTTTCGCATGAAAATAACTCATAATGTTGGTACAAGATAGGATTGAGGATCAGCAATGTGTATAACAGTAGGGGCACATGTGTGGCTAGGTATCTATATTTATAGTCCAACATGTGTATATACTTCTAGAGAACACGATGATCGATCCCATATGTTTAGGCAAGAACGGACCAACTTCCAGTAGGCAGCTCATCATTGGGAACTTTTTTCTGGAACACCGGAGACAATTAATAAAAGACCAAGAATTTCCTTTCTAGAGAAAATAAATAAATGGTTTTTTGGTAGCACCTCATTGGCCATCATCCGGCCGGGACCGCTATGTGTGATCAACTTTACCAGCAGACATATGAAACTGTGCCTCTGGGAGACAGATGCACCACATGATTGTTGTGGTCGGATTCCATCTCACACACACGTATTGATTGATTGCCACCTCAACCTATCCACATCGAAAACTGAATTCGTATCCTTCCTAGCTAGGCCCTAATGCAAGGATTGAAGGGTTTAGAAGCGAACGGCTCAGAATTTTAAGGTTTTTTTTTAAACCTCAGAAGTTTAAGGATAGCTAGCTAGCTTCCTGCCATCTCAAAGCGTTAATTAGGACCAAACGTGACCACTAGTAGAAAACGGGAGTTTCGTACGGAGTATTAGTCCCGGTTCCGCCACGAATCGGGACTAATGCTCGCGTTCGAGCAGCCGGCGGTGCTCGGGAGGCGGGAGGCCTTCGTCCCGGTTCGTAAGGGAGCATGCGTTCTGGTTTATAACACAAGTCGGGACTAAAGATATTGCACGAGACTCATGGCCTGCCGCATTCCTTTAGTCTCGGTTTGTGTTACAAACCGGGACGCATGCTCTCTGCCTATAAATATGTCGCCCGAGCTCCAATCCTTTGTTTTTTCTTGGTGAAAGGTGTGAGAGGTGTGTGCTAGTTTATTTTTTTTCCTATGCACGCGAGGTGTTTGATGAAATGCTTGAGTGAATGATCACGTTTGATTTCTCACAAAACAAAAATATAGGAGGTGTCCGAGCCACACTTGAGCTTTCTCCTCTTTGTTTCCTCCTCAATCGAGGTTAGCAACCTTATCTTTTTATCTGTCATTGATACAATGCATGTGTCGATGTGAATTGGTCATTTCACTATTTATGATGTTCTGTAATGGTTTTTGATAAACTTAGTTATATGATGCAGACGAACAGTCGGGAATGGATCTACAGTGACCGGCGTGAACCCGGATACATTAAGGGCGTGGATAAATTTATCGATGTGGATACAACAAACAAAGAGAATGGTTTTATGCGTTGTCCATGTGTTTAGTGTCGGAACGACAAAGAGTACTCTTCCTCGAAAATCATTCGTGGCCACCTGGTTATGAAAGGTTTCATACCCAGCTATAATTGCTGGACCAAGCAGGGAGGAAAGGATGTTATGATGGAAGACAATGAAGAAAAAGAGGATGATGATAACAACTATCATCATATGTTTCCTAAATACGGTGATACTGCAATGGAAGACAATAAAGAGGAAGGAGGTGAAGAACGGACATCAGATGAGCCCGCTGATGATCTTGGTCAGATCATTTCTGATGCAAAGCGATACTGTGAAACAGAAAATGAGAAGTTGAAGTTGGATGGCATGTTAGAAGATCACAAAAAATTGTTGTACCCAAATTGCGAAGATGAAAGCACAAAGCTCGGTACCACACTGGAATTGCTGCGATGGAAGGCAGAGTGTAGTCTAGCTGACTCCGCATTTGAAAAGTTGCTGAAAATACTGAAGCCGAAGCTTCCAAAGCATAACGAATTTTCTGAGAGTACGTACGAAGCAAAGAAGACTCTCTTCCCTCTAGGATTAGATGTGCAGAAGATACATGCATGCATTAATGACTGCATCCTCTACCGAAGTGAGGAGAACGAGAATTAGATAAAAGATGGATATGCACTGCATTGCGGTATAAGATCAGACGAGATGACCCTGGTGATGTTGAGGAAGAGCCCTCCCGGAAGAGGGTTCCTGCTAAGGTTATGTGGTATGCTCCTATAATACCACGGTTGAAACGCATGTTCAGAAACAAAGAGCATGCCAGGTTATTGTGATGGCACAAAGCAGACTATAAGAAAAACGAGAAGTTGAGACACCCCGCTGATGGGTCGCAGTGGAGAAAAATCGATAGATACTTCCCGGACTTTGCAGGTGATGCAAGGAACTTATGGTTTGGTCTAAGTATGGATGGCATAAATCCTTTTGGGGAGCAGAGCTATAGTTAGAGCACCTGGCCTATGACTCTATGTATCTACAACATATCTCCTTGGTTGTGTATGAAGCGTAAGTTTATTATGATGCCAGTGCTCATCCAAGGCCGGAAGCAACCTGGCAACGACATTGATGTGTACCTAAGGCCATTAGTTGAAGAACTCTTATGGTTGTGGGGCAAACCAGGTGTACATATGTGGGATGAGAACAAACATGACCATTTGACCTATGAGGGTTGCTTTCGTAACCATCAATGATTGACCTGTTCTTAGTAACCTTTCAGGACAGACAAACAAGGGATATAAGGCATGCATGCACTATTTAGATAAGACTAAAGGTACATATTTGCATAAATGCAAGAAGGTTGTGTATCTGGGGAATCGACGATTTCTTTCGACCAATCATCCCGTAAGAAAAAAAGGCAAGCACTTGAAAGGTGAGGCAGATGACCTGAAGAAGCCTGATCTCCCTGCTGGTGATGATGTATTTGATATGGTCAAGGACATAGAAGTAATCTTTGTAAAGGGTCCTGGCGGTTAATCTGTTCCTAACGACGTCGCTACCGAACACGCGCCCATGTGGAAGAAGATATCTATATTTTGGGAGCTACCCTATTTGAAAGTCCTACATGTCCGCTCTTCAATCGACGTGATGCACGTGACGAAGAATCTTTGTGTGAACTAATGACCCACAAGTATAGGGGGTGTATCGTAGTACTTTCAATAATTAAGAGTGTCGAACCCAACGAGGAGCAGAAGGTGTTGACAAACGGTTTGGATCAAGGATTTACTGTAAATACTAGCAAATGAATTTTTAGGGGGTTTTGGTAATACAGATAAATAAAGTGCGAGTAAATAAAAAGACAATAATAATAATTGCAGCGAGTGATCCAATCCTTTCTTCAGCAAAGGACAAGCTGGATATATTACTTATGATGACCAAACGTTCTCGAGGACACATATGAATGTTGTCAAGTGCTTTCGCTTCATATAGTTGATTAATCTTCATTGGTTGGATAAGTGTTATGTAGGTGAACCTATGCTAATGTACTATCCCAACTTGGACTAATACATACTTGTGATTATACCCCTATGCAAGCATCCGCAACTACAAGAAAGTAATTAAGATAAAAATATAACCACAACATTAAACTCTGAGATCCTACACTCCCTTATGCAATGGTTTCCTAACGTGGATTTAGGTTTCTGTCACTCCGGCAACCCCACAATTAGTATCCAAATACACAATGCATTCTCCTAAGCCCATAAAGGTGAAGTATCATGTAGTCGACATTCATATGATACCACTAGAAGAATAGCACCACAACATAAATATCAAACCATTAAATATTAGTCAACATAATTCCACTACTAACAACATGACGTCTCCCATGTTCTCAAGAACTAAATAAACTACTCACAAGACATCATATGGATCAAGATCAGAGATGAAATAATAATATGTAACAATCTGAACATGAACAACAGTCCAATGGTTTCACTCAATAGCATCAACTACATCAAGTAATAAACACCGGAAAAGTTTCCCCTATGAACTACACAAGATTCAACCCAATTGTTACAACGGTATGGCGTGGTGATGATGGTGCTGGTGGTGTTGATGATGAGGATGATGATGATCCCGATGAAACCTAGATCGATGACGGTGTCGATGGCGACGATCTCCCTTCTCCGGGAAGGAATTTCTCCGGCAGATTTCTGCCTGCCGGAGAGCTCTTTCTCTCTCTGTAGTTTCCGCCACGCAGAGGCGGCGAAATATTTTTGTGATGGCTCCCCCGTCTTAGGTTTTCGGGAGGAAGATATAGGCAAAAAGTCAACGCCAAAGATGGACCAGGGTGGCCACACCACCTGGCCGCGCGGCCCAAGGGGGGCCCGCGCCTAGGGGTAGTGTGGGTCCCCTGTGGCCAATCTCCACTCCCTCTTCTGGCTTTCTTCGTCTTATGGAAAAATAGGAATTTCCGTATATTTTCTAGGATTTTCTGATCTCGCAAGCAGACCGAGGCGCTCGCGCCCCCGCCTCGCCTCGTGACGGAGGAGCGTCGCCGCATGCGTGACACGGAGCGTTGCCGCATGCGTGACACAGAGTGTCGCCTGCTCATCGCCGAGCGCAATGAGCACCTGCGGTAGGAGTGGCACACACGTTTCTCCGAAGACGTCGCAGTGCAGCGCAAGCATGACGCCGAGCGGGCCATGACCAAGGCGGCGGTGAGGGCGGTGAAGCACCAGAACCACCTTGAGCGCCGGGTGGACAAGGCGCGTAGGCGCGCCTTCATCGACGCGCAGATGGCCGGGCCGCCGACCATCCCCGACGTCTATCCCTGTTGGATGGACGTGTTTTCATCGATGCCGGTGTCCGGCACGATACCGGCCTCGTATACTACATCTCGGATTAGATTCTAGTAGTAGTTACTAGTAATTTCTCGTAGTAGCAGTAATTTCTAGTATTTTTCTTGCACCATGATATATGTATAATTTTTTTCATGTTCTATGTAATATATTTTCGCTTTAATTTCTAGATTATTTTTATTATATTTGTTGCAAAATCTTGTTTGCGCGTGCTCCAATTTAGCATGCTTGTTAAAAGGGTTTGTGATGTAAATTTAGCGCGCATGTTTAGCACATCTGTTGGAGGAGTGCGTACACGTTTTAGCACGTCGAAATATAGCTGAAGTTGCTCTAACAACATAATGCATGCACGCAATTTACTGTATGATGCAATTGCTACAATAGGTTAACAAAACTACTCGCCGTTTTGTCCAGCCGGAAGCTTCTGGGTTAATCTTCATAGTTGACGCTGTCCCATCGTCCAAGCTCCAACACTCCTCTTGCCGTTGATCTGTCACCAGAATGGATGGACTTTACCGACCATGGTTACCGATATCAAAGGATACCCAATACCCGCTAACTCAATACCCGCTAGACCTGACGGGTCCTCGCTAGACCTGACGAGACCACGACTCCACCGGAACACGACCGCAATCCCACTCCCTCCATCCCTCGTCCTCACGAGTCTTTCGCCGCCACCGCCCTACTTCCTTCCAATCTCCCTTCTTGCGCCGTTGTTGTCCTTCTGCCTCCCGCCGTCACCTCTTGCGCCGCTGTCGCCCAGACCTCGGAGCACGACGTACGTGGTCTAGGAGAGGAGAGACAATGAGCAGATTCTAGCGATGCCGCCGCCACACAGACCCCAGAGCAACCACCGAGAAGACCCTAGATCCCGCCGTTGTGCGCCTACGTGGGTATCCGTCGGGTCCTGCGAACTCGACTACTCGACCAAGTCGAGGGTCCGGAGGATTTCTGGACTGGCGGCTGGTCGTGGGGCGGGTGTCGGGGACGGGGAGAAGGGCCGGGTCCGGGTATGGAGGGTGGTTAATTACCAACATTCTCTGCGCTCTCTGCATCCGAAACAACATGATGTTGTGCTTAACCGGTCCAATCGCGGTATGTGTCGTCATCTCCAATTGCACCGGTCATAGCAATTATATGACGCTAACCGCTCCTTCCTCTCAACGATTCATGATCCACAAAACCCCACCCACCGTTGAATCACTGGTTCAGCCTGAGACATATTCATCATTCTTGCGGCCCTTAAATTCTTGTTCGAATGACAAAACGAATCTAAGCAAATCTTAAATACGATGGAAATGCAAAATCTACTTACCATTCGGCCGGGTCAAGGGGAAAATACATGGATCTACTCTCAAAAAAAGTACAGTACAAGCGACAAGGCATATTCATGTACTACCGGCCCACGAAAACCATCGTCAAATTCTCTATGAAGGTAGGGAAGCTGCCTTGTTTATTGTTGAACATGCATCGTCCAATTTAGAGTGTGCTGCGATTGCATGTATACTGCATTTTTCGGGCGGCTCTTTCTTGTGCTTAAAACTGTTAGAACAGATCTCGATACCTCTTTTAAATATACATATAATACGTTCATCTAATCTTGATAAAAGTCGAATCACTGTCTCAAATTTACAAATCCTTATTTCTCTCGCTCTCTCTATATACACACTTTTTCACAATACTTTTCACTTACATATTTATATTTACATGAATTTTCCATTATTTGGGTTAATATGTATGGATCATCGATCTGATTCGCATTTCTCCATAGTACCTCTTCAACTTGTAGTGGAAATAACTCTACACTTTCATATTGAGCCTCGATGGCTATATTTTCTTTTTGATATAGGCATGCATGTTTTATTGTACACACCTTTGTACTAATTCATGGTTATGGCCCTTTTTTCTATTGGCAAGATTTATGTTAATAAAACAATAACAAGCTCTTGTTGCTTTCTTCGTGCAAAATAAATCTTATTTTTCAGAAATCTACTTCGTGATGTTTTCTTCAAGAGATATTTTTGTGCATGAAAATAATAACACTCACAATGTTGGGACAAGATATATAGGACCTAGTATATAACAGTATGGACACATATATACTAGCTAGGTAGCTATGGTCATAGTGCAACAGGTGTATATACTTCTAGAGAACACGATCATCGATCCCATATGTTTAGGCAAGAATGGACCAACTTCCAATAGGCAGCTCATCGTTGGGAACTTTTTTCTAGATCACTGAGACACACTATTAATAATTAAAGACCAACAATTTCTGTTCTACATGAAACAATAAAGGAGCAAAATGGTTTTTTGGCAGCACCTCATTGGCCATTGTCTGGCCGGGACCGATGTGTGATCAACTTTACCGGACACGCCTTCTCATTTGGAACTGTGCCTCCGGCCGGGAGATAGATGCACCACATGATTGTTGTGGCCGGATTCGATCCCATACACACGTACCGATTGATTGCCACTACCTCCATCTATCCACATCGAAAATTTAATTCAAGGTAGCTTGCATCCGTATTCTTCCTAGCTCCCTAAACCCTAAGAACGTGTTTGGATCCAGAGTGTGAACGTGGCGTCAAGGGAATGGGTTTATAGAGGTATCAATGGTGTAATAGAAAATTAACTATTTTGTTTGGTTTCACAACTGAAAGGGATTTGATACCGTAATTGCAAAGACAGTAGAACAGGGCAGTAGTCTAGTTGTTGGGTCGCAGTTGGCGCATCCCGGCGACTAGAGTTCGATCCCTGTTAGGGATAAATTTTTGGAATTCTTACGCCGGCCCGCTTCTATTATATATAAAAAAAAGTGTCTAATACCTCCTAGCATTGTTTCATTTTTTTTAATTGCAAAGACAAACATCCAAGATTCATATGCTAACCTTATCAAAAACAAATCAACGTCATAGGAGGCCATGGGAGTCAACTAGGCAGAGGAGAACGCCGGGGTGGAGATTCGAAAATCTTCAATTTTGACGGAGATTGGGGCCTGAAGCTGCCCCTCGTCGGCATCGTTGCTAGTGACACAGAGGACGGGATGGAAGGTGCCATGTACCACACCGGCGGCGGCACCAGACTTGGCCAAGGGGCGCTAGGTGCCAGACTCGACAGAGCTGCGGAGGGGTGATGGGCGCCGGACACGGCGAATCTTCGGAGGAGACCACTAAGCCGCGAGCGAGAGGCGTCGCTCCTCTAGACTGTGGTAACATGATTTGTTTCCGGTTGGAGAAGAGTGGTATCGGGGTTACACTGCGGCGGGACTTGATTAGAGGGGGCCTGTGCAGAACCACCACTAGTGGAAAAAGGGCATATAGTCCCGGTTTGTAAGGGCCTTTAGTTCCGATTTTGCACCCGGGACTGCGAAATCGGGACTAAAGGCCCCCTACCTCTAGTCCCGGCTTGTTATAACCCGGGACTAGAGGTCACCGCATGGCCGTTTTCATAGCGGGGGGACGAAGGACCTTTAGTCCCAATTCATAATACGGCCCTGGACTAAAGATCTTTTTTCAAATATATTTTTTATTTTTTTCGATTTTTTTCTTCAACTTTTGAATTATTTGACTCGTAATCCTCTCACTTGAAACATTTTTAGCACTAAGTATATTTAATCTTAGGTCAAATTATGCTTGTGGTAAACTTTCCGGCCGGTCACCCATCCTAGCACTACTTCTCCCTTAGCACGCTTAACTTTTCTGTTCCATCAGGATGTCCTCCCGCGAAGCCCATTTATACCTTATTGTCAACACTACCATATCTATCCTATTAGCCATTTCAATATGCCATACATCTTTATTTTTTGAAATTACAAACAACTATTTTAGTAAACAACAATAAATAAGTAATAATAATATTTTAATCCAATGAAAGTAAAAAACTAAATAAAATAATATTTTATTCCTTTTTTGCCATTTATTCATTTAATATGGCATAAATAATATCTTTAAATCTGTAAATCGAAATTCGACAAATATCCATAATTATTAGAAAAATGTGAGGAATCCAAATATGGAATAAATAAAATTGCAAAAAAAATAATTTTTTAAATAACTTTTTTTCCTTTTCGAATTTTAAAAATCTAAAATAATCCAAAATGGCCTAAAGGCTTTTGAAATCGAACTCACAATTTTTTCCACACATTTTGATAGGTTGTACATTTTTTTCGATATCATACACAAAAGTTATAGCCACTTTAAGTTTTCCTGCCGGGCCTGCACCTCTTTAGTCCCGGGACGTATCACGACCCGGGACTAAAGGGTGTTGCCCGTGCCCGAACCCCTTTAGTTCCTGTCCGTATCATGACTTGGGACTAAAGGTCCGAAACGACCCGGGACTAGAGTTTTCTCGGACTCCTAGCCACCGAAAACGGTACGAACCGGGACTAGTGCTCATACTAGTCCCGGCTCGTAACAAATCGGGACTAGTGTTAGACTCTAGATCGAACCGAAGACTCTTTTTCTACTAGTGCACATAAACATGTTTAACCAAAGACGTTCTATGTATTTTCTCTGTTGAACCAAGGATTTAAAAGTGGATGGTTCGGAAATTTTAGGGTGAGCTTCCGGCCATCTCAAAGCGTTAATTAGGACCAAACGTGACAAAGCTCACAGCCCAAAACGGTCTTGACCTTTGCTGGATCGATTGAAGCTGATCACATGTCACGATGTCAATTAAGTCAAGACGACATCTTTTGCGCGGGAAAGTCAAAGCCCCCAAATGATCTCAACGCCAACCCGAACCGAGTGCGACACGTACGGTGGTGCCCCGGCACAGCTGCGACACATAACCACCCAATTAGCGCCCGTAACATGTGATCGAGCTAAGCCAGCGTGCACACACATGCAAAAGCAAGGCTCGTGAGCTCCCCTTCCACCACTTGAAATGAAACCAAAACAGAACCGATTGGACCTCGCATGAGTGGAATCGATCATTTTCTTGAGACAAAAAAGGTGTTGGAATCGATCGATCCTGCACCATGGCACATGGCAAAGTAAAGGGATCGAGCTAGGAGAGGGAGATGCCACGCTCGAGAAATCGATTGAGGTGCCGTAGACGCATTGGTAAAGCCTATAAACTAATCATATATACTCCATCAGGGATCGATACTTGACGTTTTCGCTACGTACGTATAGTACTAAATTAATGGGACAAGAAATCACTCAGTTGATGCTCCAGCTCTTTTGTGTGGCTTTGTTCCTCTAGCTTTTATGTATAGTTATTTTGTCTGGTTTTGCATTAGGTTTTGTCGTTATCTAGACTAAATCTTGTTTACATACATACATTTATATCTAGACAAAGCTGCGACGCTGGGATATTCTAGTTAATGGTGCATGAAATTAGTTGATGCTTATTAGACTTCTTTTGTGCATGTTTTCTTTCTAGCTTTCATTAATAGTTTTTTCTTTGTTTTTGCATAATGTTTTGTCGTAGTTGCGCCCTCTTCACGTATCTTCTTCCAATACAAATGTCTTGTACTTTGATACTGTTCGAGACAGAAATCAGGTATGCTAACTTTAGACAGGTCTATCCTACATATCCTAAATACTTAATGGAACTCTATCAGCTACGAAAACGATCATATTAAACCTTCAACTATAAAAAACAATATATTTGATGCCAATTCTAGTTTGGCTGGTGGTTTTGAATGTGATTTTTTCATAGTTACATGGAATGCTACCAATCCGAGAATGCAAAGTTCATCCAAAAAATGTGTTTTTGTGTCATGTGCAAAAATACAAGAGATAAATATATTCCTTTTATCATCTTTGTACACTACAACAACGCATATGGGACCTGGAGGTTATAAACACCGATGCACACGTATAATAGTTACGCTCGCGCTAAGGCAGCAAAGAAGCCGTCATGGATAAGTGCGTCGGGGAAGTGAACGAGCGGCACTTTTTGTCGCATGACAAATGGCCATATGTCGTGTGATTTATTTCGATGCAGAAGTGGTGATGCGCCTCGGTAGATTAAAGAAGATGACACATTTTTAGTGTCAAGTAACAGTAAGGTGCGGCACAATATTTTACCGTGTTTAGTACACTTTTTAGGAACACAAAATTTAATGATATTTAATGGTAAGAAATTAGTTTCTCTATTGCATTCGGATTGTACATACTATTTCTTTAAGATATGAAATTACATTTCATTAGCACATGAAACTAATTACATTACACTACAACCACTTTTATTGAGATCCATTGGGATTGCCCTTTCATATGGATCATGGTGTGTTGATTTGAATTTGTAGGGAAGGAAGCCTATTGAGCCCCTCTCTATTCAGCAACCCTAGATCTAAGAAAGCTAACTAAAAAGAAAACATCCTAACTAGAAGAATACTATTTATGAGCCTTCTACTCATTGAGTGCCTCTCTATTCTGCATTGACTTTTGCATCGTCAGCACCCTTGGAAAACTCCTCAGCCGAAACCCTAGTTGGATCGCGACGACCAGAATAAAGAAACATCGGGTGCGCCCTAGCCTGGAGCGGCTGCACCCGACGTTTGAGAAAAGTACGGATGATATCCACACCGTTCACCTCCTTATCCGAAATCAGCTGGAGATCCTCCACCCGATGATAGAGCCCCTCTATCTCCGCCACCTCGCCATCCAAGATATGGTTCTTCCAGGACCTCTTAGGCTCGATCCTTTGGAAGGGGTCGAAAGGAGCAAGACCAAAATCCTGCCCAGCCACCGTGGAGTCGCGGATGTAAAACCATCGCCTCCGCCAGTACTGGACAGATTCGGACATAGAAAAGGAGAAGAAAAGAAGATTAGATCGAAGGGAAATGATGCAACCTCCAATGGGATAAACACCATCAGAACCAGATTGCCTCTTCACGGAATAGAGTTTCCGGAAGAGGCCAAAGTGTGGCTCGATACCGAGCCAGCACTCGCAGAAAGTGACGAAACAAGCGATATGAAGAAGAGAGTTGGGAGAAATATGATGCAGCTGGATGCCGTAAAGAAAAAGCAATCCACGAAGGAAATTGTGGACTGGGAAGGAAAAGCCCCGAAGGACAAAGGCGAGGAACATAACCCGAAACCCAGCGGGAGGACGGGGGATTACCTCGTTGCCGGGAAGTTTGACGTCTTCCCTATCCTGAGAGATCAGGTCCCGCTCACGGAGCTTGCGGAGATCACTCTCACGCGTCTCCGATCGCCGCCAGCCACCATCAGTGACATGGGTGGTGGCGGAACCCTTCTTGCCACCAGCGGCGGTGCTGGTACCAACTGTAGAGGAGGACTTCTTCGGCTTCCCCATTACAGCGCGGCGGTGACGGCGTTGAGCACGCAGAATCAAGGAAGGAAAAGATCGAGGAAATTCTAGCGCGCAGCAAGAACACTCAGAGAAGATGGGAGCAGTGAAACAAGAATCGCTGCGGTGAAAACAAATTCACCTTTTCCCCAATGATTATAAAGACGAGGACGATGCACGACGACCGTCCATCGGGAAGACCTAGAGCCAACATCAAGATTTGGCCGTCCACGTGTCAGCACAGCAGCGAACCGTCGCTAACACGCCGTCCACTACGCACGGATATCGAGGCGACGCCGTAATTATCTCTCCCCAATGATTATAAAGACGAGGACGATGCACGACGACCGTCCATCGGGAAGACCTAGAGCCAACATCAAGATCTGGCCGTCCACGTGTCAGCACAGCAGCGAACCGTCGCTAACACGCCGTCCACTACGCACGGATATCGAGGCCCAGTCAACTCAAAGTCAGAAGGTGGGACCCATGTTCGTCCAGTCAAGTCACCTCTGGCGCCACAGACGCGTGCGGTCACCGATCGTCAGCAACTGATGTCATCAAAAGCTATACTAGCAACGGTTACAATTCTTTGGCTACATAGCTAAGAGTACTCACTCGAATCTACGATTCGATTAATTACTCGGGGCTACTCCTATCAGGAGCGCTGGCCGCGCACCCGAAGTATAATCAAAATATCATACTGCAATGCTATTCTTCGAGTCCTACATCGAGTCTGCGACTCCACTACAGACTCGGGGGCTACTCCCATAGGGAGGATGGATTCAAGCATCCAAAAAATTTATGTCCTACGGACCTGGAGTCAAACAACGGCTGAGTTAAAGTCCCTGCTCGAGTCTACGACTTGAACAGACACTCGGGGGCTACTCCCATAGGGAGCACTGGTCGCGCACCCTATGAATTCTTCGACTGCGATCCTTCAGATCAGAATGCAAAAACTTTTCGGCAACTCTGCCCCGATTAACGCTAAGTGAGAAGCATCCTCCCTGGCTACCCGAAACGCCTCCGCGGCGATAAAAATTCGGATGCTATGTCCGCGACACAAAGATAAGACCTACAAATATCATCTGATGGCCTGACAACGCACACGACTGTGCTCTGCTAGTGAAAACTCGTGCCAGCAGGCACGATGAAAATCCCGACGGACGCGTTGGGTACATCATTTAAATTTACTGGAATTCCACTCATGTAAGTCCTCTGCGGCCTGAGTCGAATTACGCCAGCATCTGTTCCGAATTCGAGTCGAGGGACTCGAATCTGAAGAAGATCGTGTTGTTTTGTCCTAAGATAGTTAACTGACCCTGATCCATCGGGAGAGTCAGGCACACGCATCAACAATCCCTACACACTCAAATTATTCTCTAGCAAACAGAGATAGCCGTACCCGAAAGAATGAGGAGTCCTCAGCCGAATCTACGATTCGACTGAACACTCGGGGGCTACTGACATGGTTATACCCTACGGGTACATGACCTTAGCATATCTGGTCCAGCCCAAGGAAGGTCCACGACAAATATACGCCAGCCCATAAAGACTTTCGGGTGGCCAAGGCCCATGACGCCTTCGAATCCTTGGAGAGCAAGACTAGAGTAGATAGAAAATTCAAAAGGGGTAAACCCTAAAACCTGTAACTGACTCGATCTATGCCTGGGACCTGCCTACCTCTATATAAAGGCTAGGAGGGAACGATGAGGGGGTCTCTTACAATCTCTCGCATACCACCGCATACACACCTCCACGCCAGATTGCATCTGCGCACCCCTGTAACCTTCGGTTCCACCATAATCAGAGCAGACAAGTAGGAGTAGGGTTTTCCCTCCGGGGGCCTGAACCTGGGTAAACCTCGTGTCCCCGTGTTGCTTGTTTGCTAACCGTTTCGCGATCTCCAGCATCCCCATCTTCTCCAAAACCCAAGTCCATAACAATGGGCATTGACGAGATTAAACCTCGTCAGGGTGTAATATCTTCGAGCGCCATCCTTTATCGACATACGTTGAGGATCTGAGTGCCATTGTCCACGAGGCATACATTGACAATTCGGATCTAAAAGAGAGATAAGAGTGATTAAAGAGAAATAACATATTTTAGAGACAAAAGAGAAATAAGAACAAATCTACGAACCTAAGTGAACAAGTCGGAATGAGGAAGAGGATAAGGAAGATATCTCTAACTCGGAGAATGTCAGTGGACCAATGAGTGGAGTTTGGCTAATGGCAGAGGAAGGGAGTGTTGCGAACTATGGTTAGTTATAATCATGGAGATCTACGCGTCAATTGGGGAGTAGGGAGTGTGGAATGGGGCGGCATGAGGGGTGAGGAGTGAGGAGTTGGGTTAGGGTTCCCTGTCTTATATAGAAAGTTGCTTGTGCCTTTTGAGAAAGTCTGACCCAGCTCTATGTACTACAATTACTCAAAGGGCCCATGTGGGTAATTGGTTATTGGACACATGCGTGTGCGTGATGTACACCACTCCAGTTATTTTATAATTAACAAAAAATGAATAATATGCTTCCGAACCAACTATCACACTCCTAAATGTATTATTTATTAAAACAGAACTGCAACAAACGATGGAAAACACGAGATTGATACTCCAAAGTCAAAGAGAAAATATGTTTTGATAGAGAATAGAACACATAACCATATATATTACATGCCCTTTATTAATCATCAACAAGAGCAAGGGCATCGAGCTATTGCCAAATCAGCTATAGCACATTAGCCATAACCAAGAACGTCGATTTAATCGGGTTAACCTTTTTGTTGCCTAATTTCATGTCATGCTTCCTCGACCATCTACTGGTACTTTTGCTCGGACATGTTGATTTCCTTCTCCTAGGTCACCATCCACATTGCCTTCAACGAACGAGAAAGATCTGCATGTATGGTTTATCGACCCACCCCATGAAGGTGCATCTCGGGATTTATCATGGCATCACCATTCTATATCATAATTTGCCTCTATTCATTGATATATTTCTTATTAAGAGGTGTTACTTATGTCTTTTCATTTGTTTTTGCATGTTGGATGATTCTTGGAGGATGAACTGCCGGAGTCAGGTTTCTGATGGAAAAAGAGGTGTTTTGATGAAACTTCGCGAAGATCAGAAAAATACCAGAAAAACTACGAAAATCATATTTTCCCAAAAGACGAAGAATGCTAGAAGGGGAGGCAGAGATGGGCCACAGGGGGCCCACACCACCCCCCAGGCGCGGGCCAACCCAAGGCCGCGCCTACATGGGGTGTGGCCCACCTGGCCAACCTCTGGCTCCGCCCTCTCGCCTATATCTTCTCCTTGAAACCCTAATACACGGGGGAGCAACCACGGAAAGATTCCACCGCCTCTGCGGGGCGGAAAATACCGAGAGAGAAAGAGCTCTCCGGCAGACAGATTTCTGCCGAGGAAATTCCTTCCTGGAGAGGGGAGATCGTCTCCATCAACACCATCATGAAGCTAGACTTCATCGGGATCATCATCATCATCCACACCATCATCTCCACCAGCACCATCATCATCACTCCATCCCGCTGTAACTATTGTGTTGAATACTTGCATAGTTCTTAGGGGAAACTTTCCCGGTGTTGATTACTATTGTAGTTGATGCTTGTGAGTGGAACCATTGGATTATTGTTTATGTTCAGATTGTTATCCATCACCATATCATCTTTGATCTTGATCCATATGATGTCTTGTGAGTAGTTCGTTTAGTTCTTGAGGACATGGGAGAAGTCATGTTGTTAGTATTGGATTTGTGTTGAGATATTATCCAATGGTTTAGTATTTAAGTTGTGGTGCTATTCTTCTAGTGGTGTCATATGAACGTAGACTACATGATACTTCACCATTTATGGGAATAGGGGAATGCATTGTGTATTTGGCTACTAATTGTGGGGTTGCCGGAGTGACAGAAACCTGAACCCCCGTTAGGAAACCATTGCACAAGGGAGCGTAGGATCTCAGAGTTTAAGGTTGTGGTTAGGTTTATATCTTAATTGCTTTCCTATAGTTGCGGATGCTTGCAGGGGGTTTAATCACAAGTATGTATTAGTCCAAGTAAGATCGGTAAATTAGCACAGGTTCACCCACACAACACTTACAAAACCAAAGAAGAATACTCAGCTATATGAAGCGAAAGCACTTGACGGAATTCCCATGTGTCCTCGAGAACGTTTGGTCCTTATAAGTATTTCCACCGGCTTGTCCTTTGATAAGAAAGGATTGGGACACTTGCTGCAATTGTTCGTTGTCTTTATTACTTGCACTTTATTTCTTTGTTTTATCAGAAAACTCCTAAAAATACGTTTGCTAAGTATTTACAGAGATTTCCTGCTCCATACCACTAATCAACACCTTCTGCTCCTCGTTGGGATCGACACTCCTATTTATCAAAAGTACTACGATACACCCCCTATACTTATGGGTCATTAAGACTATTTTCTAGCGCCATTACCGGGGAGTGAAGCGCCATTGAAGAGTGGAACTGGTAAAGGAAACTTCTACTGTGAGTATTGCTTTTTATTTTTGTTTGTTACTTTGTTTCCAATATGGATAACCCACTTGGTTTTCTGTTTGGGAAAACTACTACCACTGTTAGGGTAGTAGATGAACCACCATCTGTTGAGATAGATCCTTTTAAGATACCTACAAGTATTGTTGATCGTGTTATGGATAATTATTATTTGGGGGATAGAACTATCCACCCTGGTGATCATTTGCTTTTTATCCATGAATTATGCGGGTATCACAACTGAACAGGTGAAGAAGTTACTCTCTATATCCTTGAAAGTAAGAGCTGAAGAATGGTATAAGCTGCTGAAGAATGGACAATCCATGGAATAGGAGGAAATAGTGCTTCTCTTTTATTCTAAATTCTATCCTCCCAGTGAAATTCATAAGGATAGGAACCTGATATATAACTTTTGGCCTCGTGATGGAGAGAGTACAGCTCAAGCTTGGGGGAGATTGAAGTTACTAATGCTTAAATGTCCTATTCATGAACTCCCTAACAATATTATTATCAATAACTTTTATGCTAGGCTTTCTCTTCATGATAACGATTTACTAGATGCTTCATGTGCTGGATCATTCACATGTATGAAGAAAGAAGCTAAATGGGATCTCCTAGACTGTATTCAAGAGAACACTGAAGCATGGGAGAATGACAAAGGAAGAAAGTTAGGTATAAACTATGATTATGAATGCATTAAATCTTTTATGGGAACTGATACCTTCCGTGATATTAGTACTGAGTATGGTCTTGATTCTCAAGTTCTTGCAAAATGTTTTAAGGCCTTTGCATAGTATATTGAAATTCCTAAAAAGGAATTGGACAAGTACCATGCTCCTTATAAAGACATTGTGACCCATATTCCTACTAGCATTGAAGTTTGTACTATTGATCCTATTTTGCCTGAACCTTATGTTGAGAAAATCCCTTTTCCTGCTAAGGTAAAGGAAAATTCTATCATAGCTAATGTGGTTAGCAAAAGTGCAAAGAAAGCTGTGGAACCTAATGAGCAAATAAACATTGAACATGTGGTAGCTATTGTGAAAGGTCTTGTCACTAAAAACATAGAGGATGAGCACATTGTGTTCTGTGAAGACGCCTCTAATATTATATCTCATCCTAGTAAAGTTAGAAAATCTAGTGTCCCTGTGCTTTCTGTTAAAATTGGTGATCATTGCTACTATGGTTTATGTGATATTGGTGCTAGTTCTATTGCTATTCCTTATGAGCTTTACAGGGAAATTATGCATGAAATTGGTCCTTGTGAGCTTGAGGACATTGATGTGGTTATTCACCTTGCTAATAAAGGACAGCCTGTCCCATTGGCATTGTAAGATATGTGGAGGTTCTTTGTGGTAAGATTAAATATCCTGCTGATTTTCTATTACTTGGTTCTGAAGCTAGTAAAACCTATCCTATTATCTTTGGTAGACCTTTCTTGAATACTTGTGGGGCTATCATAGATTGTAGGAAGGAAAAAGTTTTGACTAAGTTTGATGGAGAGTCTTATGAGTTTAATTTTTCCAAATTTTCTAAAACTCCTTATGAAAATGAACTGCCTAATGAGGATTTCAGGGTTGAACAACTTTCTGCTATTTCTCTTACTCCTAACAATGCCTTGCAACACTTTATGGAAGATCATGAAAGCGAGGTCTTCATGAAGAAAAGAAATGAGATTGATGAGGTTTTCCTTCGTCAGCCTGAGTTACTTAAGCATAATCTACCTATGGAAGATTTGGGTACCACACTACCACCTGAAGGGGACCCTATTTTTGAATTAAACTTTTACCTGATGATCTAAAATATGCTTATCTAGATGATAATAAATTATATCCTGTTATTATTAGTTCTAAACTTTCAGGAAAGTAAGAAGAAAGGTTATTGAAAATATTGACGAAACACCGAGGAGCTATGGGCTATACTCTTGATGATTTAAAAGGGATTTCTCCTACTATATGTCAGCATGCTATTAATATAGAACCTGATGCAAAACCAGTTGTTGATCACCAACGCGGTCTAAATCCTAAGATGAAGGATGTGGTAAGAAATGAGGTATTAAAACTCCTTGATGCTGGTATTATTTACCCTATGGCAGATAGCCAATGGGTTATCCATGTTCATTGTGTCTCAAAGAAAGGGGGAATCACTGTTGTGCCTAATAAAAATAATGAGCTTATACCCCAAAGAGTAGTGGTTGGGTATAGGATGTGCATTGATTTTAGAAAGGTTAATAAAGTTACTAAGAAAGATCATTATCCTTTGCCCTTTATTGGTCAAATGCTAGAAAGGTTGTCTAAAAAGACCCACTTTTGTTTTCTTGATGGTTATTCTGGGTTCTCTCAAATTGCTATTAAAGCACAAGACCAAGAGAAAACCACCTTCACTTATCCTTATGGCACTTATGATTATAGGTGTATGCCTTTTGGTTTATGTAATGCTCCTGCTACCTTTGAGAGATGTATGTCTGCTATCTTTCATGGTTTTTGTGAAGAAATTGTGAAGGTTTTTATGGACGATTTCTCCGTCTATGGAACTTCTTTTGATAACTGTTTGCACAACATTGATAAAGTTTTGTAGAGATGTGAAGAAACCAACCTTTTTCTTAATTGGAAAAAAATGTCATTTCATGGTTAATGAAGGGATTATTCTTGTACACAAAATTCCTGAAATATGTATTGAGGTAGACAGAGCCAAAATTGAAGCAATTGAGAAGATTCCTTGCCCTAGGGATATAAAAGGTATTCGTAGTATCCTTGGTCATGCTGGTTTCTATAGGAGGTTTATTAAAGATTTCTCCAAAATTTCAAAGCCCCTAACCAATCTTGTTCAAAAGGATGTACCTTTTGTTTTTGATGATGATTGTAAGTAAGCTTTTGAAACTTTGAAGAAATCTTTGACTACCACTCCTATTGTTCAACCACCTGATTGGAGTTTACCTTTTGAAATTATGTGTGATTCTAGTGATTTTGTTGTGGGTGCTGTCCTTGGGCAACGTGTTGATAAGAAGTTGAATTCTAGCAAGACTCTAGATGCTGCTCAAAAGAATTATGCTACTACTGAAAAGGAGTTCTTAGCTGTAATCTTTGCCTGTGATAAGTTTAGACCCTATATTGTTGATTCAAAGGTTACTATTCATACTGATCATGCTGCTATTAAGTACCTTATGACAAAGAAGGATGCTAAGCCTAGGATTATTAGATCAGTGTTGCTTTTACAAGAGTTTGATCTGCATATTGTAGATAGTAAAGGTTGTGAAAATCCTGTTGCTGACAATTTATCTCGTTTGGAAAACATTTCTTTTGACCCTTTGTCTGTTAATGATAGTTTTCCAAATGAGTAGTTGGCTACAATAAGGGTAAGCCCGCATGAGAGTCCTTGGTATGCTGATTACGCTAACTTTATTGTTTCCAAGTATTTGCCTCTAACCTTTACAGCCCAGCAAAGAAGAAAATTCTTTTATGATCTAAGGCATTACTTTTCGGATGACCCACATTTATATAAAGGAGTAGATGGTATTATGTGAAGATGTGTTCCAAAATATGAACAACAAGAGATATTGAGAAAATGTCATGGCAGTGCTTATGGAGGACATCATGCTGGGGATAGTGAAGGGAATATGCCCTGAGAGGCAATAATAAAGTGTTTATTATGTGTATTCCAAGTATATGATAGATGTTTATTTTGCACGCTATAATTGTATTAATACGGAAACGTTAATACATGTGTGTTTAATAAACAAACAGAAAGTTCCTAGTTATGCCTCTCTCATAAACTAGCTCGTTGATTAACAAGATGATCAAGGTTTCCTGATCATGGACATTGGATGTTGTTAATAACGGGATCACAACATTAGTGTAATGGTGTGATGAACATTCATCCGAAGTATAGCATTACGATCAAAGTCATTGAGTTTATATTGCTATAACAACTTACGAAGTGATCCTAATCCTTAGACCATGAGATCATGTCAATCACTAACACCGGAAGAGTTTCTTGATAACATCAAACGTCACACCGTAACAGGGTGATTATAAAGATGGATTCAAAACTAATAAAGTGTTATGTTGAGGCTCATGGATCGAGAGTGTAATTTGTTCATCCCGATGACGGATAGATATACTCTGGGCCCTCTCGGTGATATCACATTGATTAGCTTGCAAGCAAGTGATTTGATCACTATAATGTTATATCACAGGAACAAGAAAAGAGTGCATGTCGGTAACGAGATCAAACTAGGTATGGAGATACCGATGATCGAATCTTGGACATGTAATATATCGTGAAACAAAGGGATTAAGATACTAGCGTAAAAGGTTCCGACGATCACAAGAAAGTCATCGTTGAATGTGTGGGAGTCAGTATGGGTCTCCAGATCCCGCTTCTGATTATTGATCCGAGAGGGGTCTCGATCATGTACGCATTATTCACGAACCGTAGGGTGACACACTTAAGAGACACCGACATCCAATTGGATCAAATGTTTCATGCCAAAAGAATGAACAAGCGCAGGAATTTATTTCACTAGATACCGAAACAGGTTTTCGGGTGAAATTGCATAAAGTGGTTATGCATGTGAAATAGAATTCTAGCAAGGGGTTATTTGTGAATGTTTGTCATTAAAGTAATTGACAAAATTATGAATAAAATAAAAGAGTTTTATTTAATGAGAGTTTGCATTAAATTTGGTGGAAATTTAATGGGAATTTGAGTGGACTTTTGAGTGGAGGGAATTTAAAGGGCATTTTGTGAGTGGAGTATCCACCCACATGAATGAAGGAGGGGAGGGGGCAGCCCCCATGGCCGGCGGCCACCCCCTTGGGTGCCCCCCTCCTCCTATAAAAGGAGCCCCCCTCCTCACTTGTCTCACACACCTCCTCGTGAAGGATCTCTCTCCCCCTCTAGAATTTATCCCCCATGGTCTCGGACTAGCGAGATACATGTTCCCGGTGGCTATTCGGCAAGAAAGAGTTGTGCTTCCGCTGCATCGCTGGAGCGAGGAGGCGGAGGTTGCTCGGTGCCTCGAACGTGTGTGCGAGCACGGATGCACTGCTGATTTGCGGCGCTAGGACTTCCTCTCGATCTTGAGATCGGCAAGAGATCGTCTACATCAACCACGAGTTGAACTCGTTAAGCTTTGTCGGTCTTCAAGGGTATGTTCTCTACGGATATACATCCGCCCGTTGTTTGTATCTAGTAGATAGATCTTGGTATATAGTTCACATCATAGGAATTTTTTTTTTCTATGCTGCGAACCCTACAGTGGTATCAGAGCCGGATCTATGCGTAGATACTTTACACGGGTAGTACACATATGAGTATGTGGGCGATGATGATCATGTTGTTTCTCCTTTGTTGTAATTTTGGATATTGGTGGCATAGTGGGATGAAGCGGCCCGGACAAACTTTACATGTCCTCGCACATGAGACCTGTTCCACGCTTGACATGCAACTAGTTTGCATAAGTGGCTAGCGGGTGTCTGTCTCTCCTACTATAGTCAATATCTATTTTGCAAGTGAGTTGTCAACAATTTGATTATCCTTGTTGTGGTTCATGTTCGTAGGTAAGAACGGTTCTATCTCGAAAGCCCTAAGCCACGTAAAACTTGCAATGGATAAATTAGAGGCGTCTAGTTTAGATTGTTGCTGGGTTAGTGTTATGATATGGTAGTGTTGTAAGTAGAAGTATGAGATGATACTCTTACAACACACATAGCGTGTAAAATCCATAGACCTTGGATTTACACATATAGGTATGATAGTGATCATACCACGATGCACATGATAGAGATCATCTGCGGGAACCATATAATTTCACTAATAAACATATGATGTTTGATAGCATCTTATATTGCTTGTTTAGCACTTTGTTAGCATAATAAGATGATCCCTCATTTAAATATCAAGATAAGAATGTGTTCTTCCTTTAGTATGCACCGATTATGTTTTCGTCGCTCCAAGACATCACGTGATGATCGGGTGTTCTTGGATCCACGACCATATTTCGGGTGTAAAACAGTTACACACGCGAATACTAAGGTTCTAACTTGGCGAGCCTAGCATGTACAGACATGGCCTCGGAACACGGACCGAAAGGTTAAGCATAAGTCATATAGTTGATATGATGCCCATTTGATGCTCGCCTTTGAAGCTATACCGACTCACGTGATGATCGGACTTGGTGTAGTGGATTTGGTTCATGTAATCACCAAAAAGGCACGAGGGATGTCGTTTTTGAGTGGGAGTTCATTCGTAATATAGATTAGTTGAACTCAATCTATCATACACTTAGTCTAAACTTTACAAATTCTGTTGTAGATGGCACCACCGGCTTTTAATTTCAATGTGTTCATGGAGAAAGAGAAACTAGCAACGAACGGTAGCAACTTTACCGAATGGGCCATGAATTTGAGGATTCTCCTCTCTGCTGCACAAAAGCAATATGTGCTAGAAGCGCCGTTAGCCCCCCCACCTTTTGATGATGCCCCTGACGAGGAGAAGAATGTCTATCAGACTCGTCAGGAGGACCACAACTTAGTTCATTACGGCATATTGTATGGGCTAGAGACGGAACTTCGAAAGCGTTTCGAAAACGGCAATGCATTTGATACAATGGGTGAGTTGAAAATGATTTTCGACACACATGCTGCTGTAGAGAGCTACAACGCTTCAGAAAAGTTCTTTAGCTGCATGATGGAAGAGCACAGCTCCGTTAGTGAGCATGTACTCAAGATGTCGGGTTACGCCGATAAGCTTGTGTCCTTGGGAATATCGATTCCCATTGACTTAGGCATCCATCGTGTTCTGCAGTCTCTGCCACCTAGCTATAAGAGCTTCGTGATGAACTATAATATGCAAGGCATGAAGAAGTCTCTCCCCGAGCTTCTGTCAATGCTTAAAACTGCAGAAGTGGAGATCAAAAAGGAACATCAAGTGTTGATGATCAATAGGAACACTGGTTTCAAGAAAGACAAGAAGGGAAAACGGAAGGGAAGTAAGGGCGGCAAGCCCGTTGCCGCGCCTGAAAAGAAACCCCGAGTTGGACCTAAGTCTGATTCCGAGTGCTACTATTGTAAGGGGACTGGCCACTGGAAGCGCAACTACCCCAAGTATCTAGCAGACAAGAAGGCCGGCAAGGCAAACAAAGGTATATATGATATACATGTTATTGATGTGTACTTGACTAGTGCTCGCAGTAGCACCTGGGTATTTGATACCGGTTTAGTTGCTAATATTTGTAACTCGAATCAGGGGCTGCGGAACAAGCGACCGCTAGCAAGGGGTGAGGTCAAGATGCGTGTCGGCAATGGATCAAGCGTTAATGTGATCACCGTCGGAACGCTGCCTCTCCACTTGTCGTCGGGATTAGTTATAAACTTGAATAAATGTTATCTGGTGCCTGCACTGAGCATGAACATTGTATCTGGATCGTGTTTGATGCGAAGTGGTTATTCATTTAAATCCGAGAACAATGGTTGTTCCATTTATATGAATGAAATCTTTTATGGTCATGCACCGATGATGAATGGTTTATTTCTATTAGATCTCGATGATAATGTTACACATATTCATAATGTTGATGCTAAAAGGATTGAACTTAATGATGATATATCCGCATATATGTGGCACTGCCGTCTAGGTCATATTGGCGTTAAACGTATGAAGAAGCTCTATTCGGATGGACTTTTGGAATCACTTGATTATGAATCATTTGATACATGTGAGCCATGCCTTATGGGCAAGATGACTAGAACGTCGTTTTCCGATTCAATGGAACGGGCGACAGATTTATTGGAAATCATACATTCTGATGTATGTGGTCCAATGAGTGTGTCGGCGCGAGGTGGATATCGTTATTTTGTTACTTTCACGGATGATTTGAGTAGATACGGTTATATCTACTTGATGAAATACAAGTCTGAAACCTTTGAAAAGTTCAAGGAATTTCAGAATGAAGTGGAAAATCATCGTAATAGAAAGATCAAATTTCTACGGTCCGACCGTGGAGGTGAGTATCTAAGTTACGAGTTTAGCACTCACATGAAAGAGTGTGGAATTGTTTCACAACTCACACCTGCCGGAACACCACAGCGAAATGGTGTGTCGGAACGTCGTAATCGTACTTTATTAGATATGGTTCGATCTATGATGTCTCTGACGGACTTGCCCTTGTCATTTTGGGGTTATGCACTAGAAACTGATGCATTCACTTTAAATAGGGCACCATCTAAATCCGTTGAAAAGACACCGTATGAATTGTGGTTTGGAAACAAACCTAAGCTGTCATTTCTTAAATTTTGGGGATGCGATGTTTATGTGAAGAAACTTCAACCGGATAAACTCGAACCCAAAGCGGAAAAATGCGTCTTCATAGGATACCCTAAAGAAACTATTGGGTATTCCTTCTATCACAGATCCGAGGGCAAGGTTTTTGTTGCCAAGAATGGATCCTTTCTAGAGAAAGAGTTTCTCGCGAAAGGTGTGAGTAGTCGGAAGGTAGAACTCGAAGAGGTTGTGGAACCTTCTCTTCAAAGTATGGCGAGTAGCGCAGCGCCGGAAGTTGTTCCGGAGTTGGCTCCACCTGTTGAAGAGGGAACTAATGATAATGATCATGAAACTCTGAAAGAGAGTACTACCGAACCTCGCAGGTCAAACAGGACGCGTGCAGCTCCCGAGCTGTACGGAAATCCTGTCATGAATTTCATGGTTGATGAAAATGATGACCCTGCGACGTATGAAGAAGCGATGATGAGCCCGGATTCCAACAAATGGTTAGAAGCCATGAAATCCGAGATGGAATCCATGTATGAAAATCAAGTTTGGAACTTGGTGGAATTACCTCACGACCGAAAGGCCGTGGAGAACAAATGGATTTTCAAAAGGAAAACTGATGCTGATGGTAATGTGACCGTCTATAAAGCTCGACTTGTCGCAAAGGGGTTTCGACAAATTCAAGGAGTTGACTACGATGAGACTTTCTCTCCCATAGCGATGCTAAAGTCAGTTAGGATTATGTTAGCAATTGCTGCATATTTCGATTATGAGATATGGCAGATGGATGTCAAAACCGCGTTTCTCAATGGTAATATTGAAGAAGAGTTGTATATGATACAACCAAAGGGTTTTGTCGATCCTAAGGATGCTAACAAGGTGTGCAAGCTTCAGCGATCCATCTATGGATTGAAGCAAGCATCACGAAGTTGGAATCTCCGCTTTGATGAGGTGATCAAAGAGTTTGGATTTGTCCAAACTTATGGAGAAGCTTGTATTTACAAGAAAGTGAGTGGGAGCAATGTGACATTTCTGATATTATATGTGGATGACATATTATTGATCGGAAATGATATAGATCTTTTAAACAGTGTTAAAAGTTATCTAAACAGCAAATTTTCAATGAAGGACCTAGGTGAAGCGTCATACATATTAGGCATAAATATCTATAGAGATAGATCTAGGCGCCTAATAGGGCTATCGCAAAGTACATACCTTGATAAGATTTTAAAGAAGTTTAAAATGGATGGAAGTAAGAAGGGGTTCTTACCTATGTTGCAAGGCAAGACATTGAGTAAGACTCAAAGTCCGGCTTCGGCGGAAGAAAGAGAGATAATGGACAAAGTCCCCTATGCTTCAGCCATAGGCTCTATAATGTACGCCATGCTATGTACAAGACCGGATGTGGCACATGCTATTAGTTTGACTAGTAGGTACCAATCGGATCCAGGTTCGGAACACTGGATAGCGGTCAAGAATATCCTTAAGTACTTACGAAGAACTAAGGATATGTTTCTTGTATACGGAGGTGAAGAAGAGCTCGTCGCTAAGTGTTATGTCGACGCTAGCTTTGACACCGATCCGGATGACTCTAAGTCTCAATCCGGATACGTATTTCTCATGAATGGCGGAGCGGTTAGTTGGAGGAGCTCCAAACAACCTGTGGTAGCGGGATCAACAACGGAGGCCGAATATGTTGTTGCTTCAGAAGCGGCTCAGGAAGCAGTTTGGATGAAGGAGTTCATATCCGAACTAGGAGTGGTGGCAAACGCGTTGGACCCAATGGTGATCTATTGTGACAACAATGGTGCCATTGCCAATGCCAAAGAGCCAAGGTCTCACAAGCATTCCAAGCATATTAAGCGCCGGTTTCACTCCATCCGCGAGCGTGTCAAGGATGGAGATATAAAGATTTGTAAAGTACATACGGATCTCAATGTAGCAGATCCGTTGACTAAAACTCTCCCTAGAGCAAAACATGATCAACACCAGAACTCAATGGGTGTTAGATTTATCACTATGTAACTAGATTATTGTCTCTAGTGCAAGTGGGAGACTGAAGGGAATATGCCCTGAGAGGCAATAATAAAGTGTTTATTATGTGTATTCCAAGTATATGATAGATGTTTATTTTTCATGCTATAGTTGTATTAATACGGAAACGTTAATACATGTGTGTTTAATAAACAAACAGAAAGTTCCTAGTTATGCCTCTCTCATAAACTAGCTCGTTGATTAACAAGATGATCAAGGTTTCCTGATCATGGACATTGGATGTTGTTAATAACGGGATCACAACATTAGTGTAATGGTGTGATGAACATTCATCCGAAGTATAGCATTACGATCAAAGTCATTGAGTTTATATTGCTATAACAACTTACGAAGTGATCCTAATCCTTAGACCATGAGATCATGTCAATCACTAACACCGGAAGAGTTTCTTGATAACATCAAACGTCACATCGTAACAGGGTGATTATAAAGATGGATTCAAAACTAATAAAGTGTTATGTTGAGGCTCATGGATCGAGAGTGTAATTTGTTCATCCCGATGACGGATAGATATACTCTGGGCCCTCTCGGTGATATCACATTGATTAGCTTGCAAGCAAGTGATTTGATCACTAGAATGTTATATCACAGGAACGAGAAAAGAGTGCATGTCGGTAATGAGATCAAACTAGGTATGGAGATACCGATGATCGAATCTCGGACATGTAATATATCGTGAAACAAAGGGATTAAGATACTAGCGTAAAAGGTTCCGACGATCACAAGAAAGTCATCGTTGAATGTGTGGGAGTCAGTATGGGTCTCCAGATCCCGCTTCTGATTATTGATCCGAGAGGGGTCTCGATCATGTCCGCATTATTCACGAACCGTAGGGTGACACACTTAAGAGACACCGACATCCAATTGGATCAAATGTTTCATGCCGAAAGAATGAACAAGCGCAGGAATTTATTTCACTAGATACCGAAACAGGTTTTCGGGTGAAATTGCATAAAGTGGTTATGCATGTGAAATAGAATTCTAGCAAGGGGTTATTTGTGAATGTTTGTCATTAAAGTAATTGACAAAATTCTGAATAAAATAAAAGAGTTTTATTTAATGAGAGTTTGCATTAAATTTGGTGGAAATTTAATGGGAATTTGAGTGGACTTTTGAGTGGAGGGATTTTAAAGGGCATTTTCTGAGTGGAGTGTCCACCCACATGAATGAAGGAGGGGAGGGGGAAGCCCCCATGGCCGGCGGCCACCCCCTTGGGTGCCCCCCTCCTCACTTGTCTCACACACCTCCTCGTGAAGGATCTCTCTCCCCCTCTAGAATTTATCCCCCATGGTCTCGGACTAGCGAGATACATGTTCCCGGTGGCTATTCAGCAAGAAAGAGTTGTGCTTCCGCTGCATCGCTGGAGCGAGGAGGCGGAGGTTGCTCGGTGCCTCGAACGTGTGTGCGAGCACGGATGCACGGCTGATTTGCGGCGCTAGGACTTCCTCTCGATCTTGAGATCGGCAAGAGATCGTCTACATCAACCACGAGTTGAACTCGTTAAGCTTTGTCGGTCTTCAAGGGTATGTTCTCTACGGATATACATCCGCCCGTTGTTTGTATCTAGTAGATAGATCTTGGTATATAGTTCACATCGTAGGAAAAAAAATTTTCTATGCTGCGAACCCTACAGATAGGACTGCACAAAAGGTTTTACAATCTGGATTTTATTGGCCTACACTTTTCAATGATGCAAGGAAGTTTGTCTTATCATGTGACTAATGTCAAAGAGTTGGTAATATTTCTAGACGCAATGAAATGCCTATAAATTATTCTCTTGTTATTGAACCTTTTGACTGTTGGGGATTTGACTTTATGGGTCCTTTTCATCCTTCAAAAGGGTACACTCATATTCTTGTTGCTATTGTTTATGTTACAAAGTGGGTAGAGGCCATACCTACAAATAGTGCTGATGGTAAGACCTCTTTAAAAATGCTTAAAGATGTTATTTTTCCTAGGTTTGGTGTGCCTAGATATCTCATGACTGATGGAGGCTCTCATTTTATTCATGGTGGTTTTAGGAAAACTCTTTCCAAATACGATGTTAACCATAGAATTGCTTCAGCTTATCACCCCCAAACCAGTGGGAAAGTAGAACTTTCTAATAGGGAAATTAAATCTATCTTGCAGAAGACTGTTAATAGATCTAGGAAAAATTGGGCTAAAAAGTTGAATGACGCTTTATGGGCTTATAGAACTGCTTATAAAAATCCAATGGGGATGTCTCCTTACAAAATGGTCTATGGGAAAGCTTGTCACTTGCCTTTAGAATTAGAACACAAAGCTTATTGGGCAGTGAAACAATTGAATAGAGATTTTCAACTTGCTGGTGAGAAAAGATTGCTTGACTTGAGTACCTTAGATGAGTCGAGAAGTGAAGCTTATGAAAATGCTAGACTCTTTAAGGAAAAAGTAAAAATATGGCATGATAGGAGAATTCTCAAAAGGGAGTTACATGTTGGTGAGCAAGTTCTTTTGTATAGGTCTCGTCTCAGATTTTTTGCAGGGAAACTACTCTCAAAATGGGAAGGACCTTTTGTTATTGAGGAAGTATATCGTTCAGGTGCTATCAAAATATCTTCTTTGAAGGACGACACCACACAGGTGGTGAATGGTCAACGACTAAAACATTATATTTCTAGATATTCTTATAATGATTATGTTGATATTATTCAAATGGTGACTCTGGAAGAATTTATTAGAAACCAAACACCAGAATCTGCAGAGTCTGTCTTTGAATATGTAAAAGTGGTGAAAACAGAAGGTTCGTGAAAACCTTATCTTTTATATTTTTTATGTTTTTATTACATACGAAAGGTTACGAAACGAAACAGAGGAGGAAACGGAGGCCAGGGTGGACACACCCACCCTAGGCGCGGGTCCCAGCTGGCCGCGCCTAGAGAGGGTGTGAGCCCCCTGAGCTCCATCGCCGCCTCGTTTTCACACCAGTACCTTCCTTATGTATTGAAACTTCGTAATTTATAATCCCCCGAGGTTCGTATATCGTGTTCTCATCGTGTTTCTTTTTTGATCTGTTTCTGTCAGGCAGATTCTCAGTTTGGAGCCACAATATCTTCCTCTAGATCACCCATGGAGGACTCCTCCACGGATGCTATCTACTCGTACATGTATGAGTTGAATATTAATCCCAAGGAGTTGATTCTCAAGGATGGGAAGGTGCAGATGAAATAAGTTCAAGGCCCTAAAGGAGAAGACAGTCTAGAAGACAGGATGGAAGCATTGGAGCAGGAAGTTTTCAGGTACAAGAAGTTGGTGGAACGCGAAGTGGATATCATCCATAAGATAAGTTCAGAACTCATCACCAAGCACAAGGAGGAGGTTGCTGAGCTCCGGGACGAAGTCCTCTCACTCCATCAGGCCACCAACCAATTACAAGCATAGCTCTACGACATACAAAATCAAAACTGTGAGTATGAGGCTAGATTTAATCGCATAAGCTCTGCTGCTAGTTTCAGGATTGTGGAAACCAAGACATCCTTTTTGGATGGGGAACCTTTGCCTTGGAAGTTTGATGATGACAAGAGAACATCACCACTGAAGGAGTAATTCATCATCAGGTTTGGCATCCCCTTGGCTTGTTCCAAGCTTGGGGGAGTGCCGCGGCATCACATCATTATCTTTTATCTTTTACCTTTTTAGTAGAGCTATATCTTTGGTAGAGAAGTTATCTTATAGGTTGGTTTGCATGTGGAAGTATCTCTCCTTTAGTTGGTTATCTATGTATCCCTTGGTGTGAGTGCCTTTATGTAATATTAATAAGAAGCTTCATCTTTTACTTTTTGCACTTCTTATTTTAGTTTGCAATCTCTATTATATGATTGATCTTGTTGATCAGTATTGGTATCACTTTGGGAGAATCAAATAGATCTAAATTGGTTTTGGCAAACTGAGCTCTGGTCAGTAGCAACACTTTTTGAGGTTTGAAAGGAAAAGAGAAAAAGCTTACATGTATTTTGTATCTTTTATTTTCTTTCTTGATTGGCTCATAAGTTCAGTATTCTTTATTTAAGATATTTTGTGTCTTCAAGGAAGATTGCATGTTTGGCTTTATTACTTGTATGTTTGCTTGTTTCCTTTAACTCTCTTGCTTGCTACCCAGCCTTGCTAGCCAAAAACCTGTTTTGAGAAGGACTACTTCTCATGCATCCAATTCATTTGAACCAAAATCTGTGCCATTTGTGTCCACCATATCTACCTATTAGCATTATTGCTATTCCAAGCAAATTCACAAGCTTCATCTATCTTTTGAATTAAAAATTATTGTGTTATGTGAAAACTAGCTAGTAAAGCTCCCACGAACTTAATGGCACACCTTATTTTCTTGCCCCTAATAAACTTGAACCATTGTGTCATCGAAGTTGTATATGCTTGCATCTATACGCTGGGATTAGCAGAACCGTGCTATCACGGGGAATGCTTTCAACACTTATGGATACATATCCAGTTGATATCATGCTCTTTTGTTTGCGGATGTCGTCGGTGTGAAATAAACGGGAGCTTGTAAGTCCATGGAGTTATGTATGTGTGTTAGAGAAACGCCTTGGCCGCTAGCCTAAGCCATGCGTAATCATGGTGAAAACTTGCAGTATAACCATAGTGAGAAATCTATGAAGCATCCTCAATAAAAACCTATGCAAATAGCAAATAAAAAGATCGCTGAGATGCTCACTGTCTGCTTGCCTTGTCATTTTGATTATGGGATAGCTCATGTATCATGTGCAAGGGGTACACCGTTGGCGGTTCTTTATGATACAAATGTACTTACAATGACAAAAACTTACCGGTAACTAAAGTTGAGTAGCATGAGGAGCGGCCCTCGTACTCAAGGGACATGAGATTGCCAGCTTATATTTCGTCAAGCGTATACTCCATCTTTGTTCACTTTAACCTTAATCACCTCAAGATGCTTATGATAGGGGCAATGAGGGCTCAAATCTAGTAAGTACCATAATCTTTTGGAAGCTCTTTATGACTTGAAATCCCTGCTTCCCTCTATGAAGGGTCTTTCTTCTACTTTTAAGTTGAGTCAGTAAACCTACTTCCTCTCTATCTCCAGCAAGCATTCGAGTTGTTATGTTCCAAGCATTCATATGATGATTCATTCAATCATGTTCTTTATCTTCCTTGTTTGCACAAGACTCTTATCTATTGAGTATTACTTTGAAAGCCTTCATTGTGAAAAACCTTTTATGTTTGAGCAAAAGAGTACTCATGTTGTAAAACTTCTAAAAAGCTTTTTGTGAAACTGTTTGCCAGTTGTTCTCTGACCAAGAACAAAGTTTGCCAATTCCAATTATGATTTATCTTTATGCATCTCTATTGTGACTCCTCTACTTGTTGCAAGCTAAGTTATATAATGGTGAGTTGCTTTCTTCTATGAGTTGTGTAATGGTAAGTGTGATGCTTCTTGTCCGTATTCTTTTATCGACACTTCACTCCATAAACCTGTGGACAAGTTTACTGAGCACAGTTTTCGCTTGGGGACAAGCGAAGGTCTAAGCTTGGGGGAGTTGATACGTCCAATTTGCATCACCATTCTATATCATAATTTGCCTATATTCATTGATATATTTCTTATTAAGAGGTGTTACTTATGTCTTTTCATCTGTTTTTGCATGTTGGATGATTCTTGGAGGATGAACTGCCGGAGTCAGGTTTCTGATGGAAAAATAGGTGTTTTGATGCAATTTCGCGAAGATCAGAAAAATACCAGAAAAACTATGGAAAATCATATTTTCCCAGAAGACGAAGAATGCCAGAAGGGGAGGCGGAGATGGGCCACAGGGGGCCTACACCCCCCAGGCGTGGGCCACCCCTAGGCCGCGCCTACAGGGGTGTGGCCCACCTCTGGCTATGCCCTCTCGCCTATATCTTCTCCTTGAAACCCTAATACACGGGGAAGCGACCTCAAAAATATTCCGCCACCTCTGCAGGGCGGAAAACACCGAGAGAGAAAGAGCTCTCTGGTAGACAGATTTCTGCCGGGGAAATTCCTTCCAGGAGAGGGGATATCGTCGCCATCAACACCATCATCAAGCTAGACTTCATCGGGATCATCATCATCATCATCCACACCATGATCTCCACCAGCACCTTCATCATCACTCCATCCTACTATAACAATTGTGTTGAATACTTGCATAGTTCTTAGGGGAAACTTTTCCGGTGTTGATTACTATTGTAGTTGATGCTTGTGAGTGGAACCATTGGATTATTGTTTATGTTCATATTGTTATCCATCACCATATCATCTTTGATCTTGATACGTATGATGTCTTGTGCGTAGTTCGTTTAGTTCTTGAGGACATGGGAGAATTCATGTTGTTAGTAGTGGATTTGTGTTGAGATATTATTCAATGGTTTAGTATTTAAGTTGTGGTGCTATTCTTCTAGTGGTATCATGTGAACGTCGACTACATGATACTTCACCATTTATGGGTCTAGGGGAATGCATTGTGTATTTGCCTACTCTTTGTGGGGTTGCCGGAGTGACAGAAACCTGAACCCCCGTTAGGAAACCATTGCACAAGGGAGTGTAGGATCTCAGAGTTTAAGGCTGTGGTTAGGTTTATATCTTAATTGCTTTCTTGTAGTTGCGGATGCTTGCAGGGGGTTTAATCACAAGTATGTATTAGTCCAAGTAAGGTCGGTACATTAGCACAGGTTCACCCACACAACACTTACAAAACAAAAGAAGACTACTCAGCTATATGAAGTGAAAGCACTTGACAGAATTCCCATGTGTCCGTAAGAACGTTTGGTCCTTATAAGTATTTCCACCGACTTGTCCTTTGCTTAGAAAGGATTGGGTCACTTGCTGCAATTGTTCATTGTCTTTATTACTTGCACTTTATTTCTTTGCTTTATCAAAAAAACCTAAAAATCCGTTTGCTAAGTATTTACAGAGATTTTCTGCTCCATACCACTAGTCAACACCTTCTGCTCCTCATTGGGATCGACACTCCTATTTATCGAAAGTACTACGATACACCCCCTATACCTATGGGTCATCATGAACATCCTGCCCATCTTCTGAAGGGAATATGCCCTGAGAGGCAATAATAAAGTGTTTATTATGTGTATTCCAAGTATATGATAGATGTTTATTTTGCATGCTATAATTGTATTAATACGGAAACGTTAATACATGTGTGTTTAATAAACAAACAGAAAGTTCCTAGTTATGCCTCTCTCATAAACTAGCTCGTTGATTAACAAGATGATCAAGGTTTCCTGATCATGGACATTGGATGTTGTTAATAACGGGATCACAACATTAGTGTAATGGTGTGATGAACATTCATCCGAAGTATAGCATTACGATCAAAGTCATTGAGTTTATATTGCTATAACAACTTACGACGTGATCCTAATCCTTAGACCATGAGATCATGTCAATCACTAACACCGGAAGAGTTTCTTGATAACATCAAACGTCACACCGTAACAGGGTGATTATAAAGATGGATTCAGAACTAAGAAAGTGTTATGTTGAGGCTCATGGATCGAGAGTGGAATTTGTTCATCCCGATGACGGATAGATATACTCTGGGCCCTCTCGGTGATATCACATTGATTAGCTTGCAAGCAAGTGATTTGATCACTAGAATGTTATATCACAGGAACGAGAAAAGAGTGCATGTCGGTAACGAGATCAAACTAGGTATGGAGATACCGATGATCGAATCTCGGACATGTAATATATCGTGAAACAAAGGGATTAAGATACTAGCGTAAAAGGTTCCGACGATCACAAGAAAGTCATCGTTGAATGTGTGGGAGTCAGTATGGGTCTCCAGATCCCGCTTCTGATTATTGATCCGAGAGGGGTCTCGATCATGTCCGCATTATTCACGAACCGTAGGGTGACACACTTAAGAGACACCGACATCCAATTGGAGCAAATGTTTCATGCCGAAAGAATGAACAAGCGCAGGAATTTATTTCACTAGATACCGAAACAGGTTTTCGGGTGAAATTGCATAAAGTGGTTATGCATGTGAAATAGAATTCTAGCAAGGGGTTATTTGTGAATGTTTGTCATTAAAGTAATTGACAAAATTCTGAATAAAATAAAAGATTTTTATTTAATGAGAGTTTGCATTAAATTTGGTGGAAATTTAATGGGAATTTGAGTGGACTTTTGAGTGGAGGGATTTTAAAGGGAATTTTGTGAGTGGAGTGTCCACCCACATGAATGAAGGAGGGGAGGGGGCAGCCCCCATGGCCGGCGGCCACCCCCTTGGGTGCCCCCCCTCCTCCTATAAAAGGATCCCCCCTCCTCACTTGTCTCTCACACCTCCTCGTGAAGGATCTCTCTCCCCCTCTAGAATTTATCCCCCATGGTCTCGGACTAGCGAGATACATGTTCTGTAGGGTTTCGTAGCATGGAAAACAAAAATTTTCTATTGCATACAAACAAACAAGCCAAGATCTATCTACTAGATTGTAGCAACGAGTCGATGGAATAACTTACCCTCGAAGATTCCAAAGTGTTTAACGAGAGCGGATTCTCGTGGGTGATGTAGTCGTACTCTTCCTGATCTCAAGATCGCGTAGACGATCCTTCTGGCGCTGCATTCCGGCAGCGCTCCCGCAGTCGGTCACACATTCGGTACTCGACGAAGACCTTCCTCTCCCTTGTTCCAGCGGGCAGTGGAGGTTGTAGCACTCTCCTCGCGATTCCGGCAGCACAACGGCGTGGTACCGGAAGTAGAGGGGAGATCTCGCAGGGCTTCGCCTTAAGCCGAAGCGAGTATGGTGGAGTATGAGAGAGCTCCTCGGCGATCTAGGGTTTAGACACACCAAGGAGGAGGTGCTAGAGCTGGCGGCTAGGGTTCCGGGGACCCCCAAGTCGGCGGCTAGGGCAAAACCCTAGGGGGCGGCGGCGGCTATGGTGGTAGGCGCCAAGCTAGGGTTTGAGGAGAGGTACTTGTGTGTGCTAGGAGGGAGGCCTGCTCCTCCTTATATAGTTGGAGGGGCCGGCGGCCAAGGGGAGGGAGGGGAGTCCCTCCCCAACTCGTCTTGGGTGGTGCGCCGGCTTGGGGAGGAGGACTCCCTCCCTAACTCGGTTTCACCTCCTCCTCCTCTTTTCCACTTTCCAAATTTAGCCGTTTGACTTTTCAATTTAGCTATTTGACTTTTCAAACTAGGATTCGATTAATCCTTTATTTGGAACAGCGATGACACTTAGTACATGATGCAATCATACCAACTTGATACAACACATTCATGTACCCTTCCCCTCCGGAGTGCCGGACATTCCGGAACATTCTAGAACATTCCCGATGAAAACACCGGAATCATTCCCTAACTCTGAAATGGGACTTTCCTTATATGAATCTTATTCTACGGACCATTCCGGATCTCCTCGTGATATCCCGGATCCCATCCGAGACTCCGAACAACATTCGGTCTCTTTCTCATTCATTCCATAACTACTCAAACAACGTCGAATCCTTAAGTGTGTCTCCCTACGGTTCGTGAATTATGCGGACATGATCGAGACACTTCTCCGAACAATAACCAATAGAGGAATCTGGAAATTCATATGGCTCCCACATATTTCTACGATTACTTTGCGATCGAATGAACCACTTACATACGATACCAATTTCCCTTTGTCTCACGATAGTTTACTTATCCGAGGTTATGATCGTCGGTATCTCTGCATACCTAGTTCAACCTCGTTACCGATAAGTACTCTTTTCTCGTTCCCGTGATATGTGATCCCTTGTGAGGGCCCAGAGTATATCTATCCGTCATATGGATGGACAAATCCCACTCTTGATCCATGTGTTTCAACCAATACTTTCCGAACACTCAATGCCACCTTTATAGCCACCCAGTTACGGTGTGGTGTTTGATGTCATCAAAGCATCCATCCGGCAAAGGTGATATGCATGATCTCATGGTCGAAGGAATTAGGTTACTATGTATCAGAAAGCATATAGCAATTGAACTATTGAAATGACTTGATCTTTATGCTACGCTTATCTATAGGAGTATGTCCACCATATCATTCTCCTAACGATATGATCTTGTTGTTGATAACATCTCAATGTTCATGATAGGGAAACCACAATCATTTATCAACCAACAAGCTAGTGATGTATAGAGGCTATACTAGGGACTTCAAATTAAGTTTACAAATCACACAAGTATCAATGTTTCCTTGTTAATACTATTATAGCATGAATGTAAACATTTATCATAAACACAAAGATATAATAATAACTACATTTATTATTGCCTCTAGGGCATATCTCCAACAGTCTCCCACTTGCACTACAGTCATCTAATCTAGATTACATGGTAATATACCGAACACCCATGGCAGTTTGGTGCTGGTCATGTTTTGCCCTCGGGAGAGGTTTAGTCAACGGATCCGCCACATTCAGATCTGTGTGTACTTTGCAAATTTTTATATCCCCATCTTGGATATGTTCTCGAATAGCGTGAAAACGTAGCTTGATGTGCTTCAGCTTCTTGTGTGACCTTGGTTCTTGCGCATTGGCTATGGAGCCCATGTTATCACAGTAGATAGACATCGGGTCCAGCGCACTAGAAACCACACCCAGCTCTGTAATGAACTCTTTCATCCATATCGCTTCTTGTGAAGCCTCCGAAGCAGCCATGTATTCCGATTCAGTTGAAGATCTCGCCACAACTCTTTGCTTTGCACTCCTCCAGCTAACTGCTGCACCATTCAAAATAAATACGTATCCAGATTATGATTTAGAATCATCCGTATCGGTGTTCCAACTAGCATCGGTGTAACCATTAACAACGAGCTGTTCATCACCTCCATAAGAAAGAACCATATCCTTAGTTCTTCTCAAGTACTTAAGGATGTTTTTGACCGCTGTCCAATGATCCACTCCTGCACTTTGATATCTACTAGTCAAACTAACAGCATATGCAATGTCGGGTCTAGTACATAGCATGGCATACATTAGAGATCCTATGGCTGAGGCATAGGGAGTCTTACTCATCCTTTCTCTATCTTCTGCCGATGTCGGACTTTGAGTTTTACTCAAGGTCGTATTGGGCAACATGGGCAAGAACCCTTTTTTGCTATCTTCCATTCCAAACCTCTTTAGAACTTTGTCCAAATATGTACTCTGTGACAATGATATTTGGCGTTTCGATCTATCTCTGTAAATGTTTATGCCTAATATGTAAGCTGCTTCGCCAAGATCCTTCATTGAAAAACTATTATTCAAATATTCCTTGACACTATTAAGAAGGTCTACATCATTCCCAATCAACAATATGTCATCCACATATAGTATTAAGAATGCTACAGAGCTCCCACTCACTTTCTTGTAAATACAAGCTTCTCCATAAGTTTGTATAAAACCAAAACTTTTGATCACCTTATCAAAACGTTGATTCCAACTTCGGGATGCTTGCTTCAATCCATAGATGGACCGTTGAAGTTTGCATACCTTGTTAGCATCTTTAGGATCGACAAAACCTTTGGGTTTCATCATATACAACTCTTCATCAATGTCTCCATTGAGGAATGTTGTTTTGACATCCATCTGCCATATCTCATAATCATAATATGCAGCGATTGCTAACATAATCCTCACAGACTTTAGCTTCGCTACTGGTGATAAAGTCTCATCGTAGTCAACTCCTTGAATTTGTCGAAAACCTTTTGCGACAAGTCGAGCTTTATAGACAGTAACATTACCATCAGCATCTGTTTTCTTCTTGAAGATCCATTTGTTCTCGACAGCCTTCCGGCCATCTGGTAAGTCCACCAAGGTCCATACTTGGTTTTCGTACATGGATCCAATCTCGGATTTCATGGCTTCTTGCCATTTATTGGAATCTGGGCTCATCATTGCTTCCTCATATGTCTCAGGGTCATCGGTGTTGTCCACCAACATGACACTCATAACGGGATCATACCAATCTGGAGTGGTACGAGTTCTCGTTGACCTCCGAGGCTCTGTAGCAACTTCAACCGAAGTTTTATGATCATCATCATTATCTTTCTCTCTAATTGGTGCAGGCACCACAGGAACTTCTTCCGGTGCTGCGCTACTCGCAATTTCGAGAGAAGGTTCGACAACCTCGTCGAGTTCTACTTTCCTTCCAGTCACTTCTTTCGAGAGAAATTCCTTCTCTAGAAAGGATCCATTCTTGGCAACGAAGATTTTGCCTTCGGATCTATGATAGAAGGTATACCCAATAGTTTCCTTCGGGTATCCTATGAAGACGCATTTTTCCGCTTTGGGTTCTAGCTTGTCCGGCTGTAACTTCTTTACATAGGCTTCGCATCCCCAAACTTTAAGGAACGACAATTTAGGTTTCTTCCCAAACCATAATTCATACGGTGTCATTTCAACGGATTTAGATGGTGCCCTATTTAAAGTGAATGCGGCTGTTTCTAATGCATAACCCCAAAATGATAGCGGTAAATCTGTAAGTAACATCATAGAACGAACCATATCTAAGAGAGTTCGATTACGACGTTCGGACACACCATTACACTGTGGTGTTCCCGGCGGTGTCAACTGTGAAAGTATTCCGCATTTCTTCAAATGCTCGCCAAACTCGTAACTTAGATATTCACCTCCACGATCAGAACGTAGAAATTTAATCTTCTTGTTACGTTGATTCTCTACCTCACTTTGAAATTCCTTAAACTTCTCGAAAGTTTCGGACTTATGTTTCATGAAATAGATATACCCATATCTACTCAAGTCATCCGTGAAGGTAAGAACATAACGATAACCACCGCGCGATGCTACACTCATTGGACCACACACATCGGTATGTATGATTTCCAATAAGTCCGTAGCTCGCCCCATCATACCAGAAAATGGAGTCTTAGTCATTTTTCCCATCAGACATGCTTCGCATCAATCATGTAACACCCTCAGAATCGGACCTATGCAAGTTTTAGCGAAACCCGCCAAACCCGCATAGAAACGATTCAAAGGTGCCCACCAGGCACTTTCGTGCGGGTGGAAAACGAAGTAATAACATTACACAACAGTCCTCGATGGGACCCACAGAACAAATATATATATAACAGCAACTCAATGAGTCAAGAATACAGATATAATATACAAAGATCCAAATCACCTTGAAAATGATAGAGCGTCCGACTACGGACAAGATGCAAATGGGGCTAAGAGCCCTGAAGAATAACCAATGGCGTCCATAACCCTGCCCAGGCCAAGCCGGAAGGGTAACCCTGCTAACGGCGTCGATCTCAAAACCTGCTTAAACAAAAGGGGTGCCGACAACGGGCAAAGGAAAAAGAGGAGCGTCAGTACTGAGGCCAGTACACGGCGAGACTAGAATTCGGCGGTCCTCGCCTACATAGGTATGGTGGACTAAAGCGGCAGCGGCAGCATGCACTAAACACCCTATAGAGACTCGATGCAACTGGCGGTTATCAGAGAGGGATAAGTATGACCTATCCGGATCCAACCTGAAGCTAACACCAAACAAACCCATCCTGGTGTTTCCCCTCGAGACCAAACGAGGAAGTCAACCGAGGAACTCACACGGTTGGCAGTTTTATTTATTCAGTTATCGTTGCAGCAATTACTAGTCAGGTATAGATAATCATCCTGATAAAATAAGCAGTGGGCACTTTTAGTTAATCATTCCGTGGTAGTTGCAATAATTACTAATCAGATACAAATAGCATGAGATAAACCCAAAACCCAGCAGTTGTTGGTACTTTTATTCAGCCATCTCGTTGTAGTTGCAATATTTACTAGTCAGATACAATGGTCGCAAGCGACGCTCCAAACAAGCAATTGTGGGCAGTATTATTTAGCCATTCCATTATAGTGAAGCTGATTACTAGTCATTATAAGTCAAATTTATAGCAATAAACTTTAGTTATGCTTGTCTATGATCGAGATACTGTGCTCCAAGTCGTCCATAACCGCGGACACGGCTTTCAGAAAGTTTTACCCGGCCGGGGTGCACCAATAGCAACACACACTCGATCAACCTCGAAAAAACCAAATCAAAACCCAACGAGGCTTTCACGACAAAGCAATCACAGGATTCAGAAATATTTCAGGGGGCCACCCCTTAAGTAGATCCCGCAACGAAGCCAGCTGACTCCGAGACGGGCTCAAGGTTTGGGTATACGGCTGTGAACGACTGGGAACCCGAAAGTGTGGCTGGGCTTGTCGACACCGCGGAATCGTGTCCCGATCCAAAACAGTACAGTGTGCAGTACCTCGCACAATCGTAAATAAAGCAGTAAAGCATGGCATAAGTACAGGATCGTAAATAAAACCTCAAACTAGTTTGTGGCCCCAAGAAATAAGACTGAATCAAGCTCTGGCTAAGGGGGGTCCCATATACCTCCCGGATGTGGATAGCGCGATAAATCAAGGAACAGGTATCAAGTACTCGGGGTCCTACGGGACACAAGTGGGCGTTCGGAAACCAAATATTATCTATCACCCACCGATGCCTCTGCTTACTTCAATTTTAGTTGTTAAACAGGAATTAAAAAGAGCGATAAGTAAAACTATGATCATCTCCAACATCAACATGCGGCAATTACATCAACAACTGTGGCACTTGACGACACGCAACAGCACTTGAGCAAGCGACTACGACGCGCAAGTCCAACTATCTACCAAACAACAGGCAATAGGATGTGTCCAAGGCAATATAGGGCTGCACGGTATATCACAGGTACGGAAACTAAAGCATCGCAACACAGATAGCAATAGATCAACAGGAGGGAAATAAATACTATAAAAGTAAGATAGGTAGAAAGGGGGAGATGCTCGCCTGAAAACATTGTCGAAGGTTCAGCCGAAGATCGGGGCGAAGCTCACATCAACTCAACGGCCTTATCCGCGAAGAAGCAAAACACTAGAAGAAACACCGGATGCAATATTTAATACAACGGCAGAAGATCGGCATGATGCACGTATGATGCATGACATGGCAAGGTGCGATGCAATTAGGTCATATTAAGTGGAACCGGGGGTACCGACAATTAATTAGATGGTCCATGTTATTTAGCTACCCCGCAATTTAGATGTTGTTTTAACAAGGCAGAATATATCACCGGTTCGCTACACAAGTTTAAATGAGGCCAATATAAGGCTAGATTTGCCTGCATATGGGCCCCATATTTAATTATTAGGTGAATCGGCATAAGGCCCCCAAACCACAGATATGCATGCGAGATGAATGATTTGATGCAACAAGTTGATATCATTTATAAAAATAGGGTATCGAGGAAAAGGGTCACACATTTAGGGTTCAGCAGATCTTGGGGTTCCGGGGTTCGGGGTTCGACAGGGTCCAGGGTTCGACGGATTCGGTCTCGGCGGAATCGTTCTCGGACTCCGGGGGTTAGGGTCTTCGGATCGGGGAAGATCTTGGCGCTCGGTGTCCGGGTAGGCGATCTTGTCGGTTCAGCGGTTTCGATTGTCGGTGTCAGTCTCGGTACTGGAAGATCTTGGTGTTCTATGCGGTCGATCCTGCCGTTCCGGGATGGAGAACTTGTCGTCCGGGGGAGTACTTGGCGTTCCGGACTCTCGACGAACCTTGGCGTCCGAGAATAAGATTATGGCGGTCCGCAGCGTAGATCTTGGGGAGGTTCGGGTTCCACGGGTCCGGACGCTCCGGATCGGTCTTCGAACTTTGAGGATCGAGGTCTTCGGATTCCGTGAAGGAGATCTTGTCGGGGCCTCATGTCGGTCTTGTCCGCGGATGCAATTGACTTGACGGTTCGATGTCGATGCAGCGCTTGGCGTCGGCTAAACAGGGTACATCGGTCGGTGGCGATCTTGGGTCCGGGTATAAGGCTTCGGACACCAAGAAGAAGGCTACGGATGTTCGGCTACACTTGACGATGGCCTTCGGGGATCCTTGAATAGAATCACAACACCGCCACAAGGCATCGTACCATTCCCAACACACGTGAGCAGAGATGGTTCGGGTAGGCGACGCTGCAGGGGTACGCTCGGGGAGGCACGCTCGCAGCGAGAGACGGCGCAAGGAAGGCGGCCGGGGACGAGCTCCTGCGTCTGGCCGGGTGGAGGGCTCCGCTGGGCCGACAGGCAGAGACGAGGGAGGACTCCGGCGGCGGAGCTGCTGGCCAGCACGGAGGACAGCCGGAGCGGCCACGGCCGAGCGGAGGAGGGCGGTCGCGGCGACGAAGACGGAGGGGCGGCGCGGGGGTCGACGGCACGGGGCGGGGTCGCGGGCCTGCAGGGGTGCAGCGGGGATCCGGCGGAGTGGGCAGGCGCAGGTGGGTCGGGGGAGGCAGGCGCGCGACGGCGCGCGTGGCGGCCGAGGCAGGCGACGCGGTGGCCGGAGCGAGGCCGGGTCGGCGCGGAGGGAGGCGCAGGCGCGGCCGGCGCAGGCGCGAGCACGAGCGCGGCGGGGGGAGGAGCGATGGCCGGAGGCGGGAGAGGCGACGGTGACGGCGTGCGGGCTTGGGGTGAGGGAGGCTGACGAGGGGGCGACCGGCGGCGCGGGGCAGGGAGCAGGTGGCGGCGGGCTCGGGCCGGGCGACGCGCGCGGTTCGCCGGCGACGGGCAGGGGCGCTTGGTGGAGGCAGGGGAATCGTGGGGGGAAGAGGAGAGAGGGCATGGGGAAAGCCGACAGAGGTGGGCCTGGTGGGGCCGGGGCAGGTGAGGGGTGGACTGGTGGAGGGAGCTCTGCGCGTGGGGGCGTGGCCTGGGTGGCGGGCCCACAGGGCAGGGATAGGTGCGGGGTGGGTGCGTGTGTGCTGGGTGTGACTGAGGGGGAGAGAGAGGAGAGAGAGAGGGAGGGGTAGGCTGAGATGGCAGCGTTTGATTGGTTGGGGGAGGGGAGAGGGTGAGGTGGCAGGTTGCCATTGGGTGGGGTGATGTGGCTGCTGGGTGTGGGTAGTTTAGTTGGTAGGTTTAGGAATAGAGGTGGGCCGATTTAAAAATGGGGTGGTCGTTCGGGCCTTCTCGGCCCGTTCGACTGCCCCACTAAAATAAATATAAATTTTATTTATTTCAAACAAAGCTTTTTGCAATCCGACAGCGGACAAAATAAAATATTCCGGGGACCCGGTTTTCGGTGTTTGAATCAGATGGGGCGTTTAGAAAACAAAACGGGCTTTGCGAAATAGTTTTAAACAAACAATGCATGATGATGACGATGCAATGCACAAATTCAACGCGATTTTCTAGTAGTGGTTTTGCGGGATGCCACAATTCGACACCACTAACAAGGGATCTCGCCCTCGAGATCCGCCTCATGGTACCGGAAGGGAGGTCGGCGAACGGCATCTCCTTGCTTCATGTAGATCCTCACGACACCACTAACGAGGGTTCCTTCTTCATCTTGGAATTGGCGACACCACCAACAAAGGGTCGTTGATCCTGACCGTCGCGAGAACACTCCGGGAACAACAGGTCGAAGGTAGAGGTATCAACAAATAAAGCCACCCCTAACTTCCGTGGACGGAGTAAAACTGCTGGATCCACTGATTCGATGTACAAAAGCGAATGATAAGAGTAGTGGTATGGTAGCTACTCCATCCCGCACTCAAACCATTACTCTGCACACGAATAGGCGGATTATGCAACCAACTCTCGGAATCAGACTGAAGATCTCGACAAGCGAGGTTCGGAACAAAGGAGTGATGCAGACTCTGCATCGGATCTGGCGTAGAGGATGTCGTCACGTCGGAAAACACCGGAAAACACAAGCAAGGAACAAAGAATGGTAACACAGATGAAGGATTCCTCAGGCAGCATGAACACCGGACGTAGCATCATCGTTACCAAAAGAGGAAGCGAAACCCTGAAGGTACGACGGAAACCCAACCACGAGAATTCCTGGACTCGAAGAAAAGAGACGAGAACGGATTCAAAACACGTAGAGATAAGAGGAGAATAGCAGAGGGGTAAGGAGTAAAATCAGACCTAATCAGAACTATCCAACCGATTTTGCAAAAATAGTTTTGACACTCTACTTCGGCCGTTAGCTAGGTTATCCTACAGGCTGGACTTGTGGGGTATCGCAACTGCTGGGCTCTGATACCACTCTGTAACACCCTCAGAATCGGACCTATGCAAGTTTTAGCGAAACCCGCCAAACCCGCATAGAAACGATTCAAAGGTGCCCACCAGGCACTTTCGTGCGGGTGGAAAACGAAGTAATAACATTACACAACAGTCCTCGATGGGACCCACAGAACAAATATATATATATAACAGCAACTCAATGAGTCAAGAATACAGATATAATATACAAAGATCCAAATCACCTTGAAAATGATAGAGCGTCCGACTACGGACAAGATGCAAATGGGGCTAAGAGCCCTGAAGAATAACCAATGGCGTCCATAACCCTGCCCAGGCCAAGCCGGAAGGGTAACCCTGCTAACGGCGTCGATCTCAAAACCTGCTTAAACAAAAGGGGTGCCGACAACGGGCAAAGGAAAAAGAGGAGCGTCAGTACTGAGGCCAGTACACGGCGAGACTAGAATTCGGCGGTCCTCGCCTACATAGGTATGGTGGACTAAAGCGGCAGCGGCAGCATGCACTAAACACCCTATAGAGACTCGATGCAACTGGCGGTTATCAGAGAGGGATAAGTATGACCTATCCGGATCCAACCTGAAGCTAACACCAAACAAACCCATCCTGGTGTTTCCCCTCGAGACCAAACGAGGAAGTCAACCGAGGAACTCACACGGTTGGCAGTTTTATTTATTCAGTTATCGTTGCAGCAATTACTAGTCAGGTATAGATAATCATCCTGATAAAATAAGCAGTGGGCACTTTTAGTTAATCATTCCGTGGTAGTTGCAATAATTACTAATCAGATACAAATAGCATGAGATAAACCCAAAACCCAGCAGTTGTTGGTACTTTTATTCAGCCATCTCGTTGTAGTTGCAATATTTACTAGTCAGATACAATGGTCGCAAGCGACGCTCCAAACAAGCAATTGTGGGCAGTATTATTTAGCCATTCCATTATAGTGAAGCTGATTACTAGTCATTATAAGTCAAATTTATAGCAATAAACTTTAGTTATGCTTGTCTATGATCGAGATACTGTGCTCCAAGTCGTCCATAACCGCGGACACGGCTTTCAGAAAGTTTTACCCGGCCGGGGTGCACCAATAGCAACACACACTCGATCAACCTCGAAAAAACCAAATCAAAACCCAACGAGGCTTTCACGACAAAGCAATCACAGGATTCAGAAATATTTCAGGGGGCCACCCCTTAAGTAGATCCCGCAACGAAGCCAGCTGACTCCGAGACGGGCTCAAGGTTTGGGTATACGGCTGTGAACGACTGGGAACCCGAAAGTGTGGCTGGGCTTGTCGACACCGCGGAATCGTGTCCCGATCCAAAACAGTACAGTGTGCAGTACCTCGCACAATCGTAAATAAAGCAGTAAAGCATGGCATAAGTACAGGATCGTAAATAAAACCTCAAACTAGTTTGTGGCCCCAAGAAATAAGACTGAATCAAGCTCTGGCTAAGGGGGGTCCCATATACCTCCCGGATGTGGATAGCGCGATAAATCAAGGAACAGGTATCAAGTACTCGGGGTCCTACGGGACACAAGTGGGCGTTCGGAAACCAAATATTATCTATCACCCACCGATGCCTCTGCTTACTTCAATTTTAGTTGTTAAACAGGAATTAAAAAGAGCGATAAGTAAAACTATGATCATCTCCAACATCAACATGCGGCAATTACATCAACAACTGTGGCACTTGACGACACGCAACAGCACTTGAGCAAGCGACTACGACGCGCAAGTCCAACTATCTACCAAACAACAGGCAATAGGATGTGTCCAAGGCAATATAGGGCTGCACGGTATATCACAGGTACGGAAACTAAAGCATCGCAACACAGATAGCAATAGATCAACAGGAGGGAAATAAATACTATAAAAGTAAGATAGGTAGAAAGGGGGAGATGCTCGCCTGAAAACATTGTCGAAGGTTCAGCCGAAGATCGGGGCGAAGCTCACATCAACTCAACGGCCTTATCCGCGAAGAAGCAAAACACTAGAAGAAACACCGGATGCAATATTTAATACAACGGCAGAAGATCGGCATGATGCACGTATGATGCATGACATGGCAAGGTGCGATGCAATTAGGTCATATTAAGTGGAACCGGGGTACCGACAATTAATTAGATGGTCCATGTTATTTAGCTACCCCGCAATTTAGATGTTGTTTTAACAAGGCAGAATATATCACCGGTTCGCTACACAAGTTTAAATGAGGCCAATATAAGGCTAGATTTGCCCGCATATGGGCCCCATATTTAATTATTAGGTGAATCGGCATAAGGCCCCCAAACCACAGATATGCATGCGAGATGAATGATTTGATGCAACAAGTTGATATCATTTATAAAAATAGGGTATCGAGGAAAAGGGTCACACATTTAGGGTTCAGCAGATCTTGGGGTTCCGGGGTTCGGGGTTCGACAGGGTCCAGGGTTCGACGGATTCGGTCTCGGCGGAATCGTTCTCGGACTCCGGGGGTTAGGGTCTTCGGATCGGGGAAGATCTTGGCGCTCGGTGTCCGGGTAGGCGATCTTGTCGGTTCAGCGGTTTCGATTGTCGGTGTCAGTCTCGGTACTGGAAGATCTTGGTGTTCTATGCGGTCGATCCTGCCGTTCCGGGATGGAGAACTTGTCGTCCGGGGGAGTACTTGGCGTTCCGGACTCTCGACGAACCTTGGCGTCCGAGAATAAGATTATGGCGGTCCGCAGCGTAGATCTTGGGGAGGTTCGGGTTCCACGGGTCCGGACGCTCCGGATCGGTCTTCGAACTTTGAGGATCGAGGTCTTCGGATTCCGTGAAGGAGATCTTGTCGGGGCCTCATGTCGGTCTTGTCCGCGGATGCAATTGACTTGACGGTTCGATGTCGATGCAGCGCTTGGCGTCGGCTAAACAGGGTACATCGGTCGGTGGCGATCTTGGGTCCGGGTATAAGGCTTCGGACACCAAGAAGAAGGCTACGGATGTTCGGCTACACTTGACGATGGCCTTCGGGGATCCTTGAATAGAATCACAACACCGCCACAAGGCATCGTACCATTCCCAACACACGTGAGCAGAGATGGTTCGGGTAGGCGACGCTGCAGGGGTACGCTCGGGGAGGCACGCTCGCAGCGAGAGACGGCGCAAGGAAGGCGGCCGGGGACGAGCTCCTGCGTCTGGCCGGGTGGAGGGCTCCGCTGGGCCGACAGGCAGAGACGAGGGAGGACTCCGGCGGCGGAGCTGCTGGCCAGCACGGAGGACAGCCGGAGCGGCCACGGCCGAGCGGAGGAGGGCGGTCGCGGCGACGAAGACGGAGGGGCGGCGCGGGGGTCGACGGCACGGGGCGGGGTCGCGGGCCTGCAGGGGTGCAGCGGGGATCCGGCGGAGTGGGCAGGCGCAGGTGGGTCGGGGGAGGCAGGCGCGCGACGGCGCGCGTGGCGGCCGAGGCAGGCGACGCGGTGGCCGGAGCGAGGCCGGGTCGGCGCGGAGGGAGGCGCAGGCGCGGCCGGCGCAGGCGCGAGCACGAGCGCGGCGGGGGGAGGAGCGATGGCCGGAGGCGGGAGAGGCGACGGTGACGGCGTGCGGGCTTGGGGTGAGGGAGGCTGACGAGGGGGCGACCGGCGGCGCGGGGCAGGGAGCAGGTGGCGGCGGGCTCGGGCCGGGCGACGCGCGCGGTTCGCCGGCGACGGGCAGGGGCGCTTGGTGGAGGCAGGGGAATCGTGGGGGGAAGAGGAGAGAGGGCGTGGGGAAAGCCGACAGAGGTGGGCCTGGTGGGGCCGGGGCAGGTGAGGGGTGGACTGGTGGAGGGAGCTCTGCGCGTGGGGGCGTGGCCTGGGTGGCGGGCCCACAGGGCAGGGATAGGTGCGGGGTGGGTGCGTGTGTGCTGGGTGTGACTGAGGGGGAGAGAGAGGAGAGAGAGAGGGAGGGGTAGGCTGAGATGGCAGCGTTTGATTGGTTGGGGGAGGGGAGAGGGTGAGGTGGCAGGTTGCCATTGGGTGGGGTGATGTGGCTGCTGGGTGTGGGTAGTTTAGTTGGTAGGTTTAGGAATAGAGGTGGGCCGATTTAAAAATGGGGTGGTCGTTCGGGCCTTCTCGGCCCGTTCGACTGCCCCACTAAAATAAATATAAATTTTATTTATTTCAAACAAAGCTTTTTGCAATCCGACAGCGGACAAAATAAAATATTCCGGGGACCCGGTTTTCGGTGTTTGAATCAGATGGGGCGTTTAGAAAACAAAACGGGCTTTGCGAAATAGTTTTAAACAAACAATGCATGATGATGACGATGCAATGCACAAATTCAACGCGATTTTCTAGTAGTGGTTTTGCGGGATGCCACAAATCAAGTGATTCGAAATCGAGTGATTCAAGAAGTCCATCGGAATGGAGTTTCTTCATACGTTTCACTCCAATGTGACCAAGACGACAGTGCCACATATAGGTCGAGTTATCGCTTGATTTCAAACGTTTAGCCTCAATGTTGTTGATATGTGTATTTCCACTATCGAGATTCAATAAGAATAGACCATCTATCAAAGGTGCATGTGCATAAAACATATTACTCATATAAATCGAACAACCATTATTCTCGGACTTAAACAAGTAACCGTCTCGCAATAAACAAGATCCCGATATAATGTTCATGCTCAACGCATGCACCAAATAACAATTATTTAAGTATAAAACTAATCCCGATGGTAGATGAAGGGGTAGCGTGCCGACCGCGATCACATCAACCTTTGATCCGTTTCCCACGCGCATCGTCACCTCGTTCTTCGCTAGCTTCCGTTTATTCTGCAGCACCTATTTCGAGTTACAAATATGAGCAACCGAACCAGTATCAAATACCCATGCACTACTACGAGTACTAGTGAGATACACATCAATAACATGTATATCAGATATACCTTTCTTCTTGATGTTGCCGTTCTTCAAATCCGCCAAGTACTTTGGGTAATTCCGCTTCCAGTGACCTTCTCCCTTGCAGTAAAAGCACTCAGTATCAGGCTTAGGTCCAGCCTTGGTCTTCTTCGCCGGCGTGGTAACTTTCTTACCACCCTTCTTGAAGTGTCCCTTCTGCTTAGACTTGCCTTTCTTGAATTTGGTGGTCTTATTGACCAACAACACTTGGTGCTCTTTCTTGATCTCCACTTCTGCAGACTTCAACATAGCAAACAGTTCTGGCAACTGCTTGTTCATGTTCTACATGTTGTAGTTCATCACAAAGTTCTTGTAACTTGGTGGTAGTGATTGGAGGACACGGTAAATCCCCAAAGCATTAGGAATCACTATACCCAAGCTTTGAAGTTTGTTTGCATGCCCAGACATCTTAAGCACATGCTCACTGACGGAGCTGCCCTCTTCCATCTTGCAGTTAAAGAACTTTTCAGAAGCCTCATAACTTTCAATTGCCGCATGAGTCTCAAAGATCAATTTGAGATCCTCGACAATATCATATGGGTCTGAATTCTCAAACCTTTTCTGAAGCTCCGATTCCAAACCATACAAGATAGCACACTGAACTATGGAGTACTGATTCTTCCGAGCGAGGTAAACATTCTTTACTTCATCGGAAGCATCAGCTGCAGGTGGGTCACCCAGCGGTGCATCCAGCACATAGGTCAAATTACCAGCTGTGAGGACAATCCTCAAATTGCGGAACCAATCCGCGAAGTTGCTTCCATTGTTTTTCAACTTTTCTTTCTCTAGGAACGCATTAAAATTGATGGTAGGGGCTGCCATTGATCTACAACATATTTGCAATAGTTTAGACTAAGTTTATGAAAAATTGAGTTCAAATTAATAATAAAGTTAATCTAGGTGAACTCCCACTCAAAACAACATCCCTCACATTGTTTTAGTGATCACACGAACTAAATCCACTACATCAACACCGATCATCACGAGAGTTGATATAGTTGCAATGGCGAACAATCGTCATGTTCATCATATCTACTATATGATTCATGCTTTACCTTTCGGTGATCCATGTTCCGATACCATGTCTGTACATGCTAGGCTCGTCAATATCAAACCTTAGTTTCCGCATGAGCAAATCTGGCTTGCTCACATTGTATACACTTGCAGAATCTAACACACCCGATCATCACGTGGTGCTTCGAAACAACAAGCTTTAGCAACGGTGCTAACTAAGGGTGAACACTTTATGACTTGAAATTCATGTGCATGAGGGATCATCTTATAATGCTACCGTTGTCTACTAAGCAATACAAGATGCATAAAGGATTAACATCACATGCAATTCATAATATGTGATATGATATGGCCTTTCTTCTTTGTGCTTCCGATCTCCATCTTCTAGCACGAACATGATCTCCATCATCACCGGCATTGCATCAAGGTCAATGACGCCTCTCCATGGTTGTCGTCCACCGGCTTCAACTATTACAACTACTTTGAATAGACACGCGGGTCTTAACATAAATTAAAGACAACCATATGGCTCCTGCCGGTTGCCAACTTACAATAAGGAACATTGCATACATCAAATATAATCACAATCATGGCCATATCACATCACTGCACACCCCTGCAAAACAAAGTTAGACGCCTCTACTTTCTTTGCATGTTTTACGTGGTTTGGGGCTTTCAATAAGTGTCGTTCTAACTTACGAACATGAACCACAACATTGATACTAGTATTGTTAATCACCCGTTGTAAATTGGACCTTAACTATGCTAGGAGAAACAGGCACCCGCAAAGCCACTTATGCAATACAAGTTGCATGTCAAGCGTGGAGCAAGTCTCATGAACGATGTCATGTAAGGTTAGCCCGGGCCGCTTCATCCCAACATACCGCAAGATGCAAAGTACACAAGAAGCAATCGACAATAAAAGCATCAACGCCCACAATGACCATTGTGTTCTACTCGTGCAACAGATCTACATATAGACACGGCTCTGATACCACTGTAGGGTTTCGTAGCATGGAAAACAAAAAATTTCTATCGCATACAAACAAACAAGCCAAGATCTATCTACTAGATTGTAGCAACGAGTCGATGGAATAACTTACCCTCGAAGATTCCAAAGTGTTTAAAGAGAGCGGATTCTCGTGGGTGATGTAGTCGTACTCTTCCCGATCTCAAGATCGCGTAGACGATCCTTCCGGCGCTGCATTCCGGCAGCGCTCCCGCAGTCGGTCACACGTTCGGTACTCGACGAAGACCTTCCTCTCCCTTGTTCCAGCAGGCAGCGGAGGTTGTAGCACTCTCCTCGCGATTCCGGCAGCACAACGGCGTGGTACCGGAAGTAGAGGGGAGATCTCGCAGGGCTTCGCCTTAAGCCGGAGCGAGTATGGTGGAGTATGAGAGAGCTCCTCGGCGATCTAGGGTTTAGACACACCAAGGAGGAGGTGCTAGAGCTGGCGGCTAGGGTTTCGGGGACCCCCAAGTCGGCGGCTAGGGCAAAACCCTAGGGGGCGGCGGAGGCTATGGTGGTAGGCGCCAAGCTAGGGTTTGAGGAGAGGTACTTGTGTGTGCTAGGAGGGAGCCCTGCTCCTCCTTATATAGGTGGAGGGGCCGGCGGCCAAGGGGAGGGAGGGGAGTCCCTCCCCAACTCGGCTTGGGTGGTGCGCCGTCTTGGGGAGGAGGACTCCCTCCCCAACTCGGTTTCACCTCCTCCTCCTCTTTTCCACTTTCCAAATTTAGCCGTTTGACTTTTCAATTTAGCTATTTGACTTTTCAAACTAGGATTCGATTAATCCTTTATTTGGAACAGCGATGACACTTAGTACATGATGCAATCATACCAACTTGATACAACACATTCATGTACCATTCCCCTCCGGAGTGCCGGACATTCCGGAACATTCTAGAACATTCCCGATGAAAACACCGGAATCATTCCCTAACTCTGAAACGGGACTTTCCTTATATGAATCTTATTCTCCGGACCATTCCGGATCTCCTCATGATATCCCGGATCCCATCCGAGACTCCGAACAACATTCGGTCTCTTTCTCATTCATTCCATAACTACTCAAACAACGTCGAATCCTTAAGTGTGTCTCCCTACGGTTCGTGAATTATGCGGACATGATCGAGACACTTCTCCGAACAATAACCAATAGAGGAATCTGGAAATTCATATGGCTCCCACATATTTCTACGATTACTTTGCGATCGAATGAACCACTTACATACGATACCAATTTCCCTTTGTCTCACGATAGTTTACTTATCCGAGGTTATGATCGTCGGTATCTCTGCATACCTAGTTCAACCTCGTTACCGATAAGTACTCTTTTCTTGTTCCCGTGATATGTGATCCCTTGTGAGCCAGTCACATGCTTGCAAGCTAATTGGGTGACATTCCACCGAGAGGGCCCAGAGTATATCTATCCGTCATATGGATGGACAAATCCCACTCTTGATCCATGTGTTTCAACCAATACTTTCCGAACACTCAATGCCACCTTTATAGCCACCCAGTTACGGTGTGGTGTTTGATGTCATCAAAGAATCCATCCGGAAAAGGTGATATGCATGATCTCATGGTCGAAGGAATTAGGTTACTATGTATCAGAAAGCATATAGCAATTGAACTATTGAAATGACTTGATCTTTATGCTACGCTTATCTATAGGAGTATGTCCACCATATCATTCTCCTAACGATATGATCTTGTTGTTGATAACATCTCAATGTTCATGATAGGGAAACCACAATCATTTATCAACCAACAAGCTAGTGATGTATAGAGGCTATACTAGGGACTTCAAATTAAGTTTACAAATCACACAAGTATCAATGTTTCCTTGTTAATACTATTATAGCATGAATGTAAACATTTATCATAAACACAAAGATATAATAATAACTACATTTATTATTGCCTCTAGGGCATATCTCCAACATGTTCCCGGTGGCTATTCGGCAAGAAAGAGTTGTGCTTCCGCTGCATCGCTGGAGCGAGGAGGCGGAGGTTGCTCGGTGCCTCGAACGTGTGTGCGAGCACGGATGCGCTGCTGATTTGCGGCGCTAGGACTTCCTCTCGATCTTGAGATCGGCAAGAGATCGTCTACATCAACCACTAGTTGAACTCGTTAAGCTTTGTCGGTCTTCAAGGGTATGTTCTCTACGGATATACATCCGCCCGTTGTTTGTATCTAGTAGATAGATCTTGGTATATAGTTCACATCGTAGGAATTTTTTTGTTTTCTATGCTGCAAACCCTACAGTGGTATCAGAGCCGGATCTATGCGTAGATACTTTACACGGGTAGTACACATATGAGTATGTGGGCGATGATGATCATGTTGTTGCTCCTTTGTTGTAATTTTGGATATTGGTGGCATAGTGGGATGAAGCGGCCCGGACAAACTTTACATGTCCTCGCACATGAGACCTGTTCCACGCTTGACATGCAACTAGTTTGCATAAGTGGCTAGCGGGTGTCTGTCTCTCCTACTATAGTCAATATCTATTTTGCAAGCGAGTTGTCAACAATTTGATTATCCTCGTTGTGGTTCATGTTCGTAGGTAAGAACAGTTCTATCTCGAAAGCCCTAAGCCACGTAAAACTTGCAATGGATAAATTAGAGGCGTCTAGTTTAGATTGTTGTTGGGCTAGTGTTATGATATGGTAGTGTTGTAAGTAGAAGTATGAGATGATACTCTTACAACACACATAGCGTGTTAAATCCATAGACCTTGGATTTACACATATAGGTATGATAGTGATCATACCACGATGCACATGATAGAGATCATCTGCAGGAACCATATAATTTCACTAATAAACATATGATGTTTGATGGCATCTTATATTGCTTGTTTAGCGCTTTGTTAGCATAATAAGATGATCCCTCATTTAAATATCAAGATAAGAATGTGTTCTTCCTTTAGTATGCACCGATTATGTTTTCGTCGCTCCAAGACATCACGTGATGATCGGGTGTTCTTGGATCCACGACCATATTTCGGGTGTAAAACAGTTACACACGCAAATACTAAGGTTCTAACTTGGCGAGCCTAGCATGTACAGACATGGCCTCGGAACACGGACCGAAAGGTTAAGCATGAGTCATATAGTTGATATGATGCCCATTTGTTGCTTGCCTTTGAAGCTATACCGACTCACGTGATGATCGGACTTGGTGTAGTGGATTTGGTTCATGTAATCACCAAAAAGGCACGAGGGATATCGTTTTTGAGTGGGAGTTCATTCGATTAGTTGAACTCAATCTATCATACACTTAGTCTAAACTTTACAAATTCTGTTGTAGATGGCACCACCTGCTTTTAATTTCAATGTGTTCATGGAGAAAGAGAAACTAGCAACGAACGGTAGCAACTTTACCGAATGGGCCATGAATTTGAGGATTCTCCTCTCTGCTGCACAAAAGCAATATGTGCTAGAAGCGCCGTTAGCCCCCCCACCTTTTGATGATGCCCCTGACGAGGAGAAGAATGTCTATCAGACTCGTCAGGAGGACCACAACTTAGTTCATTACGGCATATTGTATGGGCTAGAGCCGGAACTTCGAAAGCGTTTTGAAAACGACAATGCATTTGATACAATGGGTGAGTTGAAAATGATTTTCGACACACATGCTGCTGTAGAGAGCTACAACGCTTCAGAAAAGTTCTTTAGCTGCATGATGGAAGAGCACAGCTCCGTTAGTGAGCATGTACTCAAGATGTCGGGTTACGCCGATAAGCTTGTGTCCTTGGGAATATCGATTCCCATTGACTTAGGCATCCATCGTGTTCTGCAGTCTCTGCCACCTAGCTATAAGAGCTTCGTGATGAACTATAATATGCAAGGCATGAAGAAGTCTCTCCCCGAGCTTCTGTCAATGCTTAAAACTGCAGAAGTGGAGATCAAAAAAGGAACATCAAGTGTTGATGATCAATAGGAACACTGGTTTCAATAAAGACAAAAGGGGAAAACGGAAGGGAAGTAAGGGCGGCAAGCCTGTTGACGCGCCTGAAAAGAAACCCCGAGTTGGACCTAAGTCTGATTCCGAGTGCTACTATTGTAAGGGGACTGTCCACTGGAAGCGCAACTGCCCCAAGTATTTGGCAGACAAGAAGGTCGGCAAGGCAAACAAAGGTATATATGATATACATGTTATTGATGTGTACTTGACTAGTGCTCCAAGTAGCACCTGGGTATTTGATACCGGTTCAGTTGCTAATATTTGTAACTCGAATCTGGGGCTGCGGAACAAGCGACCGCTAGCAAGGGGTGAGGTCAAGATGCGTGTCGGCAATGAATCAAACGTTGATGTGATCGCCGTCGGAACGCTGCCTCTCCACTTACCGTCGGGATTAGTTATAAACTTGAATAAATGTTATCTGGTGCCTGCACTGAGCATGAACATTGTATCTGGATCGTGTTTGATGCGAAGTGGTTATTCATTTAAATCCGAGAACAATGGTTGTTCCATTTATATGAATGAAATCTTTTATGGTCATGCACCGATGATGAATGGTTTATTTCTATTAGATCTCGATGATAATGTTACACATATTCATAATGTTGATGCTAAAAGGATTAAACTTAATGATGATATATCCGCATATATGTGGCACTGCCGTCTAGGTCATATTGGCGTTAAACGCATGAAGAAGCTCCATTCGGATGGACTTTTGGAATCACTTGATTATGAATCATTTGATACATGTGAGACATGCCTTATGGGCAAGATGACTAGAACGCCGTTTTCCGGTTCAATGGAACGGGCGACAGATTTATTAGAAATCATACATTCTGATGTATGTGGTCCAATGAGTGTGTCGGCGCGAGGTGGATATCGTTATTTTTTTACTTTCACGGATGATTTGAGTAGATACGGTTATATCTACTTGATGAAACACAAGTCTGAAACCTTTGAAAAGTTCAAGGAATTTCAGAATGAAGTGGAAAATCATCGTAATAGAAAGATCAAATTTCTACGGTCCGACCGTGGAGGTGAGTATCTAAGTTATGAGTTTAGCACTCACATGAAAGAGTGTGGAATTGTTTCACAACTCACACCTGCCGGAACACCACAGCGAAATGGTGTGTCGGAACGTCGTAATCGTACTTTATTAGATATGGTTCGATCTATGATGTCTCTGACGGACTTGTCGTTGTCATTTTGGGGTTATGCACTAGAAACTGCTGCATTCACTTTAAATCGGGCACCATCTAAATCCGTTGAAAAGACACCGTATGAATTGTGGTTTGGAAACAAACCTAAGCTGTCATTTCTTAAAGTTTGGGGATGCGATGTTTATGTGAAGAAACTTCAATCGGATAAACTCGAACCCAAAGCGGAAAAATGCGTCTTCATGGGATACCCTAAAGAAACTATTGGGTATTCCTTCTATCACAGATCCGAGGGCAAGGTTTTTATTGCCAAGAATGGATCCTTTCTAGAGAAAGAGTTTCTCGCGAAAGGTGTGAGTAGTCGGAAGGTAGAACTCGAAGAGGTTGTGGAACCTTCTCTTCAAAGTATGGCGAGTAGCGCAGCGCCGGAAGTTGTTCCGGAGTTGGCTCCAACTGTTGAAGAGGGAACTAATGATAATGATCATGAAACTCCGAAAGAGAGTACTACCGAACCTCGCAGGTCAAACAAGACGCGTGCAGCTCCCGAGCTATACGGAAATCCTATCATGAATTTCATGGTTGATGAAAATGATGACCCTGCGACGTATGAAGAAGCGATGATGAGCCCGGATTCCAACAAATGGTTAGAAGCCATGAAATCCGAGATGGAATCCATGTATGAAAATCAAGTTTGGAACTTGGTGGAATTACCTCACGACCGAAAGGCCGTGGAGAACAAATGGATTTTCAAAAGGAAAACTGATGCTGATGGTAATGTGACCGTCTATAAAGCTCGACTTGTCGCAAAGGGGTTTCGACAAATTCAAGGAGTTGACTACGATGAGACTTTCTCTCCCATAGCGATGCTAAAGTCAGTTAGGATTATGTTAGCAATTGCTGCATATTTCGATTATGAGATATGGAAGATGGATGTCAAAACCGCGTTTCTCAATGGTAATATTGAAGAAGAGTTGTATATGATACAACCGAAGGGTTTTGTCGATCCTAAGGATGCTAACAAGGTGTGCAAGCTTCAGCGATCCATCTATGGATTGAAGCAAGCATCACGAAGTTGGAATCTCCGCTTTGATGAGGTGATCAAAGAGTTTGGATTTGTCCAAACTTATGGAGAAGCTTGTATTTGCAAGAAAGTGAGTGGGAGCAATGTGGCATTTCTGATATTATATGTGGATGACATATTATTGATCGGAAATGATATAGATCTTTTAAACAGTGTTAAAAGTTATCTAAACAGCAAATTTTCAATGAAGGACCTAGGTGAAGAGTCATACATATTAGGCATAAAGATCTATAGAGATAGATCTAGGCGCCTAATGGGGATATCGCAAAGTACATACCTTGATAAGATTTTAAAGAAGTTTAAAATGGACGGAAGTAAGAAGGGGTTCTTACCTATGTTGCAAGGCAAGACATTGAGTAAGACTCAAAGTCCGGCTTCGGCGGAAGAAAGAGAGATAATGGACAAAGTCCCCTATGCTTCAGCCATAGGCTCTATAATGTACGCCATGCTATGTACAAGACCGGATGTGGCACATGCTATTAGTTTGACTAGTAGGTACCAATCGGATCCAGGTTCGGAACACTGGATAGCGGTCAAGAATATCCTTAAGTACTTACGAAGAACTAAGGATATGTTTCTTGTATACGGAGGTGAAGAAGAGCTCGTCGCTAAGTGTTATGTCGACGCTAGCTTTGACACCGATCCGGATGACTCTAAGTCTCAATCCGGATACGTATTTCTCATGAATGGCGGAGCGGTTAGTTGGAGGAGCTCCAAACAACCTGTGGTAGCGGGATCAACAACGGAGGCCGAATATGTTCTGCTTCAGAAGCGGCTCAGGAAGCAGTTTGGATGAAGGAGTTCATATCCGAACTAGGAGTAGTGGCAAACGCGTTGCACCCAATGGTGATCTATTGTGACAACAATGGTGCCATTGCCAATGCCAAAGAGCCAAGGTCTCACAAGCATTCGAAGCATATTAAGCGCCGGTTTCACTCCATCCGCGAGCATGTCAAGGATGGAGATATAAAGATTTGTAAAGTACATACGGATCTCAATGTAGCAGATCCGTTGACTAAAACTCTCCCTAGAGCAAAACATGATCAACACCAGAACTCAATGGGTGTTAGATTTATCACTATGTAACTAGATTATTGTCTCTAGTGCAAGTGGGAGACTGAAGGGAATATGCCTGAGAGGCAATAATAAAGTGTTTATTATGTGTATTCCAAGTATATGATAGATGTTTATTTTGCATGCTATAATTGTATTAATACGGAAACGTTAATACATGTGTGTTTAATAAACAAACAGAAAGTTCCTAGTTATGCCTCTCTCATAAACTAGCTCGTTGATTAACAAGATGATCAAGGTTTCCTGATCATGGACATTGGATGTTTTTAATAACGGGATCACAACATTAGTGTAATGGTGTGATGAACATTCATCCGAAGTATAGCATTACGATCAAAGTCATTGAGTTTATATTGCTATAACAACTTACGAAGTGATCCTAATCCTTAGACCATGAGATCATGTCAATCACTAACACCGGAAGAGTTTCTTGATAACATCAAACGTCACACCGTAACAGGGTGATTATAAAGATGGATTCAGAACTAATAAAGTGTTATGTTGAGGCTCATGGATCGAGAGTGGAATTTGTTCATCCCGATGACGGATAGATATACTCTGGGCCCTCTCGGTGATATCACATTGATTAGCTTGCAAGCAAGTGATTTGATCAATAGAATGTTATATCACAGGAACGAGAAAAGAGTGCATGTCGGTAACGAGATCAAACTAGGTATGGAGATACCGATGATCGAATCTCGGACATGTAATATATCGTGAAACAAAGGGATTAAGATACTAGCGTAAAAGGTTCCGACGATCACAAGAAAGTCATCGTTGAATGTGTGGGAGTCAATATGGGTCTCCAGATCCCGCTTCTGATTATTGATCCGAGAGGGTTCTCGATCATATTCCGCATTATTCACGAACCATAGGGTGACACACTTAAGAGACACCGACATCCAATTGGAGCAAATGTTTCATGCCGAAAGAATAAACAAGCGCAGGAATTTATTTCACTAGATACCGAAACAGGTTTTCGGGTGAAATTGCATAAAGTGGTTATGCATGTGAAATAGAATTCTAGCAAGGGGTTATTTGTGAATGTTTGTCATTAAAGTAATTGACAAAATTCTGAATAAAATAAAAGAGTTTTATTTAATGAGAGTTTGCATTAAATTTGGTGGAAATTTAATGGGAATTTGAGTGGACTTTTGAGTGGAGGGATTTTAAAGAGCATTTTCTGAGTGGAGTGTCCACCCACATGAATGAAGGAGGGGAGGGGGCAGCCCCCATGGCCGGCGGCCACCCCCTTGGGTGCCCCCCCTCCTCCTATAAAAGGAGCCCCCCTCCTCACTTGTCTCTCACACCTCCTCATGAAGGATCTCTCTCCCCCTCTAGAATTTATCCCCCATGGTCTCGGACTAGCGAGATACATGTTCCCGGTGGCTATTCGGCAAGAAAGAGTTGTGCTTCCGCTGCATCGCTGGAGCGAGGAGGCGGAGGTTGCTCGGTGCCTCGAACGTGTGTGCGAGCACGGATGCGCTGCTGATTTGCGGCGCTAGGACTTTCTCTCGATCTTGAGATCGGCAAGAGATCGTCTACATCAACCACGAGTTGAACTCGTTAAGCTTTGTCGGTCTTCAAGGGTATGTTCTCTACGGATATACATCCGCCCGTTGTTTGTATCTAGTAGATAGATCTTGGTATATAGTTCACATCGTAGGAAAATTTTTGTTTTCTATGCTGCGAACCCTACATCTTCCCCTTCCTAGGGATTCTATTGGATCAGTGGCCACCGATAAGAGAAATCATCATTTATCGTGTTGTGTTTGCATCAAGTTCGTCGTGTTATTCACGTGGTGTGTGGTTGCTTCCTCTACATCTCCCTATTCCTCCGATATTCCCATGATTTTTACCACAAATCCGTGAATATCAGGCCAACCCTAATGGTCAAACCACATTAGAATTTAGTTTCAGGAATAATTAATTATCGAGAGACAACAATCCACATAGCCAAACCTCGATCAAGGTCTGACAATCCTTATATGCATTTTATATCTGAACTAAGGATGTAATTTCTCTAGGCGGTTAGCTTGGGACATCGGGTTATGCCATGTATTTTTGAATGGTTCATGTCATGTATTCATTTACACACTGCAAAATGATAGACCTAAACCATACATCGATCATGAGGACAAGTGTGATCTGTGACATTATGATCATGAGGGACACAATTCCTCTAAATCATTGTTATAATGATCAACATGGATATTATTTCCAATCCATATCTTCTAGCAAGAAAACATGTATACTAACCATATGTATATAATGACATGGATACATGTACGGGTGCAGATGGAGCCATCTCTAGAAGAGCTCACTGCATATTATCGAGACATTCTTATGATGCACTGACATCAGGAGTGTATCCAGTCATGGCTCCCCCTAAATATTCAGATTTTTTATGTCTTATCAATTAGTCTAATTCCATGTATATAATATGTGTAAAAAACCTTATACATGATATTTAAACTATGAATATTGAGTTTGGCATCCCCCCTGATTTCCTCTTATCGTCCTCCACCGCTTAACATGCATACAGAAGCACACATGTTTTGAGCTAATCTCAAATATTTGCGGATCGATCTAACTACAATATTATTTTGGTCATCATGGACTTCCTAAAAACCGGAATACATTCGGTGACATGTGTGTGATCCACCACCGTTACACTCTTGAAATATACAATGCGGTTTGTTTGTAAAATCGAGATATTGCACTCATTTTAGCACGCCCAATCGTGCTAGCTCGGGACCATCATTCTTAATATTGGCGTGGATAAGATCACACGAAGCTAGATCAACAAGGCCAGTTTCCTACTTTCTTGCCCAATATTTCCTTTGTGAGCGATTCTATTGGATTGATGGCCACCGATGAGAGCAACAGACCTTTATCGTGTTGTGTTTGCCTCGAGTTCATCGTGTTGTTCACACGGTGGGTGTTCACTTCTGCTACCTCTCCTTCTTCCCACACTATTCCCATGATTTCTACCACGAATCCGTGAAGACTGGGCCAGCCCTAGTGGTCAACCCAAATCAGAGTTGCTTTCAAAAATACTTAATTATCGAAACACACAATCAACATACTATTGGATTAACTCGTAGCCAAACCTCGATCAAAGTTTCACAATCCTTATACGCCTTTTATATCCGAACCGAGGGTGTATTTTCTCTAGGTGGTTAGCTTGTGACATCGGGTCATGTCATGTATTTTTTAGTGGTTCATGTCATGAATTTATTTGCACACCGCAAATGATTGACATAAACCATACATCCATCACGAGGACCAGTGCGATCAATGACATTAGGATCATGAGGGACACAATTCCTCTGAATCATTTTCATGATTGTCATCATCGACATTAATTCCAATCCATATATTCTAGCAAGAATATATATATATAGTAACTATATGTATATAATGGCGTTGATATGTGTAGCGCAGAGGGAGTTGTCTCTAGAAGAGCTCACTGCACATTATCAAGACGTTGTAATGATGTGCTGACATCCATTCAGAAGCAAACGTGTGTTGGGCTAATCTCAAACGGTTGTGAACGATGTAACTACGGTATTATTTAGGTCATGATGGATTTCCTAAAAGCCCGAATACATGTGGTGGCATGTGTGTGACCCACCACCGTGACACGCTAGAAAATATACATTGAGGGCTGTTTGTAAAATCGAGACATTGCATTCATTTTTTTTTTGAATGACAGCAGGAGAGCTGCTGTTTTCGTTGCAATAGTGGTCAAGATTACAAAATCGAGACATTGCATTCATTTTAGCAAGCCCAATAATGCTCATTGTGCAAAAACAAAACAGACCTACCTCACCTGGTTCGGGACCATCATTCTTTATGTTGGTATGGATAAGCTCACACGAAGCTAGAGCAACAATGCCAATTTCCTAGTACTATTTGTATGTGCATACGTATCCTTTTCCATGAGGCCAAAAAGCACTTTCTGATTAGTTGATGCACTATGTGTTAAGGTCACATACTTAATGACAGATGGATACTCCCTAACAAAAAGTGGGTTAGGAGGGAATATATGTTTTGATTAAAAAGCAAGCTTAAAGGAGCACCACACTAACATGTAGCCAATCTAGTAGTTACTTGGATATTTAATCTACGGAGTAGTACCATTCTATTGGCGATATGTTGGGCCCTCTCCGGACACTCATATAATCTGTCACGCTAAGCTAGCTCTAGGTGATTAAAGCTTGCAGACGTAATCCACATTCATTCATTTGTTGCTGGTAAAGCTCCACTAAGCGATTGATTAAGCTAGCTAACTGATGCTTGCGGATAAGAACACGGCTCGTTAATTATAAGAGTAATTAACATTTAACTTTCGCCGCATGCATGTAAGCATGCATATTTCAGATAAACTTTGCATAGTGATTAAACTGGCATATGTGCTAGTTGATCCTACAAATGTTCTATACATATCCACCTCTCTCTTGATCTTATTCTTACACACTAGGAATTTTTTATCCCTATGTACAAAGTAAAAGAAGATCCTACAAATATGCTGGTTCAATTTATATTATGCGTTCGACAACGAGGCTATATCGTGTGTAGTAAATCTAGCTAATTAACCTAGCTAGAAATATTCGCCGGCGATTAGGGTTAATATGATAGTACTAACATAACCACAAACATCGGGACACATCTCCAATGCTCCCCTTTATTGCTACTAGTACACATCTCTGTCTTTGCATTAATTAAGTCGAAAGAAGAAGGACGATGCTTGCCTCCGTCCTAAGCCATATCATTAACTTGCTTTTCGTTTCTGCTTTGTAGTCTCCCCATAAGTGCACGAAGCAATAATTCTTGTAGAGTCCTAGATGATCTCTCCCTCCCGTGTATCCGCGTCTACCTGCTATATTCATACACTCAACACAATCAATTAACTTTGCTAATCCACTAAAACATCTTACTACTATAAATACAGCAGCACATCAGTGTTTAAGAATCTTGTTAGGTTTGTATAAAAACCTAATGGTACGATAAGACAGTTAATGACCTCTCCTCAATAAAAGAAACATGATACCCTCACTAAAAAGCTAAGGGGTGCATTATTAAGTAAGCAAGTTAATATCAGCTTAAGTCTTGTTCAGTGTAGGGAATGTATTCACTAACACACGTGGTAGAATCAAGGCCAAACCCAACTCCAAACTATTCACAACCCCGAACCATAGGAAACTTCTAAAGTTCTACTAAAATAGTTCTTGCGACTAGTGCATTCATGATTGGTCCACCCAATACTCCATCTTGTCTAGCTATACTTGAGCGGTTGAACCCCACATGGAAGGACTGGTTAACTATTTATATAAATTCTCATTTCTAAATTTTTCGATATTATCGCACACCACTCAGTTCAAAAATAGAGAATCGAAGGTTGTAACCATAGAAAAATGTAAATATAATATTTAGGAGGTGCACGATATAAGAGTGAGGTTAATTAGGATGGGAAGAGTCGAATATTGATTAATGCCTGCCATGATTTAATAAAAATTTACGTAACTAATAAATAGACGAAGCCATTAATTAACAAAAGGTTGTAAAATATGAGCAAACATGTCAAACACATAAAACGTTGCCTCCAATCTCCCGGGGCGGTTTCGAGTGTTCATTTTCAAGGCCAAACCCAACGCCAAACTATTCACAACCCCAAACCATAGGAAACTTCGAAAGTTCTACCAACAAATTTGTAGTGACTAGTGCATTCATGATTGGACCACCCAATACTCCATCTTGTCTACCAACTTTAGAAGTCTTGTTAAGCATAGGGAATTTATTCACTAACACATGTGGTAGAATCAAGGCCAAACCAAACGCCAAACTATTCACAACCCAAATCATAGGAAACTACTAAAGTTGTACCAACAAATTTGTAGTGACTAGTGCATTCATGATTGGACCACCCAATACTCCATCTTGTCAAGCTATACTTGCATGGTTGAACCCCACATAACATAGCTGCCTAATTAAGCAGATAAATTCTCTTTTTCTGTTTTTATAAATATTATTTAGCTAAAAATGTGCATCACTCGGTTAGAAGCTATAGCATTGAAGGCACGCAAATGTAGCAACAGATACTATTTTTAGGAGCTACGTGATACAAAAGGCGAGGTTAGCTTGGATGATAAGAGACGATATTGATTGGAATGTTGGCCATGAATTAATCAAGTTTTATTAACTAATAAATAGACAAACACATTAATTGGTGGAAGGTTGTAAAATATGAACAAACGTGTCAAATGCATAAAACATTGCGTCTGATCTCCCGGAGCGGTTTCGAGTGTTCGTCTGAGAACCGCGACCTTTGGCTCTACTAGAACTAAATCGGTTCCGTGTACCAGGAGAAGACCTTCCGAGATAACGAGGACGAAGTTAATGAATACATTTCTCTATTTGTATTCTATGTTCGAGCTCGTTGTTGAATTCCTCACACAAACTAGTTGGTACAAAAAAGTAAGTCGACAAGTAAACAAAAAATGTAATCCTCACTTCGATGTCTGAATTTTATTTACTACCTCAGTTTCAAAATACTTTGTAATTGCCACGGGCCCGCGGCAGATAATTTGAAAGGAAAGGTGTAGTATACCCAAAGGGAGTGGTATCTAGGAGCAGAGTAGGAAACAAACAAAAAATTCCCCATTGGTCTTTTGATATTCCTTGGCATCACACAGAGACAATACCAATGTTTTGTGCAAGTATTTCTGCCAGCTGCCTGCCCTATAAATACCCTCCCATTTCCCTCTCACCATCCCACACACACACACACCATCTGTAAGACAAGAAGCACAGAGCAAAAACAAAAACAAGAAGAGCGGAAGCCAACTGATCAGCTGCAGCGCGCTCCTCTGCTTACGCCGGCGCCCACACCAATCTCTGAACACAGCATGAGGCCCGGACCGGAGTTCGCCACCGTGAGCCACGCCGCGGGCGCGCCGATGGGGTCGGCGGGGCACGGGCTGATCAACGGGACCGCGGCGGCGCACTCGCCGTGGCAGTCTCCCGTGCCGTACCTCTTCGGCGGGCTGGCGGCGATGCTGGGGCTGATCGCGTTCGCGCTGCTCATCCTCGCCTGCTCCTACTGGAAGCTGTCCGGGTACCTGGACGCCGGCGCCGAGGGCGGCCGCGACGGCCAGGGCGGCGACGGCGCGGGCGGGGAGAAGGGGTCGGCGTCCGGCGCGGCCAGGCCGGCGGCCGAGTTCCAGGAGCACGTGGTGGTCATCATGGCCGGCGACGAGCGGCCCACCTTCCTCGCCAAGCCGGCCACCAGCCGCGCCGCCGTCGAGGTGGAGCTCGCCTCAGCCGCGCCGGCAGCGAGCGGGACCGCCGGTGGCGACGGGCAGGAGAAGAAGGTGGACGAGTGCGAGGTGAGCTCGGCGCAGCTCGGCGGCGCCGACGCTGCGAGCCAGAGCCACCGCGACCACCATGACGACGCGGCGAGCCGGAGCCTGGAAGAGGACGACGCGGCGATCCAGAGCCGTGCCCACCACACCCACCATGACGAGGAGAGCAGCAGCGGCAGCGGCACGACGGCGCTGCAAGAAAGGTCGCAGCAATAAGTGCGTGCCTGCCGCCTCGCCTTTAGTTGGTTCCAGCTTTTCCCTCTTTCCGGGGGCGGAGCCATCTGCTTTTCTCCCTTCTGCCGCTAGATTTAGGCTGGCTGGACTGGAAACGTGTAGATTCTTGGCGTGATTGGTTGCGTGGAGACGTTAATGGAGACAGATACTACCATCAGATATGCTTGTGCCAGACTTGACGGTCTTGCCAATCCTTCCAAAGCCCCTTTGCAGTTTGCAGCTCCCGAAAATCATGGATGGCACTAGCTACTCTGCTCCGCTTCAGTTACACTTCTCTGAAGAAACGAACAACACTCGCCACCATTTATTCCGCTTGCTTTCAGTAGTAACTTGCGTCAACAGTTTTCGATTGGAGAATGAGGAAGTTGTTCTGATACCCATTTAGTTTTGTATGCGGAAAAATGATATGGAAATGGAGTGACTTCATTTAATTGCAGCCTTGCCGCAGCTAGCCTGCACTGCCTGGAAGTAGACTTGCTGAGCAGTGCCACAGGGTTAAGCAACACTTTGGTGACACCAGGTCTGTCGGCCAAAACAAGCACTCGCTCGCTGGCTGCACACGGCAGCTCCTTATGTGCAAGAAACGCTCATGACAGAAATGGCACTAGCACTTGCCAGCAAGTATTACTTCCAGCTAAACAGAATTCCTTTTTCCGGACGGATTAGTTAGCAGAGCCCTTTTTCAGCGCAGTGGAAACGGTGGTATGGCTGGCTCGAAGGTATCTGCTCAGCTCCTAGCGTACAGCTTCGTGTGAACCTGCCGCACCGAGATCATTTGGTTGCTTCTGGCTCACAAGTCACAAGTAGTACATTTCACACACTCTTGCTCGTCTGCCGATCTGGATCATCGCCAAATAATGGAGCGGCCACGCGTCGGCGAGGGACGAACATGGCCAGATCATGGCTAGCTAGTAGTAGTAGCTAGCGGGCTGTACACGCGCGCTCTGCAGGACGAGACGACATTGTGATGGTGTTCTCTGTCCATGCGGAGCAGAGTGGGGCATGGGGGAGGGAGTAGGCGAGCTCATCATGGTCCAGACGAGGTTTGGCAAGATGCCAAGCTCATTCATGCTTGGCTCCACCAACCTTAGCTGCCAGGTAGCTGCTGCCAAGTAGAGATATCTTCAGTGTTTATCACCGCCAGACAGATTCTCGCATTAATTTCCCAGAGCAGAATCACATGTGTTTTGTTCTGACTTGAGTTACTTTGACACTGACATTGCTCCGTCAGTAGAACGAGAAATTAGAAAGAGAGAGAGAGAGATGCGATGATCCATGTATGATCCCATTCCCCATTCCGGGGATGCTACTATCCATGATCCATACGTTGTACCGTGATGACTCAACAGACATGGACGGATCACGGATCCTTCCTAATCCTAGGAATACGTACGTACGTACGTGGCCGCCTTCTTCCCCAATACCGGCCGAGGATTCCGGCTTATTCCGATCGACGAGCCAGAGCTAGGAACATAGTATTTCTCTCGGCGAGGGAATGGAATTTCCGTCTCGCCGGGGGATTCGGATTCGGGGTTCCCACATTCTTTCGCTCCTAGTGGTGCTGTCCCCAGACGATGCTAGACTGCTAGTGGAAGGACGGCTGGGCCTGGGCGGGCACCTGAAGAACCGAGTAGTAGGCCTTCCCTGCTGGGGGATCCTTGCAAAATGGATTGGATGCCTAGCTTGCTGCTGGTGAGTGAGTGCATGGCCCTTCGGCTTCCACTTGCGGTGCCGGATTTGATTCCGGGGAAAAGGGGAGACTTGGGTCGATCGGAGACCATAGCCGGGTCCTGATCTTGATCTTGCTTGCAGAGGTTTGCTGTTTTCATGGGATCTTCTTTTCTTTTTTTCTTTGAGCGTCCGCATGTGGATTGGATTGGATAAACCTGAGTTTACGCGTATTGTGTGTATACATTTTCCTGATAATTTTATTATTTTAAATATTTAAATATTACAATCTGTCTTCGCATAACTACAATGCACACAACCGACATAAGTCTAAAGTCGCATAAAAAAATAAAATAGACGAACTACATATTATAATGAGAAATTGCAAACGCTTAAGATTATGCGGCCATCCATGTCGGAGGAAAAAGTCCCTCGCAGTATCCTTTAATCGTGTACATGCTTCCATAAGTAGGCCGAAAACCTCCCCGCAATATAGAGACTTTTATAAACAAAGCACACCGGAACACTGATAGATAACCTATAAGAGAAAAGATATCATTAAACACTTTATCATTTCTATATACCCATAGCAATCAAATAATAGCAAACGCTCTCACCCAAAGGAGAATTCTACACTTGTGAGCTATGTCATGTAGCCAATTCTCAAAAAATATTGACTACACTACGTGGTGAACAGAAGCATGAAACTATTTGGATGACTGGCCATATAGAGCGTGCATAATTGCATTGGCAGAAAAGATGATTAATGATCATCATGATGACAAAAACACATGTCATACTTCAGTGCTAATTCGACCTAACAATATTGTCTTTAATGAGAATAATCGTCTGACGAAGATACCACGCATTTTTTTTTGTAGATGTATCTTCATCTTCTAAATTTCCTATTATTATCAACGGGTACGTTAAACTGTACATAGAACCAACTGAAAACTTACCATTCTCATGTAGATTCCAGCAAAATTCATCAGGCCCAGGTGCCAAGTGGATTAAATCCATGCGCTGAAGCAAGGCATTCTACTGACAAGTCTTGAACCAAGTAAATCTCTTCTGAATGTTACATTTAGAAGAGAAGACTCTAAAACCGTGGCGATTGTATCACCCTTATGATAAAGACTAGAATATAAAGCAGGATACTGTTCCCGAAGTGTAGCAATACCCAACTACTTATTCTCCCACAACCGTATTGTTGGCGCTCTGTCAACACGGGAGCGCTTCGTTGGAAAACCCCAAGAGCAACGTGTGAAGAGCACAGCATCAAGTTTTCCCTCAGTAAGAAACCGCGGTTATCGAACCAGTAGGAGGAAAGAAACGTCTCAAAGGTTTGCAAGTAACTTGGAAACCTGCACAACACAAACTCAAGACTTTGCCCCAACGAACCGTGATATTGTCAATCTCACCGGTTGTTGTAATAAATGATTAACTATATGATATGAAAGGTAATAGTGGTTTGTAGAAAGTAAACAGTAACAATGGATGATGTATCAATGGTAAAGATTGGACCAGGGTCCATAGTTCACTAGAGGTGTTCTCCTTAGATAAACAAACATGGCATGCAGGGTAAACAAATTACAGCAGGGCAATTGACACGACTGAGCAAGGCATAACAATGCAATATTATATCATGGTCCTATGAGATTCGATTGGGCAATACAACAAGATACGTAGACCGCCATCCAACTGCATCTATGACTAGAAGTCCACCTTTGGGTTATCATCCGACCCCCCCTTTGGTATTAAGTTGCAAGCAACAGATAACTGCTTTAAGCAAAATGTGTAAGGTAAACAATCCACTTGTTCCATGAACAAGAGACCGTTGTTTTCTCCCTAGTAGCAACAACACATCTACAACCTTAGAGATTTCTGTCACTTCCCTTAGATTAAATAGAGGCATGAACCCACTATCGAGCATAAATACCCCCTCTTGGAGTCACTAGCAACTACTTAGCCAAGATAGCTACTAACAACGGAGAGCATGCAAGATCATAAACAACACAGACATAATAGAATCAATAAGACAAAACCATTAATCAATCTGACATAGTAATCTCAATATCCATCGGATCCCCGCAAACACAACATGCATGATTACAAATAGATGAGATCTTGATCATAAACGGAGCTCACAAGATCTATACATGAAAGCACAAAGGAGGAGATACAACCATCTAGCTACTATATGGACCAGTAGTCCAAGGTGGAACTACTCACGCTTCATATCGGAGGCTGGCATAATGAAGAAGAAGGCCTTCAGGATGATCTCCCCTCCGACAGGGTGCCAGGAAGAGCTTCAGATCCCCCCGATCTAGGGACGATGGTGGCGGCGGCTACAGACGGTTTCGTGGAATATTGATCGGGTACTTAGAGTTTAAGCATCGGGGGCTTCTTATAGACGAAGAGGCGAGGCGGGAGGGCAGCCAAGGGGCCCACAACCTGCCCAGGCGCGACCTGGGGTGGGCCCGCGCCTGGGGGGGTGCGGCCACCCTGTGGCTCCCCTCCATCTCTCCTCTAGACTCTATGTTCTCCTCGGTGAAATATTGACTTTGGCTTTTGTCCCGTCCAATTCCGAGAATATTTCCTTACTAGATTTTCTGGAACCAAAAACAGTAGAAAACAGGCAACTGGCACCGTGGCAACTTGTTAATAGGTTAGTACCAGAAAACATATAAAAACACCTCAAAGTGTGGACAAAGCAAAGCAAAGTAGATACTAAACAAGCATGGAACATAAAAAATTATAGATACGTCTCCGGCGTATCACGTATCTTGGACCCATCCCTAATTGAAGATGATCTTGTTTTTGTCATGTAATTCTGCCACTAAATGTGCATGCCTTAGAATAAGTTTTTGTCAGGTCCTAGCTACTTAAAAAAATACAACCAACATCATCATCATAATCATGCACTACCAACAAAGCCTTAGGGATAAACTCACTGGCCTCCATGACTGTAGTGTAAAGGTTTGGGTGCACAACGAGAGGGGAAACAAATGGTGATGGCGACTGCTGCCATTTTCACGGCCTTGGTCATGTAGGTGATGGCGACGACCTCCTAATCTCCCAAGAGCAAACCCTTCCTTTTCCTACCAGCATCATCGAAAGCAGCACTAATCCCGGTAGTAAGGCCATCACAAGAGCCAGCTCCAAGGTTAGCACCAACACCAACAACAGTACCAACATAAGGTACGTGCTCACCCTCATAAGAAACAACGAAGGTTTCAGACTCCTGGGTGCCAATGTAATAAGGGCAAGGTGTATAGAGAGGCTCACTAGAACCCATGGAAAATCTACTAGTGGCAAGGTCAAAGGAGAAGATATGTTGCATCTGGGCGTAGTTGCCGATTGGCTAGTTTAGGAACTTGGCATCCTTGGGGTGATCCTAAGAAAGGATAGTGAAACGTGTTAGTAGTGCCAGATTAACTAGTTGACAGGTTATATTAACAACATGTGTTAGTACCCAGACATGGCAAACATAGTGCTCAGCCTCCAAGATAATGGTGCATCCGTCCTCATCCTACTATGCACCGTTAAGGTCTCTAAGCTTGGGCACATGTATCCATTAGCGGACCTAGGAATATTTATAAGCCTGGGCAAACTGTAATTTTAGAGGCTTAAATTGCTAATTTTATGTTATTTAGTGATATACGAAGCTGCGCTGCCGGACGGAAGCCCGGGCAGCAGGGATGGTACGTCTGCCACTGCATGTATCCACCTCGTTCTATACTTCCAAGGTGGTTGTACACCTGTTGTGAGGACACCTTCTAGCCATAAAACATGAACACCTTCTTGTCAAAAGTGTTCAGGTGCACCTCTATAAACCCCTTTTGTGTCCTCATGCTGCTCTGGATTAGGTCACACATCTTGTTGAAGACGACAAGCTAGAGTCACACTCAATCTTGCATCCGCGCCATATATCCTAAAAACAAAAATGAATCATCTAAATCAACTAAAAAGACTACACATGTTGTATCTAACAGCTACACAAATTATCTAAAACATCTAAACAATACACACATGTTATACTAACGACAACATAATCATCAATAAATCCACTAAATCATCTAACAACCCATTTGACCAAGCCAACTACACACTATATAGACTAAATCAACTACACAATTTGCATGCATGTGTCTAAATAAACTACACTTCCTACACTAAATCTAAATCAACAAACAAACAAACAAACAAGAATCCTAAATAAAAACTAAACTACAAATTATTCTGGCATTCTGCAAAATCATCTAAAATTCTAATATTCTACTAACAAAAATCATCTAAAAATAGGGGAGGGGCTCACCGATCGACAACGATGGTGCTGACGGGTCGATGGTGACGACTAGGACACGAGGACGACTCCATCGACGTGGCACGAAGAAATCGTATAAATATGATATGGAATGGGGCACGAGTACTACGTTCAGAATGGGGATGGAGAGGGGCTAGGGAACGTCAGTGACTGGCAAAGAGGAGAGGGTGAGGAGATGGGGCGCTGATGTTGCGGGCAAAGATGAGAGTGAGAGGGAACATCAGTGTGGGTAGGGATGAATTAGAGTGTGGATGTGGGTGTGGCTGTGACTAGGGGTTGGACTGCACCCGAGATTGGACAGACCGGTGGTTGTGATTGTGACTAGGGGTTGGACTGGACCGAGATTGGACAGGCTGGGCTACACTAGTGATGCGAGGCGAGGTGGACGCACTGGACCCACACATCAATGTTAAGACCCTAATATGGACTTACCACGGGTACTGCAAAGTGCCACGCCAGTAGTAATAACGGTGGCGTGTTATGTACAGGTAGGGTGATGTCTCTGAGTAGTTTCATACTATACTAGTGTATCTTACACCAAATTGCAGCCCATATAGAATCTCTTTGGGCATTAGGGTGAAAAATTGCTACGATAGGCTCGGTTGCCCCTATATATAGGCATATAGCTCAGCGGGAGAGCGATTCGCTCCTGCTTGATTTTTTTTCCTTTATGGACCGCTCCCACGTGACCTAGAAATGGCTACTCTTTTTTTCTGTTCTTTTTTACATTTTCTGTTTTCATTTCGAACTGTAATAAGAAATTTTTAATTTAAAAAATTGTCAAATTTGAAGGATCTTAAAAAATTTAAAATGCTTGAAACTATAAAATGTTTGGAATTGAAAATATTCATATATAAAATTATTTAGATTTTATAAATATTCATATATTAAAGAATCTGATTTTGAAAATGTTGAAATTTAAAATTTGTTCATATTTGAAAAGTTTGGATATGAATTTATTCAGATTTATAAAATACTCAAATTCAAAATTGTTCATATTACAAAAATAAAATTAAGAAATTGAAAAAAAATAAAATTAAGAAAACCGAGGAAAAACAAACCAAAAATAGAAAAACCAATCTATAGCTTCTCTTTTGCAACATTAATGCGCCGTGGCCCAGGTCGCTACATGTATGAGAAAAGCGGACGATATGATTTGCGGTAGGCTCGCGCAAAATGCTAATTGCCGTCTGCTGCGGCACGGGCATATAGCGTCGCACAGGGCTCTCTCTGTTGGGCCAGCCCATTTTTGCGGTCCGATGATTCTCTTTTTTTATTCTGTTTTCTTTTCTTTCTTTTTTTTAGTTTTCTTTTTTGGAAAATGTTTATTATATTTTAGAAAAAATCACGTTTTTTAATTGGTTTTTGGTTTGTAGATTTGGTCCATGACTTTTTTGAATTTAGTTTATGAATTTTGAAACTTTGTTCAAGTTTTTGAAATTTGGTTTATGCTTTTTTTAAATTGGTCGATGATTTTTTTTAAATCAGTTCATGAATTTTGAATTTGGTTCATGAATTTTAAAATTGGTTCATGATTTTCAAAAAATTCATAGTTTTTAAATAATGTTTATGATCTAAATATTGTTCTCGTTTAAAACTTGTTCAAATCTAAAAAAAAAAAGGAAGAAGCGCCTGCTTGCAGAAGCTAATGGGCAGGCCCAGTTACCGCCGTCAGGCGGCGCTAGCTGCTGGTACCGCGGCGGGCGGCAACTAGCACCTCCCCAGGCTCGCCCATTCTTGCCCTCGGCAAGCAGCAAATAGGCTGGGGCTCAGTACAGCAAGCAGTCACTGGACTCATCTTGGGCCTGTACGGCTGGAAAGCACCAGCAGTGCGGTGCGGTCCATCTCAGAGTGAGCCGCCGCACGACTTATTCAAGCATTTGTTTTTTGGCGCCCCTGCTCCGCTGCAATTGGCGCTCCATGGATCGGTTGCTTCTAATTCTACACAGGCTTCCAGTTTCGTCGCCCAATGCCACTCTTCCACATGTAGATTGACGACAAACAATTACCAGGTCGTCGCCCGAAGATGACGTTCCCCGCCGCGCGCATAAAGATTTCCGACCCGCCGGCCGGCAACGCCACCACCTACCATAAGTACCAACGCATGCCTCGTATCTCCGCACCTGCACACAATCAGCTTCGTTCACTCCGAGGCACACCGCTAATCCACTGTACTCATCCACACCATGGGCGCCGGGAGCTCCTGCTGCGGCGGGGCGGAGAGGGTGGAGCCGGGCTTCCCCACCCCGTCGTCGGTGACGGGGGCGGCGAGCGCCGGCGGCAGCGCGTGGAGGATCTACACCTACAAGGAGCTCCACGCGGCCACGGGCGGGTTCAGCGAGGACAACAAGCTGGGGGAAGGCGGCTTCGGCTCCGTCTACTGGGGCAAGACCCCCGACGGCGTGCAGATCGCCGTCAAGCGCCTCAAGCCCAACGCCAACACCTCCAAGGCCGAGATGGAGTTCGCGGTGGAGGTGGAGGTGCTCGCCCGAGTCCGCCACCGCAACCTCCTCGGCCTCCGCGGCTACTGCGCCTCGGGCACCGAGCACCGCATGATCGTCTACGACTACATGCCCAACCTCTCCCTCCTCTCCCACCTCCACGGCCAGTTCGCCTCCGGCGCCGACCACGCGCTCGACTGGCGCCGCCGCGTCGGGGTCGCCATCGGGGCCGCCGAGGCGCTCGTGCACCTCCACCACGAGGCGTCCCCCGGGATCATCCACCGCGACATCAAGGCCAGCAACGTGCTCCTCGACTCCGACTTCGCGCCCCTCGTCGCAGACTTCGGCTTCGCCAAGCTCGTCCCGGAAGGCGTCTCGCACATGACCACCCGCGTCAAGGGCACGCTCGGCTACCTCGCGCCCGAGTACGCCATGTGGGGCAAGGTCTCCGGGGCCTGCGACGTCTACAGCTTCGGGATCCTCGTCGTCGAGCTCGTCTCCGGCAGGAAGCCCATCGAGCGCCTGCCCTCGGGGGCCAAGCGCACCATCACCGAGTGGGCGGAGCCGCTCATCGCGCGCGGCCGCCTCAGCGACCTCGTGGACCCGCGCCTCCGGGGAGTTTACGACGCCGCGGAGCTGGCGCGCATGCTCGAGGCCGCCGCGCTCTGCGTGCAGGGGGAGCCGGAACGGCGCCCAGACATGCGAGCCGTGGTGCGCATCCTGCGCGGCGAGACCGCGGCCACCGATGGCGCCGCGGCGGCGGGCAAGGGGGACGGCGCCGTGCACGCACAGCCGGCGGTGAGGCTGAAGAGCGTCAAGTACGCGGACCACCTGATGGAGAACGAGAGCAGCGTGGACTCCGCCGCCGACGGGGACGAGGAAGAAGACGAGGAGGACGAGGACGAGCGGCGCGACAGCTCGGAGATGGAGGACTACTCGCTCATGGACGACCAGAGCAGCGTCAACTTCGGGGTGTTCGGCGCCATGCCGGTGGTGCCGGTGCAGACCATGCGCGACCCCTACGTCAGGAGGTTTGGAGGGAACGGCGTCAAGATCTGATCATGCACGTGTACTCTAGCTAGCTAGTGTCGTGTCATGTCATGTCATGTTGCCAATTACTACTCTATATGTTGTATTTATTTCAGGCGTGTATTTATCCCTAAAAAACCATGGGTGTAAACTTGTGCTTAATTAGTTGGGACGATCAAGATGGAGATTAAATTTGTTTATTATGATTTATATATGGAACTTGGAATGTAAAAATTCTTGTTACTTTAAAAGTGCATGTTGGTCGATCAAAATAACATGGCCCAATTGCTTGTTCGTCATATAAACTCTTCTGGTAGCAGTTGAAGTGAGGCTAGTGCCATTTGTAAGACCATACTTCTTTGTCAAACAGCTGCTATCATTTGTTGGAGTATATACGTAGTATCTTTTTTTTCAAAAATATACGTAGTACCTTGTGTGATGTATGCATCAGTGGACATGTTCTGCAATTGTCAAACAGCTAGACAAAAATAGCATTTGTTTAAGCTAATGCTGGATCAAAATATTTAGTGATGTTGCCGCAAGCTTCTTTCGAAGTGGAATTATTGGGCAGCGGAGTTGAAAATATTGGTGCATGGATGGCGACTCCTCAAACGTTATTGCCTCGAGTTGTTCGTCGGATTTCGGTTCTACCATTTGGCAGCAAGGCGGGTGGCAAACCATATACAGCTGCAGTTCAAGACAGTTAGTTGCTTGTCCGCTCCCTTCAGACAAAATGCATGGTTGCGTGTGACCGTTGGATATTCATGGCTGTAAAATTGCATCCGGAAGCTACTATCACCTTGCTGAGATGCGTTGGATTTGGGCGTAATTTTTCTCACTAGAGATGAGTCATACTGATGGTTATGAATACGTTCTGTGATTAGCCCCCTTTTATTTTTTTGTTTTGAAAAAAATACAGTTTATCAATTCTATATCAATTCTAGATAACCATTTTGTGCTACCATGGGCCATAATTTCATCTTCAGCCAAAGTGCACTGCTACAGTTAAACACTAAATCGCCGAATTGGAGACCAGGTGGAACGAAAATACATATTTTTGATGTCTACTCGAGTCTTGGAATTACTATTTCATATTTTGCTGGGAAATTAGGACCGTTGAGAAACAACTTGGAGGGTATTGTGCTATTGGCCTCCACTAATGGCTTGTCGTTAGCCTGTTAATTGTGAAATATATGGATCAATTTTTCTGGTATTGACAAGTCTTTTCTTTCTAGCAAAAGATGAATTGCCGAGTTGAACAAGTTGTAGGCTCATACACGGCTTCCAAAGGAAAGGCTTGAAGCATAAGAAAATACCAACTTGGACAACAAAAAATGGATGCCTCTCCACCCTACCATATAATGGCTAGGCTCCCAAAAGAAGGACACGGTCCAAGACCTCTAGAAGAGCCGCCATCATTGTCAACATTTTCGAATCAAACTGATCTAGGGGCATAAACCCTAGTTTTTCCACCATAGCCTTGTGGAGGTCATCCTATCAATCTCACTAAGTCCCACCATATAATGTAATAAATTTTTGTACATCATAAATACAAGAGCAATGTAGGAGAGGGCAGAGGGCTTTTTCGGATAAGGGGGGTTGCAAACCTGGGTCAGTAGGTATTGTTTGTGTCATGCGAGGTCCATACGTATAGAGGAGAACGATAGATTCAGATAGTGAGTGATTGATTAGGGGTACACCATTAGCAACATAGAATTACTACATGGGCAAGGGGGATGCCTCTTGGGGTGCTCAGGGAGGGCCCACTATTTTCCCGGCCTATGGAAATGTCCCCCTTTCTTACACTAACAGTGACAGTGCACAAGTGCATCACAATGATGATAGTTTCCATGCATGGGATGGTAAGATGTTCACATAAGAGGTTTCAAAAGGGGGGGGGGTATGAAGTTCCAATTCTTTTGGGAAGGTGTTCAAATCTATGTAGCAAGCTTCCAAAAGTTTTACGGATGACTTTCTAGAATTAGGGATGTTTCTCCGAAGGTTTTAAGGATACCATCCATAAATATGGATGAACTTCCAAAAATATGATGATGAATCTCAAAAAAATCTATGATGAACATCACAGTCTTAATGATGATCTACTTTCAACATATATTTGAAAGCATGTAAAACAATTCATGTATACACTCGTTGGAGACAACTCAAGTACCCTGAGGCATAGAGGAGCACTCCTCCCAACACTGAAATTACTAGCCAAAGCCAACGAGGGATGTTGGGGCGTCACCATGTCTAGGAAGGGGATGAGAGGCATGGGCATACATCTATGAGTGACTTGCTTCATATGGTGGGGTTGGAACAAGGAAGGGAGATAATATATGGTGTTGACACTTCTGTGAGCCGATAGACATCATAAGGCCTCCTATTAATTCACACAAATAAACGACTTGGTACATTTTGATGTATGGCCACCAGTTGAGCGTCGAAAATTTTAAGCATGGGAATTCTCCAAACTCATAGAGAAGTTTCAACATGAATAAACAAAAAAGACACAAAAATATGTGACGAATGGGCAGCAGGATGTCATGAGATCGCTATATAGACATGTCATAGATGGACCGATTTACTTTGATGCCATGTTAGATCTTATGTGATCAAAATTAGTGACACCATATTTAGTCATAAATCGATAGCCTTATGAGCCATGGAAATTTTGGTAGTCCAATTGTTTGTGTGCAAATGACTAGGTCACAACTTAACTAAATTGTGAGTGAGCTAGCCCATGTTTACAGTCGAAACTAACTTGGGATCAAACATATCTAGCCTAGCCTGTTGAGGGATAAGCATGTTTCTTGTTGTGACCAACCAAATTTACTCATAGTTTCATGTGCCGAGATTACAATTATTTTAGTCATGTATGAGAATTACTCGAAAAAGAGTTACCCTTCCGAAAGATCTAATGCACTTGGCAAAGTGGTGCCAGTGGAACTGGAGAGAGAGATAGAGAGGGAGAGAGAGAGGATGAAATCAAAGGGAGGATCGCCCCACTACTATTTTGTGCAGGAGTTCGGAGCGATCATTCTTAATGAAATTTTAATCAAAAATATCTCTCTAAGCAAGCATCCAAATATGTGAATTGTTTCTAAAGTTGGAATTTTTACATATGTTTGAAACTAGATAACATGTTATTTGAGTTCAGCTTACTTTTTAAGCTCTTTCAAGTGTGACACACATTGGCATGGTAGAAGGTCTCCGGAGGTTGAAGGGTAATTAAACTCCTTCATATCACTCCCATCCTGATTTACTAATCGTAACCATCATTAGGTGGATTAATTGGTTAACCAACATCTTTATTATTAAAAGGGAGTTGGTGGCTCACTTTGACCATCAAACATTGGACAAATCTGGTCCATCCAACACGCCCGTCAAAAAGGGACCGACCTCACCCGCTCGATTGATTTTTACTGCTGCTGGTCCCGTCTCGCCGACGCCTTCACTCCAATCTCACGCGGCGCCGCCCCTGGCACCACCCGCCCGCGCTCCCCATCATCTTCAACGTGATGGAGTGAAGTCCCAATCTTGCTCCAGTCCGCTTCTAGAGTTTGGGCTACGACGGCCGCCGGTGCCCCTCTCCTCCATGGAACCTGTTCACGGAGACGTCGCCATCGGCCGAGGGAAATCTGGAAGCCATCGTCCCCGACCTCCTCCCATGGAACCCTAGCACAGGGTGTCGCCGCCGCCCCTCCTGTCTCGCCCGCCGCCTCAGCGCCTTCCATCTCAAGGTACGGCCTCCTCCAACTTTGTCCCTCCTCCAGCAATACCTCCAGCCTCTTCCAGTACCGAGCTCGATGCCGTGAGACTACCTGTCGACCACCTCCAAGCCGAACGTCGTTATTATTCTAGAGTGCCTCCAGCTCGAGCGTGGACTTCTCCTCCAGCCGGATGTCATCTGCGATCGCTGACGGTTCTTTCTATGCGGTGTGTTCTGATCGAGGTGAGGTTTCCTAGGGGAGTAAGTGGGTATAATCATCTATCATATTGAAGTCATGATTTGTGACCAGGAGGAACGTGATCTCAGAATGGGTTGGTAGTCGGATCCTTCCTTACATGGGTTTAGCAAGATTAGGTAGAAATTATTCTAGACAGATGGATGCTACCTCATTAGAAGTATATGTAGTGCTCACTAGCTGAATCATGATGAAGTGGTGTGCGTTTTTCTTCAGAAACTGTGTTAGTCACTAAGTGAGATGGATTCCACTACAACAGTTTACCTGAATTTGCTTGCAAGCACACAAAACGCCTGTGCACCTATAGTGACCACCTATATCATTGTATTTGGATACATGCGAGGGGTTTATTTTAGGCCAGAAACCCAAAACAGAGTCGGACATTGCTTGTATGTATAGCGAATTATGTTTCATATTTTTCCCCAGTAAGATTAAGCCTGTTTAGATAAAATGCCATTGAAAGTACTAATCTTGCGGGGTTTTCCAGGCCCTCAGTGTCAGTCTCTTCGCCGACCATGATCAATAGCGCCAATTGAACCGGCTCCTCGGATGCCCTCCCATGCAAAGAAGGGATGTAGGACAAGCCTGACTACATCTGGCAGCCCGATACAGGGTCGCACCGCTCGAGCTCATCTCTGCAGCAAACCCCTCGCCAGCAAAGTCATCTCCAGCCGAAATGTTGGGGCCTTCCTCTGACCGTGGTGCTGCCACGCCAGAGGCCAAGTGCAAGAGACCGTCGAGCAGGTACGTCTGCAGGATTTTCCAAGAGAGTTACGAGATGGCATTTGTTGTTGTCAATGGCTAATACAAATCAAATTGCTATGTTTATTGTAGGGCAATACCGATTGTTGTGGCTAGGTCAAGAGTGTAGGAGGCTGGTGGAGGATTTGATGAGGGTAACGAGCTCAAGACCAAGGATTGCCGCCAGGCCTAGATATCCCTGTGTGAGTTGTAGATGGAGTTGATGTGCAAGTCCATGCATGTCTCCCTACGGGTAAGAACTTGTCTGAGAAATCCACTGCAGTGCTTTAGTAACAATAGCAGCAAACTAAGCCACCAATTCAAAATAATTATGTTAGCCTTGTTGATTGTTATAATTAGAATATGCATGCATATGCTTGCCGATTGAGAGCATTTCTCGAACTTTTGTTGATCATTCAACATTTACAAAAAGGGAACGTGGAAGAGAACAATCCTCCGTCCAACCATTGAAAGACTCGCCTGAGAAATTTATGGAAATTTAGTGGAATTATTGATTTGCTTCTTACAGTACACTTTTAGACTGGGCTTGGAAGAGTAAATGGTCTTATGTTTGACAGCCCGCAGACATAAAAATCAGAGAACTAGATTTTACTAAAAAATTCAGAGAAATGCAAAGTGCTTGTAAATGTTACATAGACGACTACAACAGTTCATCAATATGGTATTGTGGTTATAAGAGATGAACTGCTTGGTCTATTGACCAATCGGTAATTTGATATTCTTGTCAGTATTGTAACTAAGTTGTGTAGATACTGCAATGTTTTACATAGATTAATGCACTTTCAGTATGAACGTGACAATACATGTCTGGATGCTAACGTCGAAATTGTTTTGTCTTGCTCATTTGAATGTGAATAACATAAATCATGTGAAGTGAGTACCTTGCTCTTTGAGATCCTAATTGTACTGACTATTGCATTGATGAAGATTCGTAGAATTATTGTTGTCGGTGGGGCTTGGATGTGTTTGATTGCTTAATTTCATCCTACTCCATGTATACCTATATTGCAATTGCACTCGTTTTGGGGATAAATGCTTATGAGTTATGGTTGACAGGGACCATGAAAACAGAGTTTCAACATGATTGCACATGGGTTTACCATTGGTTGTGCTTGTTAATACATCTCACTCGTCATATTTTTTTTGGGCTCCAAGTGATATTTTAAATTATGCAAGCTGATGTTATTTTGACATGGCAAGGATGAAGCTAATGAATTGGGTTGGGGGGGGGGGGGATTTGCCCTTTTGGTATGGTTATTGTACCACTGGAGTTTAGAAACCCTGGATAAGAGAACTGCTACTTCGACCATGTACATATATTAAGGCGTTTTGATAGCCGAGACTATCTGCTTCCTTATGAATGTTGATCACACTAAAACTGAATATGCTCGGTCGCATAGGTTGTGATTTAGTAGTTCTATTGTAGGTAACGCCATTTTGAGAATCATTGTGCTAGGGCATTCTAATATGTTGCATGGATGTGTTGTAAATGACAAGTTTTAAAGTCTAATATTTTGTATGGCATGATTTCTTAAGTATGTATAAGTGCCATACAACATGATACCTTAAGTATGTATAAGTGCCATACAGCTGGTGGGACGCGACCAGGAGAGAAATGCCCACCTAGGCATTCGCCAAGTCCATCGCCACTAGCAATCACGATGTCGTGCTTAACATTACCACCATCGACATGCTGGGGACAAATGATCGGAGAGCCGCAGCCCTCTTCGCCACCGATTCTAGCATGCCCGTGATCGACAATGAGGGGAGGTGCATCGTCGTCGTCTCTAAGAAATACATGGCCATTACCTCCAACGGGGTCAGTGCTCCTCTACCTCAACAACCCTACATTTAATTTCTCTTAGTACCTTACCTGTGTGCCATTATTTGTGAAATAAATACGAGATGATACAAGTATATCTGGGACTTGTGCACATTCTATAAGGAATTGAATTTTCCTCATGGTACAGTATATGATAACGATGTATCTTCAAAAATTCATATGCTTTTTGGTGGAAACAAAATTTGCATTTTGAAGAAATTGTTTGTTATCTACTTATCAGGAATTCATTTGTAGGAATGTGTGTAATCTAAAATACATATATGAAGAATTTGTTGGGGTTAGCCCTACAATATATTTCTTTTTTTATCTGTCAAACGCTGATGTATACCAAGTTTAGTTATGTGCTTCATCATTGTTTAATTTAGTGTATCACTAGCTATTATTTTTGTAGGATGCTGAATCAAGAAATGCAACCAAATTCCGGTGACCGAGGAAATGCAAATTATAGATGAGTTGATCTCAATAATAGAGAAGCAATCGACAATGCATGTTTTGTTCAGTTATAGTGATCTTGCAAGGATCACCGCTGACTTCTCTCAGGTATATGTACAATTCATTTCATTGTTAGTTATGAATGTTACTCGCAACTGTTCTCTCGGATGAATTTTTTCACGGGGATGAAATCTACATTGTCCTTATTTTAACTACTGTTTCTAACATTTTCCTCTGGTTTTAATAACTGAATCTCTTATTTATTTTTGGGGAAGTGCTAATTTTCACCCGCTATCTTGTGTACTAAGAGAGTACTCAATACTCAGTGTATGTATCAAGTTTCTTAGTTAGCATTGCATAAAACATACAATAGGTTATATCATCGCAATATTATTATATTTTTTAATATAACTTCTGGTTAATATTTTCTTGTGTTCTATATTCTCAAGATGGACACATACATATACCATGGGCACTCTATGTTGGATGCAGGCAACACTTAGAGCACTAGAGATGATATTGTAGGAATAAGACAATTCATACCTAAGATTGATCTTCAGAAGTTAGTTCTTGTCATGATGTAATTGGAGCATTATCTGATTGAGAGGGCCAGAAGATGATATTGGCCCATGACTTGGCAATAGACCAGGAGCTCAAGGTATGCATTGTAACTTGAAATGGTTATTAGAAAACATAAAGCCTATAATGAAACTATCTTGTTTGGTGGATGCCGCAAACAGATAAAATCTGATGTTGTATATTCTTTTTTTACTATGACAATGCATCCTTTCTTTTAGGACATGAAGAAAGAAATTAGAAGTCAACAATGCGGTTGCCAAAGAAAAGGTCTTTGATGCAGCTAGATCTCTTAAAAGTTTTTTCCATTTATTGGAAATGATTGTGCTCATAAGTACCTTGCACAATCCTACACATGCAGGACGACGATGAATGTGAACTGGTCATGGTGATGTATGGTTTGTCAAGGATTAGCTGGCATGATGCAAGGTGATGGAGGACATTGATCTATCGCGGGTGTTCAACAATTAGTTTAAGACTTGGAGATACCCATAATATGTTGCGTGCGGAGATCAAGATGTTAAACTGACTTATGTGAGGTTGGCAAGGTGAACATGACTACATGAGGGGTTATTTGGCCACTCATTTGCCAAATTACGAGAGATTGAGTATAGTTTTCATGGATATTTGTACAGGGAGATTGTATTTGAATAAACTTAATTATGGTTCTCAAAAGAAGCTTGTTTTTAATAAACTGATGTATGGCCTAAGATGAAATTCTGCCACCCATTTCTAACTCTTTATGTTTTCCCTCAGTGAACTTGTAACTGATATGGGACGTGGGCATGTGGCACAATTGACATGCCACCATAGCTATAAAGGTGCATGTCGTTGTTTGCAAAGTACCATTTTTTTGGTCCATAGACCCTTGCAATACATCGTCCATTGTACCTTAAGAAAAGATCGCTAAGAAATATTCCCGAAAATTTATTCTAGAGTTGCCCTTCTATGTTTTGGAGTACATGTCATTGGCTAATAAGATAGAGTTGCTGTTATTTTTTTATATACTCTCTTGGTCCCAAAATAAGGACTTCACTTTGTCATAGATATACATGTATTTGGACATATTTTAGTGCTAGATACATGTGAATCTAAGTAAAGTAACGTCACTTATTTTGGGATGGAGGAGCATTTTTATTTCTGATCATGTAATATTATTTCTACGAGATAACTATTAGCCAATCAAAGAGGTGGAGGACACCTTAGGCACACCGTGGTCGCTGCTGAGAGAGAACTCAGTTGCTTTTGCTCCTCATATGAAACTGAGAATTACTTGTTGATTCTTTGATTCTTGTATATTCTCCCATAGCAATGCATGTGCATCTAACTAGTAGTATACATTTCCTGGCCTAAGTTTCTGCAACTCATATCAAGTTTCACATGCTAGTCCTACAAGTTTTTCATGAAATTTTATTCACAACTTGACAATATATGAGAAAATATAAATGGATTATGCCATTTTTTATAAATAAACATATGTGTATGTCGAAAAATCACACTTACATGCAAGGAACACATTAAATTAATCCCACTTTTATTACCCAAAATCATATCTGACATGATGTATCTCACTTGAGATTCTCCAATAAATCTCAAACGAACATAATGGATTATCTTTAATGGTTTGATATCTATTGGTTAAACTAGTAAATATATAAATGTAGATGGTATTGTCAATGAAAAACAAGAAAAACCCATGAGATTTCAGGATGCATCACTGCAATCTCGACATCGGTTCAAAACAAGGATGATCGATGTCATTAGTTGGACTTAGAATATTTGATGTTCATTAGTTGGACTTGGGTTATAATATATTCCTATGAACGTGAGAGCATAAGTGCACCTAAGTGGGGTCCTAGGCCACCAATCAAAAAAAATAGTCCCTTTACTATTTGTACATAGTTTGGAAGAAAAAATATTCAAATCTTGCAATTTCGTAGAACGAATGCCCCCACTCACATTAGTGATCCCTTTCAGATTATTTTCTAGGTCTGCCTTTGTACCTTTGTGTCATTACCTTGCGAATACAGGGTAATATTTTCTCACTAAATTTGACGTAACCACGCAGTGTAGTGAATCTATATACAGTCCACCCAGATGATATCTCATTTATACCAAACACTTTTAGTTGTTTACATACAAATATTTTATTAATTCTTAATAAGCTTTGTTTCAATTATTATCATAACTATCGCTTGTCTCTATTTTATCCAACAACATTCAAATATAACTTTATTTCTCATATTACTAATATTAATTTTAGTAATATTAATATAACATTAGTTGAAAATATTATGTTGGGTCATTTTGTTAAACTTAGTTTTGTCTGAATCTAAGGAACCAATAAAATATGAAAAAATCACATCCATCTACATATTAATTTGTGGTACTTAGATGTACTAAGGTATGCTTAAGGCTTTTAAAACTACTCTAATACCTAAATATATTGTGAACGTGTTTTAGAATGTATATATGAGTTTAAGAACATATCATAATAAACGTCTTTTGAGCAAGACCGTCAAGCTTAGTGTTAGAAATTAGAATTGTCTAGAGCACTCGAGTTATCGAAACTTGGTTTGTGGTTAAATCCTCTTTTATCACCTTTGCAAATGGCATTGCTTATTTCCTCGATCTTTGACAATCAAATAGTTCTATCATGTCCATTACGGTTTTTAATTATTTAGCAAGGATGTATGCTTTGTCCATAGTCATGGCATGATTGTTGGAGATATTCCCTAAAGGCAATAATAAAAGTGTTTATTATTATATCTTTGTGTTTATGATAAATGTTTATATACATGCTATAATAGTATTAATCGGAAACATTAAAACTTGTGTGATTTGTAAACTAAATTAGAGTCCCTGGTAAAGCCTCTTTATAATACTACCTTGTTGGTTAATAGATGATCGTGGTTTCTCGATCATGAATATTGAGATGTTATTAACAACAAGATCATATCAGTAGGAGAATGGTATGATGGGCATACTCCTATAGATAAGCGTAGGATAAAGATCAAGTCATTTCAATAGTTCATTTGCTATAAGCTTTATGATACATAGTAACCTAATTCCTTCGACCATGAGATCATGCTAATCACCATCATCAGAAGGATGCTTTGATGACATCAAACACCACACTATAACTGGGTGGCTATAAAGGTGGCATTAAGTGTTCGGAAAGTATGTGTTGAGGCACATGGATCAAGAGTGGGATTTGTCCATCCATATGACAGATAGATATACTCTGGGCCCTCTCGGTGGAATGTCATCCAATTAGCTTGCAAGCATGTGACTGGATCACAAGGGATCACATATCACGGGAATGATAAAAGAGTACTTATCGGTAACGAGGTTGCACTAGGCAAACCTCGGATAAGTAAACTATCACGAGACAAAGGGAAATTGGTATCGTATGTAAGTGGTTCATTCGATCGCAAAGTAATCGTAGAAATATGTGGGAGCCATATCAATTTCCAGATTCCTCTATTGATTATTGATCGGAGAAGTGTCTCGGTCATGTCCGCATAATTCATGAACTGTAGGGAGACACACCTTAGGATTCGATGTTGTTTAGTAGATATGGAATATAAGTAGGGAGACCGAACGTTGTTCGGAGTCTCGGATGGGATCCGGCATATCACGAGGAGATCTGAAATGGTACGGAGAGTAAGATTCATATAAGGAAAGTCCGATTCCAGAGTTCAGGAATGATTTCGATGTTTTCATCGGAGATGTTCTAGAAGGGTCTAGAAGGTTCACCAGACCGGAAGGGGAATTGTTCATGAATGTGTCATGGTTAAGTGGAATTATTGGATCATGTCCTAGGTCACTTGGTTGGGCATTTGCAAGAGAGAAATAAAGCTCTAAATTGAAATTCAAAAGGGAGGTTTGAAAAGTTAAACTGAAACAATAGTTTCCTAGTGGAAAAAGGAAAGAGTCCTTCCTTCTCTCCAACTTGGGTTTAGGGAAGGATTCAAACTTCTCTCTCCCAAAGCTGTCCTCCCTCTCATAAATAGAGGGAAGGGCTGCCCCAAAAGAACACAACCAGCCCTCCCAACCTCCAAGCCGCTTGTCGTCGCCGCCCTAGCGCTGCCGTCGATCTGTCGCCGTCAACCTAGCCGCCGTCGACTCCACCTCCTCTTCGTCCTTCTAAAACCTAGATCGCCGGAAACCCTAGATCCACCATAACCCGCACCGGCTTAGGCGAAGCCCTGCGGGATCTTCCCTATACTTCCGACACCACGCCGTCTTGCTACCGGAATTGCGAGGGAGAACTACAACCTCTGCTGCTTGCTGGAACTAGGGAGAGGAAGGTCTTCATCGAGTACCGAACATGTGATCGACTGCGGAAGCGCTGCCCGAACGCAGCGCCGGAAGGATCGTCTACGCGATTTTGAGATCGGCAAGTGTACAACTACATCACCCACGAGAATCTGCTCTCGTTAACCGCTTTGGAATCTTCGAGGGTGAGTACTCTAATCGACTCGTTGCTACAATATAGTAGATAGATCTTGGCTTGTTTGTGTGCATGCGGTTGATTTTTTTGTTTTCCATGCTACGAACCCCTACAGTGGTATCAGAGCCGTGTCTATATGTAGATCTGTTGCACGAGTAGAACACAATGGTCATTGTGGGTGGTGGTGATTTTTGTGTACTTTGCATCTTGCGGTATGATGGAATGAAGCGGCCCGGGCTAACCTTACATGACATCGTTCATGAGACTTGATTCACACTTGACATGCAACTTGTATTGCATAAGTGGCTTTGCGGGTGCCTATCTATCCCATCATAGTATAGATTTAATTTACAACGGGCACTTGATAGTTCAAGCATCAACGTTGTGGTTCTTGTTCGTAAGTTAGAACGACACTTATTGAAAGCCCCAAACCACGTAAAACATGCAAAGAATATTAGAGGCGTCTAACTTTGTTTTTCAGGGGTGTGCTGTGATGTGATATGGCCATAATTGTGTTGGAGATATGCCCAAGAGGCAATAATAAAGTGGTTATTATCATATCTTCATGCTTATGATAAATGTTTTACATACCATGCTATAATTGTATTAACCGGAAACATTAATACTTGTGTGATTTGTAAACATAAAAGAGTCCCTAGTAAAGCCTCTTGTTAAACTAGCTTGTTGGTTAATATATGATCATGGTTTCCTGATCATGAACATAGAGTTGTTATTAACAACAGGGTCATATCATTAGGAGAATGATGTGATGGACATACTCCTATAGTTAAGCGTAGCATAAAGATCAAGTCATTTAATATAGTTCATTTTCTATAAGCTTTCTGACATAGTAACCTAATTCCTTCGACCATGAGATCATGTTAATCACCATCACCGGAAGGATGCTTTGATGACATCAAACACCACACCGTAACTGGGTGGCTATAAAGGTGGCATTGAGTGTTTGGAAAGTATGAGTTGAGGCACATGGATCAAGAGTGGGATTTGTCAATCCATATGACGGATAGATATACTCTAGGCCCTCTCGGTGGAATGTCATCCAATTAGCTTGCAAGCATGTGACTGGCTCACAAGGGATCACATATCACGGGAACGAGAAAAGAGTACTTATCGGTAACGAGGTTGAACTAGGTATGCGGAGATACCGACGATCAAAACCTCGGATAAGTAAACTATCGTGAGACAAAGGGAAATTGGTATCATATGTAAGTGGTTCATTCGATCGCAAAGTAATCGTAGAAATATGTGGGAGCCATATGAATTTCCAGATTCCTCTATTGGTTATTGATCGGAGAAGTGTCTCGGTCATGTCTGCATAATTCACGAACCGTAGGGAGACACACTTAAGGATTCAATGTTGTTGAGTAGTTATGGAATGATGAGTAAGAGACCGAATGTTGTTCGGAGTCTCAGATGGGATCCGGGATATCATGAATGTGTCATGGGTAAGTGGAATGATTGGATCATGTCCAAGGTCACTTGGTGTTGGCATATGCAAGAGAGAAATAAAGCTCTAAATTGAAAGTCAAACGGGAAGTTTGAAAAGTCAAACTGGAACAATGGCTTCCTAGTGGGAGAAGAAACAAGTCCTTCTCTCAATCCAACTTGGGTTTGGGTTTGGATTCAAACCCACCCCTCCCAAGGCTGCCCCTCCCTCTCATAAATAGAAGGGGAGGGCTGCCCCAAACAACACAAGTTCCAAGCCCTCTCCACGAGCCGCCGCCGCCGCCCGCCGCCTCGCCGCGCCGCCGCCGGTCCGTCGCCGCCGCCTTAGCCACCGCCGACACCTCCTCCTCCTCCCGGATCTCTAAACCCTAGTTTTCCAGGAAACCCTAATCCACCATACTCGCTTCGGCTTAAGGCGAAGCCCTGCGAGATCTCCCCTCTACTTCCGGTACCACGCCGTCGTGATGCCGGAATCGCGAGGAGAGTGCTACAACCTCCGCTGCCTGCTGGAACAAGGGAGAGGAAGGTCTTCATCGAGTACCGAACGTGTGACCGACTGTGCAAGCGCTGCCGGAACGCAGCGCTGGAAGGATCGTCTACACGATCTTGAGATCAGCAAGAGTACAACTACATCACCCACGAGAATCTGCTCTCGTTAACCGCTTTGGAATCTTCGAGGGTGAGTTCCTCTATCGACTCGTTGCTACAATCTAGTAGATAGATCTTGGCTTGTTTGTTTGCATGCGGTAGAAATTTTTTGTTTTCCATGCTACGAACCCCTACAGTGGTATCAGAGTCATGTCTATATGTAGATCTGTTGCACGAGTAGAACACAATGGTCATTGTGGGCGTTGATGCTTTTGTTGTCGATTGCTTCTTGTGTACTTTGCATCTTGCGGGATGGTGGGATGAAGCGGCCCGGGCTAACCTTACATGACATTGTTCATGAGACTTGCTCCACGCTTGACATGCAACTTGTATTGCATAAGTGGCTTTGCGGGTGTCTGTTTCTCCCAACATAGTTAAGATTCAATTTACAACGGGTGATTGACAATACTAGTATCAATGTTGTGGTTCTTGTTCGTAAGTTATAACGACACTTATTGAAAGCCCCAAACCATGTAAAACATGCAAAGAAAATTAGAGACGTCTAACTTTGTTTTGCAGGGGTGTGCTGTGATGTGATATGGCCATGATTGTGATTATATATGATGTATGCAATGTTCCTTATTGTAAGTTGGCAACCGGCAGGAGCCATATGGTTGTTTCCATTAAATCCTTCGTGTCTATTATTCAAAGTAGTTGTAATAGTTGAAGCTGGTGGACGACAACCATGGAGCGGCGTCATTGACCTTGATGCAATACCGGTGATGATGGATATCATGTTCGTGCTTGAAGATGGAGATCGGAAGCACAAGAAGAAAGGCCATGTCATACCACATATTATGAATTGCATGTGATGTTAATCCTTTTATGCATCTTGTATTGCTTAGTTCATGACGGTAGCATTATAAGATGATCCCTCAAGCACACAAATTTCAAGTTTTAAAGTGTACATCCTTAGTAAGCACCGTTGCTAAAGCTCGTTGTTTCGAAGCACCACGTGATGATCGGGTGTGTTAGATTCTACGAGTGTATACAACGTGAGCAAGCCAGATTTTCTCATGCAGAAGCTAAGGTTTGATCTTGACGAGCCTAGCATGTACAGACATGGTCTCGGAACACGGATCACCGAAAGGTAAAGCATGAGTCATATAGTAGATATGATGAACATGATGATTGTTCGCCATTGAAGCTACATCAACTCTCGTGATGATCGGTTTTGATGTGGTGGATTTGGTTCGTGTGATCACTAAAACAATGTGAGGGATATTGTTTTGAGTGGGAGTTCAACGGCAATGTAATTAAAAGTTGAACACTATTTATCATAAATTAAATCAAGTGAATTTTCATAATTGTTGTAGTCATTGGCATCCGTTTACCACCTTGCGCTTAGTTATAATTGAGATGATAGAACTATAGAATTCTGGTTAGTTACTTTACGAACTGGTATCGTATTGTTTTGAAGTGTTAATCTAAAGTTTAAAAGTACTATTGCAAACTTTCAGTAAGTTCCGGTTACTCCATGAAGTTTAATAATTGGTATTAAATCAAGAGTGACAATTCCAAGTGTTAGTGTATGAGTATCATGTTTGTCTCCATGATTCTTGATATTCAAAGGATTGTCTTAATATCAAGGTTATCTAGGATCTGAAAGAGTTGTTTCAGAAACCATGATGTGTGGAAGATATTGTGATATCTGAAACGAAATTTTGGTTGCAACATGATAGAGTATAATATGGCAAAAGTCATGCTCTCATATTTGATGAGAATTTACAGAAGGTTGGAGACATTAGTTGTCCTAATCCTCCAAAAAGGTTTTGGAGAGCAACATTATACTCGCGATTCACCGTTATAAGCTAAAAGTAGCTTGATCATGGATAAATCCATGATAAGGGTGAATATCTGATGTAGGTAAAATGTTTACTATACCAAGAGATTACTAAATAAAGGAATTTTAAAGAACACCAAACATTTGATGATAGTGATCTACTTCAAAGTGCAAGTCCAAAGACATTGGTATTTAACTATACATGCTTTGGACTATGTGTCATGTATATGGCCCCACTATTGATGTTGATAGATTCTTTCAAACAGAAAAAGAAATACTGAAAGAGAATCTCATAAATATATGGCAGAAAAGAAAAGACTAGAATTGTTCAGCTTAAGTATATAGATGATATACATGTTATGGATATATTCTTTGCTTATTAAACAATGTGATTCTTAAGTATTTGATACTGAATTTGTTGGTATGAATCGTCATACGAAACAACAAAATTCATGAACTACAATGGCCTAAGTAACTAGCAAAAGAATATGTGATGATGTTCATCGAGAACAAATAAAGGGTTATTGTGTTGCTCATTAAACATCAAAGCTTGCCTTCAAGATTTGTTTTATCAGGTATTATGAGAACAAAAGGGTTGTTCAAATAATTGTCGTAATCCATAAAAGATGGATGATTCACAAATCTCGTTGGAGAAATCACATCCATAAAACTAGTGCTAAAAATGTCGAAAGACAAATTGATTGAAAGATCACTTAGGAAGTGACATCGCCGTTTAAATTATATTGGAAAGAAAACATGAAGAAACTCCATGTGTATGGAATTTTGGAGTCTTTTTGATTTTTGATCAAATGACGCTTGTGAAACTTTCCTAGAGATAATTAAAACTTCGTTCATAGGCCAAAAGGGAACGAATGACTAGCTTATTGGAACTTGTACATATTGTTGTATGAAGTCCATTATGTGTAGTCAAGAGCGATGGATTTCAACTTCATATGCTTTCTCCGAAAATTTGAGTGAATATATGAATATTTACTTAATAAGGATGAAGTATGAAACATTTTGAAAAGTTCAAAGATTTTCAAGATGAAATGAAAAATCATTGTAACAAGAATATAAATAGTTTATGATAAGATCATGAAGAAATATATTTGAGTTACAAGTTTAGCATAATACCTAAGATTTAAGGAATCATTCCGTGGATTTGCATTTCCCGAAACACCATAAGAGTATGGAGCGTTCGAGATATGTAATTAAACCTTGTTTGACATGGTAAGATCAAAGGTGTAATTCATAAAACTGCCATTATATTTAAAAGATTAAAAGCTTGAGAGACTACCGTTTTTCCACTGAAAAGAGCTTCATCATAATCCGTTGAAATGACACCATATAAAGTTATGGTTTGGGATAAAACCCAAGTTGTCCTTTCTTAAACATTGGTATGCTATGCATAAGAAAGATGTTTGCAACCAAAGTCGGATGAACCTGTCTTTGTATGTTATTTCGAATAATAGTTCCTCCATAACATCGGAGACAAAATTGTTTGTCGCTTAGAACGTCAAGTTTCTTTGAGAAGGAATTTTTCGTGAAAAGTTAAGTGGGAGGACAATAGAACTTTGATAAGGCTAAAAGAACCTTAGCTATATGTGCAAAGTTGCGCAATGCCGAAAAGTGTTCCGGAGGCAGCAACAATGCTCATGGCTCACGTGCCTCAAAGGTTGTGGTCACAGAGATCTAAGTTCCTATTGAAACAAGTAGGTCGGATAAACAATCAAATACCAAGATTTGAGAGTTAAATCATTATTTGACAATAATGATCCGACTACATGCAAAGAAGCGATGATGGGCCCTGACTCCGTCAAATGGCTTGAAGCCATAAAATCCGTGATAGTTCCATATACGAGAGATCAAGCTTTGAACTTGAAAGACCCTCTGGAAAGGTACAAGACCTTACAGTCATATTTGGATCTATAAAGAAATAGACATGGATGTTTCACATCTATGAAATTATCGACATATCGGGAAAGATTTCACGACAATGTTCAAAGAATAGACTATGACAAGATCTGATCTTTCATTAAGAGATATTTAGTCTAGACGGATTAATATAGCAACCACGACATATAATTTTGTTATGTGTTGAATAAACAAAACAAGTTCTTCTAATAGAATTGTTACCTAGGACGTGTGCATAACACGGTCCATAGGGTTTTGTTAATTCAAAGGATGCTAAAAGCATATGCAAACTTCGATGGTTGAAGTGAGCATCGCAGAGTTCGAATCTTCACTATGATGAAACTGTTAAAAGAGTTTAATTTCATCAGAGACAATGAAGATGCTTGCATTTGCAAGAAATTAAGTGGGAGCGCTAAGACATGTTTCTAATACATTATGTGGAAGACATATTGTTGATTAGAAATGATGTATCTTTTATTAACACATATTAAGAATTTCATCCCGATGAAAGACCTAGGCAAAACCCAAATATTTGGCATCAATAGACGCTAATATGGTTGTGCCAAAAGTACATAGATGATGTATTGAATGAGTTCAATATAGAAACTACAAGAAAGGTTTTTGTCGCACATAAAAGATTGAAGGAGTTCAATAATGATGATATATTCAAGTGTATTGACACTTGGTAAGTGAAACAAAGATTCAAGTATAGATTGATACTTGATGCATGAAATCACAAAGAGTATTTTATCAATCATGATGCGATGTGTACAAATCCAGATATGTCCTATGCTCTAAATGTTATGAGCATATACCAGAATGATTCATAAGATGATTATTGGACGATAGTAAAGATATTCTTATGATCTTGTAAAAGAACTAAGAATATATTATTTTGTAGAAGTGACAAATAGATGGTTAGTTCATTTAAATGAATTACATTGATACTAGTTTTGTCACGAAGTACAAATTAAGTTTATCTCAATCTAAACTAAGGGTAGCACAATATGATGGAATGTGAGTTCCATAATGAATTTGGATGAGTTCCAAAGTTAAGACATTGTGACAGATACTACAACAAAAGGCTAAGTATATGACTGCTGTTATAGCAGCAAAAGAGGGCATTTGTGTCAAGTAGTTTGTTATCAAACTAGGTGTAGTTCAAAGCAGGGATAATACTATGAAGATATATTGTACGACAATATTATCAACATGTTTTAACCCCAAAGAACTAAAGGTCACACCAAAGGACCAAATTTGTACGAAGCCATCTCATTAGAGAATGAGTGATGCGTAGAGACGCAAAGACATGCAATTACACACGGACCTGGAAGTGTCAGATACGGAGATCAGTTCACCACTAGCAATCGTGTACATACGACACCAGAAAGCCATAGGTGTTGAATATACAAAGGTTTGAAACTAGATTATTGACTCTAGTGCAAGTGGGAGACTGTTGGAGATATGCCCAAGAGGCAATAATAACGTGGTTATTATCATATCTTCATGCTTATGATAAATGTTTACATACCATGCTATAATTGTATTAACCGGAAACATTAATACTTGTGTGATTTGTAAATATAAAAGAGTCCCTAGTAAAGCCTCTTGTTAAACTAGCTTGTTGGTTAATATATGATCATGGTTTCCTGATTACGAACATAGAGATGTTATTAACAACAGGGTCATATCATTAGGAGAATGATGTGATGGACATACTCCTATAGTTAAGCGTAGCATAAAGATCAAGTCATTTAATATAGTTCATTTGCTATAAGCTTTCTGATACATAGTAACCTAATTCCTTCGACCATGAGATCATGTTAATCACCATCACCGGAAGGATGCTTTGATGACATCAAACACCACACCGTAACTGGGTGGCTATAAAGGTGGCATTGAGTGTTTGGAAAGTATGGGTTGAGGCACATGGATCAAGAGTGGGATTTGTCCATCCATATGACGGATAGATATACTCTGGGCCCTCTCGGTGGAATGTCATCCAATTAGCTTGCAAGCATCTGACTGGCTCACAAGGGATCACATATCACGGGAACGAGAAAAGAGTACTTATCGGTAACGAGGTTGAACTAGGTATGCAGAGATACCAACGATCAAAACCTCGGATAAGTAAACTATCGTGAGACAAAGGGAAATTGGTATCATATGTAAGTGGTTCATTCGATCGCAAAGTAATCGTAGAAATATGTGGGAGCCATATGAATTTCCAGATTCCTCTATTGGTTATTGATCGGAGAAGTGTCTCGGTCATGTCTGCATAATTCACGAACCGTAGGGAGACACACTTAAGGATTCAATGTTGTTGAGTAGTTATGGAATAATGAGTAAGAGACCGAATGTTGTTCGGAGTCTCAGATGGGATCCGGGATATCACGAGGAGATCCGGAATGGTCCGGAGAATAAGATTCATATAAGGAAAGTCCTATTTCGGAGTTCGGGAAAGTTTCCGATGATTTCATCGGAGAGGTTCTAGAAGGGTCTAGAAGGTTCACCAGTCCGAATGGAGAATGGTCCATGAATGTGTCATGGGTAAGTGGAATGATTGGATCATGTCCAAGGTCACTTGGTGTTGGCATATGCAAGAGAGAAATAAAGCTCTAAATTGAAAGTCAAACGGGAAGTTTGAAAAGTCAAACTAGAACAATGGTTTCCTAGTGGGAGAAGAAACAAGTCCTTCTCTCAATCCAACTTGGGTTTGGGTTTGGATTCAAACCCACCCCTCCCAAGGCTTCCCCTCCCTCTCATAAATAGAAGGGGAGGGCTGCCCCAAACAACACAAGTTCCAATCCCTCTCCACGAGCCACCGCCGCCCGTCGCCGCCGCCTTAGCCGCCGCCGACACCTCCTCCTCCTCCCGGATATCTAAATCCTAGTTTTCCGGGAAACCCTAATCCACCATACTCGCTTCGGCTTAAGGCGAAGCCCTGCGAGATCTCCCCTCTACTTCTGGTACCACGCCGTCGTGCTGCCGGAATCGCGAGGAGAGTGCTACAACCTCCGCTGCCTGCTAAAACAAGGGAGAGGAAGGTCTTCATCAAGTACCGAACGTGTGACCGACTGCGGAAGCGCTGCCGGAACACAGCGCCAGAAGGATCGTCTACACGATCTTGAGATCGGCAAGAGTACAACTACATCATCCACGAGAATCTGCTCTCGTTAAACGCTTTGGAATCTTCGAGGGTGAGTTCCTCTATCGACTCGTTGCTACAATCTAGTAGATAGATCTTGGCTTGTTTGTTTGCATGCGGTAGAATTTTTTTGTTTTACATGCTACGAACCCCTACAAATTGTGATTATATATGATGTATGCAATGTTCCTTATTGTAAGTCAGCAACCGGCAGGAGCCATATGGTTGTCTTTTAATTTTGTCTAGACCTGCGTGTCTATTATTCAAAGTACTTGTAATAGTTGATGCTAGTGGACGACAACCATGAAGCGGCGCCATTGACCTTGAAGCCATGCCGGTGATGATGGAGATCATGTTCGTGCTTGAAGATGGAGATCGGAAGCACAAGAAGAAAGGCCATATCATATCACATATTATGAATTGCATGTGGTGTTAACCATTTTATGCATCTTGTATTGCTTAGTTCGTGACGGTAGCATTATAAGATGATCCCTCTCACAAAATTTCAAGTTATAAAGTGTTCATCCTTAGTAAGCACCGTTGCAAAAGCTCGTTGTTTCGAAGCACCACGTGATGATAGGGTGTTTTAGATTCTGTGAGTGTATACAACGGGAGCAAGCCAGATTTGCTCATGCGGAAGCTAAGGTTTGATCTTGACGAGCCTAGCATGTACAGACATGGTCTCGGAACACGGATCACCGAAAGGTAAAGCATGAGTCATATAGTAGATATGATTAACATGTTGATTGTTCGCCATTGAAGCTACATCAACTCTCGTGATGATCGGTTTTGATGTGGTGAATTTGGTTCGTGTGATCACTAAAACAATGTGAGGGATATTGTTTTGAGTGGAAGTTCACCCAGATTAATTTAACTATTAATCAGAACTCAATTTGTCATAAACTTAGTCTAAACTATTGCAAATATGTTGTAGATCAATGGCGGCCCCTACCATCAATTTTAATGCGTTCCTAGAGAAAGAAAAGTTGAAAAACAATGGAAGCAACTTCGTGGATTGCCTCCGCAATTTGAGGATTGTCCTCAATGCTGGTAATTTGACCTATGTGCTGGATGCACCGCTGGGTGACCCACCTGCAGCTGATGCTACCGATGAGGTGAAGAATGGTTTCCTCACTCGGAAGAATCAGTACTCCAGAGTTCAGTGTGCTATCTTGTATGGTTTGGAATCGGAGCTTCAGAAAAGGTTTGAGAATTCAGACCCACATGATATTGTCCGTGAACTCAAATTGATATTTGAGACTCATGTGGCAGTTGAGAGCTATGAGGCTTCTGAAAAGTTCTAGATTAGTTGACTCTAGTGCAAGTGGGAGACTGTTGGAGATATGCCCTAGAGGCAATAATAAATGTAGTTATTATTATATCTTTGTGTTTATGATAAATGTTTACAATCATGCTATAATAGTATTAACAAGGAAACATTAATACTTGTGTGGTTTGTAAACTAAATTAGAGTCCCTAGTAAAGCCTCTTTATAATACTAGCTTGTTGGTTAATAAACGATTGTGGTTTCCCTATCATGAACATTGAGATGTTATTAACAACAAGATCATATCGTTAGGAGAATGGTATGATGGACATACTCCTATAGATAAGCGTAGCATAAAGATCAAGTCATTTTAATAGTTCAATTGCTATATGCTTTCTGATACATAGTAACCTAATTCCTTCGACCATGATATCATGCTTATCACCATCACCGAAAGGATGCTTTGATGACATCAAACACCACACCGTAACTGGGTGGCTATAAAGGTGGCATTGAGTGTTCGGAAAGTATGGGTTGAGACACATGGATCAAGAGTGGGATTTGTCCATCCACATGACGGATAGATATACTCTGGGCCCTCTCGGTGGAATGTCATCCAATTGGCTTGCAAGCATGTGACTGGCTCACAAGGGATCACATATCACGGGAACGAGAAAAGAATACTTATCAGTAACGAGGTTGAACTAGATATGCAGAGATACCGACGATCAAAACCTCGGATAAGTAAACTATCGTGAGACAAAGGGAAATTGGTATCGTATGTAAGTGGTTCATTTGATCTCAAAGTAATCGTAGAAATATGTGGGATCCATATGAATTTCCAGATTCCTCTATTGGTTATTGTTCGGAGAAGTGTCTCGATCATGTCCGCATAATTCATGAACCGTAGGGAGACACACTTAAGGATTCGATGTTGTTGAGTAGTTATGGAATGATGAGTAAGAGACCGAATGTTGTTCGGAGTCTCGGATGGGATCCGGGATATCACGAGGAGATACGGAATGGTCCGGAGAATAAGATTCATATAAGGAAAGTCATGTTTCGGGGTTGGAGAATGGTTCCGGTGTTTTCATCGGGAATGTTCTAGAAGGTTCCGGAATGGCCGGCACTCCGGAGGGGAAGGGTACATGAATGTGTCATAACAAGTTGGAATGGTTGCATCATGTACTAGGTGTCATCGCTGAGCAAAATAAAGGGATAAATCAAATCCTAGTTTGAAAAGTCAAACGCCAATTTGAAAAGTCAAACGGCTATTTTTGCTTGGTGGAGGGAGAGTAGGAAACCTACTTGGGGAGGAAGTCCCTCTCCCTCCACCGCCGGCCAAGGAGGCCGAGTTGGGAAGGGACTCCAATCCCCTTGGCCGCTCCCTCCCACATATATAAGGAGGGGTAGGGCTGCCCCTCCAAGACCTACACCTTGCCTCCGCAAAACCCTAGCCCCAAGCCGCTGGCGCCACCACCTCCTGCTGTTGCCGCCGCCTAGGGCAAAACCTAGCCGCCGACTTGGGCTTCCCCAAGCCCTAGCCGCCGGCCTAGCCCTCTCTCCTTGGTGCGTCTAAACCCTAGATCACCGAGGGCTCTCTCATAGTCCACCATACTCGCTCCGGCTTAAGGCGAAGCCCTGCGAGATCTCCCCTCTACTTCCGGTACCACGCCGTCGTGCTGCCGGAATCATGAGGAGAGTGCTACAACCTCCGTTGCCTGCTGGAACAAGGGAGAGGAAGGTCTTCGTCGAGTACCGAACGTGTGACCGACTGCGGAAGCGCTGCCGGAACGCAGCGCCGGAAGGATCGTCTACGCGATCTTGAGATCGGGAAGAGTACGAATACATCACCCACGAGAATTCGCTCTCGTTAAACACTTTGGAATCTTCGAGGGTGAGTTATTCTATTGACTCGTTGCTACAATCTAGTAGATAGATCTTGGCTTGTTTGTTTGTATGCGATAGAAATTTTTTGTTTTCCATGCTACGAACCCCTTCAGTGGTATCAGAGCCCTGTCTATATGTAGATCTGTTGCACGAGTAGAACACAATGGTCATTGTGGGCGGTGGTGCTTTTATTATCAATTGCTTCTTGTGTACTTTGCATCTTGCGGTATGATGGGATGAAGCCGTCCGGGCTAACCTTACATGACATCGTTCATGAGACTTGCTCCACGCTCAACATGCAACTTGTATTGCATAAGTGGCTTTGCGGGTGTCTGTCTCTCCCATTATAGTATAGATCCAATTTACAACGGGCACTTGGTAGTTCAAACATCAACGTTGTGGTTCTTGTTCGTAAGTTAGATCGACACTAATTGAAAGCCCCAAACCACGTATAATATGCAAAGGAATTAGAGGCGTCTAACTTTGTTTTGCAGGGGTGTGCTGTGATGTGATATGGCCATGATTGTGATTATATTTGATGTATGCAATGTTCCTTATTGTAAGTTGGCAACAGGCAGGAGCCATATGATTGTCTTTAATTTCTGTTAAAACCCGCGTGTCTATTCAAAGTAGTTGTAATAGTTGAAGCCGGTGGACGACAACCATGGAGCAGCGTCATTGACCTTGATGCAATGCCGGTGATGATGGAGATCATGTTTGTGCTTGAAGATAGAGATCGGAAGCACAAAGAAGAAAGGCCATATCATATCACATATTATGAATTGCATGTGATGTTAATCCTTTATGCATCTTCTATTGCTTAGTTAACGACGGTAGCATTATAAGATGATCCCTCATGCACATAAATTTCAAGTTCTAAAGTGTTCATCCTTAGTAAGCACCGTTGCTAAAGCTTGTTGTTTCGAAGCACCACGTGATGATCGGGTGTGTTAGATTCTGAAAGTGTATACAACGTGAGCAAGCCAGATTTGCTCATGCGGAAGCTAAGGTTTGATCTTGACGAGCCTAGCATGTACAGACATGGTCTCGGAACACGGATCACCGAAAGGTAAAGCATGAATCATATAGTAGATATGATGAACATGTCGATTGTTCGCTATTGAAGCTACATCAACTCTCGTGATGATCGGTTTTGATGTGGTGGATTTGGTTCGTGTGATCACTAAAACAATGTGAGGGATATTGTTTTGAGTGGGAGTTCACCTAGATTAATTTAACTATTAATTAGAACTCAATTTGTCATAAACTTAGTCTAAACTATTGCAAATATGTTGTAGATCAATGGCGGCCCCTACCATCAATTTTAATGCGTTCCTAGAGAAAGAAAAGTTGAAAAACAATGGAAGCAACTTCGCGGATTGGTTCCGCAATTTGAGGATTGTCCTCAATGCTGGTAATTTGACCTATGTGCTGGATGCACCGCTGGGTGACCCGCCTGCAGCTACTGCTACCGATGAAGTAAAGAATGTTTACCTCACTCGGAAGAATCAGTACTCCACAGTTCAGTGTGCTATCTTGTATGGTTTGGAATCGGAGCTTCAGAAAAAGTTTGAGAATTCAGACCCACATGATATTGTCCATGAACTCAAATTGATATTTGAGACTCATGCGGCAGTTGAGAGCTATGAGGATTCTGAAAATTTCTTTAACTGCAAGATGGAAGAGCGCAACTCCGTCAGTGAGCATGTGCTTAAGATGTCTGGGCACGCAAACAAACTCCAAAGCTTGGGTATAGTGATTCCTAATGCTTTGGGGATTTACCGTGTCCTCCAATCACTACCACCAAGTTACAAGAACTTTGTGATGAACTACAATATGCAAAGCATGAACAAGCAGTTGCCAGAACTCTTCTCCATGTTAAAATCTGCAGAAGTGATCAATAAAGAGCACCTAGTGTTGATGGTCAATAAGACCACCAAATTCAAGAAAGGCAAGTCTAAGCAAAAGGGACACTTCAAGAAGGGTGGTAAGAAAGTTACCGCACTGACGAAGAAGACCAAGGCTGGACCTAAGCCTGATACACAGTGCTTTTACTGCCAGGGAGAAGGTCACTGGAAGCAGAATTGCCCAAAGTACTTGGCGGATTTGAAGAACGGCAACATCAAGAAGAAAGGTATATCCGATATACATGTTATTGATGTGTATCTCACTAGTACTCGTAGTAGTGCCTGGGTATTTGATACTGGTTCGGTTGCTCATATTTGTGTAAGATCCCTACTTTGTAAAGGAGAGGATCCCTGTGATTGCAATGCTAGTCCCTGGATCAATGCTAGCATCCACAGTTTAAGATGAAGTACACAGATACAAAGGTCGTTTATTACATTCATTCCAGAGATAAAATATAGTCTTTTACAACTCAGGGCCAAAGGCCTAATACAAGAGTTCATGGAATAAGTAAATAAACATAAGTCTTCATCTTCATGTGCCACAGGCAAGCATGTTGAGTGTAGACTCATGACTTCTAATCATCATCGGAGTAACCTGCAACATTACAAGTTATAGCCACAGAGGGTCAATACTTTGGAATAGTATTGGAAAGTGATACCTTAGTAAATTTTTAAGTGGACTATATTACTATATGCATTTTTGGCTAAGTGTAGCTTGGCTTGCTTTGCTTGAAAATAGGTTTTCCCTATTAGTTGAAATCACTAAGTTTTTATTTATCAAAAACTTCCCAAGAAACCACCAATAGACATTGGGGTCCTTCACCCTTGTTCACCCACAAGTTTTACTTAGAAGTTGGAGTGATGAGATTCTTGTAGCTTCCATGTCTTGATGCTCAAGTTGTCCATTGCCATGGACTTGGCTAAGTACTTAGATTTTCCATCTCCAGAGGTTGTGCACTTTCCCCACCAGACTTGGTTTCCCAAGACAGGACCTTTCAGAAGCCTTTCCTTAGTCAAATGGACGCGTTCCAACCTATCATTCCCACTACCACTGTCACATCCCAAGATTTTCCAAATCTTGTAATGTGAAAATAAATTAATAAAATAAAACTTTGATTAATTTTCAGAGCCATAAGAAACTTTTTGAATTTAAATGGAACCTCAAACCCATTTGAATCAAATAAAATCCTAAAAAGATTTATAAAGATAAACATTTATTAAAGGAAATTAAAATGTCTTAAAATTGTTATTTTGAATCTTTGAATAAAAATATTTGGTTTTCAAAAGAAAAGATAGATTTATAAATAAAGATTATTTTGTAAAGACAAATTAAACCTTGGCCAAGCTCTGGATTTAAAACATTTTGATTTGAATAAAATAGCAAAAGTTTGTTTAAAAATAATAAAGGATTGCTAAATAAAATAATAAGGATTTAATATCCAACTTTATTTAATAAAAGGTTTTACCATTTTAATTAAAACATTAAAGCTTATTAAATTATTTTAATAAGTTTTCTAAGTATTTTATTTTCTTAATTAAAACCTACTAAAGTGTTTTGGCTTTATTTTAGAGTTCAAAATAAATTTCTCAATAAAACAAACCCTAGTTGAGTTAATAATGAAATTCTATTATATTAATTAATAATGGACACTAAAATAAAAGGTTATTTTGTTTTAAAACAAATTTCCAAATATTATATATTTCCCAAATTAAACCTACTAAATTGATTCTGAAAATATTTAGATTCCAAATAAAGATTTTATTAATAAAATCAAACTCTATTTGATTTAATAACTAAGAACCATTTTATTTAATTGATAATGGACCCTAAAATAAAAGGTTATTTGGTTTTAAATAAGTTTTCCAAATATTCTTTATTATCAAATAAAACCTACTGATTTGATTTTGAAAACATTTGGATTTCAAATAAAGATTTTATTATAAAACAACAAAAACTCCATATAATTAATAAACCATGGCCTACTTATTTAATTAAGGATGGAACCTAAAAAGATTAAAGTATTATTTATTTTATTTTTGGTTCAGGTTACTACACAGAACCAAATTCAAAGTGCAAGGATTGGTGAATGTTTGATTTGTTTTTGAATGTGTTTGTTTGTTTGAAATTAAAAACAGAAAAATAGAATTGGAAAAGGAAAAAGGAATCAGACAGAAAAAAAATAGCAGCCCAACCATCCAGCCCAGGCAGCCCAACAAGCCCAGGAAACAACCCAGTTCCTTACCCCGCGAGGAAAACGATTGGCACCCATGTTCTGACCCGCGGAGCAACTGACATGTGGACCCTCTTCTCCCCCTCACTCAAACGCTGACAAGCCGACCCCACCCCCTCCTATTCATCGTCTTCAACACGACCTCGTCGCCCTGGCTGTTACTGCCGATTGATTGCCTCGTCAATTCGCTTTAATGCCGTGCGATTAACGCCCCATGACCACACACGCTTAAACGCCAGTGACTCCTCTCTCGTTCCCCTCTGTTTCCTTCCCCGAGCACGCCTCCAGTCCATCGCAATTTGTCCTCGAACAGCTCCGTCTCCGACGAGCTTCCACCGACGAATACGGCCGAGCCACACCACCTCCTGCCTCCATGAACACACGGAACACTCACCGCACCCTTGCGCATCTTACCGTGCCAATCATTCATCCGCGGGCGCCCAGAGCGTCGACTTCGACAACATCTGACCGCGCCGCCGTCTGTCTCGCCTCCGACGAGCTCCTCCGGTAATTCCAGACCACCCCGACCCTTTCCGTTCACCCACACATCCTTGCCATGGTCTTGCGCAACTAACCCCGTCCTCCGTTTGTCTTCTCGTGGACCACAGCCTCGTCTTCGACCGTGGACAGAACCGTCCGTCGCCGTCCACTACTCCGGCGAGAAATCCTGCCCGTCCCCGTGCGCCCCTCGACGGACCAGTCCCACGTTGAGCATCAGCGTCGCTCCACTAACCCGGTGAGCACACTTCCCCTCTGCTTCGCTTCCTGTATCGCCGGCGCCGCCGTGAAACAGAGTCGCCGCCGCCAGCAGCCGTCACAGCGCCGCCCGACTATGGTCGAGCACGCTAGCACCGTCCGATCTAGATTGCAGCGTCATGATAGACTCACTTAAGCGAAGGGGTATCAAGCGATCTGTGCCGCACGATTAGACTTAATCCAACGCACCAGAGCGTGATCCGCAGCGAACCGGTACCGTCCAATAGAATCTCGACGCGTGTCCCTGTTCTGATTAAAACAGATTTTTGAAAACAAATTTAAGTAGCATTTTGAAAACCCTATAACTTTCAAACCACACGTCCAAAAATTACAAATTTTATATCAATGGATTCAGGAGAACAAGACCTAGCCAACCATGCCCTTAGTTTAGCAAATAGTATCTGTTAGCTTGTTTGAATTTGCAGAAACATTTGTATGCTTGTTTAGAGTATAAAAATTGTTTAAAATTGAATTTAGGGTTAAAATCTTTGGCAATTGGATTGATTTGAACTTACTGACCCTAGGAACCAAACCTTTGTGTTAAAAATGATTTTGGAAATATTTTAGTTGGATTACTTGACTTAGTCATTTTCTAGCCAAATAAAAAGAATGGTTTTTGTTATAAAAAAATGTTTATGGAAAGAAAACTTTAAGGAAAGGTTTGGACCAAACCTACTGACCCTAAAACACCAAGTTTTGCAATAGCAACTCATTTGGTGAACAACTTAAGAGTTTTGCCTTAATAAAAACATTTTTCACCACATGAAATAATGAATGGATTTAAAAACAGTTTTTGGACAAAACCCTCTTGCTAATGACTTTGCCATTTTGGTAAATGACCAATTTGGAACTTACAAAGTTTACAAGACTAGTGGAGACCATCCTTGCAATAGAACCAAACCTTTGCATGCTATTGCATGACTTAGATTCCATTACTTTGTGTGTGTGAAGAATTGTCTGTTTGACTTTGGTTTGGAATGTGAATTGAATTTGTGTTTGCTTGATTGATTTGTAGTGAAGTGTGAAACTAGCAAGATCAAGGAGTGAACTACCATTCCCTTCCAAAAGGCAAGTGATGCTTCATACTTTTTGTCCCATTACTTTCACTATGCATTAGTGATTTTGCTAAGTAAACTTGCATGGATTTTGCTAAGTATAGATCTTGCTATAGGGAAACCTAGTAGATGAATCCTTAGCAGGATTTTCCTAAGCTAGAGATTCCTACTACTACCAAGCTTAGCCTAGCTAATAGAAAACATGGGTGGAATATATATTCACACTATGGAAAAATATTCTAAGTCTAAAGGACTTAGGTTTTGTTTAATAAAACAACTAAATTAATGAATCACCTGGGTGGAAATGGAAGGATTGGGTTATGTTGAGTGGTTACACAAGACCATGGACCTGGCTTGTGTATCTCACTTGTGGATGGCCACCCAGGAAACAAAGGGATTTGAGATGTCAAATGTTGAGAAGCTTCAAGTGCAACCACTTGGCAATATGGGCTCTGCCATGATCATATAGGTTGCAAGAACTTAGCCATATGGACAGTTGGTGGTAGTGTTTGATAGGTTGGAGCGCGTCCATTTTGGTCTAAGGGAAAGCTTCTGAAAGATCTTGTCTTGGGAAACCAAGTCTTGTGGGGAAAGTGCACCACCTCTGCAGAGTGTAAAATCTAAGTACTTAGCCATGTCCCTGGTAAAGGACAATTTGAGCATCAAGACATGGAAGCAATCAAGAATCTCATCATTCAAATTTCTAAACTAAAACTTGTGGTTTGAACAAGGGTTGTTTGAATTCTTCAATCATTGATGGAGAGATGGCTTGGTACAAGGATCTTGAAATCTTTGATTGAGAAAAATGATTTTGATAAGCAAAAACTTAGTATTTTCAAATGTTAAGGAAAAATCTATTTTGAGCAATGCAAGCCTCAACTCCACTTAGCCAAATGCATATAGTTGATAGACTCCACTATACAAATATAGTATCACTTGCCAATACAATTCAAATGTATTGACCCTTGTGGCTGTAACTTGTATGTTGCAGGTTTGATTGTTTTTAGTGAAGATTGATTGATTAGGATTACAAAGTCTACAACCAACATCTGCCTGTGGCACTTTGAAGATGATGGACCCATGATTATAGTTATTCCGCTGCAATGTAATGTAATAGCCATATGAGCTATGTTTTGATGTAATAAATTATGTTATTCCTGGTTATAAAGTTATATTATGACCTTTGTTTCTTGATATTACATCTAAACTGTGGATGCTAGCTATTGATCCAGGGACTAGCATTGTAAACACAGGAGGGATCAATCTTATCCAAGATTGGGACCTCTACAACCACCAACTATCCAAGTGACTAAGTTCTAGCAACCTATATGATCAAGGCAGAGCCCATATTGCCAAGTGGTTGCACTGTAAGCTTTCTCAACACTTGGCCTCCAAATCCCTTTGTGCCTGGGTGGCATACCACAAGTGAGATACACAAGCCAAATCCATGGCCTTGTGTAACCACTCAACCAAAAACCACCATTCAAGTCCCATTCCACCCAGGAAGTTCATTGACTTAGTTGTTTTATTAAGAAAAGCATGAGTCCCAAAGGACTTAGAATTATTTCACCATAGCATGTACATACTTTACCAACCCTTGTTTTCTACTAGCTAGGCTAAGCATGGTATGGTAACTTAACTTAGGAAAATTCCCCTAGCAATTCTACAATTCTACACTACATAGGATTTCCCAACAAAGCATTTGGCAAAAGTAGCATGCAAGTCTTAGCAAAAATAATTCTAATGCTTATTCAAAATAAGGGGTGGAAATATCATGAAGTATCACTTGCCTTGGCAATGGGGAGAGTAGCACTCTTCACAATCACAGTCACTAGCAAAATCTACACAAAAGTTTGTAGCATACAATTACACACAATTTATATACAAACAAAAATATGAATGCATGCATGCAAGAAATTACTAAGTGATGTTTTTTTTTAAAACTCTACCAAGCATGTGTATGATACAGAAACAAAACAAGTCACAAAGTTTGCTAACTAAACTTATTTAGCTCTAAAACAATTTGCTAAACAAAAACTATGTCCAAAATGGACCTAAACATGTTTCTGCATACAAAGTCATTTTAACAGATACTATTTGTTAAACACATTGCAGATTCAGAAAGGCCTTGATTCATTGATTCCAATGGTATAAAATTTGCAAAATTCTAACGTGGGAATCTCAAGTTATAGCCATTTGAAATCTGGATCTAAATCTGTTTTTGAATTCTGTTTTTGAATCAACCCTAGACACGTGTCGTAGTATTACTGGCGCGTACCGATTCGTTTGGATCGACAAACGCAGAATGTAGGATCTAAGTGAGATCTGGCGGCTCAGATGCGCGCTTACCTCTTCGCCCACGTTCTAATCTACGCCGTAGGATCCACATCTGACGCTCCTAATCGTCCTGACCATACACGGGCGGCGCTAGCGGCGTTGACTGGCAGCGGCGCGTCTGACCGCGGCGGTGCTGGCGCTCTAGGTCGCCTGGGAAGGAAGGGAGGCGCTTACCGGATCCGCAGTGGCGTGCTGAAGCTCGACGTGGTGTTGGTTTGCGAAGGGGCGCGCTGGCACGGTCTCAGGAACTCGTCGGAGTAACGGGCGGCGTCGGTAGCTTGCAGTCGTGGTCCTTGCCGAGGTTCGGCGTCGCCCTAGCACGAACCAGTGGCATCAGGATTTGCGCAAGACATAGGCGAACAAGCTCGCGTGAAGGAGGGGGCAAGGGGCGCTCGGGTTTTACCTTAATTGGTCGCCGGAGTTTATCGGCGGCGCAGGTGGTTTCGGTCGCGAACGGAGACGACGACCTGGGTCACGAGCAGGCAAAAGGAAGGTATCAGCGTAAGCGCGAGATCATTCCGAACATCCTCGTTTGAACCAGAGAGAGAGGGGCGGTCGAGGCTCACCATAATTGGCCGCCGGAGTTGTCGGTACTGCGGGGTTTCGAGGGCAATTGCGCGCAGCCTGGTGGCGGAGTGAGCGAGGAGAGGGGGGGATGCTTGCGGGGCAGAGGGGTTTAAGTAAGCCTAGGTGCGACAGGAAACGCTTGCGAAATAATGGGCAATTACACCGCGCCATTACCGGCCTTGACAGCAGCAGCGACGTGGTCGCGAGCGTGGTTTGAGGAAGACGAGGGTGACGTGGACGGGGCCCGCTGGTCAGCGAAATAAACCGAAGGGGCGTGGGGTCTGGCCGTCAGTGGCTGAATGGGTGTGCTCGCGCGTGAGAGAATAAAAGAGATGCCCCGGGTGGGCTTGTTGGGCCTGCTCCGTTGCTGGGCTAAAATGGCAGCGCTCGGCCTTTTCTATTTGTTTGCTTCTTTTTTTTTTCTGAAACGATTTTTTGATTAGATTTTCAAATGACTTCAAGTTCAATTTGAATTCAAATTTTCCTGGGATCTTTGCAGTGAGCAGTAGTCTCAAATATAGGCATAAGATCATGTGGTTGCTTTGCAAAGGCTTGGTCAAGCTTGGGGATCAAAATATCAGAGACTTGGCACTTGGTTTGCAAAATTTGAAAAATAGTTTTTGAACCTATTTCCCAATTTGAAAAACTTGGTTTAAATTTTACACTTAAACCTATCTTCATAGAAGGCAACAAACTTGGTTTATAAACAATTCAAACTTTCAAATGGGGATGGCCATTTGATTTAAGTTTGTTCACATAAAATCATAGCACTATGTGCTTCTGTTTTTCTGAAATGAGTTTGAAATTGATCTCAAATCTATATGCATGCATGAATGATATGCAAACTTTGAAATCATGATTTTAGGGATGTTACAATTTGTAACTCGAAACAGGTGCTGCAGAATAAACGGAAGCTAGCAAAGAACGAGGTGACGATGCGCGTAGGAAATGGATCAAAGGTTGATGTGATCGCGGTCGGCACGCTACCTCTTCATCTACCATCGGGATTAGTTTTATACTTAAATAATTGTTATTTGGTGCCTGCGTTAAGCATGAACATTATATCGGAATCTTGTTTATTGCGAGACGGTTACTTGTTTAAGTCCGAGAATAATGGTTGTTCGATTTATATGAGTAATATGCTTTATGCACATGCACCTTTGATAGATGGTCTATTCATATTGAATATCGATAGTGGAAATACACATATTAATAATATTGAAGCTAAACGTTTGAAATTGAGCGATAACTCGACCTATATGTGGCACTGTCGTCTTGGTCACATTGGAGTGAAGCGTATGAAGAAACTCCATTCCGATGGACTTCTTGAATCACTTGATTTCGAATCACTTAAAAGATGCGAAGCATGTCTGATGGGTAAAATGACTAAGACTCCATTTTCTGGTATGATGGAGCGAGCTACGGACTTATTGGAAATCATACATACCGATGTGTGTGGTCCAATGAGTGTAGCATCGCGCGGTGGTTATCGTTATGTTCTTACCTTCACTGATGACTTGAGTAGATATGGGTATATCTATTTCATGAAACATAAGTCCGAAACTTTCGAGAAGTTTAAGGAGTTTCAAAGTGAGGTTGAGAATCAACGTAACAAGAAGATTAAATTTCTGCGTTCTGATCGTGGAGGTGAATATCTAAGTTACGAGTTTGGCGAGCATTTGAAGAAATGCGGAATACTTTCACAATTGACACCGCCGGGAACACCACAGCGTAATGGTGTGTCCGAACGTCGTAATCGAACTCTCTTAGATATGGTTCATTCTATGATGTCACTTACAGATTTACCGCTATCATTTTGGGGTTATGCATTAGAAACAGCCGCATTCACTTTAAATGGGGCACCATCTAAATCCGTTGAAACGACACCGTATGAATTATGGTTTGGGAAGAAACCTAAATTGTCGTTTCTTAAAGTTTGGGGTTGCGAAGCCTATGTAAAGAAGTTACAGCCGGACAAGCTTGAACCCAAAGCGGAAAAATGCGTCTTCATAGGATACCCAAAGGAAACTATTGGGTATACCTTCTATCATAGATCCGAAGGCAAAATCTTAGTTGCCAAGAATGGATCCTTTCTAGAGAAGGAATTTCTCTCGAAAGAAGTGACTGGAAGGAAAGTAGAACTCGACGAGGTTGTCGAACCTTCTCTCGAACTTGCGAGTAGCGTAGCACCGGAAGAAGTTCCTGTGGTGCCTGCACCAATAAGAGAGGAAGCTAATGATGATGATCATGAAACTTCGGTTGTAGTTTCTACAGAACCTCGCACGTCAACGAGAACTCGTACCACTCCTGATTGGTATGATCCCGTTATGAGTGTCATGTTGGTGGATAACACCGATGACCCTGCGACGTATGAGGAAGCAATGATGAGCCCAGATTCCAATAAATGGCAAGAAGCCATGAAATCCGAGATTGGATCCATGTACGAAAACCAAGTATGGACTTTGGTGGACTTACCGGATGGCCGGAAGGCTGTCGAGAACAAATGGATTTTCAAGAAGAAAACAGATGCTGATGGTAATGTTACTGTCTATAAAGCTCGACTTGTCGCAAAAGGGTTTCGACAAATTCAAGGAGTTGACTACGATAAGACTTTCTCACCGGTAGTGAAGCTAAAGTCTGTGAGGATTATGTTAGCAATCGCTGCATATTATGATTATGAGATATGGCGGATGGATGTCAAAACAACATTCCTCAATGGAGACATTGATGAAGAGTTGTATATGATGCAACCCAAAGGTTTTGTCGATCCTAAGGATGCTAACAAGGTATGCAAACTTCAACGGTCCATTTATGGATTGAAGCAAGCATCCCGAAGTTGGAATCAACGTTTTGATAAGGTGATCAAAAGTTTTGGTTTTATACAAACTTATGGTGAAGCTTGTATTTACAAGAAAGTGAGTGGGAGCTCTGTAGCATTCTTAATACTATATGTAGATGACATATTGTTGATTAGGAATGATGTAGACCTTCTTAATAGTGTCAAGGAATATTTGAATAATAGTTTTTCAATGAAAGATCTTGGCGAAGCAGCTTACATATTAGGCATAAAGATTTATAGAGATAGATCGAGACGCCTAATATCATTGTCACAAAGTACATATTTGGACAAAGTTCTAAAGAGGTTTGGAATGGAAGATAGCAAGAAAGGGTTCTTGCCCATGTTGCCCAATACGACGTTGAGTAAAACTCAAAGTCCAATAACGGCAGAAGATAGAGAAAGGATGAGTAAGACTCCCTATGCCTCAACCATAGGATCTCTAATGTATGCCATGCTATGTACTAGACCCGACATTGCATATGCTGTTAGTTTGACTAGCAGATATCAAAGTGATCCAGGAGTGGATCATTGGACAGCGGTCAAAAACATCCTCAAGTACTTGAGAAGAACTAAGGATATGGTTCTTTCTTATGGAGGTGATGAACAGCTCGTTGTTAATGGTTACACCGATGCTAGTCGAAACACCGATCCGGATGATTCTAAATCTCAATCTGGATACGTATTTACTTTGAATGGTGCAACAGTTAGCTGGAGTAGTGCAAAGCAAAGCGTTGTGGCGAGATCTTCAACTGAATCAGAATACATAGCTTCTTCGGAGGCTTCACAAGAAGCGATATGGATGAAAGAGTTCATTACAGAGCTCGGTGTGGTTCCAAGTGCGCTGGACCCAATGTCTATCTACTGTGATAACATGGGCGCCATAGCCAATGTGCAAGAACCAAGGTCACACAAGAAGCTGAAGCATATCAAGCTACGTTTTCACGCTATTCGAGAACATGTCCAAGATGGTGAGATAAAGATTTGCAAAGTACACACATATCTGAATGTGGCGGATCCGTTGACTAAACCTCTCCCGAGGGCAAAACATGACCAACACCAAACTGCCATGGGTGTTCGGTATATTACCATGTAATCTAGATTAGTTGACTCTAGTGCAAGTGGGAGACTGTTGGAGATATGCCCTAGAGGCAATAATAAATGTAGTTATTATTATATCTTTGTGTTTATGATAAATGTTTACATTCATGCTATAATAGTATTAACAAGGAAACATTAATACTTGTGTGGTTTGTAAACTAAATTAGAGTCCCTAGTAAAGCCTCTTTATAATACTAGCTTGTTGGTTAATAAATGATTGTGGTTTCCCTATCATGAACATTGAGATGTTATTAACAACAAGATCATATCGTTAGGAGAATGGTATGATGGACATACTCCTATAGATAAGCGTAGCATAAAGATCAAGTCATTTTAATAGTTCAATTGCTATATGCTTTCTGATACATAGTAACCTAATTCCTTCGACCATGAGATCATGCTTATCACCATCACCGGAAGGATGCTTTGATGACATCAAACACCACACCGTAACTGCGTGGCTATAAAGGTGGCATTGAGTGTTCGGAAAGTATGGGTTGAGACACATGGATCAAGAGTGGGATTTGTCCATCCACATGACGGATAGATATACTCTGGGCCCTCTCGGTGGAATGTCATCCAATTGGCTTGCAAGCATGTGACTAGCTCACAAGGTATCACATATCACGGGAACGAGAAAAGAGTACTTATCAGTAACGAGGTTGAACTAGGTATGCAAAGATACCGACGATCAAAACCTCGGATAAGTAAACTATCGTGAGATAAAGGGAAATTGGTATCGTATGTAAGTGGTTCATTCGATCGCAAAGTAATCGTAGAAATATGTGGGAGCCGTATGAATTTCCAGATTCCTCTATTGGTTATTGTTCGGAGAAGTGTCTCGATCATGTCCGCATAATTCACGAACCGTAGGGAGACACACTTAAGGATTCGATGTTGTTGAGTAGTTATGGAATGATGAGTAAGAGACCGAATGTTGTTCGGAGTCTCGGATGGGATCCGGGATATCACGAGGAGATCCGGAATGGTCCGGAGAATAAGATTCATATAAGGAAAGTCTTGTTTCGGGGTTGGAGAATGGTTCCGGTGTTTTCATCGGGAATGTTCTAGAAGGTTCCGGAATGTCCGGCACTCCGGAGGGGAAGGGTACATGAATGTGTCATAACAAGTTGGAATGGTTGCATCATTTACTAGGTGTCATCGCTGAGAAAAATAAAGGGATAAATCAAATCCTAGTTTGAAAAGTCAAACGCCAATTTGAAAAGTCAAACGACTATTTTTGCTTGGTGGAGGGAGAGTAGGAAACCTACTTGGGGAGGAAGTCCCTCTACCTCCACCGCTGGCCAAGGAGGCCGAGTTGGGGAGGGACTCCCCTCCCCTTGGCCGCGCCCTCCCACCTATATAATGAGGGGAAGGACTGCCCCTCCAAGACCTACACCTTGCCTCCGCAAAACCCTAGCCCCAAGCCGCCGGCGCCACCACCTCCTGCTGCTGCCGCCGCCTAGGGCAAACCCTAGCCGCCGACTTGGGCTTCCCCAAGCCCTAGCCGCCGGCCTAGCCCTCTCTCCTTGGTGCGTCTAAACCCTAGATCACCGAGGGCTCTCTCATAGTCCACCATACTCGCTCCGGCTTAAGGCGAAGCCCTGCGAGATCTCCCCTCTACTTCCGGTACCACGCCGTCGTGCTGCCAGAATCACGAGGAGAGTGCTACAACCTCCGCTGCCTGCTGGAACAAGGGAGAGAAAGGTCTTCGTCGAGTACCGAACGTGTGACCGACTGCGGAAGCGCTGCCGGAACGCAGCACCGGAAGGATCGTCTATGCGATCTTGAGATCGGGAAGAGTACGACTACATCACCCACGAGAATCCGCTCTCGTTAAACACTTTGGAATCTTTGAGGGTGAGTTATTCTATTGACTCGTTGCTACAATCTAGTAGATAGATCTTGGCTTGTTTGTTTGTATGCGATAGAAATTTTTTGTTTTCCATGCTACGAACCCCTTCAAATATCATTGTCACAGAGTACATATTTAGAGAAAGTTCTAAAGAGGTTTGGAATGAAAGATAGCAAGAAAGGGTTTTTGCCCATGTAGCCCAATACGACCTTAAGTAAAAATCAAAGTCCTGCAACGACAAAAGATATAGAAAGGATGAGTAAGACTCCCTATGCCTCATCCATAGGATGTCTTATGTTTTCCATGCTATGTACTAGACCCGACATTGCATATGCTGTTAGTTTGACTAGCAGATATCAAAGTGATCCAGGAGTGGATCATTGGACAGCGGTCAAAAATATCCTTAAGTACTTGAGAAGAACTAAGGATATGGTTCTTTCTTATGGAGGTGATGAACAACTCGTTGTTAATGGTTACACCAATGCTAGTTGGAACACCAATCAGGATGATTCGAAATCTCAATCTGAATACGTATTTACTTTAAATGGTGTAGCAGTTAGCTGGACGAGCGCAAAGCAAAGCATTGTGGCGAGATCATCGGAATACATAGCTGCTTCAGAGGCTTTACAAGAGGCGATATGGATGAAGGAGTTCATTACAGAGCTTGGTGTGGTTCCAAGTGCGCTGGACCCAATGTCTATCTATTGTGATAACATGGGCGCCATAGCCAATGCGCAAGAACCAAGGTCACACAAGAAGCTAAAGCATATCAAGCTACATTTTCACGCTATTCGAGAGCATGTCCAATATGGTGACATAAAGATTTGCAAAGTACACACATATCTGAATGTGGCAGATCTGTTGACTATACCTCTCCCGAGGGCAAAACATGACCAGCACCAAACCGCCATGGGTGTTCGTTATATTACCATGTAATCTAGATTAGTTGACTCTAATGCAAGTGGGAGACTGTTGGAGATATGCCCTAGAGGCAATAATAAAAGTGGTTATTATTATATCTTTGTGTTTATGATAAATGTTTATATTCATGCTATAATAGTATTAATTGGAAACATTAATACTTGTGTGATTTGTAAACTAAATTATAGTCCCTAGTAAAGCCACTTTATAATACTAGCTTGTTGGTTAATAGATGATCGTGGTTTCTCGGTCATGAAATTGAGATGTTATTAACAATAAGATCATATCATTAGGAGAATGGTATGATGGACATACTCCTATAGATAAGCGTATCATAAATATCAAGTCATTTCAATAGTTCATTTGCTATAAGCTTTATGATACATAGTAACCTAATTCCGTCGACCATGAGATTGCTAATCACCATCACCATAAGGATGCTTTGATGACATCAAACACCACACCGTAAGTGGGTGGCTATAAAGGTGGCATTAAGTGTTCGGAAAGTATGTGTTGAGGCACATGGATCAAGAGTGGGATTTGTCCATCCATATGACAGATAGATATACTCTAGGCCCTCTCGGTGGAATGTCATCCAATTAGCTTGCAAGCATGTGAGTGTCTCACAAGGGATCACATATCACGGGAACAAGAAAAACGTACTTATCGGTAACGAGGTTAAACTAGGTATGCAGAGATACCGACGATCAAACCTCGGATAAGTAAACTATCGCAAGACAAAGGGAAATTGGTATTGTATCTAAGTGGTTCATGTTGGAATTATGCCCTAGAGGCAATAATAAAGATGTTATTATTATAATTCTTGTTCATGATAAAGTTTATATTCCATGCTAGAATTGTATTAAGCGGAAACTTTAATACTTGTGTGGTTTGTGAACAACACCGTGTCCCTAGTACGCCTCTATGGACTAGCTCATTGATCAATGATGGTTAAGGTTTCCTAACCATAGACATGAGTTGTCAATTGATAATGAGATCATATCATTGGGTGAATGATATGGTGGACAGACCCAAACTAAGCGAAGCAATTAGATCGTATCATCGTGTTCATCTTTGCGAAGCTTTTCCTATGTCAAATATTGTATTCCTTAGACCATGAGATAATACAACTCCCTGGTATCGGAAGAAAGCTTTGAGGTCATCAAACGTCATCCTATGAGAGGGTGATCATAAAGGTGTCTCTCAGGTGATCGGAAAGTATCTGTTGGGTTGTATGTATCGAGATGGAATTTGTCCCTCCCAAGTCGGAGAGATATACTTCGGGCCCACTCGGTAATCGATATCAACACCGCTTGCAAGCATGTGGTTAAGGAGTTAATCACAAAGTGATATCGGATTACGGAACGAGTAAAGTACTTGCTGTGAACAAGATTGAACTAGGTATGACGGTACCGACGATCGAATCTCGGGCAAGTAAAATATCGCGAGACGAAGGGAATATATATATGGGATTGATTGAATCCTGGCATCATGGTTCATCCGATATGATCATCGATGAATGTGTGGGAGTCAATATGGGTGCCCAGACCCCGCTGTTGATTATTGATAGAAGATCATGTCTGCATATTCTCGAACCCGCAGGGTCACACACTTAACGTGTCTCGACGCTAGGATAGATTGGATAATTGGTTTATGAATTTTTGTTCGGAGTCTCGGATGGGATCCGGGATATCACGAGAGGTTCTGGAATGGTCCGGAGAATAAGATTCATATAAGGCAGTGCAGTTTTTGGAGTTCGAAATTGTTCCGGGTTAATCGGTATTGTACCGGAAGCTTCTAGAACCTTCCGGAAGGGGACCAACGTGGCCCCACCTTCCGGGAGGGGGCATGGGCCTATGAGGGAGTGTCCTGGCCGCATTGGGCCAGGGGCACAAGGCCCCATAGGGCCCAGCCGATCCTAGAGAGTTTAAATCGTTTAAACTAGAGATAGGGTTTCTAGAAGAGGGGAGAGTCCATGCCCCCCCACTCCTTATCCTTTGGGCTTGGGGGAGGGGCTAGGGCTGCGCCCCCCCTCTATATAAAGAGGGGTGGGGGCGCACCAACCCCCCACACCTCTCCTCCAAACCCTAGCCGCCTTGCTAGCTTTCCTCTCTCCCTCCCGACTGTTTGTAGGCGAAGCCCTGCTGCAGAAATTCTCCACCATATACACCACGCCGTCGTGTTGTAGATCCAATCTATCTCTCCACCATACTTGCTGGTCCGAGGAAGGAGGAGACGTCGAGGTGCTGCACGTGTGCATCTCACGGAGGCACCGCCACTTGTGGTGCTAGATCGGATCGGATCGCGAGGAGGAGAAGCGAGTACGACTACATCACCCACGTTCCGACGAACGTTCCGCTGTGCGAATCTTCAAGGGTATGAAGATCTAATCCAATCTCTCTCGTTGTTTGCATCTCCTATATTAGATCTTGGCTTTCCCTCTGTTTGCTCCGTAGAAAATTTTGATTTACTATGCCGCGAAACCCTTCAGTGGTATCAGAGCTAGATCTAAGCGTAGATGTGTTTCACGAGTAGAACGCAACATGGTTGTTGCGGGCGTTGTTGTTTTCTGTTGCAAGCCTCTTGTTTGTGTTCTTCTTATGACGCGGGATAGTGAGATTGAAGCGGTCCAGGCCAACCTTACGCGACATCGTTTGCGAGACCGGCTCCGCACTTGACGTGTGGCTTGTTCCACACATGCGGCTGGTGGATGTCAGTTTCTCTCACGATAGTTGTCATGGGATTAACACCGGAGTTTGGCAACCATAATATCACCGTTGTGGCTTTCCGTAGGTAAGAATCGTTCTTAGCATCTACTCCCATAAGCCACGTAAAACATGCAACAACAAAGTAGAGGCGTCTAACTTGTTTTTGCAGGGAGTGTTTTCTGTGATATGGTATGGCCCAAGATGTGATGTGTATATTGTATGCGATGATCATGTTTTGTAATGTTTCACGACTTGCATGTCGATGAGTACGCAACCGGCAGGAGCCATATGGTTGTCTTTATAATTGTGTATGACCTGCGAGTCAACTTCTTATACGCCATGTAATAGCTTTACTTTATCGCTAAGTAGTTAGCAATAGTTGTAGTTGCTATTCATGGTGGAGGCAATCATGGTGGAGTGATGGAGATCATGCCGGAACGCACAAGATGGAGATCATTGCGCGAAGATTGGCTATACCATGTCACATAAAGTTATATGCATGTGATGTTTATCCCTTTATGTATCTTATTATGCTTAGATCGCGACGGTAGCATTATAAGATGATTCCTCACTTAAAGATCAAGATAAAAACTGTGTTCTCCCCAAGTATGCGCCATTGCGAAAGTTCGTCGTTTCCAAGCATCACGTGATGATCGGGTGCTATAGACTCTACGCTCACATACAACGGGTGCAAGCCAGTTTTGCACACGCGGAAATACTTGGGTCTAACTTGACGAGCCTAGCATGTACAGACATGGTCTCGGAACACATGAACCGAAAGGTTAAGCATGAGTCATATGAATGATATGATCGACACTTTGTTGTCCACCATTGAAACCACATCTCTTCTCGTGATGATCGGATTAGGTGTGGTGAATTTGGATCGTGTTCACTAAACAACTTGAGGGATGTTGAATTTAGTGGGAGTTCATCTAGTAATTTGATTAAGTTGAACTATTTATCATGAACATAGTCTAAATTGTACTTGCCAATACTGTAGATCACATGGCCAAGTCCAATTTCAACTTCAACGTTTTTGCTGAGAAGGAAAAGCTTAGAAACAATGGGTCTAACTTCACCAATTGGTTCCGCAATCTAAGAATCATTCTGTCTGGCGGACAAAAGGACTATGTCCTTGGGAAAGCGTTAGGTGACCCCCCTGCTGCAACTGCGCCGGCTGATGAGAAAGCTGTCTATCAGTCGTGTAAAGATGATTATGGTGTGATTAAGAGCACCATGTTGTTTGCTATGGAACCGGAACTTCAAAATCGTTTTGAAGAGTATCCCGGGCCATTCGAGATTCTCGAGGAGCTGAAAACCATGTTTCAGACTCAGGCCCGTTCTGAGAGATATGAGATCTCTGAGAAATTCTTTAACTGCAAGATGGAGGAAGGGAGTTCCGTTAGTGAGCACGCCATAAAGATGTCGGGCTACACTCAACGGCTTGAGCAACTGGAATGCACGATTCCAGAGGAGCTCAAGATTGACAGGGTTCTGCAATCACTCCCTCCCAGCTACAAAAGTTTTGTAGTGACTCATAATCAGATTGGTTCCACTGATACGATCACCGAGCTCTTCGCGAAGCTGAAGGCTGCGGAGGTGGACATCAAGAAGGATAATCATGTGTTGATGGTCAACAAGCCCTCCTTTAAGAAAGGTAAGGGAGCAAAGAAGCCCTTCAAGAAGGGCGGCGGCAAGCGCGCCCCTGCTGAGAAGAAGCTCAAGTCTGGTCCCAAGCCGGACACTGAGTGCTTCTATTGCAAGGACAAGGGTCACTAGAAGCGTAACTGTCCGAAGTACTTAGCGGACAAGAAGGCTGGCACCATCAAAGGTATATTTGATATACATGTTATTGATGTTTTCCTTACTAGCCCTCGTTGTAGTGCCTGGGTATTTGATACCGGTTCAGTTGCTAATATTTGTAACTCGAAACAGGAGCTACGGAATAGACGGCGGCTTGCGAAGGATGAGGTGACGATGCGCGTTGGCAACGGATCAAGAGTTGATGTGATGGCCGTCGGCACGCTCTCCTTAGTTTTACCTTCGGGATTAGTTTTAAACCTTAATAAGTGTTATTATGTGCCTGCGTTGAGCATGAACATTATTTCTGGATCGTGTTTATTGCAAGACGGTTATTCATTTAAATAGGAGAATAATGGTTGTTCTATTTATATGAGTAACATCTTTTATGGTCATGCACCTCTTGTGAATGGTTTATTTCTTCTAAATCTCGAAAGGGATGAAACACACATCCATAACATTGAGGCTAAGAGATGCAAAGTAGATAGTGATAATACTACTTATTTGTGGCACTGTCGTCTAGGTCATATTGGTGTAAAGCGCATGAAGAAACTCTATTCTGATGGACTTTTGGAGTCTCTTGATTTTGAATCATTTGACACATGCGAACCATGCCTCATGGGCAAGATGATCAAAACCCCGTTCTCCGGTATGATGGAGCGAGCAACGGACTTGTTGGAAATCATACATACCGATGTATGCGGACCGATGAGTGTTTCGACACGCAGTGGATATGCTATTTCCTCACTTTTACCGATGACTTAAGTAGATATGGGTATATCTATTTAATGAAACATAAATCTGAAACATTTGAAAAGTTCAAGGAATTTCAGAATGAAGTGGAGAACCATCGTAACAGAAAGATTAAGTTTCTACGATCCGATCGTGGAGGTGAATATTTGAGTTATGATTTTCTCACGCATCTTAAAGCAAGTGGAATCGTTTCACAACTCACGCCACCCGGAACACCACAGCGCAATGGTGTGTCTGAACGCCGGAATCGAACCCTATTAGATATGGTCCGATCAATGATGTCTCTTACTGATTTGCCGTTATCATTTTGGGGTTATGCATTAGAAACCGCTGCATTCACTTTAAATAGGGCTCCATCTAAATCCGTTGAGACGACACCGTATGAACTGTGGTTTGGTGCTAAACCTAAGTTGTCGTTTCTTAAAGTTTGGGGATGCGAAGCTTACGTCAAGAAGTTGATGCCGGACAAGCTCGAACCCAAAGCGGAGAAATGCGTCTTCATAGGATACCCTAAGGAAACTATTGGGTATACCTTCTATCACAGAACCGAAGGCAAAGTGTTTGTCGCAAAGAACGGTTCCTTTCTTTAGAAGGAGTTTCTCTCGAAAGAAGTGAGTGGGAGGAAAGTAGAGCTAGACGAGGTTATTGAACCTTCTCTTGAATTGGAGAGTAGCGCAGCACCTAAAATTGTTCCAGTGCCGCCTGCACCAACAATAGAGGAAGCTAATGACAAGGATCATGAAGTTTCGGACGATGCTGCTACTGAACGTCGCAGGTCGACAAGGTCGCGTGCCCCTCCTGAGTGGTACGGCAACCCTGTCTTGACTGTCTTGTTAGTAGAAGACAGTGAACCTACGAACTATGAGGAAGCGATGATGAGCCCAGACTCTGAGAAATGGCTAGAAGCCATGAAATCTGAATTGGGATCCATGAGCGAAAACCAAGTATGGACTTTGGTGGATCCTCCTAGCGACCGAAAGGCCGTTGAGTGCAAATGGATATTCAAGAAGAAAACGGACGCGGATGGTAATGTTACCGTCTATAAAGCACGGCTTGTCGCAAAAGGTTTTCGACAAGTTCAAGGTGTTGACTACGATGAGACTTTCTCTCCCGTAGCGATGTTTAAGTCCATTCGGATTTTATTAGCAATTGCTGCGTTTCATGATTATGAAATATGGCAGATGGATGTCAAGACTGCTTTCCTCAATGGCAACATTGATGAAGAGTTGTATATGATGCAACCCGAAGGTTTTGTCAATCCTAAGGATGCTATTAAAGTATGCAAACTTCAGCGTTCCATTTATGGACTGAAGCAAGCATCTCGGAGTTGGAACCTTCGTTTTCATCAAGTGATCAAGAGCTTTGGATTTGTTCCAAATTGCTACGAAGCTTGCATCTACAAGAAAGTGAGTGGGAGCTCGGTGACGTTTCTGGTACTATATGTGGATGACATATTGATTATTGGAAATGACATCAACATGCTTAACGATGTGAAGAGTTATTTGAACAAGTGTTTTTCAATGAAAGACCTAGGTGAAGCTGCTTATATATTGGGCATCAAAATCTATAGAGATAGACAAAGACGCCTGATAGCTTTAAGCCAGAGTACATACCTAGACAAAGTTCTGAAAAGGTTCAGAATGGATAAGGCAAAGAAAGGTTCAGTGCCTATGTTGTCAGGTAAGATATTGAGCAAGGCTCAGTGTCCAGCTACAGTAAATGATAGGGAAGCTATGAGCAAAGTGCCTTATGCCTCGGCCATAGGTTCCATCATGTATGCCATGCTGTGTACTAGACCGGATGTGTCCAATGCTCTTAGTTTGACGAGCAGATATCAAAGTGATCCAGGAGTGGAACACGGGACAGCCGTGAAGAACATCCTAAAGTACCTAAATAGGACTAAAGAAATGTTCTTAGTCTATGGGGGTGATGAACAGCTTGTCGTAAAAGGTTACGTTGACGCTAGTTTCGACACCGACAAGGATGATTCCAAATCTCAGACAGGATACGTTTATATTTTGAATGGAGGAGCTGTGAGCTGGAGAAGCTGCAAGCAAAGCGTGATCGCGGGATCTACAGTGGAAGCGGAATACATGGCTGCTGCAGAAGCATCAAGTGAAGGAGTTTGGATCAGAAACTTCATCACTGAGCTTGGCGTGGTTCCAAGTGCATTGGACCCACTGGAGATATTGTGTGACAACACTGGCGCCATAGCACTCGCTAAGGAACCAAGATATCATCCAAAGACCAAGCATATCAACCACAAGTTTCATATAATCCGAGATTATATAGCAGATGGAGATCTGAAGATTAGCAAAGTACATACAGATCTGAATGTCGCAGATCCATTGACTAAACCTCTTCCACGTGTAAAACATGATCAACACCTCAGTGCCATGGGTGTGAGATTGTTGCCAGATGTAAACTAGATTATTGACTCTAGTGCAAGTGGGAGACTATTGGAATTATGCCCTAGAGGCAATAATAAAGATGTTATTATTATAATTCTTGTTCATGATAAAGTTTATATTCCATGCTAGAATTGTATTAAGCGGAAACTTTAATACTTGTGTGGTTTGTGAACAACACCGTGTCCCTAGTACGCCTCTATGGACTAGCTCATTGATCAATGATGGTTAAGGTTTCCTAACCATAGACATGAGTTGTCAATTGATAATGAGATCATATCATTGGGTGAATGATATGGTGGACAGACCCAAACTAAGCGAAGCAATTAGATCGTATCATCGTGTTCATCTTTGCGAAGCTTTTCCTATGTCAAATATTGTATTCCTTAGACCATGAGATAATACAACTCCCTGGTATCGGAAGAAAGCTTTGAGGTCATCAAACGTCATCCTATGAGAGGGTGATCATAAAGGTGTCTCTCAGGTGATCGGAAAGTATCTGTTGGGTTGTATGTATCGAGATGGAATTTGTCCCTCCCAAGTCGGAGAGATATACTTCGGGCCCACTCGGTAATCGATATCAACACCGCTTGCAAGCATGTGGTTAAGGAGTTAATCACAAAGTGATATCGGATTACGGAACGAGTAAAGTACTTGCTGTGAACGAGATTGAACTAGGTATGACGGTACCGACGATCGAATCTCAGGCAAGTAAAATATCGCGAGACGAAGGGAATATATATATGAGATTGATTGAATCCTGGCATCATGGTTCATCCGATATGATCATCGATGAATGTGTGGGAGTCAATATGGGTGCCCAGACCCCGCTGTTGATTATTGATAGAAGATCATGTCTGCATATTCTCGAACCCGCAGGGTCACACACTTAACGTGTCTCGACGCTAGGATAGATTGGATAATTGGTTTATGAATTTTTGTTCGGAGTCTCGGATGGGATCCGGGATATCATGAGAGGTTCCGGAATGGTCCGGAGAATAAGATTCATATAAGGCAGTGCAGTTTTTGGAGTTCGGAATTGTTCCGGGTTAATCGGTATTGTACCGGAAGCTTCTAGAACCTTCCGGAAGGGGACCAACGTGGCCCCACCTTCCGGGAGGGGGCATGGGCCTATGAGGGAGTGTCCTGGCCGCATTGGGCCAGGGGCACAAGGCCCCATAGGGCCCAGCCGATCCTAGAGAGTTTAAATCGTTTAAACTAGAGATAGGGTTTCTAGAAGAGGGGAGAGTCCATGCCCCCCACTCCTTATCCTTTGGGCTTGGGGGAGGGGCTAGGGCTGCGCCCCCCCTCTATATAAAGAGGTGTGGGGGCGCACCAACCCCCCACACCTCTCCTCCAAACCCTAGCCGCCTTGCTAGCTTTCCTCTCTCCCTCCCGACTGTTTGTAGGCGAAGCCCTGCTGCAGAAATTCTCCACCATATACACCACGCCGTCGTGTTGTAGATCCAATCTATCTCTCCACCATACTTGCTGGTCCGAGGAAGGAGGAGACGTCGAGGTGCTGCACGTGTGCATCTCACGGAGGCACTGCCACTTGTGGTGCTAGATCGGATCGGATCGCGAGGAGGAGAAGCGAGTACGACTACATCACCCACGTTCCGACGAACGTTCCGCTGTGCGAATCTTCAAGGGTATGAATATCTAATCCAATCTCTCTCGTTGTTTGCATCTCCTAGATTAGATCTTGGATTTCCCTCTGTTTGCTCCGTAGAAAATTTTGATTTACTATGCCGCGAAACCCTTCAGTTCATTCGATCGCAAAGTAATCGTAGAAATATGTGGGAGCCATATGAATTTCCAGATTCCTCTATTGGTTATGGATCGGAGAAGTGTCTCGGTCATGTCCGCATAATTCATGAAACCATAGGGAGACACACTTAAGGATTCGATGTTGTTTAGTAGATATGGAATATAAGTAGGGAGACCGAATGTTGTTCGGGGCCTCGTATGGGATCCGGGATATCACGAGGAGATCCGAAATGGTCCGGAGAATAAGATTCATATAAGGAAAGTCCGATTCCAGAGTTCGGGAATGATTTCGATGTTTTCATCGGAGAGGTTCTATAAGGGTCTAGAAGGTTCACCGGACCGGAAGGGGAATAGTTCATGAATGTGTCATGGTTAAGTGGAATGATCGGATCATGTCCTAGGTCACTTGGTTGGGCATTTGCAAGAGAGAAATAAAGCTCTAAATTGAAAGTCAAAGGGGAGGTTTGAAAAGTCAAACTGGAACAATAGTTTCCTAGTGGAAAAAGGAAAGAGTCCTTCCTTCTCTCCAACTTGGGTTTGGGGAAGGATTCAAACTCCCCTCTCCCAAAGCTGCCCTCCCTCTCATAAATAGAGGGGAGGGGCTGCCCCAAGAGAATACAACCAACCCTCCCCACCTCCAAGCCGCTTGCCGCCGCCCTAGCGTCGCCGCCGCTTGCCACTGTCGTCGCCAGCCGCCGCCTCGTGCTGCCGCCGATCCGTCGCCCTAGCCGCCGCCGACTACACCTCCTCCTCTTCGGCCTTCTAAACCCTAGATCGCCGGAAACCCTAGATCCACCATAACCCACACCGGCTTAGGCAAAGCCCTACGAGATCTTCCCTCTACTTCCGACACCACTCCATCATGCTGCCGGAATTGCGAGGGAGAACTACATCCTCCGCTGCCTGCTGGAACTAGGGAGAGGAAGGTCTTTTTCAAGTACCAAACGTGTGATCGACTGCGGAAGCGCTGCCGAAACGCAGCGCCGGAAGGATCGTCTACGCGATCTTGAGATCGTCAAGTGTACGACTACATCACCCACGAGAATCTGCTCTTGTTAACCGCTTTGAAATCTTCGAGGGTGAGTACTCTAATCGACTCGTTGCTACAATCTAGTAGGTAGATCTTGACTTGTTTGTGTGCATGCGGTAGAATTTTTTTGTTTTCCATGCTACAAATCCTACAATGATCACAAAGTTTGCAACACGTGGAAGAATTTAGAAACCAAAACTGAAACTTGAAAGTATGCAACCAAAGTTGAAAAACCAATGGTTTGGTCACTAATCACACGTGCCCGACAATATAATGTATACAAAAGTTTTGGGCATGCTTTTAAAAATAATATATTTCATAAAAATCCAAATAAAACTAAATTGATAGTTTCTCACTTTTTAATAATATTAAATGGTTGGGGAATACTTTTAATGTCCAAAAATTCAGATGGTTAAAATAAAATCTAGTTTAAATCCATACAAAATTTCCCAACCAAAATTCATAATTTCTTGAACACAGTTGAGAAAAATTTGAGATGTTACATGTGCGACAGTCCACAGTCACGAGCTGCCACCATTGGCCGACCATGGAGACGACTCAGGACGACGACCAGGGTCTGGCTGAAGTTGGCGCTAGGCAAGGGGTCTAGCTAGAGGTGGCAGCTAGGGCTTTTTCGATGTAACACATTTAACCGTGTCTAAGTATAATATCATTATGTTAACCAAACAAATTATACATTTAATTTTTGCTCATAAAGTTTCTTAAAATTATAACTACCCCTCATTGTGGAGTATTCCCTTTATTCCAATTATCGACGCAGATTTTTCTAACTATGCATGTATATATACGCTTAGGGTATGGATACATGTGTACGAGGCAAAATTATGTCAATTAATTTAGAAGGTTTAGTATTATTTTTCTTTCATGCTGACAGAATTTAGAACATGACTTTAATATTAAGAGAATGTGTGAGTACCAAAATGCATCACACACGCCGTTTCTGTTTCTGATTTTGATTTTACCTTCTTGTGTACCTCATTCAAGTTCAGTTTCAACCATACCTAGTCATTGGGCCGTGCTTTGGTGGGCCGACACGCAGGCACACGTGTTCGGCCTCACATAGTAAGCCACTTAATAGGCTATGTCCGACAAGCGACTTGGATTGGGCCATGCTTGGGCCACGAGGCCAAGCCATGTGTTGACACGGCACGGCCCGTTAAGCTTTTTTATTTATTTTTACTATATATATTTACCTATTTTTAAAATTATTTTTATTAAAAAATAGTCTAAAAGGAATAAACTGCGATCCATTTAAGCGTGCCGTGGACCAGCCCGTTTATTTAAGGGATTGTGCTTGGGCTTCGAGACCAAGCCCACATGTCGTGTCGGCACAGCATGGCCCGTTAGCTTAACATGCCGCGTTAGGCACGATAAGAGCTAGGCAGGCTGGCCCGCTGGCCAGGTATGATTCCAACCACAGTTTTAAAAGCCGGACCGGCGATCGAACCGGTGAGGTCCTCGGTCCATGGTTCACTGGTTGGACCGCTGGTTCAAACCGGTTCGATGCTGGTTTATTAAGGAAAATAATATAAATGGGAAAGTACTAATATGTTAGAAAATAGAAACATATTTAGAGTATACATGAAGTACTTTGATATAAACATTGGTCGATCCAGTTGGCTAGCCCATTGAAGTATTTGTTAGCGTGAGCTGGAAGGACTTGGGATCGAATCCCGATCGCAGTGCCATATTTTCTTCCGTAGATGGTTTTCTAGTGGTCGGACCGCTTAATGGTTTTTCATTAAACCGCTGGTTCAACCGTTTTTTGTCTGTTTTTTCTGATTCGTTAGCTGGACGGTTCAGTGCGCTTAAAAGCCGATAAGGCCTTTGGTTCTAGTTTTTTACGGTTTAACCAATGAACCGGTCCGGATTTTAAAACTATGGTTCCAACCCAAACTTGGACACAGCAGCGCACGATCACCGGATCGATTGGCCGGGATTATCAGTAAACACGGATTTACCATAAGTTGACTCATGATTGATGATTCACTCTAGGCGGCTATACTACTACTGAATCGATCCCAAAATAAAAGAGCATATTAGTCGAGTGTACATACTACTAGTGTACATCGCTAGCTCGATCGAGCTAGCTCAGCAAGACTACGTGCATATGAATGGGTCTGGCGGGCTACTCCCACGTACTGTACTGTACATCAATGGTACAAGGCGCGCGCACTACCAAGCCACGCTGCCGGCCGGGAGATAGATCAGAAGGACGGGACGACGCCGTAGCCGAAGTCGAGCAAGTACGACGGCGGCATGGCGGCCTCCGCGTCCACGTCGTCGGCGTCGTTGTCGGGGCGCTTGGCGAAGCGGCCCTTGACGCGCGGCCGCGACTCGGCGTAGGCCTTCCTGGACGCGTACCGGATGGTCTTCTCGAACCGGCGGTTCTTCCTCTTCTCCCGGTACCGCATCAGCCTCGCCTCCCTGTCCTCCCCCGTCACCGGCACCGCCCGCTCCGGCACCGTCAGGTACCCCGTGTTGTCCACCGGCGACGGCGACACCTGCTGCATGCTCAAGTTGTGGCTCGGAGGCACCGTGGTGTACGCGGGCAAGTAGGACTGAAGCTTGGGCCGGGTGAAGTCGAGCTCGAAGCTCCCGACGCCGACGCCGACGAAGGTGGCCTCCGGGACCACGCCGACCTCCGACGAAGAGCCCTGCAAATAGATACATGCGTGTACGGTCAGGACAAAGTTGTCCTACGGAAGCACGGAACAGGTTGATGGTGTGCCAAGGCAAAGGAACTCACGCTGTGGGCGACGGAGGTAGTGCCTGTGTAGGAGCTGTAGGACGAGGGCGGCGGCGGCTTGGCACCGATCCCGCACGCGAAGTCCAGCTCGACGGCGGGCACCAGGACTGCGGCGCTGGGGACGACGCTGTCGGCGTGGGGGAAGCGCTGGTAGTCGAGGCCGAGGTAGGGGTCCACGAGGTCGGAGAAGAGGTAGTCCATCTGCTTCGCGCCCTCCTTGCCGGCCTCCACGTTCAGGTTCAGCGCCCCGTGCTGCTGCTCGTGCTGCGCGTCCTCCTCGGAACGGGCGGCGAACATGTTCATGGCCTCGGCGGCCACGGCCGCCGCCTCGGGCGACCCGATGGGCGCGACGGGCACGCGCACGTGGCGCTGCGCCAGCGGGTTGGCGTCGTGGATGTCGGAGTCGCACGCGGCGCAGAGCACGGCGGCGTCGGCCTTGCACGTGACGGCAGCCGGGTTCACCTCGCAGACCTCGCACACCCAGACGCGCTCGTGGCCCGCCCTCGCGTGCGCCGGGCGCGCGTCGCACCCCGTACACAGGTACGCGCCTCCAACGGCGCACGTGCGGCAGTGCACGGCGGCCGGGGCCGCGTCGCAGGCCCCGCAGCGCCGGCCCCCCACGCCCCAGTACTTGCGCAGCTCCATCATCCTAGCTTGTACAGGCAATGGCGGGCTCGTGAGATGCTTTCTTGCTTGTCGCGGGAGCTAGCGATGGTGGTGGTGGTGGACTGGTAAGTAGTGGAGGGCCGGCCGGGAAGTTTGATTGAATTGAAGGTGCTGTCGATGGGCGGAGGGGAGATGTAATAGTGGGTGGGGGAGGGCGACGTGGGCGGGGCGGTGCACGTGGTGGGCTGGGAGCCAAGCGTAATCGGGCAGTGTGATACAGTGGGGATTTCCGGCAGGAGGGGATTTGGTGCGTGCATGTGATCGACAGGGAGATATCGGCGTCAGATTCATTTCATTTCCCCGTTCGGCAATCTAGCTGGGATCGGTTGGCTTTTCGGCGAAGCGAATCGATAGCTAGGAGGGGACTAATCCCAGCATATCCTCGCCGTAATGATCCTGGATTATTGTGATGAATGATCCGGGGCGACAAACCGAGAAATCACCGTCCCGTCTCTTCGGCTCATACTCTCAATCTCTCGAGTACGTACGTCCGGCATACTCTGAATCTCTTGAGTAGTAATCCAAGCATATTATGAATCTAATGAATGTAAGTTCACTACGGAAAAAATTGTTCGCTGCCGTCGTCCCCGTCTCAATCTCTTGAGTACGTACGTCCGGCATATAACGTCCTACATGTACTCCGAGCTGCACCCTCGATTCCATATTAAAATGTATATATACTATGAATCTAATGAAGCTAAGTTTAGGTTATAAGTGTTGCAATATTTTTCTATAACTTGATGAAACTTTAATATTTTTTTTTTGCGGGTAAAACTTTAATATATGTTAAAGCTAAAACTTGAATTAAATCATAACAAGTAGCATTCCGTGTTCGACAAAGTAATAGTTCACCATGGATAAATGCAAACAACGCTACTAGAAAAAAGCATGTTTGTGGCGCACATGTTTTGCCCATCCATGATGCACCAGGGGTGCGCCACTAAACGGCGCCACAGCTAAAACTTACACGTAACACACTATCGGTGCGTTACGAGTAAACAGGAAGGGGGTCGAGGTGTGCCACGACTATGTTTTTGGAAAAACAAAATAAAATGTAAAAACATCCTTGTTTTGAATTGCAAAAGCAATCGAGTTCGCGCATCGCTGTCGTCGTGTCGCCTCGCCGGAGCATGGTGGTCGTGGCCGCAGCCACAACCTACCACCGCAGGGAGGTGCGGGAGGCCGTGGCCGCGCTAGTTCTCGAGCGGGAGGTATCGGGCCAAGGAGGAGGTGGCGGACGGAGGAGGTGGCGGTCGGAGGAGGTCGCCGTCGTTGTCACTGCAAGGAGGAGGAGGTGGTGGCGGTTGGAAGAGGACGTCACCATCGTTGTCACTGCAAGGAGGAGGAAGTGGTGGCCGGAGGAGGAGGTGGTGGCGGCCAGAGGAGAAGGTCGCTGTCGTTGTCACTTCAGGGAGAAGGAGGAGGCCGGAGGAAGGAGGCCAGAGAGAGAAGAAGGAGAAGGAGAAGAGGAGGAGAGGAGAAGGAGGGAGAAGGAAAAGGAGAAGAAGGAAAAGGAAGGAGAATGAGAGAAGTTGAAGAATGGGAGGAAAAAGGAGAGGGATAGGTGGCCGGATGGACTTGAATTTCGAATTCCGCCCAAACTTACTCGTGGCGCACTACATGGTGGTGCGCTACGGGTAAGTGGCCTCACCTTTTTGTACAGAAAAAAAACGATCTTTTGACTATAACTTTTTACCTTTTTTGAATTTTGAAATCTAAAAAATCGCTAAACGACTAGAGGTGGTTGCAAGGGATGCGCACTTTCGTTCTCGCCATTTTGATATATTAAACTTTTTTACATCGTATGCAAAATTTATGACCATTTTATCATGGCATGACCTTTTTTAAGAAAAAGTAAAAATTAATGTTAGTTAATTTTCCTACAAACTAGACCACATTATCTACCTACGTGTGAAAGGATTTTTAAATTTAAAGGGTTTTTTTTTATTTTTTACAAAACTTAAATGGCGATCCAGGGGGTGGAGTTAGTGCAGGCCACTTACCCGTAGGGCAGCCACGGGTAGAAAACATACCTGTGACGCACAACTATGTGGTGTCCTACAGGTAAGTGGCATGCGACAACCTATGCCCTAGCCCACACGTAGTGGTGACGCACCTGTGGCATGTGAGCCACAGGTACGCGACTTACCGGTGCGGCACTTCCCAACTATGCGTCGCGGCTACTTTACCCATGGAACACTACTAACCATGTGCACCATGGATGTCTGAATTAACTATTGTTGTTTTCCTAGTAGTGCAAAAACTTATTATGATTCATAAATGTTTTTAACATTACAAAAGCAAATCGCTAAAAAGATATAATATGAAAAATACAAATAAAAATACTACAAATCTAAGTTTCAGCAGCTTAATGAAAACTATTAAGCTACTTATATTCTGACTTAAACTAGTTCGGTCAGATAACCGCAGGTTCTTCTTGGGTACACTCATATAGTGATATGAGACTTTGTTTTCTATGAGAACACATGTTTTGAACCTCCCTCTATATTCCTATTTATCGTTGAAATCAAATTATTTTTATGTTAATCCATATTAATTATTTATACTAAATAATTTTACTTACTCCTAGCCCTCATGCAATATTTAGCTTCCAAGTATAAACCTTTAAAGTATTATATTTAACCATATTAAATCATGATTATGTGTATACTATTAAAATACAAAGTTTCATGTCAGCCAAGTCAAATGTGTTCATTACAAACACTAGTATTAAAGTTGAACTCCATTTTATAAAAAATAATGTTAATTTAAAATTGTACTAAAGGGGATATTGCCTATACATTTCTAATCTAAGAAAATCATAAAATATGGAAAGCTCGCATTTTTTACAATTTAATTTATGCCACTTTGATGTACAATACTATATTTATATGTGTTTGCATATATTTGGTATCTTCTAGTATCTTGATAAATGGTTGAAGAACATGTAAGTATAACAAATACCACAGAGATTTGTCTAGTAGGGTAGTCTTGATGAGTTATCATCACATTCATACAAGAAGCAGACTTGATGAGCCAACTACAATGTTTGAAACGTCTATCAGATTATTATCACATTCACACAACAAACTAAAAAAAATAGAGGACAAGAAACTAACTTAGAACAAAACAAGTTAGACGTCTTGTTCTAAGGTGAATTTTTTAATGGGTGATGATATACCGTAAATATAGACATATTGTGATGTATTTGTTTGTATTGAAGTTCCGTTACCCTGGTATTTGTTAGATATTGTGAGAGAGAGTGTGTGTGTGTGTGTGCACGTGTTAATGTTCTTGTTTTTTGGTTCTATATTGTACTCGGTGTATAAAGAAAGTACTGCCTGCCTAATATATGACAATTCAATTTTCGGTTATATATCAACAACTGTGATTGATCGGGTACTCGAAAATTTGGGTGGGCAATGGAATTTATTGTGCTAGAACCGTGCATGAACACTGAGTGCATTACCCAATTATTCCCCATCTCGTGTGAGTTACATTTGGAGATAGAATTAGCCCCGGACCATACCAACATGCACAATCGACCATATTGGTCCCAGTTATTAGTAAATAATGAAATTTTCAAAGACGAGTGTTAGCTAGGTAGGGCATAAATATTGAGCTAGCTCACTTGGTTCTGAAAGTGGATGTACAATCCAGCCAGTTCAAGTCCTCACAGACACAGATTTGGTTTCTTATTATTTAAAAATCAAATCATTGTAGGGGCTTCTTCTACCGCATTCCATTCAGAAAAAATTAGGTAAACTAGATGGACTATCTACAGATAAATTATAAAACATAGCTACTAATTAAACATGCAAAAATGCAAGTACATGTCTGACTCAAGGAAACCACATTTCTACACCTTGAGAAAACTTAAGCGCAAGGAAGACAAAATTTCTTCTGATGGTATTTCAAAAGCCTAGATTATTTCCATTTCTAATTTTCTTTTAAATCTGATTCAGAAGATAATTTTTTCACCCGAATGTCACTTTAGAAGAAATTTAAAAGGAACACCTTGTTTTCATGAGTGCACCATTGAATTACCACAAGTTTTCGCAAAAAAAAAACCCACAAGGTAGGCTCATATATGTGTGTGCATGTTTCAAATACTACTCCCTCCGTTTTAAAATAGATGTCTCAAATTTATCAAAATTTAGATGAATCTAGACACTATTTAATATATCGATTCATCTAAATTTTTAAAAAATATAAGATATCTATTTTGAGACGGAGGGAGTAAAATAGTTAGGTTTGCAAAGACTTTTGGACAAAGAACTTTAAGAGAAGACCTGCCCAACCACTGGATGCCATATTGCTCCTTATAGCATCATCCTAACATAGACTATTCTGTCAAGTCAAATCATATCATAAATTAGGAAGGACAGTTGCATCTTCAATTCAGTGTCCATAACAAAAGTTTCCCCGAAAGCAACCGGTCTCTGCTGGTGTCACCCAGCTAGCTAGCCTCTATGATTACTAAAAGCTGGAAAGAGACAAAGATTAGCTTTATGGCCTTGACGCCGTCAACTGCACCGTTAGGAGATTAGCTACACCTCGATCATCTTAACTTGCCGGTGATGCGATACCTTGATCATCTTAATCGGGCAGTGAGATACAGTGGGATTTTCGGAGGGGATTTGGTGCATGTGATCGACAGGGAGATATGGGCGTCAGGTTCATTTCCCCGCTCGATCGGCTAGCTGGTTTGGGCTTGGCTCTTCGGGGGAGCCAACCGATGATATGGTACTAATTCGATCGTATCCTAGATCTGATGGTGTGGATTAGTGTGATGAATGGTCGGGGGACTAAGAGCGAGATCGCCGTGCCGTTTCTTCGGGTCATACACTCCGAGACTCTGAGTATTTTATATTCATACGCATTTCTAACTACTCCTTCCGATTCCAAAATAAATGTCTTAAGTTTTTAAAATTTGAATAAATCTATGGGTTAATTATTGGTTTGCCACTAGAGGCTGTCATATGCTCAGTTTTGCCACTAGCGCGGAATGGTGCTCAGTTTTGCCACTACATCGGGCGCTTCTGTTATAGCGAGGCCGACCAGTTTAAATGAGCATAACAAATTTAAAAAAAATCAAAAAAATGAAAAAACTGTGCACATAGTCTTATTATGTCTTCTACTAATGATTCAAGTTGATAAACAAGATATACATACATTCAAACAAAAAATTCATATTTTCATGTATATAGACCTTATTTATCACGTATTCATGAATTGTTTGTTTGAATGTATATAGACCTTGTTTATCAACTTGAATCGTTAGTATAAGACATAAGAAGACTATGTGCGCGGGTTTTTCATTTTTTTGATTTTTTTAAATTTGTTATGCTTATTTAAACAGGCCAGTTGGTCTCACTATAACATATGCGCCCGAAGTAATGGCAAAACTGATCACCATTTCGCGCTAATGGCAAAACTGAGCATATGACGGTCTCTAGTAGCAAACCAATAATTAACCCTAAATCTATATACTAAATGGTGTTTAGATTCATCTAAATTTTGATAAATTTGAGACATCTATTTGGAGACGGAGGGAGTATTTTTTTTTTTTGCAACCAAGCGGATGGACGACGTTTCAAAACGGATACTACAGAATCGATGAATTAGAGAATAGACAGAGATCCGTTGGCATTTCAGCCTTTCTCCTCCTTTCAGGATCTATATCCGAAACAGAATCCAGTATCTTTTGGTTCTAAATAACAGAATAGAAGCGGCCTCCGTTCGTGGTAGACTCGCCATGGTGAATCTTGTTTGTACGTGGTCATACATACGTACAGTAGACACCCTCGCATTTGCCAAATATGTACTCCTACCTTCTTGTAGTCCGTATTTGACAAAGGAATAGTCATCATAGATACATATATTCCCTCCCTCTCAAATTAAGTACTCCCCTCTGTTAACTAATATAAGATATTTAGGTTATTTTAACATGGACTAAATACATTCTAAAATAAATGAAACTACACACTAAAACATGTCTACATACGTATATGTTAGAGAAAAGCTTAAATGTCTTATATTAGTAAATGGAGCGAGTATTACTAATAAAATTTTGTGTAGGCACGCGTGTATTTATGCATGTTTTAGTGTGTAGATACATCTAGAGATAAAACTGCGTCACTTTATAGGAAGTCAAAAGTTTCAAACGGCGGAAAAGCCAAATATAGGTAGAGATGTGATGATTATTGCGTGGAAAGATAACGAAAAACTACACACCTATATACTCCCGCTGTTTCAAAATATAAGATGTTTTAGTTTTGTGAAGTAAATGTATCTAGACTTTTTTTAGCATGGAGGTTCGCTTAGAGTTAGAGTGAATCTACACACTCAAAAAGTCGAAATACATTTTCTTCACAAACCTAAAACATCTTATATTTTAGAACGGAGGAAGTATATATGTTCAGGCACAGGAGCCAACCGATTCAGATTCTATACGACGTAAGGTCAGCTGACTTTGAGTCACTCGCACGAAGAACCGCATTGGACAATCCACGCCCCAATCAACTGGCGCATAAATCTCTTCATAGCCGAGTTCAACTAGATATGCCACGCCACCATCGAAAACTCCAAAGGGTGGGCAGGCTACATGTAGTCCATTTTGGTAAATAGAAAAGGAACACCTCGTTTTTTCACTTCAAAAAGTTCAGACAGAAATATGCAAGCACGAATGTTTACATACACGTATAAAATTTAATTGAATTATGTGCTCATATGCGACCTACAAAAAAATAACTAATGTGTGAGACCAAAAGCGATTTTTCTAATGCCTACTAAGAGCCGCATTTTCGTGATTTTTGTGTCCTCCAAAATACATCATATTTTTTTAGCGAAAGTTTACCCGCCGATAGAAATTGTATGTATGTACCTCTGTAAAATAATTGGATTTTCTAGAAACTTCTAAATATGGATTTTTTTTGAAATTTTCTGGCTCTTGGGATCTCACCATGGATTCCTATCTCGTATACTACTATACTGATATGAGCCTATGGTTCTACGCCATAGCAGTCAAAGCTAAGAGTGTTGGCTTTGTAGGTCAGAAGGGCGACCTGCATGGTAAAATCTAAACATACGAACACATTAAAAAATTGTGCAAATACACATCGCTCCTCTTGTTTCTCTTTTATGCTCGTATATTTTCATGAAGAAAAATCATTTATACACCTTGGGAAAATTTGAACACGATACTTGTTCTAGTAGGGGCCATATAACATAAACTATTTTCATGCATTTTCAAAAGCTGGTACCATGCATTTATACCCCAATTTTACACATGCATATGGGTTTTCACATGTCAAACCACTCCACAATCGATTCAATCACATGTGTGCAAATGAAAAGATAACAAAATTTTCATAAAATTATTGATGTAATTTTTTTATATGAATATAAACACATATTTACATTATACTACGTACATATAACAAACACATAAAATAATTAATAACATATCTAACTATGTATAACATATGGAGATATTTCTTCAACAAATCTTCTACTACGCATCGGGATGACGTAATCTTATCTACGAAGGAAAAAGAAGATGGTTTTACCATTAAGGTCAATGCAACCACATAAACCTAATGATCTAGTTAGGCCATCTAGTATTTTTACTAAATATTTATACTTATTTATATTTATGTATTTTATATATGTTAACAAGTTATTATACAAGCTTTAGCTTTGAACCTTAAATATTAAATTTTTATTGTATGTGAACATGATTAAGTGTGCATTATCAAAGTTTGGTGTTAATAAAGTCAAATGCCTTCAATACAAACACAATTTTAGAGTATCTCCATTTTATCAAATAAATATTTTAAATTCCAATTGTGGGGTTATTGTTGAAATATTTCTAATATAAGAAATTAAAATGTAAAATAATTATATTTACCTGCAAAAACTTATTTTACTTTGATATGTTATACTATGTTCATATGTGTTTGCATCTATTAAGTATCTTCTAATATCTTGATAAATGGTTCTAAAGCATACAAGTGTAACAAATATCGCAATAGAGGGTTGTCTAATTGATGAGTTATCATTACATTCATACAACAAAATGACCCAGTGAGCCAAACGCAATGTTTGGTACGCATGTCTGTTGGATTGTTATCACATTCACACAAGAGCTTAGCTTATAATCAAACACCTTGATTGAAGTCTTGTTTGACTAACTAAGGTGGGTATTTTCAATGGATGATGATGTGCGGTTGATATCGACATGCTTGTGATTAATTTGTCAGTATTTAAATTGCAAGATTGTAGCATTCGCTAGACATTTTGAGGGTGTGTGTGGACACAGGTCAATGTGATTGCGCATTATTTTTATGTTGTACTCTTTTTTATAAACTAAGTTGCTAAGTAGCTAATATTGAAATTCAATTTTCAATAATATTTAAAAAACTATGGCTTCTTCGGCACTTGAAAATACATGCGAGTAATTATTCTAGTGGGATAGGACCATGCATGCACACTTAAGTGCATCAATTAGTGATTCTCCATCTCATGAGAGTTTGATTTGTAGATAGAATTATCCTTGACCACAACAACATGCACAATCAATCATATCGGAGACAATTAACAAAAATTGCCATAACTAAGTGATACTTATCATTTTTGTTCCTTTTTTTTGCGGCTACTAAGTTTTTGTTCTACCGCATATTACTCAAAGGCAATAGTGTTAGCTAGGTTGGCCAGAGGGACGATTTTCATATAAATTCTAATACATAGTTCGGAACATAAAAATCCTGCAAAAATGCATGGAAATGTTTGACTCTTTTATATGATTGTATATTTTCATAAAGAAAAAGCGCTCTACTTCTTCTCTTGGCCGGCCGTGGGGGCGAGGGAGTGAAGGATTGGAGCGTGGTGTCGGCGACGATGGTGGCCAGCTTCGGGCGTGGAGGCACTGGTGCTGCGCCCCTCTGGAGCGATATTTCGTCGGCAAGGCCGCCGACGACCACATTAGCTGAAGGACAACCGCTCCATTTTTCTGGGAGTTCCTCTTCGGCGACGCTTCATCGGCATGGTTCCGTCTGGTCGTCGAACTCAAGGGCCGTAGGGCGGCCACTCCCTCCCTGGTTGCCACGCTGCTGGCACAGGGTCGTATTCCTCCAGGCTATGTTGCCGATTTGGAGGTTCTCCGGCTCCGAGACGGTGCGCTCCCGCTGTTCCACCCCAGGTGGCGTAGTCCCCGGTGGTGGTGCAGACGGCCGGACTCGGCAGCGACGAAGCTGTGGTGGAGAAGGAGCTGGAAGAAGGCTAGGACCCGATTGCTTTTTTAGATTTTGTCTTTGGGTCTTCTTTGTATATTTGCAGGGCTATGTTGTTTTTTCTCGTTTTCCGAGGGTTGTCCTGTAATTGTACCTCCACCGACAGTAATAAACTATAGCATCGGGGTCTTTCCAGACCCCTACCCCTTTCAAAAAAAAAAACACATTTCTACATCTTGAGGAAATTTTAAGCACCCCTAAGGTTTTCATAGTAAAAATATATTATAAGCATTAAACTAGTTTTCACATTTAACGCAAAACAGAATTCTTACCATGCAAATTTTAAAGCCTTAAGTATTTACATGAGTGTGTTTCTGCGAATTCTCATTCAAAAAACATTTTTTCCCACCCGAGACGATTTGCTTTCACGTTCTGTATGTCTATGCATGTTCCAATAATACTAAAATAGCTCGCTTTGCAAAACTATTGGAACAGAGAAAACAACTCCGCAACCAACGGATGCTATATTGCTCCTTATAGCATCATCCTAACATGGACCGTTCTATCAAGTCAAAATATATCATAAATAAGGTAGGACAACTGAATCTTCAGTGCCCATAACAAAAGTTTTTTCTGAAAGCAACCGCTCTTGCTGGTGTCACCCAGCTAGCTACAGCCTCTATTATTACAAAAAGCTAGAAAGAGACAAAGATTAGCTTTACGGCCTTGACGCCGGTAGGAGATTAGCTACCTCCCGATCACCTTAATTAGCCGGTGATGCGATGCATGTCAGCGTCTAACCAGCTCTATCTGCCACCTAATTAAAACAGGTCTCGCTGGCTAGCAATTTGCCCAAAGTGCCCTCCACTAGCACGAGCCTATCCAAACCAGAAAGCGAGTGCTCGAAAATGGCTTGGCACTCACCTGTTGTGGAAAACGTTTTATCAGGATTGCGTCGTAGTACACGCTTTCACTAAAGGGATTGCATTGTACACATGCGGCTAGAACTTATCGTAACTTGATTCTTTTAGTACTAGAGAATATTTAATCGAAACACCCAGCCTGAAAAAATAGAAAACACGTCCCCTGAAAACCATGCGTTCGGCCAGCTCTCAAGCACTTGCCTTACTGCAGCCCTCCAAGGTGACCAAAAAAAAGTAGGATTGCTTGGTTAGGAATTTGCAATCGAAAATTTAACAAGATGACTTACTTGGAAAAGTTTTAAACAAACTTTTAGCCGATCACAAATTAATGGCCACGGCAAATGCATTTTATTTGGCAAGTTCCTATTGGCAACGCCAAGTTGTCTCGTCATCGTCGTCGTTGTTTGCCTCGAAGTCATGGCATGATCCATCACCTGCACATAGAGACTCATGTCGTGAGGAGGTCACGAAATAAAGAAGAGGTCATATGCAAGGTTGGAACGAAAGGTGCCACGAACAAAAGTCGGGGTGATTGACGTGTGGCGTCATGCAAAAGCACCAAACTATGGCGTTTGGCACTTTGCCAATCGAAGGTCGGCATAATAGCAATCGGAGATGATAGGGGCAGGATTCCACCGAAAAAAGCAACTAGCTTAGACAGGGGGGCTTTGCAAAGGGTGTTGCAAATATCGCAAAGATCAAAGAGGTTTGCTCCACTACAACTCATTTCCCCCAAACTCGTATAAGACTCGGCAAACTCAAACACAAGGGCGATTGTGATCGCCCGATACCTCTTCATAATTAATACTAACCGGGTATGTGTAGCCATGTAGAAATCTGTATAGCCCAACCAAATTATACGTCTTTCTAGCAAACGTATGCGTACTAGTATTGGTTGTATGCCGACTCACCGTCGGCAATGGCCGTGGCCGGCGAGCCGGTGGCGGTGACTCTGAGGTGGATCTGGCCAGAACATGTATCGACCTGGCCTTATAAGTGTGTGCCGCCAGGTCTGGAGGTGGCGCAACGGCGACATGTGGACTTGGCAACGGCGAGTTGACCCGCCGGACAATCCGAGAACATGTTTGGCAACACGACGGACAGTCCAAGAACATGTTCGGCTACACGACGGACACATGACGGCGGCAGTTGCGACAATGGCCGGCGACGGCCTTGATCCCGTGGTCCCTCGGCGGCGGCGGTGATCGGCGTAGGCGAGGTTGGGCGGCTCGGGGGTCGTGTGCGGAAAGATTGTCATATGGCTATACGTGGGCATACCCCGATCCACGTAGATATACAATGTTTTGGATATGGGTATGGACTGATGTTCTACGTGTTTGGTAGAAGGGTTGTACTTGAGCAAATCCCAGGATCAAAAAGGAAGAACGCCTAATTGAGATCTAAATTGATAAGTCTGACATCAATCTATAAACCTATGTGATACGATGTCTCAGCCCAAACGTTCTTTGGCAGATCAAAAGAAAAGAGTACTATTTGGAATCATGCGAATCAAAAATGTTCCTTGGAAGTTGTCAGTGGATACAATTTGCTTTGGAAACGGACAAAACTCTCCTTTCGCCATGGCATGCTAGGTGGCCCCTTTTGGTAATTTCGTCCAGTAACAGTAGCCCGAGCAACAGTGCAAGCGTTCTGTCACGGTCCGGCCGGAGAATCTTGACGCTTACTCCGACGTGGACGCGTCGACTCGCCGCACCGCGAGGGGCACAACCGTCAATTCCCTGCACTGACGGCTGACGAACCGGATGCCGTCATATCGTCAGCCGGCCGGATCCTCTGCGGCCACGTCCGCGTGACACAGCGAACGACCTGAATAAAATCGTGCACATCTGGGGCTATGGTCCATTTTATCTCTGACGCGCAAAGGATCCTGGTGGGGCCCTGCACCAGCGTGACGCGGCAACGGCAAGGGCAGATGATTGGTTTTTCCGCCAACATCTCGGAGAGGGCCCACCCGCCCGTGGTGTCAAGCTTTCTATCCTTTCTTTCTTCACGTGATCCAGCCGGGAGGGAGATTTTGGGGTTGCTTGCCATGATGCGAGATCGTCCCATTATTGCCATCGACAGATCACTCTCGGAACTTTCCAGACGACTTATCTTGGCCGATCAAAATGAGTTCTTGCTACGCTGTATCTTGCTTGGTTTTGGCTAAAAAAACCTAGAGCATCTTTGATAGACCCCTTAAAAATCCGGCCTTTAAAACTTGTATATAAGGGCCGTGATCGTGTTTTTCACCGCCGAAATAGCCGGGGTGAAACAGACCAAAAGAGTGTCTGGAATCTATTTTTTTCTTTCTCCTTGGTCGTCTTCTATCTGACGAGGGGATCCCGCACCCGCCCGCCTGCTGCACCTGTCGCCCGCCCACCGCACCCGCCGCCGCCAACGCCCTCCAGCCGCTCGCAGGGCCGCTGCCGCGAGCCCGCACAGCCGCCGTCCATCGGGTGTGAGTTCAAGGATTGTCGAGGTGGCGGCCTTCGAAAGTGGACTGCGCGTGCGACTCTACGGCGAGCGACGTGGCGGTGGTGGTGCCATTTCCCTTCGGCCATGAGGATGGTGAAAAGCGGGGCAGCGAGGGATCCTGGTGTTGGTGCATCAATTCCTAGACCATGAAGTGTAGGCCTAACTAGGGGACAACGGACAGTCTGAGGTCTCGGGCATAGTGCGAAGATTTTTGAGCGAAATCTCAGTGTTTCAGTACCAACACGTAACCCTCTTGGGGGTGCCATTTGTGGGTACCTTCTCCACACTAGAGCTCCGGGTGAAAACCCTCAACCGTCGATCAGAACGACGTCGGAACAATGTGTCGTTACCCTCTTGGGGGGGGGGGGGGGCGTCTTGGAGCTCCAATCCTCTTAGTCTTGTTTTCGGTGTCTTCAGTGGCAAGTGTTGGTTCTTCGTGCAACTTTCATTTGTGTTTTTCTTTGATTTGTTGTGTAAGAGGGTCTCCTCATCAGCTTGTATCGATTCGGCCCTTGTGGCTTTAGTTATATAAAGCGGGGCGAAATGCCGTTTCGAGTGGTATGTTTGTTCATAGTTATCGAGTCATGAGAATAAAAATATCACAGTGACCCACTTTTAACCAATCTAGTGAAATTCGTCCAGATCACCCCATTTTAAAAACTTTGGACCCTCTTTTTCTTATAAGTATGTTTCGGGCAATGCGGAAGTGGTGATCGAGATTCGAGGAAATTAAAGCGGGGAACGGCAAGGAACGAAACAAATGGCGTCAAATGCTAAAATGACAGCCAATACTATGTTCAAAGTTTCTTAGATGGGGCAATTTGATAGAATTTTTCACCAAATGGTTTTATACGCGTCATAAATGAACCAACGAGTAAAAGGTATGAATGGGCTGTATGATTTTTCTATGCCACTCACTCCCTCCAGCTCAAAAGAAAGCGATGTTACGGACACACCGATACAATGTATCTTTGATGAACAAGTTTGTACTACCTATGTTTTTATATTTTTAATATGGACTTGATACGTACCGGAATGAGTGAACAAACACACTAAAACGCATCTATATATGTGATTGAGAAAAATACCAAAATTTCTTATAATTCAGAACAACTTGATGTATCATTTATACGTGTTATAAGCTCCTATAAATTTCCATGCAGGGCCGGCCTTAGGGTGAGGCAAAGGGGCGCTCACGCTGGGCCCAAGGAGTTAGGGGCCCTGGTCTGAGACATGTATGTGTACTTATATTTATTTCTACTCTTGAGATTCAACGGAGTGAAATAATTCTAAAAAAAGTATAAATTATCTAAGCTACTCTGTCTCTACTCTGACTTCTCTTTCCCCAAAAGTACTCCAAAATATTATATAGTAAAGAGGGAATCACAAGTTCCATTAAAAAAAATCCATAGAGATACATCATTTAGTTTTGATTACGGTAAACAACTTCAACATCGTCCTAGCAAATATTCTAGTAACATTTATGAATATTTTTTCTCGATGCCACCATTTTGGTTGCCTCTCTAAATGTGCAGAACAATACCAACCCTCATGTGTCTCCACAACATTGTTAATATTCATTACTGAGAATAACGACCCAAGCACATTACTATATCATTCCGCAAATAGCTCTCCTCCAACGTTGGTCTGTGCATGCCCTTCCCAAAGGAAGCCGTGCTCCACCTTGTCAAACATCTTGAGAATCTTCTTGGAAAGGTCTAGCACCATGATCTGATGGATGGGGATGGCCGAGAGCACATATTTTACCATGGATAATCTGCCAGGTTTGTTCATGAGCCGGGTGAAAGAACATTTCTTAATCCCTAGTGTTTTGTGTGTTAGATAACAATACCAAGGATCATTTAATGTGTGTTGAAGTGTTGCAGCTCTGAACTCTGCCTTTGGGGGCGGATAATCCGGCCCCACCAGGGGCGGATAATCCGCCCCTCCCTCTGCCCAAGCAGGCGCAAGCCCCAGAAGGGGGGCGGAATTTTGGCCGGATTTTCCGGCCCCGCCGGATAATCCGCCCCTCAGGGGGGGCGGATAATCCGCCCCCCCTGCTCATCGCCAAGGCGCAAGCCCCAGAGAGGGGACGGAGTTTTGGCCGGACTTTCCGGCCAGGCCGGATAATCCGCCCCTCAGGGAGGCCGGATTATCCGCCCCCCAAGATCTTCACCAAGGCGCAAGCCCCAGAGAGGGGGCGGAGTTTCCCCCGGAGAATCCGCCCTTGGGGCGGAGTTTTCCCAGGGGGCGGATAATCCGCCCCAAGTGGGGGGCGGATAATCCGTCCCCAAAGTTGTGCAACGTCCAGATCTGGGGAGGGGGTATTTAAGCCAGCCATCCCCCTCCTGCCAGAACTCTTGATTCATCTCGAAAAAGAACAGATCAGATCTGAAAGTTTCATCCAAGAGTGCTCCACCTAGATCCACCCAAAGGCCCCATCCCTTGGGGAATCGAAGGAGGAGAACTCGATCTTCATCATCAGCAATCAAGCGCTTCATCTCCTCTCCATTCATTTGGAGAACCTCCAATCTAGTATTTCTTGCAAATATCTACATCCTCGTTTTTGTTTATATTGATAAACCTTGTTCTTGTGGCAGCTTATTGTCATCTCTGGAGCCCCCAATTCGGTTGTGGGTGTGTGCCCCGATAGTGTTGTAAAAGGCACCGGTTCCCGCCTCGAAGGGATCCAATAGTGGAGAAGGTGGATCAGGCCTCTCGTGGCGAGATCCATCGGAGAATAGGGTGAGGCCTATTGTGGCGTGGTGGTCTTAGAACCGCCCACCCCTCCAACGCAGATGTACTTCCCTTAACAAGGAAGGAACTGCGGTAAAACAAATCCCTGTGTCTCCGCGTGCTCCACTACGGTTTCCTCGCTCCTCTTTTACGTGCTTAGTAGTTAGGGTTACATATAGGGAAATTCTCGTAGTTGCATATCTAGAGAATTTACTTTGTGTCAAGCCTAAAATTGAAAAAGTATTAAAAATTGGTTAGCACCTATTCACCCCCCCCTCTAGGTGCCCATATGATCCATTTCAATTGGTATCAGAGCCTCGGCTCTTATTTCGGGCTTAACCGCCTAAGAGAAGTATGGGTTCCAAGGGAGATGGGAGTGATGCTCCGGAGGTAGTCACCATGAACGATCTCAAGACGTTGGAAACAACCTTGGTGAGTTCAATGGAGGCTAAGATGGAAGAGATGCGTCAATTGATAATGCGTCTCTCCACATCCGCAGCATCACCTCCATCTAACTCTGAGGATACCACTCCGCAATCCAAGGAAACGGGTAAAACTGTTTCCAAAGATAACGAAGTGGTAGGTGATGATACTAGTAAGAGATCCTCCTCGAAAAAGGATAGCGGTAAGGATGGATACAATACTTGGCTCTTTATGCAAGAAACTTTTGGAAAGATCCAACCAAGGCTAAAGCTGAACTAGATCGCAAGAGTGGAGCCTATGGAAGAAAAGAAAATGGTCCCAAGCTGAGAACTTGCTTTAATTGTGGTGACCGGCTGCACTTCGTAGCTGAGTGTCCATATCAAAGTAGAGAGGATAATGGAGGAAGACTCATTTTCAAGGACAAATCAAAAGCTCCACGTAAGAAACAGTTTGTAAAGAAGAATGCTCCTTTCAAGAAGCAACCAAAGATTGTTCTAGTGGCTCAAGAAGAATATTCATCGGGGAGTGAAGATGAGGACGAGGATGATAGCTCTCAAGAGGTGGCTGCTATAGCCACCACATCTACATCAACATCTCTCTTCGACTCTCCGAACGAAAACATCATCAACAAGAATGCTACTTTCCTCATGGCAAGAAGCTCCGAGGTAACTTCTTCTAACTCTTCTTTTCCCAAGGCTATGATAGACATGGATGATTCTGCTAGTCTTAAGATTAAAGAAGAGATTATTGCTTTGGATTATTTCTATACTAACTTGCAAGGTGAGCACAAAGTTCGTTTTGAGGCTCTTATGGATCAGCTGGCCCAAAACGAAGCACTCCTCGAAAAAAAGGGCAGAATTGAAAGGGAGGATGCAATGGAAATTGCATCCCTAAAAAATGCTCTTGAAGAAGAAGAAGAAGAAGCTCGGGTCTCTCTTGAAGAGAGGCTTGAGTCTATGAAAGAGTCACATGAAGAAATTGTGACTAAACTCGTTAAGGAACGTGACAATGCTGTCACCAAGGCAAAGAAGTTAAAGAAGGAAAGGATTGACTTTGGGGCTGCTCATGATAGACTCTCCGAGGAATTGGAGAAACTTGACAATGCTCACAAGGCGTTGAAAAACGAGTTCTCTATTCTCAATGAGTCACATGATCAGCTTCAAAGTCGATTGGCCGAATATGATACTCCTAGCTCGTCCAACTCCACATATAGTAACAAGAAAAATGCTAGTGTGGAAAAAGAAGTGATCAAGGACATCACCACGAAGGACAAAGGTGTGCTTGATGAAGTCCTTGGCAAGCAAAGGTCAAATCATGGTAAAGAGGGACTTGGGTATGTCACCAAGTCCAAGAAGAAGAAAACCAAGAAGAACAAGACCAAGAATGTGCAATTAAAGACAAGCACTGCTGAGAAGGTTGTCACAAAATACAAGACTAGTAATGTTGGTTTTGCAGGGTCTCACAATCCGAATTATGAACTCTTTTGTGATGACTATGGCAATGTTTATGCTTATTATGTTGGTCCTTTTGATGAATATATTGCTTGGTCTATTTGGGTCCCAAAGACCCTTGTTACTAACATGAAAGGACCCATTGAAAAATGGGTACCTAAAACCAAGAAGTAATTTTCTTGCAGGGCTATGCTTCCGGTGGGTCGAAATGGGTGCTGGATAGTGGCTGCACTAGTCATATGACCGGAAGCAAGGAGATCATCACGGAGATGCGTCCAAATCTTGATAATATCACAGTCTCCTATGGTGATAAGTCTAAATCTCAGGTATTGGGTCTTGGCAAGGTTGTGGTTGCCCACGATATCTCTCTCGTGGACGTCATGCTTGTTGAGACCCTTGGCTATAATCTTCTTTCTATTCGTGCCCTTGGCAAGATGGGTTTTGCTGTTTTTATCGATGATGATTTGGTGGTACTCTTATGGAGCAAGTCTCTAAAGGTCGCTTTCGTTGGATACGTCGAAAATGACCTGTATGTGGTGGACTTCTCGGGGAAAACCACTTCGGGTCCGATGTGTCTATTCGGAAAGGCCGACGTGGGCTGGCTATGGCATCGCCGTTTAGCCCATGTCAACATGAGAACTTTGCAAAGTCTCCAAAAGGGTGGCCACATACTTGGACTAAAAGACAATGTCTCTTTTGCCAAAGATCGTGTTTGCAGGGCTTGTGTTGAAGGAAAAATGCATGATTCTCCCCACAAGAGGAAGACTATTGTGTCATCAAAGAGGATCTTGGAATTACTCCATGTGGATTTATTTGGTCTTCCTTCTCATGCAAGTCTTGGTGGGAAGAAATATTGCTTGGTCATCGTCGATGATTACTCAAGATATACATGGGTATATTTCTTCAAGCTGAAAAGTGAGACTCAACAAACTGTCATCGACTTTGCCAATGAAGTTCAACGTCAACACAATGTTCCCATCTTGGCAATTAGAAGTGACAACGGCACAGAATTCAAGAACTACACTTTAAACGAGTTTCTTAGCGAAGAGGGGATTAGACACCAATATTCCGCTGCGTACACCCCTCAACAAAATGGTGTAGCCGAGAGGAAAAACCGGACTTTGATGGATATGGCAAGATCTATGCTAGCTGAATTCAAGTCTCCTTATAATTTTTGGGCTGAAGCCATATCCACTGCTTGTCACTCATCAAACCGGCTCTACCTTCGGAAGATCTTGGACAAGACCCCATATGAAATACTTACCGGCAACAAACCCAACATCTCATACTTCAGGGTATTCGGGTGTAAGTGTTTCTTTCTTATTAAAGGTGTCCGTTTGTCAAAATTTGAATCCAAGGCTTTAGAAGGTATTTTTGTTGGTTACGGTGCCGAATCCCACACTTATAGAGTCTACAACAAGCTCACTGGGATTGTTGTAGAATCTTGTAGTGTGGAGTTCGATGAAAATAACGGCTCCTTTGTAGGGCAAGTTGATGTTTGTGATGCAGATGTTGAAATACCCCAAGATGCCATAAGAAGAATGGGCGTGGGATTTTTCGCCCCATTGAGGAACCCCTTGTGGCGGATCGGGAAGGACAATTCTCCACACATGTGGAGCCCTCATCTACACAAGATCAACAAGCTCCTACTGTTGGAGACAATCCTGCACCAACACCACAATCTGCTGAAGACCATCTGTCCACTGGACAAGCTGGTAGTCCCAGGCCGGACTATCCGCCCCTCCAAGGGGCGGACAATCCGCCCCTGGCACTCCAACTAGTTCCAGGGGATCCGAAGGAAAAATCAACATATTTGAAGCTCCCAGGCCGGATTCTCCGGCCCCCAGGGGCGGAGTATCCGGCCCTGGGTCTCCAACTCCAGTTTCTCAGGAAGATGGTTCTGGTACTTCACCTCCCAGGCCGGATAGTCCGGCCCCTCCAAGGGGCGGATTATCCGGTCCTGAAGAAAATGTTCAGCAACAATCTTCTGACAGTAACGGTGACCAAGATCAAGGGCAAGGCAGTAATCAAGACAAGGATACAACAATTGAATCCACTCCTCCTAGAAACAATAAGGACACTAAGGCCCGTCGCAAGGCTCGTGTTGATCGCAACCTTGAACTAAGAGGTCACACTCTTTTCAAGGTTGTTGGTGATCTACGACGAAGGGTATCCACTCGAAGAGAGCTTGCTAGCTTCTGTGATCATCAAGCTCACATTTCCATGGTTGAACCAAAGAAGGTTTTTGATGCTCTTGAAGACCCCGATTGGGTTGTTGCAATGCATGAAGAATTAAACAACTTCGAACGCAACAAAGTTTGGAATCTCGTAGAAAAGCCAAAGGATTGCCGCAATGTTATCGGCACCAAGTGGATCTTCAAGAACAAACAGGATGAAAATGGCATTGTTGTGAGGAATAAAGCACGACTAGTGGCTCAAGGGTTCTCTCAAGTAGAAGGAATTGATTTTGGCGAGACCTACGCTCCTGTGGCTCGCCTTGAGTCCATCCGTATCCTTCTTGCATATGCAGCCCATCACAATTTTAAATTACAACAAATGGATGTTAAGAGCGCTTTCCTTAATGGTCCTCTACATGAGTTAGTATACGTCAAGCAGCCCCCGGGGTTTGAGGACCCCAAATTTCTGAACCATGTCTACAAACTCGATAAGGCGCTCTATGGCCTTAAACAAGCCCCACGTGCGTGGTATGAGCACCTTAAAGAGCTTTTGATAGACCGTGGATTCGAAGTTGGGCAAATCGATCCCACTCTTTTTACTAAGAAGGTTAATGGGGAGCTTTTTGTATGCCAACTTTATGTAGATGACATTATTTTTGGCTCTACTAACCAAGCGTTTAACGATGAATTTTCAAAGCTTATGACTGATAGGTTTGAGATGTCCATGATGGGTGAGCTCAGGTTCTTTCTTGGATTTGAGATCAAACAACTTAGAGAGGGAACCTTTATTAATCAAGCGAAGTACATCCAAGACATGATCAAAAGGTTCAAGATGACGGATCTCAATGGCGTTGCTACCCCTATGCAAACAAAGTGTCATCTTGAGCTCAATCCCAAGGGTAAAGACGTGGATCAAAAGGTATACCGATCCATGATCGGCTCTCTACTTTACCTTTGCGCATCTAGGCCCGATATCGTGTTAAGTGTAGGAGTGTGTGCAAGGTACCAAGCCGCTCCTAAAGAAAGCCACTTAGTGGCAGTCAAGCGAATCTTCCGATATTTGGTTCATTCCCCAAATTTTGGGTTATGGTATCCCAAGGGTTCAAGTTTCTCTCTATGTGGTTACACTGATTCAGATTGGGCTGGTGACAAAGATGATAGGAAATCAACCTCTGGTGCATGCCAATTCTTGGGCAAGTCTCTAGTGTGTTGGTCATCAAAGAAAGAGAATTGTATTTCACTCTCAACCGCCGAAGCTCAATATGTTGCTGCTGCAAGTGATTGTACTCAATTGTTATGGATGAGGCAAACTTTAAAGGAATATGGTGTCAATTGTGACAAAGTGCCTCTTTTATGCGACAATGAAAGTGCTATCAAAATTGCTTACAATCCCGTGCAGCATACAAGAACAAAACATATAGAGATTCGCAACCACTTTATTCGGGATCATGTTGCTCGTGGAGATATTTCTCTATCCTTTGTGAGCACGAAGAACCAACTTGCTGATATTTTCACGAAGCCCCTTGATGAAACAAGATTTTGTTATTTGAGGAATGAGTTAAATATCATAGATTCAAGGAGCTTGGCTTGACTACCCTTGCACACTCACTTGCGCTTATTCATGTATTTGGTTTAGATGCGGGCATAGATATAGGGGGAGTGTGGTCCTAATTGATTGGGCCAACCCTCCCCCCATAATGCCGAAAGCAAGTAAAATCATTTCCCTTAATATCATTTTGTGATATGTGGGTCATCGATGAGCATTGGTTTTGAACTCAAGATACATCTTCGCGGTGTCATGCCATGCGCTCCAACATGGTGGCTTCGGCCACCGCACTCTTCCTCGCGAAGAGTTGGTTTTTTTTTCATGGGTCTCGTTGGATTTTCTTGCATATCTCGTGTTCTTATGGAAAACACACTCAAATTTGGCTTTTGATTGATTTGATTCTTGCAAATTTGGGTGTGAATTCTGAGTGTTCTCCAGGGGCGTTAGCATCGCTCTTCTTCCTTTTTGGCGTTTCGATGCCAAAGGGGGAGAAGTAGTTCTGTTAGGTCTCGTGGATTTGCAAGGGTTGGGCACAAGCTCTTCGATTTTAGTCGTTTTTATTTGCTTGCTTGTGCCTTTTCTAGCGTGAACTTGTTTGCTATTTGTGGTTGTTTGTGTAAGACTATGTCGTACTCCACAGTTTGGTACTATGTTTGGTATTCATGGATTTCTGGATTTATCTATCATGGACCCCATGGAATTCTGGAATTATGGAGCATATTTGATGGCATATGGATTCATGGGATTATCTATGTATGCCTTGGCTATATATTCCGGTGATATGACATTTTTTTCCCAAACCTTAAAGTAGTGTTCTACCTAGTGTGTGTATTTGTATTCAAATGCAAATCTTAAATATGCACACATCTAGGGGGAGCGTCTTTCATTATTTAAGGTGGCATTTGCCGGTTTTTATTGCAAATCCTAGTATTGTCATCTAACACAAAAAAGGGGGAGATTGAAAGAACATTTCTTAATCCCTAGTGTTTTGTGTGTTAGATAACAATACCAAGGATCATTTAATGTGTGTTGAAGTGTTGCAGCTCTGAACTCTGCCTTTGGGGGCGGATAATCTGCCCCTCCCTCTGCCCAAGCAGGCGCAAGCCCCAGAAGGGGGGCAGAATTTTGGCCGGATTTTCCGGCCCCGCCGGATAATCCGCCCCTCAGGGGGGCCGGATAATCCGCCCCCCTGCTCATCGCCAAGGCGCAAGCCCTAGAGAGGGGACGGAGTTTTGGCCGGACTTTCCGGCCAGGCCGAATAATCCGCCCCTTAGGGGGGCGGATTATCCGCCCCCCCCCCCCCAAGATCTTCACCAAGGTGCAAGCCCCAGAGAGGGGGCGGAGTTTCCCCCGGAGAATCCGCCCTTGGGGCGGAGTTTTCCCAGGGGGCGGATAATCCGCCCCAAGTGGGGGGCGGATAATCCGCCCCCAAAGTTGTGCAACGGCCAGATCTGGGGAGGGGGTATTTAAGCCAGCCATCCCCCTCCTGCCAGAACTCTTGATTCATCTCGAAAAAGAACAGATCAGATCTGAAAGTTTCATCCAAGAGTGCTCCACCTAGATCCACCCAAAGGCCCCATCCCTTGGGGAATCGAAGGAGGAGAACTCGATCTTCATCATCAGCAATCAAGCGCTTCATCTCCTCTCCATTCATTTGGAGAACCTCCGATCTAGTATTTCTTGCAAATATCTAGATCCTCGTTTTTGTTTATATTGATAAACCTTGTTCTTGTGGCAGCTTGTTGTCATCTTGGGAGCCCCCAATTCGGTTGTGGGTGTGTGCCCCGATAGTGTTGTAAAAGGCACCGGTTCCCGCCTCGAAGGGATCCAATAGTGGAGAAGGTGGATCAGGCCTCTCGTGGCGAGATCCATCGGAGAATAGGGTGAGGCCTGTTGTGGCGTGGTGGTCTTAGAACCGCCCACCCCTCCAACGCAGATGTACTTCCCTTAACAAGGAAGGAACTGCGTTAAAACAAATCCCTGTGTCTCCGCGTGCTCCACTACGGTTTCCTCGCTCCTCTTTTACGTGCTTAGTAGTTAGGGTTACATATAGGGAAATTCTCGTAGTTGCATATCTAGAGAATTTACTTTGTGTCAAGCCTAAAATTGAAAAAGTATTAAAAATTGGTTAGCACCTATTCACCCCTCCCCCCCTCTATGTGCCCATACGATCCATTTCACCGGGATTTCCATGTGGGGTGTTTTCTTGTCATTTTGTTGACTAATGGTTGTAGCTGCACGCTGGTCGGTCTCCTGAGCGTTAGGGGGATCCCCAGATAGGTAAGCGGTAATTATGCGATCTGGCAGCCCAGCGTGTCTGTGACTATCTCCGCGTCATCCGGTTCACCATTGAGTAGGGAAGCAGAACTCATAGAGTAATTAACCTGCAGCCCAGATGACTTGCCGAATAGATTCAGGATGGACGTGATTGCAGCAGTATCGGACGGCGTGGGGTGGCAGAACATGAACACATCATCGGCGTATAAGGAGACCATCGGGATAGCGTGCCGGGGATGGAGTGCTTTCAGGATGCCCATCTCGGCCGCATATTTGATCAATCTTCCCAGAGTATCAACCGCCAGCACGGACAACTGCAGAGACAAGGAATCTCCCTGTCGTAGGCCGGGGTGATGCCAGATGGGCATATTCTAGCTTCTTCCAAATGCTTATCTGTTTTACCTTAAGTCACAAATGAATCTAATTCTATATGCATCTTGGAAAGTTCTGATATGCAGAGCTTTGTCTATAATCCCGAGATTGTAACTTTGATGCAGTTTGCAAGTTTCATGATCCTCGGGTGCGATCACAACTACCCGAAGACGGTATCTTTAGTCCAATGGGTATATGTAACTTATTTCATTTTCTATGATAGTTTTACTCCATGTTTTATAGTTTTCTTCTGTCTATTTGAGCGCTTTACCACCTTCATCAGAAAAACTTTGGCATTTAATTCTATTTGTGAGTAATGATTGAAGTGAACTTCAGAACCATATATGTTTCATATGTAATCTATTTACATGATTGATTCTGTACTATAATTTCTAATATTAATCATCGAGAAGATATGTATGTATGCTATTGTTCACCATATTTCCTGACCAACTTCATCATCGAGAAGATATGTATGTATGCTATTGTTCACCATAGTTGGTTTTTGACAATCCATAATGTTGATCAGACTCATATCTATCCACTCAAGAAGGTAGCACCATATCTCACTTGTTCTTTTGATTGTTTATTGATACCTTTCCTCTAACAGAGGTTCAGATGAGCAGTTCATTTGTACTTTTTTCTGTTTCCCTCACCAACAATGAGTGATTATCTATACAATTTTTCTTTTGACTTATGCAAACTGTCCCGCATTGCCATGAGTGAAAGTAACATAAGTAGAAAGTTAGTGTTTGCCCACATGTTTCTACCATTGTTCATGCATGATATACCAGTCAAATAGACACATGGATTAGAATTGCTCCAAGTAATACACTGACGAACACTACTCTTTGTTGTACAATTGTACAATTGTAACATTTAACTCTATTTTCCGCTGGATTAAATTATTGACGCACCATTGTGACATGATTTGACATCTGAAGTTTTATTGTGCTAACCTGTTACCTAACATATTTGGGGGCATGTTATTTGTTTAGTTTAGTCAGCTTGTGCTAAGTATCACGCTGACATTTCCCGATCCTATTTGGAAAGCTTTGGTACTATCATATCTTTTGTTCTGAGGGTATATTTGTATCTCTCTCTTGATTCTCAATTGTTTGTAGAGTAACATTTAACTCTGTTTTCAAACATAAAGAATTATGGTATACTGCATGGTGGATGAGGTAGAAGATGACGGAGACGTAAGCGTGCCCCATAGAGCCGACAATTGAGTAGGAGCCTCAAGAAGTTAACATCGGAGATTGACTATTCTTGGACAAAAACCAAGTCTATATTCAATAGCGGGGCGTTTTTATCTTTTGAAGTTTGTGGTGTTAGACAAAGCTATTTTTCTTCCACATGTATGCGTAGAAGTATGAAAAGGGTTAATAAAAAGTATCATGCATATTGGCAATAAAAAGAACGCTCATTTTGTTTTTGTTTTTGTTTCATGTCTACTTAAAACAAGGGGTTAAATTATAATATGTTGCAACTAAATATACTACAAAAGAGAATTGGATACGTGCGGTACACAGTGCAATTTTACTAGTGTTTAACTAGCACAAGCTTTGTCTCGTTGTCTAAAAAAAAAGGAAAAACCAGCGCAAAGTATTTTCATTTACTCCCTCTGTGTTTTAAAATATAAAATGTTTTCTAAAAGTTGTCGCGGCGGACTACGTCGGAGAGCTCAGGGGCTGAGGAATAGGCACGAACCGCACGAGGCTAGGAGGCATTGTGGTGACATAGAAACCGAGAAGGCGGGATGGGTGGAGGCCGCGGAAGCGGCGGAGGAAGGCAGGAGTAGAGGCGAGTAAATAGAAAATAACAAAATTATTCTAGAAAACTTTTTTGTGAAATAACAAAATTTAAAATGTTATGGGAAAATCATCAAATGTGATAAACCTCAAAAGGTTTCACTTTTTTTTAACAAAAGTCAAAATTTCTCATATGTGTGATACTTTATTGGAATGTGTCTGATTCCTAAAGTTCAATTTTCCATACCATTATAAGAAAATTGTAACTAATTCATCTAAACTTTCTCGTACTTCTTTTACGTATTTGCTAGTTCTCAGGCGCCCGAGAACTTTTTATGTCTAAGTCACCTCTTTCACTGTTAAATGTTGTGTGCTAAGATGTCTCGGTCACCTCTTTCACCATTAGATGTTTTGTGCCAAGATTTGTGTTGTTTTCTATGGGCTGATCAGTGATCTGGTTTCATAATGTTGTGGGTCGCATTCTTGGGCGTTGTATGTGAGCTGTGTCCGGTTTGTGTGTTGTGGACCCTTTTTCTATTTTTCTGTGGGTTGTTGTATGGGCTCCGAACTTTTGTTCGTATCGCGTTGACACGCCGAAGATGAAGGGGACGAAGGGTCACTGGACGGCGTAGATGACGGAGACGGGCCGGCCGCTTGTCCATTTTTGTTTTGTTGTTCGCCCGTGACCTGAATCCTTCTTTCCCCAACGCCGTTAGCTACTGCTCTTTTCCAATAATCTGAACAAGCTGAAGCTCTCCATCTCCTATGCGTCCTGCTTTATCAACTCCAGCCCAATGAACAGCCTCATCATCACTAGCTGTTGTAGATCAATATACTTGTATTTTTTCAAATCTCTATCCCTCTCTTTATTTTACTGACGACATCGACATCGACTACTAATCAGTGGGTGTGCGTGCGTGGTTGGCTAGTCAATCTCAAGTCAGGTATGTGATACCTTACATACTGAAATTCATTCTTCAGTGCGATATTCTCCTTTCAAAAAGATTTCAATTGCGAAATAGAAATACTTCAGTATCCGTGTTTTGTCACCCAACACGCCTTCCCATTGTCTGCCTACCTTGTTCTGGAAAGGAAATGTCCTGAGTTGCTTTAGAAAGTAATACATATTGGATCAACCATTATCATATTGAAATTATACAAAATAATAATATGTACCGGATTAACCAACAGTAGACTGTAATTCTATATAGATTTTTCATAACCTAATCAACAATTCATACCTCAGGGTGGAAGCCTCAAGAAAGATGGAGAATACCCTTGTTATGTTTAGAAACAAACATGATTGTCTAACATATAGAACTACTTAGCGGATAAAATGATACATAGATATGCTAAAGTTGTATTCATGATGGATGTAGTCAACCCCATATGTTATCCCATCTTTTCCCATTCCTTGATGTAAGAATGATTGTTACACTATGGACAACAATTTGTTGGTATATGTATGGATAACTCTTTTGTTTCTTCCTATGAAGAATGCAAGGCATATGTTCATACATTTTTTTTATCATCCCTAATCAGAGATGACATCAAATTTGATGGACCAATTATTCTTAAAGAAAACAAACCATGTGCAGCATGGCAATGCCTATATTTTGATCTCATTGCAAATCTAATTCGTGAAGCACAAAGTGCAACATAAAGTATATACCTAGGCCTTAAGTAATGAACACATATGCTAAAATACTAAGGCTGCGATGAAGGATCTAAAGAGCTACCAAAGCAATCTGCGAAATAGCGACTACTTGGCAAGTAATTCAGAAGTTGTGAGAGCACCATGAAGACTTGTAGTAAAATATTGTGATTCAGTATTTAGTCTATTTTAAATAAAGCAATATAATTGATGAACTATCTCAGTGTCATGCATAAAAATAGTATGAAGTTCATGTGAGGATCCAAAAATGTCAGTTTGCCTAAATAAATATGACTATTAGATTCTTAAAGTTGGACCGGCCTAATAAAAATAATGTACTAAACATCAGTATGTACATACTCCCTTCATTCGAAAATATAAGACGTTTTAGCTCTGTAAATCGAATGTATCTAGACATCTTTTAGTGTATAGGTTCGTAGAGATTCGGAGTGGACCTATACACTAAAAGGCGTCTAGATACATTCATTTCACAAAGTTAAAATGTCTTATATTTCTGAACGGAGGGAGTAGATAAATATACGTACTTTTAACCTCCATGTCCGATGCAATAAAAGAGAACCAGGAGTAACGTCAGATATATAGCTCGACTAATGCTCCTTGCTAAATAGTACATGTGGAGAAAAAATAATCAGTTTTGGAGCATCAAACAACCTTTTCTGGTACAATTAACTCATATGATTCTAGTAAAGGAAACATGCATATTTCATTTTCTGAATTTTAATGCAAATTGCAAAAATGCTTATCAGGAGTTCTATATGCCAGTAGTTTAGTACATGTATAGATAAGAACAAGACACACCCATGAATCCAAGCATAATATATGCATAACAAAAAAACATAAATAGTAGATAATTGTAATGAGCAAAATGCTAAACAAAGATATAATCTTGAAATAGAACAAAAATTCATTGGCAAACTTTACATGGAACAATTTGTGATCCTCTTACTTTACGCACAACCCCCCTCCCCCTCTCTCTCAACTGTTTTTTTCCTGGTGGGAGAGAGTGTTGTTGTGCTATTTTTTTTCTTGTTCATACATATGCACTAGAGGTGTTCGGTGAAATGTCCATTAGAGCGATGCAAGTTTAGGTCACACAAGACAGACATGATATGAGGTGCCCGAGCCACACTTAAGTTTTCTCATCTTTGTTTCCAAGTGTAATAAAAGGTTAGCAACTATTTTCTCGTTAAGACCATCGTGCGGTACTAATTTTAGCATAATGATTGCGTTTGACATATATTTGTATGATACAGATGAGTCATCCATGGATGTACGGTGACCGACGCTCTGCCACTTTCAGAGAAGGCGTGCGTTCTTTTCGAGTTATGGCCAAGGAGAACAAGCGACGAGATGGTTTTATGTGTTGTCCATGTGTTGACTGTAGGAATGAGAAGGCTCACACTTCCGCAAGAGTCATTCAGAGCCACCTGCTTTGGTCTGGTTTTATGTCCGGCTATAATGTTTGGACCAAACACGAGAAAGAGGGGTTGTGATGGAAGACGGCGATGAAGAAGAGAACGATGATGACAACTACCGATCTATGTTCCCTGAATACGCTGATACCGCAATGGAAGACAATAAAGAAGAAGGAGGTGAAGAACGGGAACCAGACCGGCCCGCTGATGATCTTGGTCGGGTCATTTCTGATGCAAAGCGAGACTGCGACACAGAAAAGGAGAGGTTCCAGTTTGAGCAGATGTTACAGGACCACAACAATTGTTGTACCCAACTTGTGAAGATGGCCAGAAGAAGCTGGGTAGCACACTAGAATTGCTGAAGTGGAAGGCAGAGACCGGTGTGACTGACTCGGAATTTGAAAAGTTGCTGGTACTCATGAAGAGGTTGCTTCCAAGAAATAACGAATTGCCCGCCAGTACATACGCAGCAAAGAAGCTCGTCTGCCCTCTAGGATTAGATGTGCAGAAGATACATGCGTGCCCCAATGACTGCATCCTCTACCGCGGTGAGAAGTACGAGAATTTGGATAAATGCCCGGTATGCACTTCAATTGCGGTATAAGATCAGAAAAGATGACCCTAGTGATGTTGATGGCGAGCCACCCGGGAAGAGGGTTCCTGCCAAGGTGATGTGGTATGCTCCTATAATACCACGATTGAAATGTTTGTTCAGAAACAAAGAGCATGCCAAGTTGTTTCCATGGCACATGGAAGAACTTAATAAAGACGGGATGTTGAGGCACCCCGCTGATGGTCGACAGTGGACAAAAATCAAGAGAGACTTCCTGGACTTTGCTGGTGAAGCAAGAAACTTATGGTTTGGTCTAAGTACAAATGGCATGAATCCTTTTGGGGAGCAGAGCTGCAGTCACAGCACCTGGCCCGTCACTCTATGTATCTACAACCTTCCTCCTTGGTTGTGCATGAAGCGGAAGTTCATTATGATGTCAGTGCTCATCCAAGACCCAAAGCAACCCGGCAACGACATTGATGTGTACCTAAGGCCATTAGTTGATGAACTTTTATAATTGTGGGCCGAACGAGGTTTACGTGTGTGGGATGAGCACAAACAGAAGCCATTCGACCTACGAGCGTTGTTGTTCGTAACCATCAATGATTGGCCTGCTCTTAGTAACATCTCAGGACAGACGAACAAGGGATACAATGCATGCACACACTATTTAGATGAGACTGAAAGTATATATCTGGATAAATCTAGGAAGAATGTGTACCCGTACAATCGTCGTTTTCTTCCACCTAGACACCCCTTAAGGAAAAAATGCAAGCATTTCGATGGCGACGCAGATCACCGGAAGAAGCCTGCCCCCCGTACAGGCGCTGATGTATTTGGTATGGTCAAGGATTTAAATGTAATATTTGGAAAGGGTCCCGGAGGACAACCTTTTCCTAAAGACGCCGACGAATGCGCACCCATGTGGAAGAAGAAATCTATATTTTGGGAGCTACCCTATTGGGAAGTCCATGAGGTCCGCTCTGCAATCGACGTGATGCACCTGACGAAGAGTCTTTGCATGAATATTCTAGGCTTCCTAGGCTTGTATGAGAAGTCAAAAGATACACCGGAAGCACGGGAGGACCAGCAACGCCATAAAGGACGAGACAGCAAGCATCCAGGGCAGTTTCAAGGGCCTGCCAGCTACGCTCTTACCAAGGAAGAGAAGGAAATATTTTTTGAAGTCCTTTTCAATATCAAGGTACCGTCTGGCTTCTTGTATAACATAAAGGGAATAGTAAATATGAAAGAGAAAAAATTTCAAAACCTAAAGTCCCATGACTGCCACGTTCTTATGATGCAATTGCTTCCGGTTGCATTGAGAGGGATTCTACCGGAAAATGTTCGGCTGGCCATTGTGATGGTATGTGCATTCCTCAATGCAATTTCTCAGAAGGTAATCGATCCAGAAAGTCTATTAGGGTTATAGATTGATGTGGTCCAATGTCTGGTCAGCTTCGAGTTGTTGTACCCTCCATCTTTCTTCAATATTATGATGCACCTCCTAGTTCACCTAGTCGAAGAGATTAGAATTCTCGGTCCTATGTTTATACATAATATGTTCCCCTTCGAAAGGTTCATGGAAGTCTTAAAGAAATATTTTCATAAACGTGCTAGGCCAGAAGGAAGCATCTCCAAGGGCTATGGAACAGAGGAGGTCATTGAGTTTTGTGTTGACTTTCTTCCTGACCTTAAGCCGATTGGTGTTCTTGAATCTCGGTATGAGGGAGGCTGACTGGAAAAGGCACACTAGGAAGGTAAAAAATGGTATGTATGGACAGGGATTCTTTCAATAAATCACACTACACAGTTCTACACAATTCCACCTTGGTGACTCCGTATATCGATAAACACAAGATTATTGTACTCTCGGAAAACCCGGGGATGCCTCACTCCTCGATTAAAGTGGATCACGAGGACACTTTTGGCAGTTGGTTGCAGAAGCATCTCATGAATAACAACACTATTGAAGATCAGCTGTACTTGTTGGCACGGTTACCATCTTCGACTATATGTACTTTCCAAGGGTACGAGATAAATGGTAATACATTTTACACGATCGCCCAAGATAAAAAGAGCACCAACCAAAACAGTGGTGTCCGCTTTGATGCAACAGATGAAAATGGGCAGAAGGACATATATTATGGGTACATAGAGGACATATGGGAACTTGAGTATGGACCTACTTTTAATGTCCATTTGTTTCGGTGCAAATGGGTCAAGATGACAGGAGGAGGGGTACATGTAGACGAAAAGTATGGCATGACAACAGTGGATCTCAACAATATTGCGTACATGGACGGACCATTCGTCCTAGCCAACAATGTGGCTCAGGTTTTCTATGTGAAGGACATGTCTACGAATTCGAGAAAAAGAAATCAGGAAAAGAATACATCGTCCGATGAGCCAAAGCGCCACATAGTTCTTTCAGGGAAAAGAAACATCATGGGAGCGGATGACAAGACAGATATGTCAGAAGATTATAAAAAGTTTCATGAATTCCCGCCCTTCAAAGTGAAAACTAACCCAAGCCTCCTGTTAAATGATGAAGATTCTCCATGGCTACGGCGCAGAAGAAAACAACAATAACACTAGATAGGGATGTTGGTGTAATATATTAAACCTTTTATGTAATCATATTGTTAAATGATGAAGATTCTCCATGGCCATGACAACCGCACTATAAATAGAGGGAAAGGGCAGGGCAAGCTGGGCCAGTCAACACCAATAATAGGGGTTGAACCTTTAGTCCCGGTTGGAGAAACCAACCGCGACTAGAGGGATTGCGGCAGGCTAGGCCAGGCAGCACTAATAATAGGGGTTGAACCTTTTGCCTCGGTTGGAGAAACCAACCGCGACTGAAGGGATTGCGGTAGGCTGGGCCAGGTAGCACTAATAATAGGGGTTGAACCTTTAGCCCTAGTTGGGTGAACCTTTAGTCCCGGTTGGATACAGCAACCGGGACAAAACACGAGTGAGCACTAATAATAGGGGTGAGTGTCGACATTATGTCGTGAGTGTCGACACTATGCCGAGCTGCTTGTACTATAAATAGGCCAGTCCTCCAGCCAGTTTGAGGCATCTCCAAGATCGATGGTTTTCGAGAGCAGGGACACCACTACGGCCAGTTTCAGGTAGATGCCGTCGGAGCCCAGTCCTCCGGCATCTCCAAGAAACTGGTCATAGAGGCACTCCCTAATATGTGAAATTAGGTTAGCTCACAGGCATATTGATCTAGTTAGAGAAGTTACAAGCTGCAAGATGGTCTTCGAGAGCAGGGACACCACTACGGCCAGTTTCAGGGAGATGCCGCCGGAGCCCAGTCCTCTGGCATCTCCAAGAAACTGGTCATAGAGACACCCCCTAATATGTGACCGCACGTGTTTGGAGATCAAATCTTCATGGTAAGTACGAATCGGGATAACATCTTCATAGTTTGGGAAAGTCGTAGTACGAATCAGAACTAAAGGTCCCCCTTTAGTCCCGGTCCAACCATAAAACGAGACTAACACTCATTTATTAATATTTAAAAACCAAGACTATGGAATCGGGACTAAAGGCCCCCTTTAGTCCCGGTCCAGCCATAAACCGGGACTAACACTCAATACATTTATTAATATTAAAAACCGGGACAAACCAGGACTAGCTAACACTCAGGACTAAAGCCGCCCCCTTTAGTCATAATCATGCCTAGTCCTATAGTACACAGCTTCAGGGTCTTCTTCGTCATCGTCATCATCATTGTCATCGTCACCTGCCACTCCGGGGATCCTGAGCCCAGCCATGGCATATACCGGGGGCACCTGCCACTCCGGCCTTAGATTCACGGTGGGCGGGTGGACTTGTGGGCACCGCAGGCGAGGATGGTCTCCCCCGGCGATGTAGCACATCACGCCTATGATAGTACGGTTCACCCACCACAGACGGCGGCCGGCTTCGTTGTGGTTCACCGGGGGCGGGCCATCACCATCATACCTGATGAGCTCCCTTTCCTGCCGGTTAGCGAAGAAGGCATTCCAGGTGTCGTAGTTGTCGGGATCCCACTAGGGATCCATCCGCTGCTCCGGCGTGAGCTCGTGGTAGAAGTGGTTCCTGATGGCCGCCTGTCGGGAGGAGACTTGAGGCACGGGAGGGATAGGAACACCTCCAGCACTCAGCATCCAGCCGGCGGGCGGCCGGTAGCCTAGTGGGAAAGGGTAGCTTGAGGCGCACAGCTCCTCCGTCTCCTCGAGGGTCAGAATGGCCAAGTAGGCGTTGTCCATTTCTGTGAGAGAGGAAGGTGTGGATGTGTGTATAACCATGGCGCGGTCGGCCTATATATAGATGGAAAGGGCGGGAAAACATGGCGGGATGCGGTGGGAAATGGCGGGAAATATCTTTAGTCCCTGTCAGTGGCTACAATCGGGACTAAAAGCTCGGTTCAGATGAAAGGGCGGAAAAAATTGGCGGAAAGCGGTGAGAAATGGCAGGAAAAATCTTTAGTCCCTGTTAGTGGATACAACTGGGACTAAAGCTTATTCAGAAAATGGATTTGGATTAATTATTCAAATTCAAGAACTTTTCATGTTGAAAGTTTAGTTAGATTCAAAAATATGCAAAAAAAAATAGTTAATGCATTTTTAAATTGATAATTGCAAAATGGTTAATAATTTTACTATTTAAAATAATTATTTGATAAAACAGAAAATGGATTTGGATTAATTATTCAAATTCAAGAACTTTTCATGTTGAAAGTTTAGTGAGATTCAAAAATATGCAAAAAAATAATAGTTAATGCATTTTTAAATTGATAATGGCAAAATGGTTAATAATTTGACTATTTAAAATAATTATTTCATAAAACAGAAAATGGATTTGGATTAAATATTCAAATTTAAGAACTTTTCATGTTGAAAGTTTTGTCAAATTCAAAAATATGCAAAAAAAATAATAGTTAATGCATTTTTAAATTGATAATGGCAAAATGGTTAATAATTTGACTATTTAAAATAATTATTTGATAAAACAGAAAATGGATTTGGATTAATTATTCAAATTCAAGAACTTTTGGTGTTGAAAGTTTTGTCATATTCACAAGTATGCAAAAAAGTATAATTTAAATATTTTAAATGATATTTTTGAAAATTTGAAAAAAAGCACACGTGCGCTGGGGTTTTTGGCCCAGCGCACGCAAATTTGGGCCTTTAGTCCCGGACCAGTTTACCAGCCGGGACTAAAGGTCTGGCCTCAGCGCGCGAAAAACGAACCCCCCTCTAGTCCCGGTCCGTGGCACCAGCCGGGACTAGAGACCCCCTTTAGTCCCGGCTGGTGCCACGGACCGGGACTAGAGGGGGGTATAAATGGGGGCTTCTCCCCCGGTACGTTCCACGCACCGGGAGAAGTTGGAGGCCAAATCGCACGATAAACGCCGCTAGGCTGCCGAAATTTTTCGCCGGCATCGACGAACTGCGCCTCTGCCGGCCGCCTAAACCGCGCTTATGCCCTCCACCCCGGCCGCCCGAGCCGGCCGCGCCACCTTCGCGCGCCACCGCCTCCCTGCACCTCTCTCGCCCCCCGCGCGCGCCGGCGTCCCACCTCCGGCCACCTGCGGCCACCACCTGCGCCGCCACCGTCGGCCACCTCTCCGGCCACCTGCGCCACCGCCCGCCGCCAGCCCCCCTCCTTAGACTTATGTATAGTGATTAGTTAATTAGGATTATTTATATTTTATATAGGTTTACGATTATATGATTAATTAGTACGTGTATATTATCATTATAGTTTAGTGTATATTATGGTTAGGGTTAGTGTATATTTATGATTATGATTAGGGTTAGTGTATATATTATGACTAGTGTATGATTATTATATTTTAATTAGTTTTATGTTTAGGGTTCGCAGCATAGAAAACAAAAAATTTCCTACGATGTGAACTATATACCAAGATCTATCTACTAGATACAAACAACGGGCGGATGTATATCCGTAGAGAACATACCCTTGAAGACCGACAAAGCTTAACGAGTTCAACTCGTGGTTGATGTAGACGATCTCTTGCCGATCTCAAGATCGAGAGGGAGTCCTAGCGCCGCAAATCAGCAGCGCATCCGTGCTCGCACACACGTTCGAGGCACCGAGCAACCTCCGCCTCCTCGCTCCAGCGATGCAGCGGAAGCACAACTCTTTCTTGCCGAATAGCCACCGGGAACATGTATCTCGCTAGTCCGAGACCATGGGGGATAAATTCTAGAGGGGGAGAGAGATCCTTCACGAGGAGGTGTAAGAGACAAGTGAGGAGGGGGGCTCCTTTTATAGGAGGAGGGGGGAACCCCAAGGGGGTGGCCGGCGCATGGGGGCTGCCCCCTTGCCCTCCCCTCTTCATGTGGGTGGACACTCCACTCACAAATCTCCTTTAAATTCCCTCCACTCAAAAGTCCACTCAAAATTCCCATTAAATTTCCACCAAATTTAATGCAAACTCTCATTAAATAAAACTCTTTTATTTTATTCAGAATTTTGTCAATTACTTTAATGACAAACATTCACAAATAACCCCTTGCTAGAATTCTATTTCACATGCATAACCACTTTATGCAATTTCACCCGAAAACCTGTTTCGGTATCTAGTGAAATAAATTCCTGCGCTTGTTCATTCTTTCGGCATGAAACATTTGCTCCAATTGGATGTCGGTGTCTCTTAAGTGTGTCACCCTACGGTTCGTGAATAATGCGGACATGATCGAGACCCCTCTCGGATCAATAATCAGAAGCGGGATCTGGAGACCCATACTGACTCCCACACATTCAACGATGACTTTCTTGTGATCGTCGGAACCTTTTACACTAGTATCTTAATCCCTTTGTTTCACGATATATTACATGTCCGAGATTCGATCATCGGTATCTCCATACCTAGTTTGATCTCGTTACCGACATGCACTCTTTTCTCGTTCCTGTGATATAACATTCTAGTGATCAAATCACTTGCTTGCAAGCTAATCAATGTGATATCACCGAGAGGGCCCAGAGTATATCTATCCGTCATCGGGATGAACAAATTCCACTCTCGATCCATGAGCCTCAACATAACACTTTATTAGTTCTGAATCCATCTTTATAATCACCCTGTTACGGTGTGACGTTTGATGTTATCAAGAAACTCTTCCGGTGTTAGTGATTGACATGATCTCATGGTCTAAGGATTAGGATCACTTCGTAAGTTGTTATAGCAATATAAACTCAATGACTTTGATCGTAATGCTATACTTCGGATGAATGTTCATCACACCATTACACTAATGTTGTGATCCCTTTATTAACAACATCCAATGTCCATGATCAGGAAACCTTGATCATCTTGTTAATCAACGAGCTAGTTTATGAGAGAGGCATAACTAGGAACTTTCTGTTTGTTTATTAAACACACATGTATTAATGTTTCCGTATTAATACAATTATAGCATGCAAAATAAACATCTATCATATACTTGGAATATACATAATAAACACTTTATTATTGCCTCTCAGGGCATATTCCCTTCAGTCTCCCACTTGCACTAGAGACAATAATCTAGTTACATAGTGATAAATCTAACACCCATTGAGTTCTGGTGTTGATCATGTTTTGCTCTAGGGAGAGTTTTAGTCAACGGATCTGCTACATTGAGATCCGTATGTACTTTACAAATCTTTATATCTCCATCCTTGACATGCTCACGGATGGAGTGAAACCGGCGCTTAATATGCTTGGAATGCTTGTGAGACCTTGGATCTTTGGCATTGGCAATGGCACCATTGTTGTCACAATAGATCACCATTGGGTCCAACGCGTTTGCCACAACTCCTAGTTCGGATATGAACTCCTTCATCCAAACTGCTTCCTGAGCCGCTTCTGAAGCAGCAACATATTCGGCCTCCGTTGTTGATCCCGCTACCACAGGTTGTTTGGAGCTCCTCCAACTAACCACTCCGCCATTCATGAGAAATACGTATCCGGATTGAGACTTGGAGTCATCCGGATCGGTGTCAAAGCTAGCGTCGACATAACACTTAGAGACGAGCTCTTCTTCACCTCCGTATACAAGAAACATATCCTTAGTTCTTCGTAAGTACTTAAGGATATTCTTGACCGCTATCCAGTGTTCCGAACCTGGATCCGATTGGTACCTACTAGTCAAACTAATAGCATGTGCCACATCCGGTCTTGTACATAGCATGGCGTACATTATAGAGCCTATGGCTGAAGCATAGGGGACTTTGTCCATTATCTCTCTTTCTTCCGCCGAAGCCGGACTTTGAGTCTTACTCAATGTCTTGCCTTGCAACATAGGTAAGAACCCCTTCTTACTTCCGTCCATTTTAAACTTCTTTAAAATCTTATCAAGGTATGTACTTTGCGATAGCCCTATTAGGCGCCTAGATCTATCTCTATAGATCTTTATGCCTAATATGTATGACGCTTCACCTAGGTCCTTCATTGAAAATTTGCTGTTTAGATAACTTTTAACACTGTTTAAAAGTTCTATGTCATTTCCGATCAATAATATGTCATCCACATATAATATCAGAAATGCCACATTGCTCCCACTCACTTTCTTGTAAATACAAGATTCTCCATAAGTTTGGACAAATCCAAACTCTTTGATCACCTCATCAAAGCGGAGATTCCAACTTCGTGATGCTTGCTTCAATCCATAGATGGATCGCTGAAGCTTGCACACCTTGTTAGCATCCTTAGGATCGACAAAACCCTTTGGTTGTATCATATACAACTCTTCTTCAATATTACCATTGAGAAACGCGGTTTTGACATCCATCTTCCATATCTCATAATCGAAATATGCAGCAATTGCTAACATAATCCTAACTGACTTTAGCATCGCTACGGGAGAGAAAGTCTCATCATAGTCAACTCCTTGAATTTGTCGAAACCCCTTTGCGACAAGTCGAGCTTTATAGACGGTCACATTACCATCAGCATCAGTTTTCCTTTTGAAAATCCATTTGTTCTCCACGGCCTTTCGGTCGTGAGGTAATTCCACCAAGTTCCAAACTTGATTTTCATACATGGATTCCATCTCGGATTTCATGGCTTCTAACCATTTGTTGGAATCCGGGCTCATCATCGCTTCTTCATACGTCGCAGGGTCATCATTTTCATCAACCGTGAAATTCATGACAGGATTTCCGTACAGCTCGGGAGCTGCACGCGTCCTGTTTGACCTGCGAGGTTCGGTAGTACTCTCTTTCGGAGTTTCATGATCATTATCATTAGTTCCCTCTTCAACAGGTGGAGCCAACTCCGGAACAACTTCCGGCGCTGCGCTACTCGCCATACTTTGAAGAGAAGGTTCCACAACCTCTTCGAGTTCTACCTTCCGACTACTCACACCTTTCGCGAGAAACTCTTTCTCTAGAAAGAATCCATTCTTGGCAACAAAAACCTTGCCCTCGGATCTGTGATAGAAGGAATACCCAATAGTTTCTTTAGGGTATCCTATGAAGACGCATTTTTCCGCTTTGGGTTCGAGTTTATCCGGTTGAAGTTTCTTCACATAAACATCGCATCCCCAAACTTTAAGAAATGACAGCTTAGGTTTGTTTCCAAACCACAATTCATACGGTGTCTTTTCAACGGATTTAGATGGTGCCCGATTTAAAGTGAATGCAGCAGTTTCTAGTGCATAACCCCAAAAAGACAACGGCAAGTCCGTCAGAGACATCATAGATCGAACCATATCTAATAAAGTACGATTACGACGTTCCGACACACCATTTCGCTGTGGTGTTCCGGCATGTGTGAGTTGTGAAACAATTCCACACTCTTTCATGTGAGTGCTAAACTCGTAACTTAGATACTCACCTCCACGGTCGGACCGTAGAAATTTGATCTTTCTATTACGATGATTTTCCACTTCATTCTGAAATTCCTTGAACTTTTCAAAGGTTTCAGACTTGTGTTTCATCAAGTAGATATAACCGTATCTACTCAAATCATCCGTGAAAGTAACAAAATAACGATATCCACCTCGCGCCGACACACTCATTGGACCACATACATCAGAATGTATGATTTCCAATAAATCTGTCGCCCGTTCCATTGAACCGGAAAACGGCGTTCTAGTCATCTTGCCCATAAGGCATGGCTCACATGTATCAAATGATTCATAATCAAGTGATTCCAAAAGTCCATCCGAATGGAGCTTCTTCATGCGTTTAACGCCGGCAGTGCCACATATATGCGGATATATCATCATTAAGTTTAATCCTTTTAGCATCAACATTATGAATATGTGTAACATTATCATCGAAATCTAATAGAAATAAACCATTCATCATCGGTGCATGACCATAAAAGATTTCATTCATATAAATGGAACAACCATTATTCTCGGATTTAAATGAATAACCACTTCGCATCAAACACGATCCAGATACAATGTTCATGCTCAGTGCAGGCACCAGATAACATTTATTCAAGTTTATAACTAATCCCGACGGCAAGTGGAGAGGCAGCGTTCCGACGGCGATCACATCAACGTTTGATCCATTGCCGACACGCATCTTGACCTCACCCCTTGCTAGCGGTCGCTTGTTCCGCAGCCCCTGATTCGAGTTACAAATATTAGCAACTGAACCGGTATCAAATACCCAGGTGCTACTGCGAGCACTAGTCAAGTACACATCAATAACATGTATATCATATATACCTTTGTTTGCCTTGCCGGACTTCTTGTCTGCCAGATACTTGGGGCAGTTGCGCTTCCAGTGGCCAGTCCCCTTACAATAGTAGCACTCGGAATCAGACTTAGGTCCAACTCGGGGTTTCTTTTCAGGCGCGGCAACAGGCTTGCCGCCCTTACTTCCCTTCCGTTTTCCCTTCTTGTCTTTCTTGAAACCAGTGTTCCTATTGATCATCAACACTTGATGTTCCTTTTTGATCTCCACTTCTGCAGTTTTAAGCATTGACAGAAGCTCGGGGAGAGACTTCTTCATGCCTTGCATATTATAGTTCATCACGAAGCTCTTATAGCTAGGTGGCAGAGACTGCAGAACACGATGGATGCCTAAGTCAATGGGAATCGATATTCCCCAGGACACAAGCTTATCGGCGTAACCCGACATCTTGAGTACATGCTCACTAACGGAGCTGTGCTCTTCCATCATGCAGCTAAAGAACTTTTCTGAAGCGTTGTAGCTCTCTACAGCAGCATGTGTGTCGAAAATCATTTTCAACTCACCCATTGTATCAAATGCATTGCCGTTTTCGAAACGCTTTCGAAGTTCCGGCTCTAGCCCATACAATATGCTGCAATGAACTAAGTTGTGGTCCTCCTGACGAGTCTGATAGACATTCTTCTCCTCGTCAGGGGCATCATCAAAAGGTGGGGGGCCTAACGGCGCTTCTAGCACATATTGCTTTTGTGCAGCAGAGAGGAGAATCCTCAAATTCATGGCCCATTCGGTAAAGTTGCTACCGTTCGTTGCTAGTTTCTCTTTCTCCATGAACACATTGAAATTAAAAGCAGGTTGTGCCATCTACAACAGAATTTGTAAAGTTTAGACTAAGTGTATGATAGATTGAGTTCAACTAATCTATATTACGAATGAACTCCCACTCAAAAACGACATCCCTCGTGCCTTTTTGGTGATTACATGAACCAAATCCACTACACCAAGTCCTATCATCACGTGAGTCGGTATAGCTTCAAAAGCGAGCATCAAATGGGCATCATATCAACTATATGACTCATGCTTAACCTTTCGGTCCGTGTTCCGAGGCCATGTCTGTACATGCTAGCCTCGCCAAGTTAGAACCTTAGTATTCGCGTGTGTAACTGTTTTACACCCGAAATATGGTCGTGGATCCAAGAACACCCGATCATCACGTGATGTCTTGGAGCGACGAAAACATAATCGGTGCATACTAAAGGAAGAACACATTCTTATCTTGATATTTAAATGAGGGATCATCTTATTATGCTAACAAAGCGCTAAACAAGCAATATAAGATGCAATCAAAACATCATATGTTTATTAGTGAAATGATATGGTTCCCGCAGATGATCTCTATCATGTGCATCGTGGTATGATCACTATCATACCTATATGTGTAAATCCAAGGTCTATGGATTTTACACGCTATGTGTGTTGTAAGAGTATCATCTCATACTTCTACTTACAACACTACCATATCATAACACTAGCCCAGCAACAATCTAAACTAGACGCCTCTAATTTATCCATTGCAAGTTTTACGTGGCTTAGGGCTTTCGAGATAGAACCGTTCTTACCTACGAACATGAACCACGACGAGGATAATCAAATTGTTGACAACTCGCTTGTAAAATAGATATTGACTATAGTAGGAGAGACAGACACCCGCTAGCCACTTATGCAAACTAGTTGCATGTCAAGCGTGGAACAGGTCTCATGTGCGAGGACATGTAAAGTTTGTCCGGGCCGCTTCATCCCACTATGCCACCAATATCCAAAATTACAACAAAGGAGCAACAACATGATCATCATCGCCCACATACTCATATGTGTACTACCCGTGTAAAGTATCTACGCATAGATCCGGCTCTGATACCACTTTAGGGTTCGCAGCATAGAAAACAAAAAATTTCCTACGATGTGAACTATATACCAAGATCTATCTACTAGATACAAACAACGGGCGGATGTATATCCGTAGAGAACATACCCTTGAAGACCGACAAAGCTTAACGAGTTCAACTCGTGGTTGATGTAGACGATCTCTTGCCGATCTCAAGATCGAGAGGAAGTCCTAGCGCCTCAAATCAGCAGCGCATCCGTGCTCGCACACACGTTCGAGGCACCGAGAAACCTCCGCCTCCTCGCTCCAGTGATGCAGCGGAAGCACAACTCTTTCTTGCCGAATAGCCACCGGGAACATGTATCTCGCTAGTCCGAGACCATGGGGGATAAATTCTAGAGGGGGAGAGAGATCCTTCACGAGGAGGTGTAAGAGACAAGTGAGGAGGGGGGCTCCTTTTATAGGAGGAGGGGGGAACCCCAAGGGGGTGGCCGGCGCATGGGGGCTGCCCCCTTGCCCTCCCCTCTTCATGTGGGTGGACACTCCACTCACAAATCTCCTTTAAATTCCCTCCACTCAAAAGTCCACTCAAAATTCCCATTAAATTTCCACCAAATTTAATGCAAACTCTCATTAAATAAAACTCTTTTATTTTATTCAGAATTTTGTCAATTACTTTAATGACAAACATTCACAAATAACCCCTTGCTAGAATTCTATTTCACATGCATAACCACTTTATGCAATTTCACCCGAAAACCTGTTTCGGTATCTAGTGAAATAAATTCCTGCGCTTGTTCATTCTTTCGGCATGAAACATTTGCTCCAATTGGATGTCGGTGTCTCTTAAGTGTGTCACCCTACGGTTCGTGAATAATGCGGACATGATCGAGACCCCTCTCGGATCAATAATCAGAAGCGGGATCTGGAGACCCATACTGACTCCCACACATTCAACGATGACTTTCTTGTGATCGTCGGAACCTTTTACGCTAGTATCTTAATCCCTTTGTTTCACGATATATTACATGTCCGAGATTCGATCATCGGTATCTCCATACCTAGTTTGATCTCGTTACCGACATGCACTCTTTTCTCGTTCCTGTGATATAACATTCTAGTGATCAAATCACTTGCTTGCAAGCTAATCAATGTGATATCACCGAGAGGGCCCAAAGTATATCTATCCGTCATCGGGATGAACAAATTCCACTCTCGATCCATGAGCCTCAACATAACACTTTATTAGTTCTGAATCCATCTTTATAATCACCCTGTTACGGTGTGACGTTTGATGTTATCAAGAAACTCTTCCGGTGTTAGTGATTGACATGATCTCATGGTCTAAGGATTAGGATCACTTCGTAAGTTGTTATAGCAATATAAACTCAATGACTTTGATCGTAATGCTATACTTCGGATGAATGTTCATCACACCATTACACTAATGTTGTGATCCCGTTATTAAGAACATCCAATGTCCATGATCAGGAAACCTTAATCATCTTGTTAATCAACGAGCTAGTTTATGAGAGAGGCATAACTAGGAACTTTCTGTTTGTTTATTAAACACACATGTATTAATGTTTCCATATTAATACAATTATAGCATGCAAAATAAACATCTATCATATACTTGGAATATACATAATAAACTCTTTATTATTGCCTCTCAGGGCATATTCCCTTCATTATGATTATATGATTAGGGTTATAGTTTAGTGATTATATTTATTATGATTTTTTAGTGTATATAGTTTAGTGTATGTAGATTTTTTTGGATTTTTAGGATCTTCTATGATCTTTTGTGTATATAGGATTTTTTTAGTCAAGTTAAGTTTATCGGTGAAGGGCTGGGCACGGCTAGGTATCGAGGCCTAGGGTTAGAGTAATTATTGTAAGACCCTCTTTGTAACCGGAGTTAGAGTTAGGGTTAGGGTATTGGTGCTCGGTGGTGATCGGAGTTAGGGTTAGGGCGGTGGTTCTCGCGGGAAGCCGCTTAGTCGCCCGCCTCTCCCGCGGCGACCATCACCGGCCACTGCCACCGCACCTCCGGGTTTATGGTTCAGGGTGGTGACCGGAATTAGGGTTAGGGTGGTGATTCTCACGGGAAGCCGCTTAGTCGCCCGGATCTCCCGCGGCCACCATCACCGACCACCGCCCACCGCACCTTCGGGTTTAAGGGTTTAGGTTTTATTTTGTTAAGTTCAAATAAATATTGTGTGCATTTTGCAGGAACTATGGATCCACCTAGTCCCCCAGTCCGCAGAGACCTAGATTCGGAACACTTGCTCGAGGATATGATTCATGATGCCGATGAGGGATCTCCCTCGAGGTATCTGAACTCATCCGGTGAGGGAGAGCAGACCAACAGAAAAGAGGAAGAAGCCCATGGACACGTAGCGCAGACCGACGAGGTATATATATATGTCCAATGATCGTCACTAGATGTACCTAGTTGTATATATATAATGTTGATGAATGTTTCTTCTCTTAGGCCTCTACATCGAGCAAGAAAACCAAGCGCGGCCCAGCCAAAAAGTTGCCCCTGGGTACTGTTTATGAAATTACAGAGGTTTCAGGAGACGACGAACCATTGGAACCAAAGAAAACAAAACAACTATTTATACAACAATGCGGAGGTGTTGCTAGAGATCGCACCCCGATCACTGTTCGGGAGTGGAATAAGCCCAAAGAGGCGGAATGGAGTGATGTATATATCGATGATAGGTTCAAAGATGAACTTTTTAATGACCTAATGGGACATTTCAAGCTGCCAGAATGTGACACTGAGGACGAGACTGCTGAAATGAGAAAGAAAGTCAAGCAGTTCGCACTAAAGAAGATGGCCGAACTATTCAAGAACTGGAAGAAGTCATTATGGAAACAATATCAGAAGGACAAGAAAACCCCATTATTCGAAGGCTATCTAGCAAAGCAGCAGCCTTACTAGGATGCATTTGTGCTATATAGGGGGTCAGAAGTTGCAGAGGAAAAGTCAGAAAAAACAAGATAAATGCTGCGAAGAAGAAATATCACCATAACTTGGGGCCAGGGGGCTAAGCGGCTGCCATGCCTAAGTGGGATGCAAAAGAGAAAGAGCTTCATAATAAAGGGATCATTCCAGAACCAATTCACGAAGAATGGGATTTGAGGGCAAGAAATTGGTTCCTTGGGCATGGGAGTACATATGACGAACTTACAGGGGACCTTGTTTGCAGTGACAGGATAAAGGTACCCAGTACTGCATGGCTAAAAGTGGTCAAAGATATTAAAGATGGAATAAAACAATTTCATCCCGATAGAGAGAAAGACTTGCTGACCTTGGTCCTCGAGAATCGCGAACATACAGGACGAGTCCGAGGCCTTGACGGGAGTTTCACGTGGGAGACTGGGTTTCCTAAGGACCAAGGTACCTATAGAAGCCGAGCAAGAGCAAAGCAACGGCGGGAGGAGGAGGAGGCAGACAAGTTCAAGAAGCTGCTAGGAAGACTTGACAAGCAGTAGCAGCAGCAAATCGACAAACTTAGAGGAATAGCGCGCTTGCAGCAAGATCCTCCACTCGATATTACCGCCAACCCATCTCAACGGAGAAGTAGCATCGCTGAATCAGAGGTCCCGTCTAACGATGCATCCTATACTACAGATGGAGGTCCCGGCTACCCCATGGATGGAATTAAGGAGCAGATACCTTGTGATCTCCATAAAAAATTGAAGAACGTATCTGCGAAGGTGGCGGTCAGATCGGCTTTGCCTTGTCCGCCTGATGCATGTTGGCATGGCCGTGAGATTCCACCTGGCTATGCTAAAATCGGGGTGGATCAAATCATAAAGGAGTGGGAGTCAATGGATCTTGACATCCCTGGGCCTGAAGGTGAGATCACATTGGGAGAAGTACTTGGTGGGATCTTTCTCTGGGAAAAGAACAACATACGGTTTCTAGGCTCGGCTCCAAGGATAACACTACCGCCTCCGAGTAGTCATAGGTCTCCTTCACCTCCACCTCCATCACCTCCAAGAAGCCCACCCCATGATGACTACGACCACCACATCCCGAGTCCATCTCGATCTCCGCCGCAGGCTCAGCAGTCTTCGCTGCCCGCTAAGGACAATAAGAGGAAGCGTGCTCCGTCAGTGAGTACTAAAGGACGCGGCAGCCCAAAACGGAAAATGTCGCCCCTCCCAACAGTGCCTCATCAGAATCTTCCCATCAGACCTTATGATCGTATTGATGCGGAATCTGCAGCAATATCAAAGGCCGAAGTGGCGGCGCATTTTGAGAAGAAGAAACCCGAGCCCGCTCCGGTATACACCGAGAAGCAAAATGCATATGCACTTGATTTTCTGAACACACCATCGCAATATGAGTTGCACCATAAGCCAGATGACTATCTACGCACACTTCAGAAAGAAGTGGCGAAGAGCAAATCAAGTAAATCAAGCAAATCAAGTGCAAGCGGTAAAAAATCAGCAAGCACAGGTGCAAGCGGGACCAAAAATGCAATCAGTAAAAAAATCATACATTCCCCTTATCGGACAACAGGCAAAACAAACGATCGCACCCCTCAAGGTGGTTTCACAAAATGTTCCACTCCTCGCACAACAGCCACTTGATATGTCAATAGCTACGGAGTTGGCGGCCAACATGGAAATTACACTTGATGAACTTTTAGGCCCCCAACTCGACCATCTACCCAAGATGCCACTAGCACCTAATATGTCGCAGGCGAGGATTTGGTCAGCAAAGAGAGGCTGAGATAACTGCCAACACAAATGCGGAATCTCCATCAATGGTACTCGACGGTCATAAAGCAGGGGTGAATATTTATCATAGCCAATGTCCCACGTGAGTACTACTTCAGACCCGAAGAGGTCCATATTGAGTTTTAGTTATACCATCTCGACGCCCTGGACAAATCCATCCTCAGCTGCTATTTTTTGTAAGTTGTTGAATTCATTGTCTACATGTTCGGTTTTTTAGCTGTTCAGTTCAGAACATGTAATTATCCTTATTATGCAGAATGAAGATGCTGGAATGTAAAAGAAAAAGAATTTATAATATCGGGTTCATTGACCCAGAAAAAATGCATATAAACACGCTAACGAAAAGCCCCGAGGAGACGGAGGAAAACATTCTAAGGTTTCTACTGGAGCAAAATTTCTCTGACCACATACTGTTTCCTTACAATTTCAGGTGAGGGTCTTACTCTGTTGTACACATTCACTTTTGATTAGTCGATGCTAATATGTGTAACTGATGTATATATAAATGTTTGCAGCTTCCACTGGGTTCTGGTCATGGACCCATCAAAGAGAAACCTGGAAGATTTCCGCAGCATGTAGGACATGCTCCAGAAGTAAGTTTCGCGCTATATCGGTATCTTTCGTTGATTTCCTGAGATATAAGGTAATGAATAACTCATTCATTCATTTTCTTTGTCGGGCAGGGTTTGGATCCGGTTCAAGCACGAGGTTATGGGTGTATTTAGTGAGAAGGTGACGTTTAAGGCGGTCTCGGTAAGTAGCACGTGATATGTCCGCGCATCTCTTTACTTCTAGTTTCAATACAATAATGATGCTCTAGATTATTATTTTGATTGAATTCTATTCTCGTAAAGTGCGCGAGGCAGCCACGGGGGTTGAATCTATGTGGATTCTACGTTTGCGAGTTCATTCGCACGTTTACCACCGAACACAACGATTATAGAGTCGACGTAAGCAATGCATTCACACCATCATTTTATTGCCGTCACCTTTTGTTATCATGATTGATACATATTGATCTCCTTTTTCTTATATATAGTTCGAGAGAATGCGGGATCAACTACTACCAGAGCAACGCGTACTATCAATTGCGGAGGAGCTGGCGGGATTTATTTTCAAAGAGATCATAGACGATGCCAGAGAATTTAGTGTGAATAGGCGCTACTGATCTCCATGTAATCGAACTATTTTGTGCTCTAGTCCCGGTATTTTGTGATCTCCATGTAACTATGTAAATTGTATATATTTATATGCTCGATTTCCTAATACAAGTTATCTTATATATATGCAAGAACGTGTACGATATGTGGTGGCGTACAAATATTCAAAAACCATTTTGAAATGAAAAATAAATAAATAAAACAATACAAAATAAATTCTCTGCCGCGGCAGAGAAATCACTAGTCCAAGGTAATGCTCTGCCGCGGCAGAGAAAAGGCGCAAAATGCTGCCGTGGCAGAGACCCACTAGTCCCAGTCTGTGGCACCAACCGGGACTAGTGGGGGTGCACCCTGAGCGTGCAGGGGCAGCCACGTGGGCACCCACTAGTCCCGGCTGTTAACTGGGCCGGGACTAGTGTTGGGCCTCTAGTCCGGCTTGATTAGTCCCGGTTCAAAAACCGGGACTAGAGGCCCTTATGGCCCAGGACTAGAGGCCATGTCTCCACTAGTGAGAGGCTCAGCTTCAGGTGGATCGCGACATTGTGGGTGCTCAGCGTCATTGCGCTCCATGTCCATTGTGAGACCCTGGCGCATGGCTTAATAGTATTGATAGTATTCTCATACCAACAAGTTGCAATTTCTTTTCCGGAAGCTCATATGAAAAAGAACTCTTAGGTTAAGCGTGCTTGGTCTAGAGCAATATGAGGATGGGTGACCGACCAGGAGGTAGGTACCGGGTGTGAAAGGACATTTACTGTCTTAATCACTTTTGGTGTTCGTTAATAGCTCGTAGATCATTTTACAATATGCTAATGTCTACAGGTTGATATAATCCAAAGTGAAAAGGACCCTTGACTTGTAGAATTATTCCTGCAACATATGCAAGCTTCTAGGAACTCCAGACCGGAGTCTCCGGTCTGACTGGATCAGAGTCTCCGGTGTGGTCTGGAGTTTCCTCAGGAATCTCCGGAGGGGCCTCCAGAAATCAGCATGGGACCTTCTGTATGGGGGTCCGGAGATCAACCGGAGACTGTCCGGAGTCTCTGGTCCAAGCCTCAGACCGGAGTCTCCGGTGTATAGTGACCGAAAACTATGAAGAGTCTCTAGAGGAGATTTTCCCAGGGGCGCTACGACATTCAGAAGGGTGGCCTGGAGCTCGGTCTGGAGATTGTCCAGAGTCTCTAATGTAGACCGGAGTCTCCACTCTGCACACCGGAGTCTCCGGTCTGACAAGTTCTCCAACAGTCAGAAAAAGGTTCAGTGAGTGGTGGCCTATAAATAGGGGACCTTATCCCCTCCCTCCAGCTGCTCGACCCACTCATGAACTCCAATACCATTTGAGCCACCAAATAAACAAGATCTCTTCATCCAACCATCCAAAGTCGTTGATCTTTGGAGAATCTAAGGAGGAGGCCTTGATCTATAGCTTCACCAAGAGAGATCTTCATCCCCCCCCCATTCACTTGAGGGCCCCTTGCTCTAGTGTTTCTTTGGAAGCCCTAGCTTTTTATTTGGTTCTTACAAGCTTATCTTTGATTGTTTGACAACTTGCTTGTATTCGGGATCCTCCAATTAGGTTGTGGATGTGTGCCTCGAACTTGTTGTCGGCTTCCACCTCGAAGGTTGTCGATATAGTGGAAGAGGTGAATCGAACCCTTTGGGGTGAGGTTCATCGGAGAACAAGGGAGGCCTCTCGTGGCGTTGGTGGTTTGAAACCACCCCCTCTCCAAACGTAGACGTACTTCCCCTCAAAAGGAAGTAACTAAGGGAAACAAACCCTTATGTCTCCGTGTACTCCACTTTGGTTACTTCTATCCTTACTGCACTTTACTTAACTTGTTCTTGCTTAGTGTATGTGCTAGTTTGACATATAGGTAAATTCACCTTAGTTGCATAATCTAGAGAACTTACCTTTTGTGTCAAACCCTAATTTGAAAAAGAATAAAATTTGAAGTAGCACCTATTCACCCCCCCTCTTGGTTCCCATACGATCCTTTCAATTAGTATCAGAGCCTTGGCTCTTTATTTAGGCTTTACCACCTAAGAGTAAATGGGTAGCCGAGTAGGAGAATATGATGGTGAGACTAGTCACTCGGTGACCATGGAGGATCACAATAACTTGGAAATGAGATTGAGCTCCACCTTGGGCAACGAAATCAAACAATTGCACAACCTACTTGAGCAACTTGTTAAAGATAAACTTGCCTCACCATCTCCTTCTCCTCATGAGGAAGCTCCATCATTACCAAAGGGGAATGCCTCGGCATCACCCGCGGTTGTGGTGGTGGGGGATAATCAAGACAACACTAATTCCTCCACAAAAAGGGATAATGGGAAGGGAGAGCATCACGAGGTTCCCAATTGGTACTCTCCCGACCCACATATAAACAATAGGGGTGACCGACATAAGCTTGTTGCATCTACTTTTTCTTAATGGCAATCACTAATGAAATATCATGTGCGCAACTCTTGTATTGAATTATGGAATATCATTCAAGAAGGACTCCGTATTGTGGATCCAACCAACTTGACAAGAAGAGAACTTGTCAATAGTCAACTCAATGCCACCGCTTTGCACATGATTTAACAAGGTTTGGGTACAAAATATTACCCTCACATTGAACACCTCAACACCGCCAAGGAAGCTTGGGATGCTCTCACAGAGTTATATGTTGGAAATGAGAGTATAAGAAGGAACCGGTATGAGGCACTAAGCAATGAAGCCAAAGGCTTCTATATGAAGGATGGTGAAGATCATGAAGACATGTATCGAAGGGTCAAGTCCACTGCCACCGCCTTTAGGAATGTGGGTTCCTCACATGTGGATGATGCTTGGATAAAAAGGAAATATGTGAGTGCACTCATGCCCTTTGATCCCATCGACTTAAAGAGCCTACAAGGAAGACACAACTACCATCTCATGACCTCCAATGAATTTATGCAAGAGATGGCCTCTTTCAAGGTTGCCGCCAAGAATGCCAAAGATGCCCGTGCTCGAGCCCTTGGAATGAGCAATGTTGTGAACCTTTAATTAAAGGACAAAGTTGTGGAGTATGTGGATGAAGATGAAAGTGATGAAGGCATATCTATGAGCCACACCGATGATGTCAAGATTGCTCATGGTGAATATATGGCCTTCTATGCAAAAAACTTTTGGAAAGATCCCACCAAGGCCAAGATGGAAATGCAACGAAGAAGCAACCCAAATGGGAGAAGAGACAATGTCACTAAATTGAGAACTTGCTTCAATTGTGGTGACCGCTATCACTTTGTGGTGGATTGACCCTATGAGAAAAGAGAAGATCATGGGGGTAAACCTGTGTTGAAGAAAGCCTCCAAATACCCTTTCAAGAAACCCTTCATCAAAAAGAATCCCACCAGAAAGAAGTCAGGTGAAATTGTATTGATCACTCATGAAGAATTCTCCTTCGACAATGAAGATGATGAAGAGGAAACTTCAAGTGGTGTGGATTCTCTTGCCACTACTTCTACACCCACATTCTCCCTCTTCGATTCTCCAAATGATAATATCTCCAACAAGAATGCCACTTGCCTTATGTCAAGTGGAACGGAGGTATTATCATCAGCACACCCCTCCTCCATGGTTAATGATGAAATTGATGAGATATCTCTTGAGGTCAAAAAGGAAATAATTACTTTTGATGTGTTCATGAATAACTTGCAAGGGGAACACAAGAGACATTTTGTGGACCTCTTAGATAAACTTTCTCACACACAAGAGCTTCTTGATGAGAGATGTAAACTAGGGAGAGAGCACATGATTGAGGTAGAAGCTCCAAATAATGCTCTAGAAGAAGAACAAGAGACTAGGATGTCTCTTGAACTAAAACTTGAAGGGTTTGATGGGGATAATGACATAATTGTTAATAGACTCGTCAAGGAATGATACCATGCTATTGCTAAATATAAAAATGCTAAAAATGACAAGATTGAGTTTGGTGTTGTTCATGAAAAACTTGCCGAGGACTTTAGGATGCTTGACAAGGCTCACGAGGCCTTGGAGAGTGAACTCTTGTTACTCACAAAGTCTCGTGAAAAGATTCAAACTCAATTGACCAATATTTCTTCACCTAGTACTTTCATTCCTTCTAGTTGTACAAATATGCTTGAAGAAAATGCTAGGTTGAAGGGGGAGCTAGCTAAGGCCACCTTTCCAAAAGGAAACAAGTCCATCGATGACCTCTTGAGTAAGCAGAGGCCAAATGGTGAGAAAGGGGGAATTGGCTTTGTCTCCAAATCCAAGAATAAGAACAACAAGAAGAAGAAGGCCAAGCCCGCACAAGAAAAAGACAAGGTCATTGTGGGTAGTAAGACCACAAGTGGCAAAACTATGTCTCGTGATGACTTTGCGGGAAGTGCTAACCCTCACTATGTTTTAATGCGTGATTATTATGGTGATGTGTATGCACAATATGTTGGCCCATTTGATGGTTATATTGCTTGGTCTATTTGGGTTCCCAAGACCCTTGTTGCTAACAAAAGAGGACCCATTGAAAAATGGGTACCTAAAAACTAGTTTGATCTTTTGTAGACCTATGCTTCCGGAGGGTCAAAGTGGGTGCTTGATAGTGGATTCACAAGTCATATGACCGGAAGCACATATATTGTCAAGGAGTTGATACCAAATGATGATAAAATATTTGTGACATATGCCGACAAGTCTAAGTCTAAGGTAATGGGTTTCGGCAAGGTTGTGGTTGCCCACGACATTACACTCGTGGATGTCATGCTTGTTGAGACCCTTGGCTATAATTTACTTTCAGTCCATGTTCTTGGAAAGATGGGTTTTGCCGTCTTTATTGATAATGATATTGTGGTACTCATTGATACGCCCAATTTGCATTACCTTTATATATCATAATTTACCTCTATTCATTGATATTTGTCTTATTATGAGGTATTACTTATGGCTTTTCATCTGTTTATGCATGTTGGATGAATCTTGGAGGATGGACTGCCGGAGTCTGGATTCTGATGGAAAAGAAGGCGTTTTGGTGCAATTTCGTGAAGATCAGAAAATACCAGAAAATAATGGAAACATATTATTTTACGAGAAGACGAAGGATTCCAGAAGGAGGGACGAAGTGGGGCCTTAGGGGGTCCACACCCCTAGGAACGGGCCCACCTGACCCCGCGCCTAGGGTAGGTGTGGCCCACCTGCCCGGCCTCCGACTCCACCCCTTTGCCTATATCTTCCCTTTGGAACCCTAAGTCTCGGGGAGCAACCACAGATATATTTCCGCCGCCTCTGGGGGCGGAAAACACCGAGAGAGAAAGATCTCTCCAGCAAACAGATTTCTGCTGAGGGAATTCCTTCCCGGAGAGGGGAGACCTTCGCCATCAACACCATCGTCAAGCTAGGCTTCATAGGGATCATCATCATCCACACCATCATCTCCACCAGCACCATCATCACCACTCCGTCCCGCTGTAACAATTGTGTTGGATATTGCTTTAGTTCTTAGGGGAAACTTTCCCGGTGTTGATTACTATTGTAGTTGATGCTTGTGAGTGGAACCATTGGATTATTGTTTATGTTTAGATTGTTATCCATTATCATATCATCTTTGATCTTGATCCATATGATGTCTTGTGAGTAGTTCGTTTAGTTCTTGAGGACATGGGAGAAGTCATGTTGTTAGTAGTGAATCTGAGATGAGTTATTATTCAATGGTTTAGTATTTAAGTTATGGTGCTATTCTTCTAGTGGTGTCATGTGAACATCGACTACATGACACTTCACCATTTATGGGCCTAGGGGGATGCATTTCGTATTTGGCTACTAATTGTGGGGTTGCCGGAGTGATAGAAATCTGAACCCCCGTTAGGACACCTTTGCACAAGGGAGCGTAGGATCTGAGAGTTTAAGGCTATGGTTAGATTTATATCTTAATTACTTTCCTGTAGTTACGGATGTTTGCAGGGGGTTTAATCACAAGTATGTATTAGTCCTAGGAAGGGCGGTATGTTAGCACAGGTTCACCCACACAACACTTACAAACACCAGAGAAGTGTACTCAGCTATTTGAAGCGAAAGCACTTGATAGAATTCCCATGTGTCCTCGAGAACGGTTGGTCCTTATAAGTATTTCCACCGGCTTGTCCTTTTCTAAGAAAGGATTGGGCCACTTGCTCCGTTTGTTCGTTACTTCTGTTACTTGCTCTTTATTTTGTTGTCTTGTCAGAAAACCACTAAAAATCCGTTTGCTAAGTATTCACAGGGATTTCCTGCTCCATACCACTATTCAGCAACTTCTGCTCCTCGTTGGGATCGACGCTCCTATTTATCGAAAGTACTACGATACACCCCCTATACTTGTGGGTCATCAAGACTATTTTCTGGCGCCGTTGTCGGGGAGTGAAGCGCTATTGAAGAGTGGAACTGGTAAGGGAAACTTTCACTGTGAGTATTGCTTTTGTTACTGCTTGTTACTTTGTTTCCAATATGGATAACCCACTTGGTTTTCTATTTGGGAAAACTACTACCACTGCTAGGGTAGTAGATGAACCACCACCTGTTGAGATAGATCCTTTCAAGATACCTACAAGTATTGTTAATCGTGTTATGGATAATTATTATTTTGGGGATGGAACTATCCATCCTAGTGATCACTTGCTTTTTATCCATGAATTATGCGGGTTGTTTAAGTGTGCAGGTATCACAACTGAACAAGTGAAGAAGAAGTTACTCTCCATATCCTTGAAAGGGAGAGCTGAAGAATGGTATAAGTTGCTGAAGAATGGACAATCCATGGAATGGGAGGAGATGTCATCTCTCTTTTACTCTAAATTTTATCCTCCCAGTGAGATTCATAAGGACAAAAATCTTATATATAACTTTTGGCCTCTTGATGGAGAGAGTACAGCTCAAGCTTGGGGGAGATTGAAGTTACTAATGCTTAAATGTCTATTCATGAACTCCCTAACAATATTATTCTCAATAACTTTTATGCTAGGCTTTCTCTTCATGATAAAGATTTACTAGATGCTTCTTGTGCTGTATCATTCACACGTATGAAGGAAGAAGCTAAATGGATCTTCTAGACCGTATTCAAGAGAACACTGAAGCTTGGGAGAATGACAAAGGAAGAAAGTCGGGTATAAACTATGATTATGAATGCATTAAATCTTTTATGGGAACTGACAACTTCCGTGATATTAGCAATGAGTTTGGTCTTGATTCCCAAAGTATTGCCAATTGTTTTAAGGCCTTTGCCTCTTACATAGAAATTCCCAAGAAGAAGTGGAATAAGTACCATGCTCCTTATAAAGATGTTTTTTAGGGTAAAACAGTAGGGTAAAGAACCCCACTGCAATTTTTATAAATCATATAGAGTTACAAAGAAACATTTACAAGTTTCAGGCCACCTCAAAAGAGGGATAACATACTAAGCAGCTATCTCCTGTCTAAATTATTTCTAATCCAATCTTTGAGTTCCTTATAAAGATGTTGTTAGTCATGTTCCTGTTAGAAGTACTCAAGTTTGTACTACTAATTGTATTGTGTCTAAACCCCATGTTTAGAAAATGCCTTTCCTAGCTAAGGTAAAGGAGTATTCTATGATTATTAGTGCAAATAACAAAGGTACAATGAAAACTGTGGAGCATGGTAAGCATTTGAGTGATGAACCTGTGGTGGCCATTGTGAAAGACATTGTCACTAGAAATATGGAGGATGACCACATTGTCTTCTGTGAAGATGCTTCGAATATTATTTCTCATCCTGGTAAGGCTCCATATAAAATTCTTACCGGTAACAAGCCCAACGTTTCATACTTCCGAGTGTTCGGTTGTAAGTGTTTCTATCGCATAAAGGGTGTTTGTTTGTCCAAATTTGATTCCAAAGCATTAGAGGGTATTTTTGTTGGCTATAGTCTCGAATCCCACACTTATAGAGTCTATGATAAGCTCTCCCGAACTATCATAGAATCTTGTAGTGTGGTTTTCAAAGAATACGATGGTCCCTAAGGGGGGCGTGTTGATGTTTGTGATGTAGATGATGAAATGCCTCAGGATGCCATAGGAAGAATGGGTGCGGGATTCATCCGCCTCGTTGAGGAACCCCTTATGGCGGATCGAGAAGGACTATGCTCTACTGAAGTGGAGCCCTCATCATCACAACATCAACAAGCTCCTTCTGTCGAGGAGGACAATGACCCAAGTCAAAGACAAGTTGTGGACCCTCAATAAGTTTATCAGGGAGAAACTTCTAGCCAGGAGGAGCTTGAGTCTCCATTCTCCAGGATGTCCAGTGCTGCTCGGTCTATTTCACAAGGAAGATTTGTACAATCTGCCATAAGATCAGCTCAACTCCAGTCTAGAAGTGTGCATGATCGAGACCAAGGTCAATCTTTACCTCTTGATGAAGAGAATGATTCCGATGATGATCAAGGTCAAGTTAATGGTCAAGACGAGGACCAAAATGATGAAGATATCCCCACAAGAAACAATAAGCAACTGTCACATCCCAAAATTTTCCAAATTTTGAAATGTGAAAAATAAATAAACAAAATAAGTAATTGTTGAAATTTAGGGTGAAAAGAAACTTTTTGATTTCAAATGGAAATATCAAAACCCATCTTGAACACACTTTGAATAAAAAGGAATCCAACAAATTCCAAATCAAGTGAAATGCATTCATCAATGAATGAACCTTGAAATTTAAACACTTGGAAAAGTTAAATCAAAATCCCAAAAACCCTGATGGAAGAAAATCATTTCAAAGATCTCCCTAAGACTATGGATTTGATCCATATAAAAATTTAGCAACAAGCATTTATAAATGATCAAAATGATAAATAAAAATATTATAAAACCATATAAATTGGTTTCACTTAATTTGGAGCCATGGATAAAAACTTATGAGTTTAATATGGCAAAAGGAAATATTTCCAAAGCTAATAAAGCTCCTATCTAAAGTCCATACCAAATTGTGAGTAAAATAATCTTAAAGAGATATAAAAGGATAAACAAATATTAAATAAAATTGTACAAATTGGAATCACCAAGTTTGGATCTATAAATAAAAAGATTATTTAAATAAAACAATATGGGCTTTGAACCATATTCAATTTTTTTTAAAAGAAGACATTTTACCTAAAATAATAAATCCCAAGGAATTATTTAGAGGACAATTTAAACCTTGAATTAAATCCATAAGCAAATGGAATAAAGATAATCCAAATCCAAATAAAATAAATGGATAAAGTATAATCAAATAAAATTATATAGCATTGGTGAAATTCAATTATATTTGAATCAAGACAAATCCCTTATAGAAATGATTAATTAAATCATAAGAAAATAATAAATTGGAATTTATCCAAGTGGAATAAAAGTTATTTAATTAACTTAAATGGAATCAAAGAATTATTTGAATAAAATTTAAATGGAAATAAAACCATATTTGATTTTATCTAAATAAAGACAAATGCTCAATTTAAATGATTAATAAATCATATTAAAAACATTTCAAATAATTCAAACTGAAGTATTTAACATCCTTTTGAATAGATAAAACTTACTGAAAAAGGTTTGGTGAAAAATTAGAATTCAAATAAGAGATTGAAAATATGATTAAAATCTTATTTGAATAAAAACAAGTGCCTAATTTAAATAAAGAATAAACCATAATTGAATAAAGGAATTATTCCAAAAATGGTATTTAAAATACAATAATAAACCAGTATAAAACTTACTAAAAGTTAAGAAAAGTTTGAATTCAAACAAGTGTTTGAATCATTCAAATAAAATCAAAACATAAAAATATGAAAGGAAAAAGAAAAAGGAAACAGTATAAAAAGAAGAGAAAGAATCAGCCCAGCCAGCAAAGCCCAACTAACAGCTCAGCTAGCCCATTTCTTTCTCCCACGGAGAAAACGATTCACACCGGCAGTTAAACCCACTCAGTCGCTGACGTTTGGACCCCACCTGAACCCTATCTCTCTCGCTGACGAGAAGACCCCACTTACGAGTTCGTCGTTTCCACCCGCGCGACTGTTTCTCCCCAAACCTCGCCGTCTCTGTCGTTCAATGCCAGCTTCAATTCGAGTAAATGGCTGATTGATTCCTCCCAGTAACGATGCCTCCTTAAACGCCCATGCCCTCTCTACCTTTCCCCACAGACGCCATTTCCTCTCCGCCCCTAGGCCGCCTTGAATTCACTTCGAAACCTCTCTGTCTCCGGCGAACTTTTCTTCCGATTCCGGCTAGCCACCGTCGCCCCTCGCTCCCTGACCTCCACAAGCCTACGCCCCAGCCTCTTGCGCATCTCCTAGTGCCGCTCGTTCAGCCGCGCGAGCACTGTAACCTCGACTACATCTTCGCCAGAGCAGCGCCACCGTCTGCCATATCTCCGACGACCCCCGTGGTAAACCCCGACCGCCCCTCTCCTCCTCGTTGACACTCGTGTAACCAACATCATCTTGCGCATCTAACGAACTACTTGTCTTGCCTTCCCGAGCCATGTAGCGTCGCCAACGTCACCAGCCCGAGCACACCATCGCCAGGAGCTTCTCCGGCGAGGAATCCCCTTCGATCCCGTGCGCCCCTTCGCCAACCGCGAGTACGTTGAGCATCAGCAACGCACGGCGATTCTAGTGAGCCACCCCAATCCTCCTCTAGCTTCCTGTATCGCCGGCACTGTCAACGTCTAAGCGCGCCGCCACCAGCCACCATCGCCGCGCCGCCCACCTTGGGTCACTCACACGTCAACCGTTAGATCTTGATCTATTGGCTAGGAACATACCACTTAAGCGAACCGGTACAATCAATCTGAGCCACACAGATCAATTAAAATCTAACGATCCATAGCACACGATCCGCACGAACCGTTATCGTCCAATAGGATTGCTCCACGTGGCCTGTATTTTGTTTTAAAAACAGAAACATATCTATTAGATGTTTGATTTTGCAAAATTCATAACTTTAGATCTACACATCCAAATTTTGCAAACTTTATATCATTGGAATCATCAGAAAGAGTAATTTACAACCATTCACTTTGTTTAGTAATTTTCTTCTGTAAAATTGGTTGTATTTGCAGAAACATGTGTAGGCATATTTTGAATATAAAAATTATTGTAGAAATGTTTTTAGGATAAAATCTTTTGTAAATGGTTTGTTTTGAACCTACTGACCATAGAAACCAACTTTTGGATTTAAAAATATATTTTGTGACACTTAGGAATAAATCTTTGAATAAAAGCATTTCTAGTTAAATAAAAATATTGTTTATGTTTTAAAAATGCTTTTTGAGTAAAACCTTTTGAAAATGGTTTGAATTAAAATCTCTGACCCTAAACACCATGTTTTGGATTTAAAAATGTATTTGATTAACCCTAGAAAAAGTATTACTTTGTTTAAAGGCATTTCTAGCAAAATAAAATGTTGCTTTGATTTAAAAATGGTTTTTAGATGAAACCTTTGGCAAATGATTTAATATTAAACACTTTGACCATAAACACTAACATCTGTGTTTAAAAATATATTTGGCTAACACTAGAAATTATTATTTGAATAAATCATTTCTAGCAAAATAAAAATGATTTAAAGTGGTCGTTTTCACTAACTCAATATCAAATGATTTTGCTACTTTTATAAATGACCAATAGGTGTTTTAAAAAAATGTTTATAACCTATTAGAAACCACTTTTCCAAATAAAACAATCTTTGGCATACTTGCATGCATTTCTTTGTTTTTATTATTCTATGTGATGAATTGCTTGAATGGTAGATTGAATTTGTGCCTTGATTGAATTGTAGTGAAATCTGAAGAGTGTGACTATTGCAAAGATCAAGGAGTGAACTTATATTCTCTACCAAAAAGGCAAGTGGTACTTCATACTTTTGTCCCAATATTTTCACTATGCATTAGTGATATTTCTAAGTAGGACTTGCATGGAATTTTACTAAGTATGCTATACCTTGGAAAATCCTATTAGATGAAACCTTAGTAAAATTTTCCTAAGTTAAGATTCCTACTACTATCATGCTTAGCTTAGCTAGTAGAAAACAAGGGTGGATTATATTCATGCTATGGAATATTTCTAAGTCAAGGACTTGTGTTTTGTTTAATAAAACAACTATGTGAATGAATCACCTGGGTGGAATGGTATTGCTTGGATGGATTTTTGTTGAGTGGTTACACAAGGCCAAGGGACTTGTGAACCTTGTGTATCACACTTGTGGAATGCCACCTAGGAACAAAGGGATTTGAGATGCCATGTGTTAAGAAGCTTCAAGTGCAGCCACTTGGCATTATGGGCTCTGCCTGGATCATATAGGTTGCAATAACTTAACCAAATGGACAGTTGGTGGTATTGGATGATAGGTTTGGAGCGCGTCCATTTTGGTCTAAGGGAAGGCTTCTGAAAGATCTTGTCTCGATGCATGTCGAGTCTTGTGGGGAAAGTGCACCACCTCTCGAGAGAGTAAAATCTAAGTACTTAGCCGTGTCCCCGGCAATGGACAATTTGAGCATCAAGACATGGAAGCTATCAAGAATCTCCTCATCCCGATTTCTAAGTTAAAAGCTTGTGGTTAAACAAGGGTTAAAGGATCTTGAATCTTTGATTGGTAGATGCCTTGGGTGATTTTGACAAACAAAAACTTAGTGTTTTCAAATGATAAGGAAAATCTATTTTGAGCAAAGCAAGCCTAAGCTCCACTTAGCCAAATGCATATAGATGATAGTTACCACTATACTACCATAGTATCACTTGCCAATACAATTCAAATGTATTGACCCTTGTGGCTGTAACTTATTATGTTGCAGGTTTGTTTGTTGTTAGTGAAGTGTGTTGAATAGGATTACAAGTCTACAACCAACATGATTGCCTGTGGCACTTTGAAGATGAAGGACTCCATGCTATATAGATATTCAGCTGCATTGTAATGTGATAGCCAAATGAGCTATGTAAGATGTAATGAAATATTTTATTCTTGGTTATAAAGTTGTACTATGACCTTTGTTTCTTGATATTACATCTTAACTGTGGATGCTAGCTATTGATCCAGGGACTAGCATTGTAAACACAGGGATCTCTACCTTATTAAAGGTTGGGACCTCTACAGCAACCCTCGGGGTTCAAGGATCCCAACTTCCCAAACCATGTCTACAAACTTGATAAGGCGCTCTATGGGCTCAAACAAGCCCCACGCACGTGGTATGAGCACCTTAGAGAGTTGTTGTTAGACCGTGGGTTTGAGGTTGGGAAAATCGATCCCACTCTTTTTACTAAGAAGGTCAATGGGGAGCTTTTTTATGCCAAATATATGTTGATGATATTATCTTTGGCTCATCTAACAAAGCTTTTAATGATGAATTCTCAAAGCTTATGACTAATAGGTTCCGGATGTCTATGATGGGGGGAATTAAGAGTATTTCTTGGTTTTGATATCAAGCAAGTAAGAGGAGGAATATTCTTCAACCAAGCCAAGTATACTCAAGACATGCTCAAGAGATTCAACATGAAATATTTAAATGGAGCTCCTAGTCCCATGGCAACAAAGACTCATCTTGAACTAAACCCAAATGGTAAAGATGTGGATCAAAATGTATACCGGTCTATGATTTGTTCTTTGCTTTACCTTTGTGCATCTAGACCCGATATTATGTTGAGCGTAGGAGTGTGTGCAAGATATCAAGCGGCTCCTAAAGAAAGCCATTTGATGGAAGTCAAGAGAATCTTTCGATATTTGGTTCATACCCCAAACTATGGTATTTGGTATCCTCGGGGCTCAACATTCTCTCTTTGTGGATACACGGACTCGGATTGGGCTGGTGATAAGGATGATAGAAAGTCAACCTCCGGGGCTTGCCAATTCCTTGGTAGGTCCTTGGTATGTTGGTCTTCTAAGAAGCAAAATTATATATCTGTTGCCTGACAGAGAGGACTTCGTTGGAAACCCCAAAAGCAAGGTGTGATGAGCACAGCAGCAAGTCTTCCCTTAGTAGAGACCGAGGTTATCGAACCAAAAGGAGGAAGGAAACATCACACAGGTGTTGCAAGCAACACGGAGACCTGCACAACACAAACTCAAGACTTTGCCCTGACGAATCAGTGAGGTTGTCAAGCTCACCGGTTTGCTGTAACAAAGGATTAAACGTATGGTGTGGAAGGTAATGGTTTGCAGCAAGTAAACAAGTAATGGTGGAAGATGTATCAATGGTAAAGATTGGACCGGGGTCCATAGTTCACTATAGGTGCTCTCCTTAGATAAACAACATGGCATGAAGGGTAAACAAATTACAGCAGGGCAATTGATAGGAACTGAGCAAGGCATAAAAATGCAATTACTAGTCAGAAAGATCCTATGAGATTCGATTGGGCAATACAACAAGATACATAGACCGCCATCCAACTGCATCTATGACTAGAAGTTCACCTTCAGGTTATCATCTGAACCCCCTCCAGTATTAAGTTGCAAGAAACAGACAACTGCTTTTAGCAAAGTGTGTAAGGTAAACATTCCACATGTTCCATGAACAAGAGACCGTTGTTTTCTCCCTAGTGGCAACATCACATCTACAACCGAAGAGATTTATGTCACTTCGCTTGGAAACTAGAGGCATGAACCCACTATCGAGCAGACATACCCCCTCTTGGAGTCACTAACAACTACTCGGCCAAGATAGCTACTAACAACGGAGAGCATGCAAGACCACAAATAACACAGACATGATAGAATCATAAAGCTGAAACCATTAATCAAACCAACATAATAATCTCAATATCCATCGGATCCCCACAAACACAACATGCATGATTACAAATAGATTAGATCTTGATCATGAACGGAGCTCACAAGATCTATACATGAAAGCTCAAAGGAGGAGACACAACCATCTAGATACTACATGGACCCATAGTCCAAGGTGGAACTACTCATGCATCATACCGGACAAAAGTCCTTCAGGATGATCTCCCCTCCGGCAGGGTGCCGGGAAGAACTTCAGATCCCCCCGATCTAGGGACGATGGTGGCGGCGGCTACAGACGGTTTCGTGGAGATTTGATCGGGTGCTTAGGGTTTCTACATCAGGGGCTTCTTATAGGAGAAGAGGGAGGCCGAGGAGGCGGCCAGGGGCCCCACACCCTGCCTAGGCACGGGGCAGGGCCCACCCGCGCCTAGAGGGGTGTGGCTGCCCTGGCATGCCTCTCCGTCTCCCCACTGGACTTCTTGTTCCCCATAGAAAGTTATTGATTTTGACGTTTGTCCTGTCCAATTCCGAGAATATTTCCTTACTAGCTTTTCTGAAACCAAAAACAGCAGAAAACAGACAACTATCACTGTGGCAACTTGTTAATAGGTTAGTACCATAAAACATGTAAAAAGCACCTCAAAGTGTAGACAAAGCAAAGCAAAGTAGATACTAACAAGCATGGAACATCAAAAATTATAGATACGTTTCCGACGTATCAAGCATCCCCAAGCTTAACTCATGCTCGTCCTCGAGTAGGTAAGTGATAAAAGAATAATTTTTTAGGTGACATGCACCCTCACAATAAAGATCCAACCATTTGCAAGCATTGAAAGATGGGATCAAAGAACTCTAAACATGTGCATGAAAGATGGAGTTATAACAATAGGACATAGTAACTATGCATGCAACATGAAAGGCTACAAACAAAGATCATGAATAACATGCATTGAAAAACATTTGTTTGTTTCACATACAAAAAACATAGCATAGTGGGAATCAGCTTGTCCCTCATAGAGTAGCAATATAGATGCATAGGACACCTTTAAAGTTCACAAGGGTGACTAGAAACAAATAGCACAAGAACAAGTAATATCACAATATGCATCAATCAATAAGCTTTGGAATAGTGCACACAGAATGACAATTATGCTCTCTTAATGGTGCCTAAAGGTAGACGGTGGAGACTCAAGTAATGGTTGAAGAAAATCCTTTTTGTAAAGGAAGCATGGATTTCAAGTTTCAAAAAGAGCTTCCAAAAATTATGGTACTTGTTAGCTTTCAGCCCTCATTGCCCCTATCATAAGCATCTTGAAGTGATTAAAATTAAAGTGAACAAAGATGGAGTATATGCTTGACGAAGTATAAGTTGGCAATCTCAAGTTCCTTGAATACGAGGGCCACACCTCATGCTACTCAACTTCAGTCACAGGTAAGTTCTTGTCATTGTAAGTATTTGCATATCATAGAGAACCGCCAACGGGGTACCCCTTGCACATGGTACAGGAGCTTTCCCATAACCAAAATGACAAGACAAGCAGACAATGAGCATCTCAACGATCTTTTTATTTACTATATGCATAGCTTTTTATTGAGGATGCTTCATAGATAGCTCACTATGGTGATGCTGCAAGTTTCCACCATGATTAGGCATGGCTTAGGCTAGCGGCCCAGGCGTTTCTCTAACACAGAATACTTACTCAATGGAATTACAAGTTTCCTCTTTATTTCACATTGGTGACATCCATAGACAAAAGAGCATGATATCAAGTGAGTACAAAGTACAAGTGCAATGTTGAAAACGTTCCCCGTGACAGCACGGTTCTGCTAATTCCAACGTATAAGTGCAAGCATATACAAAATAGATGACACAATGGTTCAAGTTTATTAGGGGCAAGGAATATAAAGTGTGCCATCAAGTTTGTGAGGGCTTTAATCACTAAGTTTTCACATAACAAAATATTTTTTAATTGGAAGATAGCTGAAAACAAGAATATACTTGGAATGGTGTAACACACCATGCGTAGGAGTTTATAGTGGAAACTTTGGAATAACTTGGTTTCTTGGGAGTTGGAAGCATAAGTAGAGATTACTCATACAAGTGGAGGCTAGCAAAAGACTGGGAGCAACCAACTAAGAGAGCATAATGGCCATAATCATGCAGAGCAACAAAGCATTACTAATCAAAGCATAGAGTGGTACTACAAGTCAAGGACTAAATGATCGTAGAGGCTATGGTGACTTGTCATAGTCATACCATGGTGTGAGCATGTGCCAAGTCAACCCAAACAAAGCATTAAAGGAGAATACCACAATACTATGCTTTTGCATGCTAAAACAACACATAATTTCTTCAAGGCACACTAAGAAATCCTAATTTTTTGGAACAATACATGCTACATCAATAATCACTAAGCATAAGGTCAAAACAACACCTAGCATGTCATGCTAAAGTCTAAGACACAGTCAATGCAAGCTCCTCTTACACTTACAAGCAAGAACTTACTACTCCTTTCCAACACCAAGCAACTTATTTGCAAAACAACACAGCAAGAATGGGGGTCCAAACTACTTTATTCAATAAAACTAAACAATATAAGCAAAGTAAACGAAAACTAAGATGCTCCAAGAACAACACAACTGTGCATGAAACAATAAAAACGAAGTGTCTGGACAGACTTGAGCTTTTTATTGATGAAGAAGGGGATGCCTTGGGATCCCCAAGCTTTGATGCTTGTACCTCTTGGATATTTCTTGGGGTGACACCATGGTGGCATCCCCAAGCTTGAGCTTTTGTCCATTCCTCGTCTCATTGCATCATTCTCTCTCTACACCTAAATTTTTTCCTTCATACAAAACTTCACACAATCTTCATTAGCAACATTAGTTTATTCAAAATATATTAGACCTTTGGCAAAACTTTGGAACATCAAGTATTTTCACTAAAAACACAAGATACTGTAGTAACTCCTTCAAAAAGATCAATTTCTCAAAAAGAACTAAAAAAGGAATCAATAAGAAGAAAATGCAAATAATGGCAGAAATCTGTCAAAACAGACCAGCAGGTAGAAACCGATTTTTTCGAACATCTTATGTTATTAAAATCAAAAAGTGTTGTACTGACGAAAGTTAGAAAACATACTGGGGGATTTATTGGTAAATTTTGAGCTTAATCCTAGTTACAGAGACTCCTCGCGAATATTTATGGTGGAGGACAGAAATCTGTTTCAGGACAGCAACTCCCCAAATCTTACTTCCCTCTCATTAGAGGTCATTCTTGGCACAAAAAGCAAACAAAAAGGATAAGGAGAGGTCATTACTGAAGTAATAACTTCCAAGACTGAAGAAAACTCTTGGGTTATCTCCCAACAAGTACTTTTCTTTAACGCCTTTAAGTTAGTCACAAGAAGCAAGAAGAATCAAGTATTTTCAAATGAAGAAGCATTAACATAAAATCTTGCTTTCAAAAGAGGAGCAAAAAGCAACTTCTCTCTCCTCATAGGGAAGTGTTCAATACCTTTCTTGAATGTAAAATGATATTTAATGGTGCCTTCTTTCATATCAATGATGGCACCAACTATTCTAAGAAAAGGTCTTCCCAAAGTAATAGGACAAGAAGCATTGTATTCAACATCCAAAACATAGAAATCAACAGGGACATAAGCATTGTTAACCATAATGAGAACATCATTAATACTCCCCATGAGTTTCTTATTAGCATTATCATTGAGTGGGACATCTAAATAACAATCTTCCAATGGTGGCAAATCAAGCATTTCATAAATCTTCCTAGGCATAATAGAGACACTAGAACCAAGATCACATGAAGCTTTGAGATTAAAGTCATTCACTTGCATAATAATAATGGATTCCCAACTATCTTCTACTTTCCTAGGAATAGTTTGTGTTTTAGCTTCTCTTCCTTAATCTTAACAAGAGCATCTGTAATGTGTTTAGTGAAATCAACATGCATATCACTAGCATCAGGACTTCTAGCAAGCTTTTGTAGGAACATAATCACTTCAAAAATATTGCAACCATCAATATCAAAGTCAAACTTAGCATCACTAGTAGTAGGCTCAATAGGCTTAGGAATAGTAGGAGGAGGAAGAGGGACTACTTGTGGTTTAGTGGTGATGGTGCACACACTATTGTTTCTATCAATTTCAGCTTCCCTTTCCCACTTAGCATGGAGTTGAGCTAACTGATATGTCCAAAACGTATCTAATTTCCCAAACACTTTTGCTATTGTTTCTCCTCTAAACTTGTGTGATTTGGATACAACTAACATAGACTGACGTTGTTTTCAGCAGAATTACTTTGGTGTCTAGTTTTGTGCAGAAAATGAACTATCAGGAAAAATCCCGGAAAATATGCCAAAAATTATATTTCACCCAAAGATCCACAGAGCCAGAAGACGAGACGGAGAAGGGGCATGGGGGGCACACCCCTTCCAGGCGCGGGTGGGCCCTGCCCGCGCCTAGGGGGGTCCAGCCACCCCAGGCACACCCTCGGCCTCCCTCTGCCCCTATAAGTTGCCTCTCGACCTAAAAACGGAGGGGTCGATAGTTTTCCAGAAAGAGTTCCGCCTACAGAAACTCCATTCTGACACCCTGCCGGGACGGGGAATTTGGAGAGGATCATCGCCATCGTCACCACCAACGCATCTCCATCAACCACCGATGTTTCCCTCACCCATGAGTGAGTAATCCCCCGCTTTAGGCATGGGGATGGTAGGGATTGGATGAGTTCTATTATGTAATCGAATAAGATTGTTAGGGCATAGTGCCTAGTATCTCTATTAGTGCTATTTGACTTTGTTGCAACTTGTTGTGTTTAATGCTTGTCACTAGGGCCCGAGTTCCATGATCTCAGATCTGAACTTATTATTGAATCATTATGATAGTATTGTTTGTGATCTTATCTGCAAGTTGTATACACATATCATTGTTCGGATCCAAAGGCCCCAAAGTGACAATAATTGGGACAATCGGAGGGGGTGGCTGTGGTGTGAGGATCACATGTGTTCATGGAGTGTTAATGCTTTGCTCCGGTGCTCTATTAAAAGATGCACCTTAATTTCCAGTAGTTCCCTAGAGGCCCCGCTGCCACGGGCTGGCTGGACAGAAGATGTTGTGCAAGTTCTCATTGCGAGCACGTATGACTATATTTGGAGCACATGCCTAGGATTGTTTAGTACTTGGATGCTTGTTATTATTTATCTGCAATGCTCTAGATCTTGAAGTTACATGTTTAGACTCGTCCATGCAACGCCCGTCCTTCCATCCCTATGCCTACCGCACTCGAATCCCACTGGTTACCGTTACTGTTACTATTGCTCCTGTTTTGCTGTTGCTGTTGCTTTGTTGTTGCTACTACAAATTGTTGCTACTGATAAAATTCTATGAGCAAGAACTATTTCTAGGTGCAGCTGAATTGACAACTCAGTTGTTAAGGCTTGCAAGTATTCTTTGGCTCCCCTTGTGTCGAATCAATAAATTGGGTAATACTATCCGCGAAGACTGTTGCGATCCCCTATACTTGTGGGTCATCAAGACTATTTTCTGGCGTCGTTGCCGGGGAGCATAGCTTTATTTGTAAGTTCACTTGGATCTATTATTGTTCACTGCTACTCCTTTCATCATGGGGAAGTCTCGTGATGGAAAGTTCCCTATTTTACCATTCACTACAAGAAAAGGTACAGTCCTAAATACCTCTGCTGCTCTTGATTCACCGTCTGTTATAAGTAAGCTTGTCACACCACCACCACATACTCATGCTACACACATTGCCACTACTGTTGAGTCTGAAACTGCTTTTGATACTCATGATGTTACTTCTACTATGCTTGATGCGAGTGGTTCATTAGGTCCTTTTCTAGATGCTACTATGGCTAGTCTATGAAATACCAAAACTCCTAGTGAAGACACTGTTACACCTGTTAGCTCACCTGAGTCTAGTGAGAGTTATGATATTAATGATGGTTACATTGAGTTTACTGATGAATTTGTTGAAGAGTGCTGAAACACACATGGTACTAGTGCTATTAAGAGTCTCCTTGCTAGATGTACTATTATGCCTAAATTGTCCTCTAATCCTAAGTTTGCCACCTCTCCCATAGATATTAAGGATAAAGATTATGATTTCTCTCTTGATTTATCTTACTTGGATATTGTTGAGAAAGAACCTTTCTGTGGGACTGAAAGTGAAAGTGTCGTGGTTCATATGAATGAGCTTTCTACTATGAGTGCTTTATTCTTTGATGATTTTAAGATGCGCAAGTACTTTGTTACTAAGATCTTCCCTTTTTCACTAAAAGGATAAGCTAGGGCTTGGTTTAATAGATTACCTATTGGTTCCATTGATAGCCCTGATTGTTTGATTGCTTCTTTCTTCCAGAAATATTTTCCTCCCAGTGCTAGACATGCTGCTTTGCAGAGACTTTTTGATTTTAAACAGGGAAAAGAAGAGAAATTGCCAGAGTCATGGACAAGGTTCTGTGCCTTGATTCATGCACATCCTAGATGTCCATTACCTAAGAATGAACTTCTTGATATTTATTATAATGGACTAACTGATGATTCTAGGACATACCTAGATAGCATTGCTAATTGTGTTTTCAGGAAAAGAACTCCTACAGATGCTGAAGAATTAATGGCTAAAATAAGCAAGAATTATGATGACTGGACTTCAACTGAGCTAAATACACCTGAGCCTATTACTCCTGAACCAGATGTTCCTGAACCAGTTCCAATACCAACACCAAAGAACAGGGGAGTAATTGCATTAAATGATGAAGTGATGAAGGAAACTAAGAAATGTCTAAAGGAGAAAGGTATTAGAGCTGAAGATGTGAAGAATCTACCTCCTATAGAAGAATTATGCAAGCCAATTACCCACTCATCTACTATTGAGGTACACTCTCTCCAACACTTTGATGAAGGTGAAATTCCTTATGGTAAGCCTCCTGATCAATGCTTAGACGAACTTGACATTTTTATTGTTAAACAAGATCATTTTAATAAACAAGTTCAGAATCATTTATTGGAAAACTCTAGAGCTATCAATGAGTTGAAAGTTATTGTGGAAAGAACTTCTAATGATATTAAAATGCTTTGTAAACACTTTCAAATTGTTCAAACCCAACTTGATCAACTTGCTAAGGTACAAAAGGATATGCTAGTTAATGCTTCAGGAGATAAACATGCTTATGGAATTAGAACTAGGAGTGGTATAGCTACTCAAGATCCTTTATATCCTAAAGGACACCCTAAAAGAATTAAGCAGGACTCTCAGCAAGGTGAAGATAGTGGTAGTCCTCGTAAGATAAAGAAAAAGAAACATAAGATAGTTGAGGAACCACTTGAACCTACTGTATATCCTAATAGTATATTTGTCTCTGGTGCTGAAACTGAGAGTGGTGATGATAAAAATGATGCTACTGATAAGGAGGAAGTTGAGGAAGAACCTGAGAAGCACACTAAAAACACTAGGTACACAAAGGAAGATTTTATTGCTAATAAACATGGTAAAGAGAGAGAACCTTGGGTGCAGAAACCTATGCCTTTTCCAGGTAAGAAACACAAGTCAAAGGAGGAAGAACACTACAACAAGTTTTGTGAGTGGATGAAGCCTTTATTTTTGCAAATTCCTTTGACTTATGCTATTAAGTTGCCTCCTTATTCAAAGTATATGAAGGATATTGTCTCTAATAAAAGGAAGATTCCTAATGAGGAGATTTCTACTTTGCTTGTTAATTACTCATTCAATGGTAAGGTTCCAAAGAAACTTAGTGATCCAGGTATACCAACTATTCCTTGCTTCGTTAAGAATAATTATGTTAGAACTACTTTATGTGATTTGGGAGCTGGAGTTAGTGTTATGCCTTTTCCTCTATAAGAGACTCCAGCTAGAAAAGTTGATACCAACTAATATATCTTTGCAAATGGCTAATAAGTCAACTACTATTCTTAATGGTATATGTGAGGATGTTCCTGTTCAAGTAGCTCATAATTGCATTGTTTTAACTGATTTTGTTGTGCTTGAAATGCCTGAAGATGATAATATGTCTATTATTCTTGGGAGACCTTTTCTTAATACTGCAGGTGCTGTCATCAATTCTAATCAAGAAAAAGTAACATTCAATATTAATGACAAAGAGCGTATTGTCTATTTCTCCAAGAAGGTTGCTAAGAGCTATTGCCTGAATTCCATTGAAAATATTGAGAGCATTAAGGTTGGACAAATATATTGTCCCATGGTTAATAGTCTGCAGCCCAGGGGGATAGCTGCCCTCCCCCTGGATGCACGCCATCTTGTGCGCTGAGATACGTGCGAAATAACTATAAACAAGATAGTTTAATTAAGCAGTCTAACAGGACACAACAACAATATTTCAAAAGCTGACACGCTACATGCATAGCCACCGCCAGTAGCAATTTTTGTTTTTTCTAAGCATGCATGACCACTGCATGACCGCATGACCGAATCTAGAGACACGTGAGCATGTGGTACGCTAGAAGTATCAGGACACGAACATGAGGCCAATCAGGTAGATTGCATCAACTACATTAACGACAGAGCTAGCACACAAAGAGACCGTACACAAACATGGACAAGCTACTCCTAACTCGTCAGACACATATGCGTACGTACGTGAAAGCTGCGGAAAAAGTAGGCCTAATTCTTGTGTAGGCTATGTAGCCTAACTGCAACAAGAGCTACTATTAAAAAACAAAGCAGGCTAACTAGGAAGGTCGACAGAAGCAGGTTGCATGGTATTGCATGCAGAGTACTGACCGGACCGGCAGTTCCGGAACTCTTTAATCAGCGAGTGTGGATTTGCTCCTGAGCATGGATTTGCTAATCTTGGGATGTGTCTAGTCTTGGTATGTGTCTAGCATATATAGTGCTGCAATTACATTGTCTTAACAATGTTAAGTGGATTTTTTTCTAGTTTGTCGGAACTCGTACATAGGTTTGGAGTGATAAACTATTTGGACCTAGAAAAAATAAGGAGATGGGGGTGAGGTCAAGGAAGAGGAGCTGCTTAAAGGATGTAATAATCAAGAACTAGTCAATGTAAAAAAAGCTAGCTGGCTAGCTCGCATGCAAGAGGAGGACCAACGGGGATGGCTGGGCAACTTAATATACAGCCAAATGTATTCCCAAGTAAGCATTACCCGGCTAGCTCGCATGTTTTTTAGGCTTATACTAGCTAGCCCTGTCTAGTACTGGGACACATGTAGCTGATATGGGAAAACACAAAAAACAAAATACCAACGAAGCACGGGTTTCCATGCTCTGCACACACGCAATGCCAACTGAGAGGGTGCATGCAGACTACTGATAAGGTCCGGCAGTCCAAGCACACTCTAATCACTGATTAGTGTCACATCGTCGGGAATACAACAAATGACAGTCAGATGCATGTACATATCTCAGCACGGATCGTACGGTGTTGGCTTGGGGGGCAGCTATCCCCCTTGGTAGCAAATCCACACTCATTGTCCCATTCCACAAGAAAATTTTAAAACTATTATGATCGGGACCATTGCTATCAAGTATGAGGTAACATAATCACCTTATGGATTACAAAGTTTTGTTTCATATAAGATTGTTTTGGTAACAAGACTTGATCAACCTTGTTAAGAAAAGGATTTTAATGAACAAAATAATATTTTCACTGTGGTTATACTTGCTTTCTTTTATTTTTCTCCTTTCCAGTCTTTGCTCTTCGTCGTTCCTAACTTAAAGGCGTTAAAGAAAAGTACTCTTATTGGGAGATAACCCAAAAGTTTCCTTGAGTCTTGGAAGTTATTACTTCAGTAATGACCTCTTCTTATCCTTTTTGTTTTCTTTTTGTGCCAATAATGACCTCTAATGAGAGGGAAGTAAGATTTGGGGAGTTGATGTCCCAAAACAGATTTATGTCCTCCACCATAAAAATTCATGAGGAGTCTATGTAAGTCGGATTGAGCTCAAAATTTACAAATAAATCCCCTAGTATTTTAGCTAACTTTCGTTAGTTCAACACTTTTTGATTTAAGCAACATAAGATTTTAGAAAAAATCGGTTTCTACCTGCTGGTCTGTTTTGACAGATTTCTGCCATTATTTGCATTTGCTTTTTATTGATTCCTTTTTGAGTTCTCTTTTGGGGAATTGAGATTTTTGAAGGAGTTGCTACAGTATCTTGTGTTTTTAATGAAAAGTTTTGTTGTTCTAAAATCTAAGACTAAGGGTCTATTATCTTTTGAATACACTAATGTTGCTAATGAAGATTGTGTGAAGTTTTGTATGAAGGAAAAAAAATTCAGGTGTAGCGAGAGGATAATGTAATGAGATGAAGAATGGAAAAGAGCTACAGCTTGGGGGGAGCCACCCCATGTCACCCAAATAAATATTCAATAGGTACAAGGGTCATATCTTGGGGGTGCCCAAGGTATCCCCTTCTTCATCAATAAAAATCTCAGGTCTTTCTAGACACTTCATTTTTATTGCTTCATGCACAGTTGTGTTGTTCTTGGAGCATCTTACTTTTTGTTTTTGGTTTTCTTTTGCTTTGTTTTCTTTGTTTGTTTTGTTTTTTGCTTTGCTTGTTTTTGGCTTTGTTTGCTTGCTTTAAAAAAATCAAAAACACCAAAAATATTTGTTGTTCTTTTCTAGTTTTGTGAGTTCTTTGCAGGGTTAAACTGTCCTCAGTGGAGTTTGGTTTCATGTTATTATTCAAGTCACAAAAGTGAAGGGCAATAATGAAGATTAAGACAACTTGAGGTGTGGTAAGAGGCTGGTAACGAACTCTATTTGTTTTCATTTTTGTACATATACTCATCATTGTGAGCATGCTTAACCTGTTTGTGTAAGGTGTATGTCATTATGGATGCTTAGTAGTTCTTGCTTGCTTGTGATCAGCTCCAGCTTGCTAATAGTTTGTAGCATGTCATATGAATGTTCGCTTGCATTGTTTTATTCATACTTTGGTATGATATTGTGGTATCATCCTCTGACTGTTCATATGAATCGACTTGGCACATGCTCACGCATGCATATGACTAATCAATAGTCAGTAAGCCTCGATGATTTATTTTGCCTCAGAGTTCTTGTATCACTTTCATGCCATAATTAGTCTTGTTTTGTTGCAAGCATGATTATGACAGTTATTGCTCTCTCGTTTGTCGCTCCCTCTCTATTGCTATCCTTCACTTGCACTGAGTATGAGCTCTACATGTGCTTCCAACTCTCCAGAACCAATATTGCCAACTGTGTCCACCATACCTACCTATTAGCATCATTTGCTACTTCAGTGCATATTCTATATGTGGTGTTTTCTTCCAAAATAAAGTGTTTGTCTATTTTGAGAAACTTAGTTAGTAAAGCTCTCACGAACTTTATTCCTTGCGCTTAATAATCTTGAACCATTGTTACCTGTCCATGAAAGTTATATGCTTGCAAATTATATGTTGTGAGTCAGCAGAACCGTGCTGTCATGGGGAACACTTTCAACACTTTTTGGATATCTCATCCAGTTGATACCTTGCTATTTTGTTTGCGGATGTCGACGATGTGAAATGAAAGGGGAGCTTGTGAGTTCATGGAGTCTATACATTGTGTTAGAGAAACGCCTGGGCCGCTAGCCTAAGCCATGCCTAATCATGGTGGAAACTTGCAGCATCACCATAATGAGCATTTATGAAGCATCCTCAATACTACTAAAAAGCTATACACATAGTAAATAAAAAGATCGCTAAGATGCTCATTGCCTGCTTGCCTTGTCATTTTGATCATGGGATCGCTCCTATATCATGTGCAAGGGGTACCCTATTGGCGGTTCTCTATGATATGCATGTATTTACAATGATAAGAACTTTCAGGTAACCAAAGTTGAGTAGTATGCGGAGCGACCCTCGTACTCAAGGGACTTGGGATTTCCGGTCTATGGTCTGTCAAGCATATGATTCAGAGTGGACCTCACTTTCACCTTAACCATATGAAGATGCCTATGATAGGGGCAATGAGAGCTCAAAGTTAATGAGTACCTTCCTTTCAGCATTTGGAAGCCCATCAAACTTTACAAAACCGTTGTCACCACCTTGTTGAGTCACCACTTATTATATGAGCACCTTCTTGAGAGCATAGTTGTCATTCTTGTGTTTGTTGCAAAACTTGATTAATTATGTCATGACTTTGATGCTTGTATCTCTGATATCTTTATCTCTAGTCTTCACTTGAACTTCAGAGGTGCCTTGGCATTTATATTGTGCTCTTCAAACAAAGGCAAGCGAGATACCACTCTATCATACCTTATTATAAGCATTGCAATGTTGCTTATGTTTATGTTTCATGCTACTTATTATTATTGAGTTGGTTTCTCTTCATAGCTTGCAATGACTATTGAGTAGACTTAGTTGCATACTATTTATTATGAATGGTTTAACATATACTCATGTGCTGAGAATATTTACATCATGTGAAGCAAATGTGTTCATGAAAGTTCTCTTATCGCACTCAGTTTTCAACTGAATTGCTTGAGGACAAGCAATAAGCTAAGCTTGGGGGAGTTGATACGTCCAAAACGTATCTACTTTCTCGAACACTTTTGCTATTGTTTCTCCTCTAAACTTGTGTGATTTGGATACAACTAACACGGACTGACGTTGTTTTCAGCAGAATTACATTGGTGTCTAATTTTTGTGCAGAAAATGAACTATCAGGAAAAATCCCAGAAAATATGCCAAAAATTATATTTCACCCAAAGATCCACGGAGCCAGAAGACGAGACGGAGAAGGGGCCTAGGGGGGCCCACATCCTGCCAGGTGCGGGTGGGCCCTACCCGTACCTAGGGGGTGCAGCCACCCCAGGCACCCCCTCGGCCTCCCTCTGCGCATATAAGTTGCCTCTCGACCTAAAAACCGGGGGGGTCGATACTTTTCCAGAAAGAGTTCCGCTCTGCCACCGCCACCAGAAACAAAGATTCAGATCCAGAAACTCCGTTCTGGCACCCTGTCAGGACAAGGAATTTGGATAGGATCATCGCCATCATCACCACCAACGCATCTCCATCAACCACCGATGTTTCCCTCATCCATGAGTGAGTAATCCCCCACTGTAGGCTTGGGGATGGTAGGGATTGGATGAGTTCTATCATGTAATCGAATAAGATTGTTAGGGCATAGTGCCTAGTATCTCTATTAGCGTTATTTGACTTTATTGCAACTTGTTGTGCTTAATGCTTGTCACTAGGGCCCGAGTGCCATGATCTCAGATCTAAACTTATTATTGAATCATTATGATACTATTGTTTGTGATCTTATCTGCAAGTTGTGTACACATATCATTGTCTGGATCCAAAGGCCCCAAAGTGACAATAATTGGGACAACCGGAGGGGGTGGTTGTGGTGTGAGGATCGCATGTGTTCATGGAGTGTTAATGCTTTGCTCCGGTGCTCTATTAAAAGGAGCACCTTAATTGCCAGTAGTTCCCTAGAGGCCCCGCAGCCACGGGCTGGCTGGACAGAAGATGTTGTGCAAGTTCTCATTGCGAGCACGTATGCCTAGGATTGTTTAGTAATTGGATGCTTGTTATTATTTATCTGCAATGCCCTAGATCTCGAAGTTACATGTTTAGACTCGTCCATGCAACGCCCGTCCTTACATCCCTATGCCTACCGCACTCGAATCCCACTTGTTACCGTTATTGTTACTATTGCTCCTGTTTTGATGTTGTTGTTGCTACTACATACTGTTGCTACTGATAAACTTCTGTGAGCAAGAACTATTTCCAGGTGCATCTGAATTGACAACTCAGTTGTTAAGGCTTGCAAGTATTCTTTGGCTCCCCTTGTGTCGAATCAATAAATTGGGTAATACTACCCGCGAAGACTGTTGCGATCCCCTATACTTGTGGGTCATCCTAACAACCTAACATTTTCATCAATAGTAACTTGTATGGCATGAGCAGTAGCAAAGGTGTTCTCCATTGTTTCAGGTTTAGCAGCCATTTTATTAATCAAGGAAAACTGAGCTTCAGACAAAGAGGATATATTTTTCTCAACAGTTAAAAGCTTTTCCTCTATAGTCTTATTGAAAGTGTTTTGTTTACTAATAAATTTCCTTGAGCATGACTTCAAGTTCATAGGGGGCACTACTAGCATTATTGTAAGAGCTTCCATAGGAATTGCCATTATTAGGAGGATAAGGCCTATAATTGTTGTTAATACCAAAATTATTCCTATAGGCATTGTTGTTTCTAATGAAGTTCACATCAACTTGCTCTTTCTGAGCAACCAAAGAGGCTAAGGGAACACTATTAGGATCTAAAGTACCTTTCCCATTAACAAGCATAGCCATAATAACATCAATATTATCACTCAAAGAGGAACCTTCCTCAACAGAATTTATCTTCTTACCATGTGGAGCTCTCTCAACATGCCATTCAGAGTAGTTAACCATCATATTATCAAGGAGCCTGATGTGGAGCTTGTTGGGAACCCCAAGAGCAAGGTGTGATGAGCACAGCATCAAGCCTTCCCTCAGTAGAGACCGAGGTATCGAACCAGAAGGAGGAAGGAAATGTCACATAGGTGTTGCAAGCAACGTGGAGACCTGCACAACACAAACTCGAGACTTTGCCCCAACTAACAGTGAAGTTGTCAAGCTCACCGGTTTGCTATAACAAAGGATTAAACGTATGGTGTGTAAGGTAATGGTTTGCAGCAAGTAAACAAGTAACACTGGAAGATGTATCAATGGTAAAGATTGGACCGGGGTCCATAGATCACTAGAGGTGCTCTCCTTAGATAGACAACATGGCATGAAGGGTAAACAAATTACAGCAGGGCAATTGAAAGGAATCGAGCAAGGCATAACAATGCAATTACAAGTCAGAAAGATCCTATGAGATTCGATTGGGCAATACAACAAGATACATAGACCGCCATCCAACTACATCTATGACTAGAAGTCCACCTTCGGGTTATCATCTGAACCCCCTCCAGTATTAAGTCGCAAGCAACAGACAATTGCTTTAAGCAATGTGTGTAAGGTAAACAGTCCACATGTTCCATGAACGAGAGACTGTTGTTTTGTCCCTAGTAGCAACAGCACATCTACAACCAAAGAGATTATTGTCACTTCCCTTGGAAACTAGAGGCATGAACCCACTATCGAGCATAAATACCCCCTCTTGGAGTCACTAGAAACTACTTGGCCAAGATAGCTACTAATAACGGAGAGCATGCAAGATCACAAACAACACAGACATGATAGAATCATAAAGACAAAACCATTAATCAAACCAACATAATAATCTCAATATCCATCGGATCCCCGCAAACACAACATGCATGATTACAAATAGATTAGATCTTGATCATGAACGGAGCTCACAAGATCTATACATGAAAGCACAAAGGAGGAGTTACAACCATCTAGCTACTACATGGACCCATAGTCCAAGGTGGAACTACTCATGCATCATATGTAGAGGTCCCAACCTTTAATAAGGTAGAGATCCTTGTGTTTACAATGCTAGTCCCTGGATCAATAGCTAGCATCCACAGTTAAGATGTAATATCAAGAAACAAAGGTCATAATACAACTTTATAACCAGGAATAAAATAATTCATTACATTTTACATAGCTCATTTGGATATCTCATTACAATGCAGCAGAAATAACTATATAGCATGGAGTCCTTCATCTTCAAAGTGCCACAGGCAATCATGTTGGTTGTAGACTTGTAATCCTAATCAACACACTTCACTAACATCAAACAAACCTGCAACATAATAAGTTACAGCCACAAGGGTCAATACATTTGAATTGTATTGGCAAGTGATACAATGGTATAGTAGTGGTATCTATCATCTATATGCATTTGGCTAAGTGGAGCTTAGGCTTGCTTTGCTCAAAATAGATTTTACTTATCATTTGAAAAACACTAAGTTTTTGTTTGGCAAAAATCACCCAAGGCATCTACCAATCAAAGATTGAAGATCCTTTAACCCTTGTTCAACCACAAGATTTTTAACTTAGAAGCTGGGATGAGGAGATTCTTGATAGCTTCCATGTCTTGATGCTCAAATTGTCCATTGCCGGGGACACGGCTAAGTACTTAGATTTTACTCTCTCGAGAGGTGGTGCACTTTCCCCACAAGACTCGACATGCATCGAGACAAGATCTTTCAGAAACCTTCCCTTAGACCAGAATGGACGCGTTCCCAAACCTATCATCCCCTACCACCAACTGTCCATTTGGCTAAGTTATTGCAACCTATATGATCCAGGCAGAGCCCATAATGCCAAGTGGCTGCACTTGAAGCTTCTCAACATTTGACATCTCAAATCTCTTTGTTCCTGGGTGGCATTCCACAAGTGAGATACATAGGGTAAGCCATTGAAAAATGGGCCTTGGTAACCACTCAACAAAAATTCATCCATGCAAGTCCCTTTCCACCTAGGTGATTCATTCACATAGTTGTTTTATTAAACAAAACACAAGTCCTTGACTTAGAAATATTTCATAGCATGAATATAATCCACCCTTGTTTTCTACTAGCTAAGCTAAGCATGATAGTAGTAGGTATCTTAACTTAGGGAAAATTCTACTAAGGCATCATCTACTAGGATTTCCCAAGGCATAGCTTACTTAGTAAAAATTCCATGCAAGTCCTACTTAGAAATATCACTAATGCATAGTGAAAATATTGGGACAAAAGTATGAAGCACCACTTTCCTTATTGGTAGAGAATATAAGTTCACTCCTTGATCTTGCAATAGTCACACTCTTCAAATTTTACTACAATTCAATCAAGGCACAAATTCAATCTACCATTCAAGCAATTCATCACCTAGAATAATAAAAACAAAGCAATGCATGCAAGAATGCCAAAGATTGTTTTATTTGGAAAAGTGTTTTCTAATAGATTATAAACATTATAAAACACCTATTGGTCATTTATAAAAGTGTCAAATCCATTTTAAGTCAAGTTAGTGAAAATGGCCACTTTAAGTCATTTTTTGTTTTGCTAGAAATGATTCAACCCAAAGTAAAAATTTCTAGTGTTTGACAAATATATCTTTAAACACAAATGTTAGTGTTTTATGGTCAAGTGTTTATTATTAAAACCATTTGCAAAAGGTTTTACTTATAAACCATTTTTAAATCAAAGCAATATTTTATTTTGTTGGAAATGCCTTTAAACAATGTAATAATTTTATAGGGTTCACCAAATATATTTTTAAATCCTAAAACTTGGTGTTTAGGGTCAGAGAGTTTAAACCAAATCATTTCCCAAAGGTTTTGCTCAAAAAGCATTTTTAAAACATATTCAACAATTTTATTTAGATAGAAATGCCTTTAAAACAAAGATTTATTCTTTAGCTTCTCAAAATACACTTTTAAATCCACAAGTTGGTTTCTATGGTAAGTAGGTTCAAAACAATCCATCTACAAAAGATTTTATCACAAAAACATTTTTAGAATGAATTTTATACACAAAATATGCCTACACAAGTTTCTGCAAAAATAACTAATTTTCCAGAAGCAAATCATTAAACAAAGTACATGGTTGGAAAGTACTCCTTTTTGCTGATTCCATTGATATAAAATTTGTAAAATTTGGACATGTAGATTTAAATTTATGATTTTTGCAAAATCTAACCTCTAATAGAATAGTTTCTAGTTTTAAATCAAAACACTGGCCACGTGGAATGATTTCATTGGCTCATAACGGTTCGCGTGGATCAGCTAACGCGGAGCGTCAGATCTAATGTTAATCATGCGGCACAGATCAGCGCATACCCTTTCATTTAATGAATCTATGGTACTCGTCAGATCTAAATCGAATGGTGCACAGGAGCTTGGCCAAAGATGGGCGGCGCGCGACGGTGGCTGGCGGCGGCGCGGTCAGACAAGGACGGTGCCGGCGATACAGGAAGCGAGAGAGGACGTGGAGTGGCTCACCGAGTTCACAGGGCGTTGCTGATGCTCAACGTAGTTTCCTTTGGCCGAGGGGCGCTCGAGGTTGCCGTGGATTGCCCACCGGAGTCCGCAACGGCGTCGGGCACGCTCAGCCGTCAATGAAGGTGAGGCTACATGGCTTTGGAAGGAGAGGCAAAGTGCTCGTTAGATGCGCAAGACGATGGCGAGTACATGAGCATCACAGAGAGGGAGAGGGGCGGTCAGATGCTACCTGGGGGTGTTGCCTGAGTGGAGGCAGACGGCGGCACGTGTTGTCATTGAGCTTGCCGATGAAGGAAAGTGCGTGCGGGCGAGTGCGAGGCACTGGCAGCTGCAGGAGATCCTCGCGAACAAGCTCGAGTGGTCGAGGAGCAAAGGGGTGGCAGGTACTAGCCGGAATCGGTCGGGGAGCTCTTCAGAGCAGAGGGAGGTCTCGAGCAAATTCCGAGTAGCCTGGAGGCAGAGGGGAGTTGGCGACCGAGGGGAAAGGAAGGGAAGACATGGGCAGTTAAACGGGCATGGTCAGGAGGCAAGAATCACGCGGCATTGATGCAAATTAACTCGAGGTTTGATTGACAGGAAACAGCGACGGGGAAAGGAAGAACAGGTCGCGGCGGGTTGAAGAGATGACTGACAGTGTGGGGTCATGCTGACAGCGAGAGAGTGGGAGTGCGCGAGTGTGGCATCCCGCAAAACCACTACTAGAAAATCACGTTGTTTTTGTGCATTGCATCATCATGACCGCATGCTCATGTCATCATGCCACATTGCATTTGAGCATCGTCATCATCTTGCATTGCTTGCATAAAACTAATTTCGGAAAAACCTATATTTGTTTTCTAAACGCCCCGTCTTAATTCAAACGCAAAACCCGGGTCTCCGGATTATTTTGTTTTGTCCGCTATCGGGTTGTATAAGCCTCGTGTTAAACAAATAACATGTTAAATTATTTTAGTGGGGGCACTCGAACGGGCCGATTCGACCCGAACGACCACCCCCGGAATTAAAACGGTCCAACCTAGACTCTTTTCTTACCCTGTCCTAGTCTACCCACCCAGCCTCCACCTCACCCCCACCAATAACCTCTCGCCACCTCACCTCTCCCCAAAGCCCCACCCACTCACACGCTGCCACGTCACCAGCCACCCCTCTCTCTCTTCCCCACCCCCACTCAACGCCACACGCCCACACCCCGCAACCCACACACCCGACGCCACTCCCCAGTTCCCACCTTCCCCGCGTGGACCCCGCTCCCCTGGGCCCCACCACGCGCCCCACCGATCCCCACCTCCTCTCTCGCACGCTCCCTCCCCCGTCTTCTTCCTCCTCTCACCCTCTGCCGGCTCGCCCCACCGTCCCCAGGCAACCGCGCGCGCCCCGCCTCCGCCGCCGTGCCAGGCTCCCCTCCTTCCCCTCCGGCCACCGCTCCCCTCCCTCTCCTCTCCTCTGCGCCGCATCCTCGCCTCGCCTCCCTCCCGCGCGGCCCGCACTCGAGCTCCGGCCGCCCTCGCCCCGCTCCGCTCGCCCCTTCTCCCTTCTCCCCCTCGGCTCGCACCCTGGCTCCACCTTCCCCGTCGCCGCGCCCGCCGGAGCCACCCGACCTCCCCGCCACCGGCCGCCTCTCGCGCCAGCGCGCCTCCCCCGACCCCGTCCTCGCCGCCCCACCGCGCATCCCCGGCCGCCCTCGCTCAGGTCGCCCTTCCACCGCCGTTCGCCGCCGGCCCCTCTACCCCGCACCGCCGCCTCGCAGGCGAGCTCCTCCGGTCCTCCTCCACCTCGCCCGACCTCCGTCGGTCCCGCTCGCCACAGGCGCCGCCGGCGACCGCTCCCTCCGCCCGCTCCTGCGCCTCCTCCTCTGCTCACCGCCCCGCCCAGAGCGCCTCCGTCCGCCGACCCCCTCCGCGGCGCCCTCTCCTCCCAGGCCGGCGACCCCCTCCGCCCTCGTCCGTCCCAGCTCCTTCCTCGAGCTCAAGCCAGCTGCTCGCCGTGGCCTCTCTGCAGCGCTCCTCCAGGGGTAGCCTCCGGGTGTGCTCCCTGTAGCGCGTGGACCCTTTCAGGCGAACTCGTCCGTGTGGGGTTCCTGCAGCGACACGCCGTTTCCCCCGTGTTGAGTCCGGCCGTCCCTCTCCAGTCGCGTGTGTGTCCTGGTGGCCTGGTCGCCTCTCCCCCTGTCGAGACGGGGCTGCTAGTGATGAACATCCGTGGAGCTCTGAATGTGCAGAGTTGGTGGTGATCTATGATGATGGCGATGCCACCCAAGCAGTACCGCAACCCTCGAGAGTGCTATTCCTTGGGCTCGTCAAGCTCTCCTTCCCGGAGACGTAGAAACAAGATCGTCAACATGGACTCGAAGACCCGGACTCCAAAGCCGTTCCTGGATCCGATGGCCGGACCCTGAAGACCGATCTAGAACGCCAAGACCGACCGGTACGCGGTACCGACAAGATCTTCGCGACGATAAGAACGACACCGACCCGGAAGAATTCGACGCGCCCCCGGCACCGAACCAAGTCCTGCTCCCCGGTGCAACAAGTACTCCGTCCCGGACACCAAGTTCTGCATCCCGGAACGCCAAGTACTCCCTCGAGGACGCCGAGTACTTCACCCCGGACACCGAGACCCCGGATGCGACAAGATCTGCCCCGTTGTTCGAGAATGTTCCTGCCGAGACCGATCCCGTCGAACCCTGAACCCCGAGACCGGACCCCGAACCCCGTCGAACCCCCGGAACCCCAAGATCTGCCGAACCCTAATGTGTGAACCCCTTCCCGAAACCCTATTTTATCATACTATACAAATTGTTGCATATTAAATTGTCATGCATGCATACTTGTCATGTGGTTTGGGGCCTTATGCCGATTCACCTCTAATTAAATATGGGGCCCATATGCGGGCAAATCTAGTCTCATATTGGCCTCATTTAAATTTGTGTAGCGAACCGGTAACTTACCTTGCCCTGTTATTACAACATTTAAATTGCGGGGTAGCTAAACAACAGGAACCACCTAAATATTGTCGGGACCCTGGTTCCACTTAATATTGCCCAATTGCATCGCATCTTGCCATGTCATACATCAAACATGCATCATGCCCGATCTTTTGCCGTAGTATTAAATGTTGCATCCGGTGTTATTCTAGTGTTTTGCTTCTTCGCGGATAAGGGCGTTGAGTTGATGTGAGCTTCGCCCCGATCTTCGGTTGAACCTTCGGCAATGTTTTCAGGCGAGCATCTCCCCCTTTCTACCTATCTTACTTTTATAGTATTTATTCCCTCATGTTGATCTATTGCTATCTGTGTTGCGATGCTCTAGTTTTCGTACCCGTGATATCCCTTGCAGCCATATATTACCTTGGACACATCCTATTACCTGTTGTTTGGTAGATAGTTGGACTTGCGCGTCGTAGTCGCTTGCTCAAGTGCTGTCACGTGTCGTCAAGTACCACAGTTGTTGGAGCATTGCCGCATGTTTAATGTTGGAGACGGTTATGGATTTATTTATTGCTCACTTTAATTATTGTTTAACAACTAAAATTGAAGTAAATAAGCAGAGGCATCGGTGGGTGATAGATAATATTTGGTTTCCGACCGCACACTTGTGTCCCGTAGGACCCCGAGTACTTGATACCTGTTCCTTGAATATTCGCGCTATCCACATCCGGGAGGCTTATGGGACCCCCCTTAGCCAGAGCTTGATTCAGTCTTATTTCTTGGGGCCACAAACTAGTTTGAGGTTTTATTTACGATCCTGTACTTATGCCATGCTTTACTGCTTTATTTACGATTGTGCGAGGAGCACACTGTACTGTTTAGGATAGTGGCACGATTCCGCGGTGTCGACAAGCCCAGTTTTGGGTTCCAAGTCGTTCACACCGTCCCCACAACCTTGAGTCCGTCTCGGAGCCGGCCGGCTTTGTTGCGGGTCTACTTTAAGGGGTGGCCCCCTGAAATATTTCTGAATCCTGTGATTGCTTTGTCGTGAAAGCCTCGTTGGGTTTTGTTTTGGTTTTTCCGAGGCTGATCGAGTGTGTGTTGCTATTGGTGCACCCCGGCCGGGTAAAACTTTCTGAAAGCCGTGTCCACGGATATGGACGACTTGGAGCACAGTATCTCGATCATAGACAACTATAACTAAAGTAGTGCTATAAATTTGACTTATTATGACTAGTAAGCAGCTTCACTATAATGGAATGGCTAAATAAAACTGCCAACAATTGCTTGTTTGGGCGTCGCTTGCGACCATTGTACCTGACTAGTAAGTATTGCAACTATAACGGAATGGCTGAATAAAAGTACCAACAACTGCTGGGTTTTTGGGTTATCTCATGCTATTTGTATCTGATTAGTAAGTGGTGCAACTATAGCGGAATGGTTAACTAAAATTGCCCACTGTTTATTTTATCAGGATGACTATCTATATTTGACTAGTAATTGCTGCAACGATAACTGAATAAATAAAACTGCCAACTGTGTGCGTTCCTCGGTTGACTTCCTCGTTTGGTCTCGAGGGGGAAACGCCAGGATGGGTTTGTCTGATGGTAGAATCAGGTTGGTTCCGAATAGGTCTTTCTTACCCCTCTCTGATAGCCGACAGTTGTATCGAGTCTCTATAGATTGTTTAGTGCATGTTGCCGCTGCCGCTCAGTCCACCATACCTATGTAGGCGAGGACCGCCGAATTCTAGTCTCGCCGTGTACTGGCCTCAGTACTGACGCTCCTATTTTTCCTTTGCCCTTTGTCGGCACCCCTTTTGTTTAAGCAGGTTTTGAGATCGACGTCGTTAGCAGGGTTACCCTTCCGGCTTGGCCTGGGCAGGGTTATGGACGCCATTGGTTATTCTTCAGGGCTCTTAGCCCCATTTGCATCTTGTCCGTAGCTGGACGCTCTATCGTTTTAAAGGTGTTTTGGATCTTTGTATATTATATCTGTATTCTTGACTCTTTGAGTCGCTGCTGTATATATATCTGTTCTGTGGGTCCCATCGAGGACTGTTGTGTAATGTTATTACTTCGTTTTCCACCCGCACGAAAGTGCCTGGTGGACACCTTTGAATCGTTTCTATGCGGGTTTGGCGGGTTTCGCTCAAACTTGCATAGGGCCGATTCTGAGGGTGTTACAGAGTGGTATCAGAGCTCAGCAGTTGCGATACCCCACAAGTCCAGCCTGTAGGATAACCTAGCTAACGGCCGCAGTAGAGTGTCAAACTATTTTTGCAAAATCGGTTGGATAGTTCTGATTAGGTCTGATTTTACTCCTTACCCTCTACTGCTCTCCTCTCACCTCTGCGTGTTTTGAATCTGCTCTCTTATCTTTTCTTCGAGTCCAGGATTTCTCGTGGTTGGGTTCCATCGTACCTTCAGGGTTTCGCTTCTTCCTTTGGTAACGGTGTCGCTACATCTGGTCTTCATGCTATCCGAGGAATCCTTCGTCTGGTGGACTTCTCTTTGTTCCTCTCGTGCCTTCCGGTGTTTTCCGACGCGACGACATCATCTACGCTAGATCCGATGCAGAGTTTGCATCACTCCTTTGTTCCCGAACCTCGATTGTCGAGATCTTCAGTCTGATTCCGAGAATGGTTGCACGCTTTTCCACTGATTGTGCGGAGTAATAGTTTGGGTGCGTGATGGATTGGCCCCCATGCCGACTACCCCTTCTATTCGCTTTTGTACATTGAAGTGGATGAGAATGCATCGGTTCCCTCTTTCCACCGGAGTTAGAGGTGGCTTTATTTGTTGATACCTCTACCTTCGACCTTTTGTTTCTGGAGTGTTTCCCGCAACGATCACGGACAACGATCTCTTGTTAGTGGTGTCGCGAGGATCTACACGAAGCGCGAAGGATCAGACCGCCGACCTTCCTTCCGGTACCATGAGGCGGATCTCGAGGGCGAGATCCATTGTTAGTGGTGTCGAATTGTGGCATCCCGCAAAACCACTACTAGAAAATCACGTTGTTTTTGTGCATTGCATCATCATGACCGCATGCTCATGTCATCATGCCACATTGCATTTGAGCATCGTCATCATCTTGCATTGCTTGCATAAAACTAATTTCGGAAAAAACCTATATTTGTTTTCTAAACGCCCCGTCTTAATTCAAACGCAAAACCCGGGTCTCCGGATTATTTTGTTTTGTCCGCTATCGGGTTGTATAAGCCCCGTGTTAAACAAATAACATGTTAAATTATTTTAGTGGGGGCAGTCGAACGGGCCGATTCGACCCGAACGACCACCCCCGGAATTAAAACGGTCCAACCTAGACTCTTTTCTTACCCTGTCCTAGTCTACCCACCCAGCCTCCACCTCACCCCCACCAATAACCTCTCGCCACCTCACCTCTCCCCAAAGCCCCACCCACTCACACGCTGCCACGTCACCAGCCACCCCTCTCTCTCTCTTCCCCACCCCCACTCAACGCCACACGCCCACACCCAGCAACCCACACACCCGACGCCACTCCCTAGTTCCCACCTTCCCCGCGTGGACCCCGCTCCCCTGGGCCCCACCACGCGCCCCACCGATCCCCACCTCCTCTCTCGCACGCTCCCTCCCCCGTCTTCTTCCTCCTCTCACCCTCTGCCGGCTCGCCCCACCGTCCCCAGGCAACCGCGCGCGCGCCGCCTCCGCCGCCGCGCCAGGCTCCCCTCCTTCCCCTCCGGCCACCGCTCCCCTCCCTCTCCTCTCCTCTGTGCCGCATCCTCGCCTCGCCTCCCTCCCGCGCGGCCCGCGCTCGAGCTCCGGCCGCCCTCGCCCCGCTCCGCTCGCCCCTTCTCCCTTCTCCCCCTCGGCTCGCACCCCGGCTCCTCCTTCCCCGTCACCGCGCCCGCCGGAGCCACCCGACCTCCCCACCACCGGCCGCCTCTCGCGCCGGCGTGCCTCCCCCGACCCCGTCCTCGCCGCCCCACCGCGCATCCCCGGCCGCCCTCGCTCGGGTCGCCCTTCCACCGCCGTTCGCCGCCGGCCCCTCTACCCCGCACCGCCGCCTCGCAGGCGAGCTCCTCCGGTCCTCCTCCACCTCGCCCGACCTCCGCCGGTCCCGCTCGCCACAGGCGCCGCCGGCGACCGCTCCCTCCGCCCGCTCCTGCGCCTCCTCCTCTGCTCACCGCCCCGCCCAGAGCGCCTCCGTCCGCCGACCCCCTCCGCGGCGCCCTCTCCTCCCAGGCCGGCGACCCCCTCCGCCCTCGTCCGTCCCAGCTCCTTCCTCGAGCTCAAGCCAGCTGCTCGCCGTGGCCTCTCTGCAGCGCTCCTCCAGGGGTCGCCTCCGGGTGTGCTCCCTGTAGCGCGTGGACCCTTTCAGGCGAACTCGTCCGTGTGGGGTTCCTACAGCGACATGCCGTTTTCCCCCGTGTTGAGTCCGGCCATCCCTCTCCAGTCGCGTGTGTGTCCTGGTGGCCTGGTCGCCTCTCCCCCTGTCGAGACGGGGCTGCTAGTGATGAACATCCGTGGAGCTCTGAATGTGCAGAGTTGGTGGTGATCTATGATGATGGCGATGCCACCCAAGCAGTACCGCAACCCACGAGAGTGCTATTCCTTGGGCTCGTCAAGCTCTCCTTCCCGGAGACGTAGAAACAAGATCGTCAACATGGACTCGAAGACCCGGACTCCAAAGTCGTTCCTGGATCCGATGGCCGGACCCTGAAGACCGATCTAGAACGCCAAGACCGACCGGTACGCGGTACCGACAAGATCTTCGCGACGATAAGAACGACACCGACCCGGAAGAATTCGACGCGCCCCCGGCACCGAACCAAGTCCTGCTCCCCGGTGCAACAAGTATTCCATCCCGGACACCAAGTTCTGCATCCCGGAACGCCAAGTACTCCCTCGAGGATGCCGAGTACTTCACCCCGGACACCGAGACCCCGGATGCGACAAGATCTGCCCCGTTGTTCGAGAATGTTCCTGCCGAGACCGATCCCGTCGAACCCTGAACCCCGAGACCGGACCCCGAACCCCGTCGAACCCCCGGAACCCCAAGATCTGCCGAACCCTAATGTGTGAACCCCTTCCCGAAACCCTATTTTATCATACTATACAAATTGTTGCATATTAAATTGTCATGCATGCATACTTGTCATGTGGTTTGGGGCCTTATGCCGATTCACCTCTAATTAAATATGGGGCCCATATGCGGGCAAATCTAGTCTCATATTGGCCTCATTTAAATTTGTGTAGCGAACCGGTAACTTACCTTGCCCTGTTATTACAACATTTAAATTGCGGGGTAGCTAAACAACAGGAACCACCTAAATATTGTCGGGACCCTGGTTCCACTTAATATTGCCCAATTGCATCGCATCTTGCCATGTCATACATCAAACATGCATCATGCCCGATCTTTTGCCGTAGTATTAAATGTTGCATCCGGTGTTATTCTAGTGTTTTGCTTCTTCGTGGATAAGGCCGTTGAGTTGATGTGAGCTTCGCCCCGATCTTCGGTTGAACCTTCGGCAATGTTTTCAGGCGAGCATCTCCCCCTTTCTACCTATCTTACTTTTATAGTATTTATTACCTCCTGTTGATCTATTGCTATCTGTGTTGCGATGCTCTAGTTTTCGTACCCGTGATATCCCTTGCAGCCATATATTACCTTGGACACATCCTATTACCTGTTGTTTGGTAGATAGTTGGACTTGCGCGTCGTAGTCGCTTGCTCAAGTGCTGTCACGTGTCGTCAAGTACCACAGTTGTTGGAGCATTGCCGCATGTTTAATGTTGGAGACGGTTATGGCTTTATTTATTGCTCACTTTAATTATTGTTTAACAACTAAAATTGAAGTAAGTAAGCAGAGGCATCGGTGGGTGATAGATAATATTTGGTTTCCGACCGCCCACTTGTGTCCCGTAGGACCCCGAGTACTTGATACCTGTTCCTTGAATATTCGCGCTATCCACATCCGGGAGGCTTATGGGACCCCCCTTAGCCAGAGCTTGATTCAGTCTTATTTCTTGGGGCCACAAACTAGTTTGAGGTTTTATTTACGATCCTGTACTTATGACATGCTTTACTGCTTTATTTACGATTGTGCGAGGAGCACACTGTACTGTTTAGGATAGTGGCACGATTCCGCGGTGTCGACAAGCCCAGTTTTGGGTTCCAAGTCGTTCACAGCCGTCCCCACAACCTTGAGTCCGTCTCGGAGCCGGCCGGCTTCGTTGCGGGTCTACTTTAAGGGGTGGCCCCCTGAAATATTTCTGAATCCTGTGATTGCTTTGTCGTGAAAGCCTCGTTGGGTTTTGTTTTGGTTTTTCCGAGGCTGATCGAGTGTGTGTTGCTATTGGTGCACCCCGGCCGGGTAAAACTTTCTGAAAGCCGTGTCCGCGGATATGGACGACTTGGAGCACAGTATCTCGATCATAGACAACTATAACTAAAGTAGTGCTATAAATTTGACTTATTATGACTAGTAAGCAGCTTCACTATAATGGAATGGCTAAATAAAACTGCCAACAATTGCTTGTTTGGGCGTCGCTTGCGACCATTGTACCTGACTAGTAAGTATTGCAACTATAACGGAATGGCTGAATAAAAGTACCAACAACTGCTGGGTTTTTGGGTTATCTCATGCTATTTGTATCTGATTAGTAAGTGGTGCAACTATAGCGGAATGGTTAACTAAAATTGCCCACTGTTTATTTTATCAGGATGACTATCTATATTTGACTAGTAATTGCTGCAACGATAACTGAATAAATAAAACTGCCAACTGTGTGCGTTCCTCGGTTGACTTCCTCGTTTGGTCTCGAGGGGGAAACGCCGGGATGGGTTTGTCTGATGGTAGAATCAGGTTGGTTCCGAATAGGTCTTTCTTACCCCTCTCTGATAGCCGACAGTTGTATCGAGTCTCTATAGATTGTTTAGTGCATGCTGCCGCTGCCGCTCAGTCCACCATACCTATGTAGGCGAGGACCGCCGAATTCTAGTCTCGCCGTGTACTGGCCTCAGTACTGACGCTCCTCTTTTTCCTTTGCCCTTTGTCGGCACCCCTTTTGTTTAAGAAGGTTTTGAGATCGACGTCGTTAGCAGGGTTACCCTTCCGGCTTGGCCTGGGCAGGGTTATGGACGCCATTGGTTATTCTTCAGGGCTCTTAGCCCCATTTGCATCTTGTCCGTAGCTGGACGCTCTATCGTTTTAAAGGTGTTTTGGATCTTTGTATATTATATCTGTATTCTTGACTCTTTGAGTCGCTGCTGTATATATATCTGTTCTGTGGGTCCCATCGAGGACTGTTGTGTAATGTTATTACTTCGTTTTCCACCCGCACGAAAGTGCCTGGTGGACACCTTTGAATCGTTTCTATGCGGGTTTGGCGGGTTTCGCTCAAACTTGCATAGGGCCGATTCTGAGGGTGTTACAGCGAGGGGGCGAGGCGTCAGTGACTTTGCGGGTTAAAGCTTTGGTGCGAAAAGTTCTCCTGCGGGGGAGAAGGAAATGGGCTTGATGGGCCTGGTTTGCTGGGCTGGGTTCTTTCCATTTTTTTCTCTATTTATTTTTCTTTTTCTGTTTCTTTTATTCAGTTTTGAATTTGTTCAAACAATTCAATCAACCATTTGAATTCAAATCTTTGCTAAACTTTCAGTAAGTTTTAATGTTATTTAAACATGTATTATAAATACTATTTTAGGAATAATTCCTTTATTCTTTTATGGTTTATATTTTATTTAAAATGGACTTTTGTCTTTATTTAAATAGGATTTTAAATATGTTTTCCAACTCCCATTTAAATTCCAAATTTTACCAAATCCTTTTCAGTAGGTTTCATTTATCTATTAGAGTGCCAAATAATTCACTTTGAATAATTTAAAGAATTTCAATATGATTTATTTAACATTTAAATTGAGCATTTGTCTTTATTCAAATAAAATCCAATATGGTTTTAAATCCATATAAATTTTATTTAAATGATTCTTTTATTTCATTAAAGTTAATTTAAATAACTTTTATTCCACTTGGGCAAATTCCATTTATTATTTTCCCATGATTTAATTAATCATTTCTATTAGGGATTTTGTCTTTAATCAAATGGAATAGAATTTGGTTAATGTCATATTATTTTATTTTGAATATTCTTTATCCCTTATTTTATTTGGATTTGGGTTATCTTTATTCCATTTCCTTATGGATTTGGCCAAGATTTAATTTGGCTTTTAAATATCCTTTATTTATTTATTCCCTTCTTTATCTTATAAAATTCATATCTTTTTATTTATAGATCCAAAATTGGTGATTCCAATTTGTATAATTTTATTTAATATTTGTTTATCCTTTTAAATCCTTTAGAATTATTTTGCTCACAATTTGGTATGGATTTTAGATAGGAGCTTTATTAGCTTTGGAAATTATTTCCTTTTATCTTAATAAATTCATAAGTTTTTATCCATGGCTCCAAATTAAGTGAAACCAATTTCTTTGGTTTTATAATATTTTTATTTATCCTTTTTGATCATTTATAAATGTTTGTTGATAAATTTTATATGGAACAACTCCATAGCCTTAGAGTAATCTTGGAAATGATTTCTTCCATTAGGGTTTTAGGGTTTTGGTTTAATTTTTCCAAGTGTTTAAATTTCAAGATTCATTCTTTAATGAATGCATTTCACTTGATTGAAATTTGTTGTATTCCATTTTATTCAAAGTTTGTTCAAGATGGGTTTTTAGGTTTCCATTTAGAAATAAAAAGTTTCTTTTCACCCTAAATTTCAACAATTATTTATTTTGTTTAATTTATTTTCACATTTCAAAATTTGGAAAATTTTGGGATGTGACATCATACCAGAGAAAAGGCCTCCGGGATGATCTCCCCTCCGGCAGGGTGCCGGGAAGAACTTCAGATCCCCCCTCCCCCCGATCTAGGGACGATGGTGGCGGTGGCTACAGACAGTTTCGTGGATATTTGATCGGGTGCTTAGGGTTTCTGCATCGGGGGCTTCTTATAGGCGAAGGGGGAGGCCGAGGAGGCGACCAGGGTGGCCAAACCCTTGCCAGGCGCGGGCCCACCCCTGTCCGTGCCTAGGGGGGTCTGGCTGCCCTGGCCCGCTTCCTCGTCTCCCCTCTGGACTTCTTGTTCCCGACGGAAAGTAATTGACTTTGACATTTGTCCCGTCCAATTCCGAGAATATTTGTTTACTAACTTTTCTGAAACCAAAAATAGCAAAAAACAGGCATCTGGCACTGTTGCAACTTGTTAATAGGTTAGTACCAGAAAACATGCAAAAAGCACCTCAAAGTGTAGACAAGTAAAGCAAAGTAGATATTAACAAGCATGGATCATCAAAAATTATAGATACGTTTCCAACGTATCAGCATCCCCAAGCTTAACTCCTCCTTGTCCTCGAGTAGGTAAGTGATAAACAGAATAATTTTTTAGGTGACATGCATCCTCACAATAAAGATCCAACCATTTGCAAGCATTGAAATATGGGATCAAAGAACTCTAATCATGTGCATGAAAGATGGAATTCTAACAATAGGACATAGTAACTATGCATGCAACATGAAAGGCTATAAACAAAGATCATGAATAACATCCATTGAAAAATGTTTGTTTATTTCACATACAGAATACATAGCATAGTGGCAATCAGCTTGTCCCTCATAGAGTAGCAAATAGATGCATAGGACACCTTCAAAGTTCACAAGGGTGACTAGAAACAAATAGCACAAGAACAAGTAATATCACAATATGCATCAATTAATAAGCTTTGGAACACTGCACATAGAATGACAACTATGCTCTCTTAATGGTGCCTAAAGGTAGAAGGTGGAAACTCAATAGTGGTGTAAGAAAGGCCTTTTGTAAAGGAAGCAAGGATTACAAGTTTCAAAAAGAGCTTCCAAAAATTATGGTACTTGTTAGCTTTCAGCCCTCATTGACCCTATCATAAGCATCTTGAAGTGGTTAAGGTTAAAGTGGCAAAGGTGGAGTATATGCTTGACGAAGTATAAGTTGGCAATCTCAAGTCCCTTGAATACGAGGGTCACACCTCATGCATACTCAACTTTGGGCCCAGGTAAGTTCTTGTCATTATAAGTTTTTGCATATCATTGAGAACCGCCAACGGGGTACCCCTTGCACATGGTACATGAGCTTTCCCATAACCAAAATGACAAGGCAAGCAGACAATGAGCATCTCAGCAATCTTTTTATTTACCATATGCATAGCTTTTTATTGAGGATGCTTCATAGATATCTCACTATGATAATGCTGCAAGTTTCCACCATGATTAGGCATGGCTTAGACTAGTGGCCCAGGCGTTTCTCTAACACAGAATACTTACTCCATGGACTTACAAGTTCCCTCTTTATTTCACAGCGGTGACATCCATAGAGAAAAGAGCATGATATCAACTGAGTACAAAGTACAAGTGCAATGTTGAAAACATTCCCCGTGACAGCACGGTTCTGCTAATTCCAACTTATAAGTGCAAGCATAGACAACAAAGTTGTCACAATGGTTCAAGTTTATTAGGGCAAATAATATAAAGTATGCCATCAAGTTCGTGAGGGCTTTAATCACTAAGTTTTCACATAAAAAATAGTTTTTAATTGGAAGATAGATAAAAACAAGAATATACTTGGAATGGTGTAACACACCATTCATAGGAGTTTATAGTGGACACTTTGGGAAAACTTGGTTTCTTGGGAGTTGGAAGCATGAGTAGAACTTACTCATACAAGTGGAGGCTAGCAAAATACTGGGAGCAACCAACTAAGAGAGCATAATGGCCATAATCATGCGGAGCAACAAAGCATACTAATCAAAGCAAAGAGTGGTACTACAAGTCAAGGACTAAATGATCATAGAGGCTAATGGTGACTTGTCATAGTCATAACATGGTGTAAGCATGTGCCAAGTCAACTGAAGCAAAGCATCAAAGGAGAATACCACAATATTATGCTTTTGCATGCTAAAACAACGCATAATTTCTTCAAGGCACACTAAGCAATCCCAATTGTTTGGAACAAAACATGCTACAACAATAATAACTAAGCATTAGGTCAAAACAACACCTAGCATGTCATGCTAAAGTCTAAGTCGCGGTCAATGCAAGCTCATCTTGCACTTCAAGCAAGAACTTACTACTCCTTTCCAACACCAAGCAACCTTATTTGCAAAACAACACAGCAAGAACGGAGGTCCAAACTACTTTATTCAAGCAAACTAAACAACCTAAGAAAGCAAACAAAAACTAAGACGCTCCAAGAACAACACAATTGTGTATAAAACAATAAAAACGAAGTGTCTAGCCAGACCTGGGCTATTTATTGATGAAGAAGGGGATGCCTTGGGCATCCCCAAGCTTTGACGCTTGTACCTCTTGGATATTACTTGGGGTGACACCATGGTGGTATCCCCAAGCTTGAGCTTTTGTCCATTCTTCACCTCATTGCATCATTCTCTCTCTACACCTGAAATTTTTCCTTCATACAGAACTTCACACAATTTTCATTAGCAACATTAGCTTATTCAAAAGATATTAGACCTCTGGCAAAGCTTTGGAACAGCAAGGCTTTTCACTAAAAACACAAGCTACTGTAGCAACTCCTTCAAAAAGCTCAATTCACCTAAAGAGAACTAAAAAAAGGAATCAATAAGAAGCAAGTGCAAATAATGGCAGAAATCTGTCAAAACAGACCAGCAGGTAGAAACCAATTTTTCGAACTTCTTCTTTTGCTCAAATCAAAAAATGCTGAACTCACGAAATTTATCTAACATACTGGGGGATTTATTCGTAAATTTTGAGCTCAATCCGAGTTACAGAGACTACTCACGAATTTTTATGGAGGACAGAAATCTGTTTCGGAACAACAACTCCCCAAACCTTACTTCCCTCTCATTAGAGGTCATTCTTGGCACAAAAAGCAAACAAAAAGGATAAGGAGAGGTCATTACTGAAGTAATAACTTCCAAGACTCAAGAAAACTCTTGGGTTATCTCCCAACAAGTACTTTTCTTTAACGCCTTTAAGTTAGGCACAAGAAGCAAGAGGAATCAAATATTTTCAAATGAACAAGCATTAACATCAAACCTTGCTTTCAAAGGGGGAGCAAAAAGCAACCTCTCTCTCCTCATAGGGAAGTGTTCAATACCTTTGTTGAATGGAAAATAATATTTAATGGTGTCTTCATTCATATCAATGATGGCACCAACTGTTCTAAGAAAAGGTCTTCCCAAAGTAATAGGACAAGAAGCATTGTATTCAACATCCAAAACATAGAAATCAACAGGGACATAAGCATTGTTAACCATAATGAGAACATCATTAATATTCCCCATGAGTTTCTTCTTAGCATTATCATTGAGTGGGACATCCAAATAACAATCTTCCAATGGTGGCAAATCAAGCATTTCATAAATCTCCCTAGGCATAATAGAGACACTAGAACCAAGATCACATGAAGCTTTGAGATCAAAGTCATTCACTTGCATATTAATAATGGATTACCAACAATCTTCTACTTTCCTAGGAATAGAAGCTTTGTGTTTTAGCTTCTCTTCCTTAATCTTAACAAGAGCATCTGTAATGTGTTTAGTGAAAGCAACATGCATATCACTAGCATCAGGACTTCTAGCAAGCTTTTGCAAGAACATAATCACTTCAGAAATATTGCAACCATCAATATCAAAGTCAAACTTAGCATCACGAGTAGTAGGCTCAATAGGCTTAGGCATAATAGGAGGAGGAATAGGGACTACTTGTGGTTTAGTGGTGATGGTGCACACACTATTGCTTCTATCAATTTCAGCTTCCCTTTCCCACTTAGCATGGAGTTGAGCTAACAGCCTAACATTTTCATCAATAGTAACTTGTATGGCATGAGCAGTAGCAAAGGTGTTTTCCATAGTTTCGGGTTTAGCAGCCATTTTATTAATCAAAGAAGACTGAGCTTTAGACAAAGAGGATATATTTTTCTCAACAGTTAAAAGCTTTTCCTCTATAGTCTTATTGAAAGTGGTTTGTTTACTAATAAAGTCCTTGAGCATGACTTCAAGTTCAGAGGGTGCACTTCTAGCATTATTGTAAGAGCTTCCATAGGAATTGGCATTATTAGAAGGATAAGGCTTATAGTTGTTACCACCAAAATTACTCCTATAAGAATTGTTGTTGAAATTGTTGTTTCTAATGAAATTCACATCAACTTGATCTTCTTGAGAAACCAAAGAGGCTAAGGGAACACTATTAGGATCTAAAGGAGCTTTCCCATTAACAAGCATAGCCATAATAACATCAATCTTTTCACTCAAAGAGGAAGTTTCCTCAACAGAATTTACCTTCTTACCATGTGGAGCTCTCTCAACATGCCATTCAGAGTAGTTAACCATCATATTATCAAGGATCCTTGTTGCGGCACCCAAGGTGAGGCCCATGAAAGTACCTCCAGCAGCTGAATCCAGTAGGTTCCTTGAAGAGTAGTTCAAACCTGCATAAAAAGTCTGGATAATCATCCAAACAGTGAGTCCATGAGTGGGACAATTCTTAACCAAAGTTTTCATTCTTTCCCAAGCTTGAGCAACATGTTCATTATCAAGTTGTTTAAATTTCATAATGTCACTTCTTATAGCAATAATCTTAGCAGGAGGATAGTACTTTCTAATAAAAGCATCTTTGCACTTAGTCCAAGAATCAATACTATTTTTTGGCAAAGAAAGCAACCATTCTTTAGCCTTTCCTCTCAAGGAGAAAGGAAAAAGCTTGAGCTTAATAATATCTCAATCTACATCCTTATACTTTTGCATTTCACAAAGTTCAACAAAGCTATTAAGATGGGCAGCAGGATCATCAGAACCAGCACCAGAAAATTGCTCTCTCGTCACAAGATTCAACAAAGCAGGCTTTATTTCATAAAAGGTAGCATCAGGAGCAGGTGGAGCAATAGGTGTGCTAAGGAAATCATTATTGTTGATGCTAGTGAAGTCACACAATTTGGTGTTCTCAGCAGAGTTCATTTTGGCAAAGGTGGGCAAGTCAAAAACAGCAGCAGCAGCAGCTAGAGCAGAGACTAATTTTTTTGTGTTTTTTGAAAAGAGGCAAATAAAACCAAGCAAAAGAAACAAAGAAAACTAAAAACAAAGTAAAGAGAAAGGAGAGAGGGACTCCCCTTGTGAAGATGTCAGCCTCCCCGGCAACGGCGCCAGAAAATTTGTTGATGGCTTAGTTGATGTGGAGCCTATTGGGAACCCCAAGAGCAAGGTGTGATGAGCACAGCAGCAAGCCTTCCCTCAGTAGAGACTGAGGTTATCGAACCATAAGGAGGAAGGAAACGTCACACAGGTGTTGCAAGCAACGCGGAGACCTGCACAACACAAACTCAAGACTTTGCCCCAACTAACAGTGAGGTTGTCAAGCTCACCGGTTTGTTGTAACAAAGAATTAAATGTATGGTGTGGTGAAGGTAATGGTTTGCAGCAAGTAAACAAGTAACAGTGGAAGATGTATCAATGGTAAAGATTGGACCGGGGTCCATAGTTCACTAGAGGTGCTCTCCTTAGATAAACAACATGGCATGAAAGGTAAACAAATTACAGCAGGGCAATTGACAGGAACTGAGCAAGACATAATAATGCGATTACTAGTCAGAAAGATTCTATGAGATTCGATTGAACAATACAAGAAGATACATAGACCGCCATCCAACTGCATCTATGACTAGAAGTCCACCTTTAGATTATCATCTCAACCCCCTCCACTATTAGTTGCAAGCAACAGACAACTGTTTTAAGCAAAGTGTGTAGGGTAAACAGTCCACATGTTCCATGAACAAGAGACCGTTGTTTTCTTCCTAGTAGCAACAACACATCTACAACCGAAGAGATTATTGTCACTTCCCTTGGAAACTAGAGGCATGAACCCACTATCGAGCATAAATACCCCCTCTTGGAGTCACTAGCAACTACTCCCTCTGTTTCATAATATAAGACATTCTAGGATTTTTCGGACCATGTGAAAATTGAGCAAAAGTACAAGTTTGCCCCTATTTGAAAACATCGGGATCTCTTCTTCCTCCCATCACCACCCACCTTCTTCCCCGTGTCGCCGTCGAGGGTCTGCTTGTCTTCCCGCGGCACCGCCCAGGATCTGCTCGTCTTCCCGTCTCGCCTCCCTTCCCCGTGCCCAGGACCGATTCCCTTCTTCCCCGCGTCGCCGCCCAGGAGCAGCCTCGCCCAGCACATCGCCTCCCTTCCCCGCGTCGCTGCCCAGGAGCAGCCTCGCCCAGCACGTCGCCTACCTTCCCGGCGCCACCAAGGACCAGCCTTGCCCAAGACCAGCTCTCGTCAAGGCCAGGGAGAGCTTCTCCAGGATCTTGGGGCACCTCCAACCTCGGTGCTCCTTGACAGTTTCTCTTCCTTGTTGGCTTCGAGTCCCAGCAGCAGCGGATCAGAAAGACATGATTCTGCCTGACCTGAATTTCAGTCCACTTGAGTATCAAAACGCAGGCAGAATCTGAATTTATCTAAAGCTACTTTCTACTCCAAACAAATATAGTACTCCATTAATATAAAATCATCGGATGACAAACAATACTCCATATCATACTGCGAGATGGTTGTAGCCGTCAAACATTCTGGAAAATGGTTGTAACACTCAATTTAGTCCCATAATTCGCTGTTCAGACACTGTTCGGATGTTGAACAAGCAGAAACAACCCAAGTCTTAAGTAATGAATTGGTGTTTTAGAGTATTTTTTTCTTGCCCAAATGCAGATAGTCATTGTGCAATTCATCAAGTTATGATGCTAAGGTTTCCAAGTAGTAGCCTCGATAGATACTTAATTTTATCATTGCATTAATTCAGAATTAAGATAATATCTTGGAACAACTATGGACAACAAGAGTCAGCCAGGCCTTAGGTGCACAATTTGAGGAACCATCACCGACTTGGTCAGCAAAATATGACAATGAGAATATCGGTTGCAGTTCATATTGGCGTGGTGAACCACAAAGTTCACATGTGCCAACATCTTGTGAATTTCTGTAGTAGTTACAGCTAAGAGTGGCTTGCCAGCATAGGAATACCCCCATAGTATTACACCTCAACACTCAATTTAATTAGATTCTGAAAGTAAAACAAGATGTACACTTAGACAACAGATGATCCAAAAGATACGCTTAAAAGGACACGATGAGTCCCACTAAAGCATTGTTGAGGATATGCATCCAACCGTTTCTTTACAATTACACTTGCACCTGAACTTTACATTTACAGTAAGGGACTAATGGTTTTTTTTTTCAGAAATTTTCCTCACCTGGTATACTCAGGTTTACTTTCTCCTTCACCACAACACCTCTTGTAGAGACTGTGTTGTTATGTGTTGTGAAAAAACTATTGTATTGTTTTTCAGTGTGGTGAGGAAGTACATCAACTGATCTATGAGTAATGTACATATAGTAAACTATTCAGTGACTCATTTGACTAGCAACAACCGATTGAAGAAGATCAAGTATATTTTTTTGTCCAGTACTCAAAAAAGAAATTCTAACATAAAACTTAGACGATTATTTCATTTGCTAAGATCAAGAGAATGTTCATTACACTACTAGAAGTAAACTGAGATGAATTAATCCATCAAGGACCAAGAGAATGTTCATTACACTACCAGAAGTAAACTGAGATTAATTAATCCATCAATGTCATGCAAGTCAATGTAATCAATCAAGGACCAGCAAGAAGTAAACTGAGTTAATTAATCCATAATGTGACCAGAAGTACAAGTAGCAGCAATTGAGTAGCAACAATGTTGGCAGAAAATTTAGACTGTTTTTCTTGTTCTGAACCTGGCGCTTCAGAGAAATGCAAGAAAGAGCAAGCAACAAGTTGAGTCGCGTGACTGCTAGCTTACAGATCCCTGACGAATATATTAAGCTTGGCATCAAAGTCAGTGTCGGAGAGTTGCTCCCAGAACTCCTAGAGCTCATCCTTGGTTAGCACCCGAGCCACGACCCTCCTTCACTTTTCAAGGGCATCGAACATCTCCGCCGTGAATTCCTCCTACCGGGCCATCCCTGCAACACACAAGTTGTGAAGATCATTTCAGAGTACTACAAGTAGCAGCAGAGTGTTGACAAAAAATTCAGACTGTTTTTCTTCTTCTAAACCCGATGCTTCAGAGAAATTCTAGAAAGAGCGAGCTGCATGCCAGTGAGCTTATCGATGCACTGGCCGAAGCTTGAGCGGAGGAGGATTCCATCGACGGCGAGGCGGTCGAAACGCTTCTCCACCTTCGGCCATCTCCCCTGCGTCACCATGCTCTGGTTCAGGAACTGGAGGCTCCTGTCCAGCACGTGCCGCACCACCGGCGGCATCGGTTTCGTCATCGACTCGATGCACCTTAGCTCGGCCTTGAGCCTGAACGATAGGCCGTCGGAGTCAGGCGCCTCCTCCAACATCTCGCTGACGCCGTCCTTGACTCTATGGATGGCCACCGCGTCGCCGTCACCTCGGGCGTGCGTGACCTCCAGGTACCCCTTCTCATCCTTGAACAGCGTGCTCTGCCGGCTCGCGCTCTTATCGTCTGGACCCTTGTGCTCCTTCTAGTCGGTGAGTGCCTTGTGCGCATCCTAGTCGGTGAGGGAGATGGCGAAGTCGACGGACCAGAGAAGTTGAGGTCGCATATTCTCCTCCCGCATCGAAGGATCTAGCCCCACTGCTCACAGATCCGCCGTCCGTAGCCAGAAAAATCCTGCCTTGACCTCACCATCTTCTCCACGGACCAGCTAATGTGGCGGCGCGACAGTGGAATAGAAGAGGAATAGGAGGCATGCGAGATCAAGGCGACGGCGTGGGGGAAGCTAGGAAGCGGCGACGTGGTGGGGCGCAACGAGGAAGACGCTGGCGGTGGTGGTGCGCAATGGAGGAAGAAGGCGAGCGAGGGGAGGGAGGAGGGGAACGAGCTTTTCCGCACGAGCAAGGTAGCATGTCCGTGACGCGACCGGGGACAATTTTTTTTTTCTTTTTTTTTTTTTGAAAAAGCGCAGGAGAGCTGCGTTTTCATTGATAGAGGAAGGAGTACAAGGTACTCAAGCTGTACAAAGTCAAGAGAAAGGACATGAAGCACGTCCAGAAAACAAGAAAGGAGAAAAACAAAACGGCCAGGAGGCCGGAAAAAAAAAACCACCGCACTACTCTCGCGCCCACAGGTGCCGGCAACCAGCCAGCGCCCAACTCGAGCGCTCATCCTGAGCCTCGAAAAAGACTATCGAAGGAGGCTTGTCGAAGCCCCGAAAAATACGGTTGTTGCGCTCGCGCCAAATGAACCAAACCAGGAGGAGAGCCAGGGTCTTGCTCCTTTTCGCCGCAGGAGGGCTTGCATCAGATGAAAGACCCTCCAGCCAATCTGGCAGCGTGGCGCCGGTCCGCCAAGAGGTAGGGAGGAAACTCGGTACATCGAAACCAGCGGCAGCCAGGCTCCATAAGCTCCGGGACCACGGGCACTCAGCGACAAGGTGAACAGCCGACTCAAGGTTGCGCCGGCACAGAGGACAGAAGTAAGAGTTTGGCCATTGCCTCGCCATCAGTCTGTCCGCAGTAAGGATCCGATTCTGTACCAGGAGCCATGCGAACAACCGACACTTGGCAGGTGCCCAGACCTGCCAAATCGAGGGGACCAAGGGCGACGCTGTCGAGCCCTGGAACTGCAGGCGGTAGGCAGAAGCCACGGAGAAACACCCAGAGGCGCACACGCGCCAGACGAACATGTCATCGGAACCCTCCTGCAAGTTGAGGGCCGCAACTGCCGACCAGAGGCGGACAAAGTCGGGCAAGGTCGCTGCCGAGACCCGCCCGCGGAGGTCGGCAACCCAGCGATGGGAGCTCACTGCGTCCGCCACCGAGCGCTTCTTGCGACGGGAGGCCGCAAATAGCTCCGGCATTGAACGGAAGGGGGCCTGGCCATCCAACCAGCTGTCGAACCAGAAACTGGCTCTGCGGCCGTCGCCCACGGAAACCTGTGTGGCCGCGGCGAAAAGGTCCTGCTCCGCGGGTGAGCAAGGAAGAGGCATGCCCACCCAGGGCTTGTCAGGCGCTGTGCGTTCGAGCCACAGCCACTTGAGGCGGAGGGCCGTTCCGAAGCGATCAAGGTCAACGATTCCGAGGCCGCCCAGCTCCCTGGGCCTGCAGATACGACCCCAGGCGATTTTGCAGTGCCCGCCATGGCAGGAGACCTCGCCGCGCCAGAGCCAGGCACGCCGAAGGCGGTCTATCTCCTTGCGCACCCAAACTGGCAACGAGTGCACGGAGATCCAGTAGACAGACAGGGCCGAGAGCACAGCATTGAGGAGCACAAGACGCCCGGCCTCCGAGAGCCACTTGAACTTCCAGCAGGCCAGCCGGCTGGCGATCCGGTCAAGCAGAGGCTGGAAGTCAATCTTGCGAAGCTTCCGCAGGCTAAGAGGCAGCCCCAGGAACTTGCACGGCAGCGAAGCTATACAAGCGCCCAGCGGGGAGACGACGTCCACCACGTCGAGGTCCTCGCAACGGATGGGAATCACCGAGGTCTTGGCGAAGTTGACCCGAAGACCTGTGACCGCGCCAAAGCGGTCCAGGATGGCGTGCGCAGCTTCCAGCTCGGCTTTGACCGGGTTGATGAAGAAAATGGCGTCATCGGCATACAAGGATGTGCGCAGCCCATTGGACTGGCCACGGATGCGGGACAGGACGCCCTCCTCGACCGCCAAGGAGAGCAACCGGTGCAACGGCTCCATAGCCAGAATGAAGAGGAATGGTGACAATGGGTCGCCTTGCCGCAGTCCACGCCGATGGCGGATACGCTCACCCACGGCACCATTGAGGATGACCCGTGATGAAGCCGTCGAGAGTAGTAGGGCGATCCAATCGCACCACTTCTGACTGAAACCACGCGCACGCAGCATGGACAGGAGGTAAGGCCAAGAGACTGAGTCGAACGCCTTGGCGATGTCCAGCTTGACCATCAACACCGGGGTTTTTAAGCGGTGGAAACGCCGCACAAGCCCTTGGACAAACAGGAAGTTGTCCTGGATGTACCTACCACGGATGAACGCACTCTGGATAGGGGAGACGAGGCTGCTGATCCGTCGTGCCACCTTCATGAAGAGCTTAGCCACGCTGTGCAGCAAACTGATGGGGCGAAAGTCACCCATAGAGTTCGCGCCATCGCACTTGGGAATGAGCACGATGTGCGCCTCGTTGAGGCGGTGCAGGCTAGTCTTGTTCAGCAGGAAGATCTGCCTAAACGCGAGCACCAGGTCCTGGATGATCACCGACGCCACCGCCTTGTAGAAGGCACCGCAGAACCCATCCGGTCCCGGCGCCCGATCAGCCGGGAGGTCAGCAATAGCCTCCAGAATTTCCACCGGAGAGAATGCCGCATCCAGCTCGGAGAGGTCGAGGGATGGCAGGCCGAGGGCATCCCAATCGAACGTGTCCGTGGCAGCGGCCGGGGTGCCAAGAAGGGCATCAAAGAAGTCCTTGGCCACCTTGGCTTTGTGGCCATGCTCGGTAGCCACACCATGGGGGCCGGATAACGAAGGGATGAAGTTCTTCCGCCGACGAGCATTGGCTTTGAGGTGGAAAAAGCGTGTGTTGGCGTCACCAGCCTTGAGCCAGTTCACGCGAGCCCTCTGGCGCATCCGAATGCGCTCAATGACCGCAAGCCCAAGGATACGGGACTTCAGGGCCTTTCGAAGGTCGAGCTCGTCGGGCTCCAGACGGCGCGACTCCTGTGCTGCGTCGAGAAGCATCACCGTGTCCTGGGCCATGAGCAGCTGGAGTTTCGTGTCGCCAACATAATTCTTATGCCAGCCCTTGAGGGCAGCTGCAGCACGACGTAGTTTCAGATCAAGGCGACCCAGGGCATCCCCCGCGGGACAGGGCTCACTCCAAGACTGCGCCACCACCTCCTGGAACCCTGCCAGATGCACCCAAAACCCCTCAAACCGGAAGCGAGGGGGGCAGCGGATTGGGGAGTCGCAGGTGAGGATCAAGGGGCAGTGGTCAGACATGGCAGAGGCGTGAGGCTGGAGGCGAGCATTGCTAAACATGATGTCCCAATCAGCATCGCAGAACGCACGGTCGAGACGGACCAGAGTAGGATCCTCCTGCTCATTGGACCAAGTGAAACGTCTGCCCGCCAGCTTGAGCTCCTTCAGCTCACTAGCGTTGAGCGCATCCCTAAAGCGAGCCATGAGCCCACGGTTTAGATTGGAATTGTTCTTATCACGGGCCTCATAAATTAGGTTGAAGTCCCCAATGAGGAGCCAAGGGCCGGCGACTCTACTCCGGATTGCGGCAAGCTCCTCCAAAAAGAGGGGCTTCCTAGCGTCGTCCGGCGGGCCATAGACAGTCGTGATGGTCCATGGGGTGCCGCCGCAGCACGGAGTGAGCCGCGCCGAAACCGCAAAGGTGGAGACTTCCACAGCATCCGCGGAGAAGACCGAGGAGTTCCAGGCTAGGAGCACGCCGCCACGCGTGCCGTCCGCCGGCAAGACAGCCGAGCCATCGAGCAAGGGGCCAACAGTTTCACGCAGAAACGCCTGGGAGAAGGAAGCCAGCTTGGTTTCTTGGAGGCAGAGGATCGAACAGCGAACCTGGGCAACCAGCGATGCCACGCCAAGGCGGCGTGCTCGCGCATTGAGGCCACGCGGGTTCCAATTCATCACAGAGAAGGAGCTATTCATTGGGGAAACTAGGAAAACTCACAAACAAACGCAGGCTCAAACAGCGAGCAAGCGTACTTTGAAGAACAAACACAGACACAAACTGGAGGCCGGCAAGGAGCACAGACGTCCGACCAGAACGCCACAGACTAGCACATGACACAAACAGCAGCCTGGCAGATAAGCTACACAGGAGCAGGGACATGGCACCACAAGGCCACGGGACACGTACAACAGCAGACCGCAGAACACCCACCCAAACGGACAAGCAGAGGTGTTGATCTAACATGGAAACTAAAGCAGCCCAGCGAACAGCAGCGAGGCAGCAGTCAGGCCAGGCCGCCAAGCGACTCGCCTGCCAGAGGCTGCAGGTCAGTGTCCGGGAGACAGATGCGGGCCAGGGAATGGATACCCGTTACCCGAGCGATCTTGCTGGCTAGCTGACCCAGCGGCGTCTTGAAGCGGTCAACGTACTTGGAGCGCGCCTTCGGAGTGAACTGGCACGGCCCATCGATGAAGTCCAGCTGCTGGGCGAGCCTGGCCTGCGCCTGCGTCAGCCCCGGAGCGGACTTGGCGATCCTGGCGCTGCTGCGGCGGACCGGCGCCGAGGGGGGGGCTGGGACCATGACCACATCCTCCACCGAAGCCCCAGAGGTCAGCTGTGGCGCGCCAAGCAGGGAGGGGGGCAGAAGGCCAAACACCTTGGCCATGAACGCCGCACTGTCGTCCACCTCTAGCGCCTGCAAACGGCCCGAGAGGACGTCGACCGTCGCCGGCGGGTCCAGCTGCAGGACGACAGAGTGCGGGGACGGGGCGAACTGCATAGGGCCAGCGGGGGGAAGCTGCGGGAGGCCGCCCACCGGCGGGGCGAAGGAGTCATTGCCCAAGTAGCCCAAGGAAGGCCAAGGCCAGTGCGGCCCAACTCCAGACAAAGAGGGCTGCGACCTGGGCACCTCCAAGTCCAGCGCCTGGGACACCATGTTGATGGGCTCGAGTCCAAGCTCCGACGCAGAAAGGCCCGCCCAGGAGCTGGCCAAGATTTTGACTACGATTTTGCTAAAACGTCTTATATTATGAAACAGAGGGAGTACTTGGCCAAGATAGCTACTAATAGCAGAGAGCATACAAGATCACAAACAACACAGACATGATAGAATCATAAATACAAAACCATTAATCAAACCAACATAATAATCTCAATATCCATCGGATTTCCGTAAACACAACATGCATGATTACAAATAGATTAGATCTTGATCATGAACGGAGCTCACAAGATCTATACATGAAGCACAAAGGAGAAGATATAACCATCTAGCTACTACATGGACCCATAGTCCAAGATGGAACTATTCACGCATCATACCGGAGAGAAGGCCTCCGGGATGATCTGCCCTCCGGCAGGGTGCCGAGAAGAACTTCAAATACCCCACCCCCCCACCCCTCGATCTAGGGATGATGGTGGCGGAGTCTACAGATGGTTTCGTGGATATTTGATTGGGTCCCCTGGGTTTCTGCATCGGGGTCTTCTTATAGGCGAAGGGAGAGGCCGAGGAGGCGACCAGGGTGGCCAAACCCTAGCCAGGCGCGGGCCCACCCCTGGCCGCGCCTAGGAGGGTCTGGATGCCCTGTCCCGCTTCCTCGCCTCCCCTTGGACTTCTTGTTCCCCACGGAAAGTAATTCTTTGATGTTTGTCCCGTCCAATTCCGATAATTTTTCTTTACTAACTTTTCTGAAACCAAAAATAGCAAAAAACAGGCATCTGGCACTGTTGCAACTTGTTAATAGGTTAGAACCAGAAAACATGTAAAAAATACCTCAAAGTGTAGACAAGTATAGCAAAGTAGATACTAAACAAGCATGGAGCATCAAAAATTATAGATACGTTTCCGACGTATCAGAGCCTTGTTGCAGCACCCAAAGTGAGGCCCATGAAGGTACCTTCAGCAGCTGAATCCAACAGAATTCTTGAGGAGGAGTTCAAACCTGCATAAAAAGTCTGGATAATCATCCAAGCAGTGAGTCCATGAGAGGGGCAATTCTTAACCAAAGACTTCATTCTTTCCCAAGCTGCAGCAACATGTTCACTATCAAGTTTTTTAAATTTCATAATGTAGAGGTCCCAACCTGATAAGGTAGAGATCCTTGTGTTTACAATGTTTGTCCACAGTTTAAGATGTAATATCAAGAAACAAATGTCATATTACAACTTTATAACCAAGAATAAAATAATTCATTACATCTTATATATCTCATATGGCTATCTCATTATAATGCAGCAGATATAACTATAGCATGGAGTCCTTCATATTCAAAGTGCAACAGGCAATCATGTTGGTTGTAGACTTGTAATCCTATTCAACACACTTCACTAACATCAAACAAACCTGCAACATAATAAGTTATAGCCACAAGGGTCAATACATTTTAATTATATTGGCAAGTGATACTATGGTAGAGTAGTGGTATCTATCATCTATATGCATTTGGCTAAGTGGAGCTTAGGCTTTCTTTGTTCAAAAAAAATTCCTTATCATTTGAAAACACTAAATTTTTGTTTGTCAAAATCACCCAAGGCATCTACCAATAAAATTGGTGATCTTTACCCTTGTTCAACCACAAGCTTTTAACTTAGAAATTGGGATGAGGAGATCCTTGATACCTTCCATGTCTTGATGCTCAAATTGTCCATTGTCGGGGACAAGGCTAAGTACTTAGATTTTACTCTCTCGAGAGGTGGTGCACTTTCCCCACAAGACTCGACATGCATCGAGACAAGATCTTTCAGAAGCCTTCCCTTAGACCAAATGGACGCGTTCCAAACCTATCACCCCCTACCACCTTTTGTCCATCTGGCTAAGTTATTGCAACCTATATGATCCTGGCAAAGCCCATATACCATGTGGTTGCACTTGAAGCTTCTCAACATTTGACATCTCAAATCTCTTTGTTCCTGGGTGGCTTTCCACAAGTGAGATACACCAGGTATTGCCCCTGGGTAACCACTCAACACAATTCATTCTTCCATTCCACCCAGGTGATTCATTCACATAGTTGTTTTATTAAACAAAAACATAAGTCAAAAGACTTAGCAAAATTTCCATAGCATGTATATATAAACAACCCTTGTTTTCTACTAGCTAGGCTAAGCATGATAGTAGTAGGAATCTTAACTTAGGGAAAATTCTACTAAGGCATCATCTACTAGGATTTCCCAAGGCATGGCATACTTAGTAAAAATTCCATGCAAGTCCTACTTAGAAATATCACTAATGCATAGTCAAAATAGTAGGACAAAATGTATGAAGAACCACTTGCCTTTTTGGTAGAAAAACTAGGTTCACTCCTTGATCTTGCAATTGTCACACACTTCAAAGTTCACTACAATTCAATCAAGCAAGGCACAAATTCAAACTAGCATTCAAACAGTTCATCACATAAAATAAAGAAAACAAAACAATGCATGCAAGCATGCAAAAGATTGTTTTATTTGGAAAGGTGGTTTCTCAAAGGCTATAAACATTTAAAACACCAATTGGTCATTTATAAAGGTGGCAAAACCATTTAAAATGAAGTTAATGAAAATGGCCATTTAAATCATTTTTGTTTTGATAGAAATGATTTTAAATCAAAGTAATATTTTGTAGAGTTAGCAGAATATGCTTTTAAACACAATGTTAGTGTTTAGGATCAAGTGTTTAAAGCAAATCCATTTACAAGAGGTTTCACCAAAAACTCATTTTTAAATCAAAGCAACATTTTATTTTACTAAAAATGGCTTTAATCAAAGTAATAATTTTCTAGGGTTAATCAAATACATTTCTAAATCCAAAACTTAGTTTTTAGGGTCAGAGAGTTTAAATCAAACATTTGCAAAAGGCTTTACTCAAAAATTATTTTTAAAACATAATCAACAATTTTTGTTTTACTAGAATGCTTTTATTCAAGGGATAATTCCTTAGTGTCACAAAATATACTTTTAAATCCAAAAGTTGGTTTTTATGGTCAATGGGTTCAAAAAACCATTTGCAAAGATTTTACCCTAAAATCATTTTTAGTATAATTTTTATACTCAAAATAGGCCTAAACATGTTTCTGCAAAAACACCTAATTTTACAGAAGCAAAATACTAAAATAAGGGCATGGTTGCAAATATTTCTTTCTCCTGATTACAATGATATAAAATTTGCAATTTTTGGACGTGTGGATCAAAAGTTATGATTTTTACAAAATCAAATCACTAATAGATCTAATCTGGTTTTTAAAACAGAAACTAGGCCACGTGGTGTGTTCCTATTGGTCTATACAGTTTCGTTCGGATCAACCAATATAGGCCGTCGGATCTATTTAACATCACACGACACAGATCACTCTATACCTCTTCGTCTAATGATTCTATCATGTCCACTAGATCAACATCTAACGGCTCAGAGCGCTATGACCAAGTACTGGCGGCTCTGGGTGACAGTGAGCGGCGGCGATGCTTGGGCTGCGGCGTTCTGGTGAATCTAGGAAGCGAGGGAGAGAACGGAGATTCTCACCAGATTCATGGGGTCGTTGCGGTGCTCAACATGGCCGTAGTAGGACCAGGGGCGCACGGTCGTGTCGGCAATCTCTCGCCCAGAAGCTCCGGTGACGGGTGTGCTCGGGCGTCGACGTTGCAGAGGCTACAGTGCATGCCAAGGTAAGGTAGAGGTTGTGTTAGACGCGTGAAGGAAAGTAGACTGCAGGGGTATCTTTCGGAGAGAGAGGGAAGGACGGAATCTACCGTGAGCGGTCGTCAGAGTCGAAGCAGGCACCGGCGACGCTCTGTCGTCGTTGTTGCCAACGTTCTAGGGCATGCACGGGCAAGTGGGTGGTACCGGAAGATTCTCACGGCAATGGGGAGAAAGCTAGTAGGTTCCAGGGGCAGTGGGGGTGGCTGGGTTGGCCGGAATTAGACGGAGAAGCTCGTCGGAACAGTGGGTTGCAAGCGAAAAATTGGAGCAGCCTAGTGGCGATTAGGTGTGGGAGAATGAGGGGAAAAGGAGAGGAGAGAGGCGTTCTTATGAGGGCATGGTCACGGACGGAAATCACTTGTCTAATAACGCGAATTTAATCAGTCTTCAATGGCCAGAAACGGCCAGAGAAAAGAGGGGGTGTGGTCACCGCGAGGAAGAAGATGCCAGCACGGCAGTGGGGTCCTTTGTTAGCGAATGGGAGGGGGTACGGTGGGGTTGTCAGGTCAGTGAGGGCGCAGGTCTTTTTGCGAGTGATAAAGAACGGTTCGGGGGGAGAGGTTCTCGCGTGGGCTGGTATTGGGCTTGCTGGGCCTGGTAGCTGGGTAGGGTTAGGTGGGCTGCTTTGTTTTCATTTTGTTCTTCTCTGTTTTCTTTTTCCTTTTTCCTTTTCTAATTTCTGTTTTCAATTTATTCAAATGATTCAAACACTTATTTGAATTCAAATATTTATCAAATCTTTTCAGTAGGTTACTACTGTTTATTAATGTGTTTTAAAGTCTATTTTAGAATAATTTCTTTTATTCTCTTATGGTTTATTATTTATTTAAATTAGTCACTTGTCTTTATTTAAATAAGATTTTAAATATGGTTCCAATCCATAATATTTTATTCAAATGATTTAAACTTCTATTTGGATTCCAAATTTTGCCAAACCTTTTTCAGTAGGTTTTATTTATCCATTAGTGTGTTAAATAATTCACTTTGAATTATTTATAATATTTTAATATGATTTAATATTTATTTAAACTGGGCATTTGACTTTGTTTTAAATAGAATTTGAATATGGTCCAAACCATATATTTCATTATTCCTTTATTATTTTTAAGTTAATTAGATAACTTTTAATCCACTTTGGCAAATTCCAATTTATTATTTTCTCATGATTTATTTAATCATTTACATTAGGGATTTTGTCTCCATTAAATATAATTAGAATATGGTTTAATCCCATATACTTTTATTTGAATATTCTTTATCCCTTTATTTTATTTGGATTATCTTTATTCCATTTGCTTATGGATTTAACTCAAGGTTTAAATTGTCTTCTAAATAATTTTATTGGGATTCATTATTTAGATTAGGCAATTTGTATTTATTTAAATAGAATTGGATATTGTTCAATCCTTATGATTTTATTTAAATAATATTTTACTCCTTTTTATTATTCAATAAAATTTCATTTGTTTACGGATTTGGCCAAGATTTAATTTGGCTTTTAAATATTCCTTATTTATTTATTTCTTTCTTTGCCTTATAAAATCCATATCTTTTTATTTATAGATCCAAAATTGGTGATTCCAATTTGTATAATTTTATTTAATAATTGTTTATCCTTTTAAATCATTTTGGGATTACTTTGCTCTCAATTTGGTATGGTTTTTAGATAGGATCTTTATTAGCTTTGGAATTTTTTTCCTTTTATCTTATTATATTCATAAGTTTTTATCCATGGCTCCAAATTAAATGGAACCAACTTCTATGGTTTTATAATATTTTTGTTTATCATTTTTTCATCATTTATAAATACTTGTTGCTGAATTTTTATATGGAATAAATCCATAGTCTTAGAGAGATCTTGGAGATGATTTTCTTCCATCGGAATTTGGGGTTTTGGTTTTAACTTTTCCAAGTGTTTAAATTTCAAGATACATTCATTGATGAATGCATTTCACTTGTTTGAAATTTTGTTAAATTCTCTTTTCATTCAAATTTGTTCAAGAAGGGTTTTGATGTTTCCATTTGGAATCAAAAAGTTTCTTTTCACCCTAAATTTCAACAATTGTTTCTTTTGTTTATTTATTTTTCACATTTCAAAATTTGGAAAATTTTGGTATGTGACACATAATGTCACTTCTCATAGATATAATCTTAGCAGGAGGATAGTATTTTCCAATAAAAGCATCTTTGCACTTAGTCCAAGAATCAATACTATTTTTAGGCAAGGAAAGCAACCATTATTTTTAGTCCAAGAAGTACATGAGTGTAGAGCAGATGCGGACCAGCTCATACTTCATTGATACACTGTGGATTTTTGAGAAGCTAGGGCTGTTCGGGTTGATGGAGCTCCGTGAGGATTACAACATCACCATTGTGCAACAATTCTATGACACAGTGGTGTTTGGGTTTGACCAAGCAAGGACAATGACTTGGATGACTGGAAATCACCGCTGCACTGCGACTTTCTATGATTTTGATGATGCCATCTTTGAGACTTTTTAGGGTGTGTCCACTCATGTTGGGCACCGTATGCACTCAGCAGCTCTTAGGGAGAACGAGAACAAGATTGCACCTTTGTATGGCAGCTCAGGAGTTATGGGTGGGCCCAAGGGCCTCAGCCCCTTTACAATCTGATGTTGAGGATCTTCCACCATACCATTTCCCCCAGTGCTAGAAATGATGATGCCATCAGATGTGGATTGGTCAACTTACTATACCATACCCACAAGATTCACCTGGCTGGCCCTGAGGCATACGCGGCTCCTATTGACATCATGGACTAGATTTTTGAGGAGATGTATCATGCCATTCTGTACAAGAAGGCCCCTCCATATGCACGACTTGTCATGAGGCTCATCAACACCCAGGCTCACGGTTCACCTCTTGCTTTGCCTCGCAACCTTACGGAGCATACTCTTGTATCACTCCAGCAGAAAGGACGCATGGGGCCTCCTCCTAGACGCTCATATGCCAATGAGGAGGAAGAGATCACTGAGACCAAGAGGGCCCCCTCTCCTCCTATGCTCGGAGTAAGAATGCCTCTAATGCACTCATGCCTCCCATGACACGCGAGTATGTACATGAGAAAGTTAAGAAGGCCTCATTCTGGGAGAGGACCCTCTGTTGTATGAATGTGGACATTCACAAGCAACAACATGCCTCCTACAAGATCAACCGTCGCATGGAGAAACTACTCAAGGAGATCAAGGCTCAGGGAGAAGCGTAAGATGAGGAAGGATATGATGAGTACACAGATGAGCAAGGTGCTCAACCATCCACTGAGTCAGACTACACACTCTCTTTTGGGGCATGGAATGCCCAACATGATAGCTTGGTGGATTGGCAGACTTTTTCAGAAGTCACCTTGGGTTATGGGTTTCAGGACACATATTCTTCTCGCCCTCACGGCAAAGGGCCTACTCCTACAGATGGTGATGATGACAATGAGGAGGAGGAGGAGGAGGATCAGTACATGGATGAGGATGAGGACAAGGAGGACTCCGAGTGATCCGTTGGGGCGCTAGCTTAGGTCTTTTCCCTTTTTTGGTGTTTCGATGCCAAAGGGGGAGAAGACATTGTCATTGGGATTTGCATGGGCTTGGATTTGGCTTTTTATTTTCTTGTTGTGTGAATCTCAAACTCTTATTTGCCTTATGTTGTTGGTTTGCGTATTTGTGTGAGGACATGACTGCTCCTATGTTATTATAACTCGTGTGAGAACTATGTGTATTATCTATCTACTACATGCCGTGCATGTTTTACTTGTTTATCCTAGTGCACATAGTCAGGGGAGCATTGTTATACACTGCCATATCTTATTGCAAATAATTCCATGCAAAATCACTTGTTGTCATTGGACATCAAAAAGGGGGAGATTGAAAGGACATTTACTGTCTTAATCACTTTTGGTGTTCGTTAACAACTCGTAGATTATTTTACAGTATGCTAATGTCTACAGGTTGATATAATGCAAAGTGAAAAGGACCCTTGACTTGCGGAATTATCCCTGCAACATATGCAAGCTTCTGGGAACTCCAGACCGGAGTCTCTGGTCGGACTGGACTAGATTATCTGGTGTGGTTCGGAGTTTCCCCAGGAATCTCCGGAGGGGCCTCCAAAAATCATCATGGGACCTTCTTTATGGGGGTCCGGAGACTGTCTGGAGTCTCCGGTCCAAGCCTCAGACCGGAGTCTCCGGTGCGGCTAGACCGGAGTCTACGGTGTATGGGGACCGAAAACTATGAACAGTCTCCGGAGGAGATTTTACCAGGGGCGCTGGGACATTCAGAAGGGTGGTCTGGAGCTCGGTCCGGAGATTGTCCGGAGTCTCCGGTGTAAACCGGAGTCTCCGGTCTGCACACTAGAGTCTCTGGTCTGACAAGTTCTCCAATGGTCAGAAAACAGTTCAGTGAGTGGTGGCCTAAAAATATGGGACCTTATCCCCTTACTCTAGCTGCCCAACCCACTCATGAACTCCAGCACCATTTGAGCCACCAAATAAACAAGATCTCTTCATCCAACCATCCAAAGTCATTGATCTTTGGAGAATCGAAGGAGGAGGCCTTGCTCTATAGCTTCGCCAAGAGAGATCTTCATTTCCCCCTCATTCACTTGAGGGCCCCTTGCTCTAGTGTTTCTTTGGAAACCCTAGCTTTTGATTTGGTTCTTACAAGCATGTTTTTGATTGTTTGACACCTTGCTTGTATTCAGGAGCGTCCAATTAGGCTGTGGATGTGTGCCCTGAACTTGTTGTTAAGGTGCTGGCTTCCACCTTGAAGGTTGCCGATATAGTGGAAGAGGTGAATCGAACCCTTTGGGTGAGGTTCATCAGAGAACAAGGGAGGCCTCTCATGGCGTTGGTGGTTTGAAACCACCCCTCTCAAAATGTAGACGTACTTCCCCACAAAATAAGGAACTACGGGAAACAAACCCTTGTGTCTCCGTGTGCTCCATGATACGTCATAAACGTATCTATAATTTATGATGTTCCATGCTTGTTTAGTATCAACTTTGTTATGTTTTGTCTACACTTTGAGGTATTTTTATAAATTTTCTGGGACGAACCTGTTAACAATATGACGTAGTGCCAGTTGTCTATTTTCTGCTGTTTTTGGTTTCAGAAAAGCTAGTAAGGAAATATTCTCAGAATTGGACAGGACAAAAGCCAAAGTCAATATTTTACCAGAAGGAACACGGAGTCCGAAGGGCATCTAAAGGGGGGCCACGAGGTGGCCACACTCTAGGGACGCGCGGCCCAAGGGGGTGTGCCGCCACCAGGTGTGTTGGGGATATGCTATATGGGTATCCTCATAGCATGTCACCTATCCGGATAACCCGGGTGGCCCACAGTTGGTAGCATGTCCTATGGCCTGCTGGGTGGTCCACTTAGATGGATCCATAAGGGAGGCCCATGCCGGATAAAGGAAGGCTACGGTGGAGTCACCAGCGTACCCGGAGCCTTGGAGTGCAAGATACACAAGACTAGTAATAGACAGTGTAGGACTCTGTAACCTGTCCGGCTAGGACTTTTCCCTGTAACCCTAGGACCTGGCGACTATATAAGTCGGGCCTATGGGAGCCTTTAGGGCAACGATTCATATAACCTCGCACAACGAACCGATCCCTGTAACTCGGCGTATTGCCCTTATAGTGATTTATAGCAGGAGTAGGATTCCGCCACCGTCGTGGGATCTGAACCTGGGTAAGCTGTGTTGCCTCGTGCCCGTCAACCGTCCGCCTTCCCCCATGTCTCTAAACATGCAACTGTGAGGACCCCTCCATGGCGTACTCGTCGGCAATACCACGACAGTTGGCGCCCATCGTGGGGCACGTTTTGCTATGTCACGATGCCCTTTGGGCTGAAAAACGCAGGTGCTGCGTACCAGCGGACAATGCAACGCTGCCTCCACGACCAAATTGGTCGGAACGTTCACACCTATGTGGAAGATATCGCAGTGATGTCTAAAAAGGCAAACGACTTAATCTCCGACTTAAAAGAAACCTTTGATAATCTCCAGAAATACAACATGATGCTTAACCCTAAGAAGTGCGTCTTCGGGGTTCCAGCTGACAAATTGTTGGGTTTCATCGTTTCCCAACGCGGAATCAAGGTCAACCCGGAGAAAATCGAGGCCATCTTAAACATAAACCGTCCGACATGCCTAAAGGACATTCAACGACTAATAGGTTGTGTCGCAGCAGTTAGTCGGTTCGTCAGCCAACTTGGAGAGAAGGCTCTGCCGCTATACAAGTTGCTGAAGAAGGCAGACAAATTAACATGGACAGACGAAGCAGATGCAGCATTGAAGCAGCTCAAGGAGACTCTTTCCTCAGCGCCCATCCTTGCAGCACCCGATCCTGGAGAACCCCTGTTAATCTACATGGCGGCAACCAACCGGGTAATCAGCATCGTCGTCGTGGTAGAGCGGAAGGAACCAGGCTATGAGCACGGAGTTCAACGACCAATTTAATATGTGAGCGAGGTATTGACGGAGTCCAAGCAGCGTTACCCGCACTACCAGAAGATAGCTTATGGAGTATTCCTTGCTTCTCGGAAGCTGAGGCATTACTTTCAGGAGCACCCAATCACAGTGGTGAGCAAGACTCCATTGTCCGATATTATCAACAACAGTGACGCTACAGGAAGGGTTGTGAAGTGGGGCATTGAACTTGCCGCCTTCGAGATCACCTACAAGAGACGCGACGCTATCAAGTCACAAGCCTTGGCGGATTTTTTTGCAGATTGGACGGAGATGCCAGATGCTACTCCGTTGCCGGAGCCAGAGTACTAGGTGATGCACTTTGACGGGTCAAAGCTGCTCAACGGCTCGGGGGATGGTGTGTTGCTACAGTCACCAACAGGAGACAAGCTACACTACGTTCTGCAGATCCACTTCGAGGCTACAAACAACATGGCGGAGTATGAAGCACTCATTCATGGACTACGTGTAGCCAAGTAAGCGCATAGTTTGCTCAACAATCCGACAGTCAGGTTGAGCGAGTCAATGGATTAATTCTGCAGGGAATCAAGCCACGTCTGGAGGCACCGCTACATAGAGCAGTTGGAGCCTAGGCGGAAGAATTGCCATCTGTGTTGTGGAGTTTACGAACTACACCCAACAGATCCACCGGCTACACCCCTTACTTCATGGTATATGGAGCAGAAGCCATCCTGCCTTCTGACATCCTTCACGCACCAAGAGTTGCCGCCTATGACGAAGATGACGCTAAAGAATCCAGACGCCTAGATGTGGACCTTCTCGAGGAGGAGCGCGTTTTGGCATGCCAAAGATCCGCCATCTACCAGCAGAAGATACGCAGCTACCATAGTCGCCGCGTTCGGCATCACTCGTTTAAAGAGGGGGATTTGGTGCTCCGACTTAAGCAGAAGAGGTTGCACAAACTATCCCCACCATGGGAAGGACCGTTCATCATAAGCAAGGCGCTACTCAATGGGTCTTACTACCTCGTTGACAATCGTGAACTAAAGGATAGACCCAACGAGGATCATAAGCGTAAGCGACGTGACCCGTATGATGACTACCCGGAGCTTGATCGGCCATGGAACATAGCACAGCTATGTCCTTTTTACACTAGCATTTTTTATCTAATTGTGTACCTCTTATATGATCAATGAAATAAAGCTCTCTGGTTCACTCATATTTCTGAGTCTTTTACCTCCTTTAGTGTTCATTTTTGGATCATGTAAAACCTTTATGCACAAGCTTTGCGTTTGCACTTGTGAAAATTCCGCTTACGGGTGTTAGCTTAAGTTTTCTGGTCTACACGTTCTTTGTCGTTTTTATGTGGATTCTAGAGTAGTAACTTTTGGCACTTATTGTCGGCGATTTTGTGCTCAGGTTATTGATGGTGCCATTGGGCATCATCACCTAAGTGCATGGTTCCGACAACGAGTCTTCCGACTCACGAAAAGTCAAGCATAAGAACCAAAGTAATGGATTAGCCAGCACTTGCTTAAAAAATATATACATGCTGGAAACTAGTTCTTGAGTAGCAGGAAATAACAACCATTCTTTTCCGCCTTAAGTTACATAAACAAAGTTTTTTCCACATGTACACCAAAGGTGAAACAAATATTACAAATTTGTTCTTTCACTCCTTTGGCGCAGGTGACTTGGAGGCAACATCATCACCAGCTAGAGAGCCACCCTCGAAGTCGGCGCTATGGTGGGACTCAGAGGAACCTTGGTCGCCGTTGTCGATGATGTTCATAGGCACGAAGACGTCGACGTCCACCAACTCGGCAACTCTGGTGTCATAGCCCGCGAGCGATGACAAGATGGCTTCATGATTAATCTCTTTGCCATCATCGTCTATGTCGGGAATGCCAGAGGTCACCGTGTAGATGTCGGCATCTTCATAGTGTGCCTTCACCATTGACAGCGCCATCCTTGCGCCAGCCCGTGCGCATGAAGCTTTCCAGCTTGTGATACGCTCGGGAGCTTGGCACAAAATCTCTGAGTACTTCGCCACGGAGTCCGATGCCTTGATGTTTATCTGGAGGGGCTTGGCAATCTCCTTGGCTTGCGTGATGGCGGTGTTGATTAAGTTGCCGGCAAGAACCATGCATTCCTTGGCTGGAGGAGGCGATCGGGTTAAACCCATAGGAGCTGCAAATTCTGACAAGGAGCGCATGAGTTCAATAATTCAAAGTGTCCGGACTACAGAAATCCAAGACGGAGAAAACTTACTGAAGATGCTGGCCTTAGCTTGCCAGAGTGTGTCCGCCAAGGATTCTTTCTCTTGTTGGAGGAGCTTATACGCCTCGCTATGGAGTTGATTTTGCTCATCGGCAGCTTGCTTCTAATATTTTAAGATTGCAATCTCCTTCTTCAAGCGATTGATTTCCTCGGTGGCGGAGTCCTGCAGGGCCTTCATTGACTCCTCGTGCATTTTCAGCATGTCTTTCCTCTCCTCCTTAAGGATCTTGTTCTCGCTATCCAGCTCTTGAATGTGCTTGGATTGCTCGACAATATTCTTGGCCTTGGCGATGGTTTCTGCAGGTCGGAGAAAGCAAAGTACACAGTAAATACTCGGAGAATATGGGCACAATACCAAGTCGGAATGCGAAAAAGAAAACAGATGCTTGCTCTTGGTGATCTGTTCCTTCAAGAAGGCAGTTTTAACCTTTTCAGCTTCCAGGTCTGCGCGCATCTTCTGGTACTTGTCATTGGCCATGCCCCTCCGATCATTCTCGTTCTGTGGAAAAAAGGACAAAGTTAAACGTTGTTTAGTCTGCTTGGAGCATCTAGTCGGAAATTTTCCATCTAGACGCGCGGGGGCTACAGCGAGAGTTTTTGACTTAACAATATGCTTAGCTTCCTTTAAGCATCTAGTCGGAACTAATTCAGTTGCAACTAGAAGCTTAGGGGCTACAGTACTGAAATTTATAAACACTGCGTATGCTACTCTTAAAAGCATCTAGTCGGAATAATTCATTCCATCTAAATGCTTGGGGGCTACAGTGAGAAGTTTTCTAGCTTAGTCACTCTTAGAGCATCTAGACGCAAAAGCTTATGATTTTCCGTCTACATCCTTGGGGGCTACAGTGGAATACTCATATGAAATGCAAAAGGAAAATAAAACTTACAAGTACGATGATCTTGAGGTTCATAGCACTCTCGGTCAGCAGCTTGGCAAAGGATTCGTTGTTTCCTTCCAAGATTTCTGCTTGCCGGCGGAGCTCCTCTAGACCGCATGTCAGAGATGTCGGTGCCGCACCAGGGACCAAAGCAGTGCTACCCGGTGTAAGAACCGGATAGACTATCTTCGGATAGGCTATGGTTTTCTTGGGTGCGGGGGCACCGCCAACGGCAGAGGTACCTGCTTCCACCACCGCCTTACCACCACCGATGGAATCCTTAGCCGGAGCTTCAGCCATTTGCTGGGCGGTACTCTCCTGCGTCGCCTGCTCGCCGACAACAGCAAGCTCGATAGAGGTGCCAGAATCCACTTCCATGGCGGAAGGGCCTGATGCGTCCTTAGCTTGTGAGCTTGTCGTGGCAAACGAGGGCTTGACAGCAGGAGTGGCAGGGTCGATGGCGCGGTAGGCGTCGCGATGCAGCATGTCCTTAATTTTTCGAGAAGCCCCCGATGTTTTGGAGGTCTTCTTGAGGCTGGTCGTGGCTTTCTTCCTAAAACGTGCAAAATGCATACGTACAGGAGCAAGACAGATAAATAGACAATGTCGGAGAATGAGAAGCTTACACAAGTGGGGGTGCTTTGGCAAAGGGGATCCCAGTAACTTTTCTCTTTTCCGCCTCCAGGGCGGCGGTAGTCTTTTTGGAGGCTCCACCCTCCGTCTTCTTCTTCTTGCCTCCGTCGGCAGCGTCAGAGGTGGAGCTCTTCCGCTTCCGCGCTAACGGAGCTTCGTCGTCGGACACGACCGTGACTTCCTTCATCTTTGGATCGTAGATTTGGGCAGCCATGTTGCCCTCCTCTAGATCGCTAAGTTGTTAAGTGAGAAATCACCGTGTTAGATAAGATGACATTTGCAAGACAGAAGAACTGGAGTATATGTCGTACACGGAAAATAAATACCTACCTTTGGGCACTTGCCGTCTATGAACATGTCGTAGGTGATGGTGAAGCCACGCTTCTTATCCTTCACCTTGACGGTGTCCTTAAGGCGGAGCTTGACGGAGTCGCTCGAGAATTTGTCCACGGAGATGCGGAGACTATCCCTTCTGTCGCTGGTATACTCGTGCATGAGCTTCATGCGGTGTTGCAGAGGTTGGATTCGCCTGATGAACCAGCACATGGCTAGGTCCAAGCCGGTCAAACCCGTCTCTACAAACCATTCGATCTGCCTTATAGCTCGAGAAGCGTCGAGGTCGGAGGTAAGGGAGGCCTGGGATCTCCATGACGAGGCTTTAGCGGCGGCTCCGTCAATGAAGTCTGGGTACGTAACTTGTCGGCCAGCCAGAGGAATGTCTGGGCCGTAAAAGTACGTATGTTGCCAATTTTTGCAGTACTCGTGGCCGACGATGTTGGGGAACCGCCGGCCAGGTCGAATCTTGAAGCTTATGGTGTCGCAGTTCCTAAGCTCTTCCTTGCTATGTCTGGCTTCACGTTTGACGGTGAAAAAGTACACAAAGAGGTCTAACCTAGGCCTTATCCCTAAGTATCCCTCGCAGAGCGCCGCGTAGTTGCTAAGCACTAAGATACTATTGGGGGAAAGGTTCTGGGGCTGGACCCTATAGTGGTTCAAGACGGAGAGGAAGAAGTTGTAGATGGGCAGGGAAACGCCGTGTACCAGTTGGGATTTGAGGTACACCTTTTCTCCGGCTTGGGGAGAAGGTGTCACCTCGCCGACCGGCGCCGCCCGCCAGGCGAGCCCCTCCGACGCAGGAAGGTAGCCTTCGGCAGTCAACTCTTGGATATCATGGTTTGTGATATCTGAGCCGCGCCAGTCGCCCTTGTGCGAGTCCAGTTCCTCCTCCAATGGCTCCAGCGCCGCCAGATTAAGGTCGCCGCCGGTGGACTCGATCACCGCCGATGCGGGGATGACCAAACCCTCTGGGGAACGACAACGGAGCTCGCCGGCTTCGCCGCGGCTTCGCTCGGCGCCGCCATCGAAGGGGAAGTGCTGCTGCTGGCCATGGAGTGGGTACGGAGGTCACTAGTGTAGATTGGAGCTAGGGTTTTTTCGAGAGTTCTCGCGGAGAGCTCGAGGAGGCACGCGACTGGAGGAAGAAGATGATGCGAGGAGAATGAGGTAAAAAGTGGAAATTTCCCCACGGTTACTATTTATAATCCCCAGCATCAAGATTCCTGCAGCTTGATCGGACGGTTGCCGCGTAGACGACGTGTTCACGAACGTGCGCAGAAATTTCGCCACGTCTCCAACCGTCACCGCCAACGGTTCGTATTGCTCGCGCGGGGAAATCGGACGTGATTGCGTTCTCTGCATGTGTGAGTTACGAGGCGTCGCTGACCTAAGCCTACGTCGTCCTAGCTGACATGGGCAGATGAGCCGTCACATCGAAGATTCATACATGGATGGATCCAATCCGACTACGGAAGAGTATGATGGAAGATTCAGCATTTCTCCGGCTTACAAGTTGAAGACGGAGAAAGCTTCGCAGGGTTCTTTGGGAGGACTACAAGATATTGCTTGACAATTTGCCGACATCCAACTAGACGAAACATTCATCTGAAGAGGCAAGACGGCGCAAGATCTCGGAGTTCTCCGGGGGCTACTGTTGGGGATATGCTATATGGGTATCCTCATAGCATCTCACCTATCCGGATAACCCGGGTGGCCCACAGTTGGTAGCATGGACTATGGCCTCCTGGGCGGCCCAGTTAGATGGATCCAGAAGGGAGGCCCATGCCGGATAAAGGAAGGCTACGGTGGAATCACCAGCGTACCCGGATCCTAGGAGTGCAAGATACACAAGACTAGTAATAGACGGTGTAGGACTCTGTAACCTGTCCGGCTAGGACTTCTCCCTGTAACCCTAGGACCTGGCGACTATATAAGTCGGGCCTATGGAAGCCTTTATGGCAACGATTCATACAACCTCGCACAGCGAACCGATCCCTGTAACTCGGCGTATTTCCCTTATAGTGATTTATAGCAGGAGTAGGATTCCGCCACCATCGTGGGATCTTAACCTGGATAAGCTGTGTTACCTCGTACCCGTCAACCGTCTGCCTTACCCCATGTCTCTAAACACGCACTATGAGGACCCCTCCATGGCGTACTCGTCGGCAATACCACGACAAGGTGTGGGCCCCTCGGGCGCCCACCGACCTTGCCCTTTCGCCTATGAAAGCACCCCGATGCAGAAATCCTAAGTACCTAATAAAATCTCCATGAAACAGTCTGTAGCCGCAGCCAGCATTGTCCCTAGATCAGGGGATCTGAAGCTCTTCCCGGCACCCTGCCGAAGGGGAGAGATCATACCGGAGGCCTTCTTCATCACCATGCCAGCCTCCGGAGTGATGCGTGAGTAGTTCACCCTTGGACTATGGGTCCATATAGTAGCTAGATGGTTGTTTCTCCTCCTTTGTGCTATCATGTTTAGATCTAGTGAGCTTCGTTCATGATCAAGATCATCTATTTGTAATCATACATGTTGTGTTTGCGGGGATTCGATGGATATTGAGATACTATGTCAGATTGATTATTGATTCTATCATGTCCGTGTTATTTGTGATCTTGCATGCTCTCCGTTGCTAGTAGCTATCTTGGCCAGGTAGATGCTTGTGACTCCAAGAGGGAGTATTTATGCTCGATAGTGGGTTCATGCATCTAGTAATCTAGGGAAGTGATAGAAATCTCTAAGATTGTAGATGTGTTGTTGCTACTAGGGAGAAAACAACAATCTTTTGTTCATGGAACAACTGTATTGATAACTTTACACACATTTCTTAATGAAATTATATGTTGCTTGCAACTTAATACTGGAGGGGGTTCGGATGATAACCTGAAGGTGGATTATTAGTCATAGATGCAGTTGGATTATGGTCTATGTATATTGTTGTAATGTCCAATCAACTCTCATAGGAGTCATGATGACTAGTATATGCATTGTTATGCTTCCTCAATCTGTCAATTGCCCCACTCTAATTTGTTCACCCAGCATGTTATTTATCTTAAGGAGAACACCTCTAGTAAACTGTGGACCCCGGTCCAATCTTTACCATTGATACATCATCCACTGTTACTATTATTGTTTACTTTCTACAAGCAACTATTATTTTCCACACTATACGTTTAATCCTTTGTTTTCAGCAAACCAGTGAGATTGACAACCTCACTGTAAGTTGGGGCAAAGTCTTGAGTTTGTGTTGTGCAGGATTCCAAGTTGTTAACAACACCTTGGAGTTGTTTCCTTGCTCCTACTGGTTCGATAACCTTGGTTTCATAACTGAGGGAAAACTTGCTGCTATGCTCATCACACCTTGCTCTTGGGGTCTCCCAACGAGCCTCTACAGTCAACTAAGCCACCGTCAAGATTTTCTGGCACCGTTGTCGGGGAGTTAAGGACAACTTTGCAAGTGGAGTCTCTCACAACCATTCTCTTTACTTTGTTTTTGTTTTGCTTAGTTTATTTTGATCTGTTTTGCTTGCTTGTTTCTTTCAAAAATACAAAAAAATTAGTTTCGTTTGGTTTGCTTTTCTTATAAAAAACACACCAAAAAATAGTTCCTACTTCAAGTTGCTTCCATGTCTAGTGTTGCTCCCATCACTGTGTTGCCTGTGGAAATGATCTTTACTTTCAAACAAGGAAGTGAAGAGAGTTTCAAAGAATATTGGTCTAGAATTACTGATTCACATGAAAAAACTGAGCCTAAAATGACTCTAGGCTTGGTTCTTAGCAGTTTCTACTATGGTCTTACTCTTTGTTATAGATATGCTTTGGATGCTGTAGCAGGAAGAGATTTTCTCCAATGTAATGAGGATGAAGCTTTGAATGCCATAAAGAAGTTGATTACAATATATAATTTGCCTGACAAATATGATTCTTCCTTTATAAACATCTATGCTAGGTTGAACACTCTTGAGACCAGTACTGCTAGTTTAAAAGACTGCTATAACATGCTTAGAGAGCATCATGATTATGTTCCAATAAATTCTGAGCCTTCAAAGTGGTTTACTACGGTAAAAGTTGTTATAAATAATGAAACTTTTGATGCTCGTTGTGATATCATGTCTGAATTTCGTCTTATGCCTAGAGATATCTATGAATCTTTGGGGACTTTCTGAAGGAGGAGAAGAAACATCTCTTACCAATAATGCCGCTATATTACCCATTGGAATAGTTGAAGGAGTGTTTACAAAGATCTTAGGGAAAGTGGTGTCTATTGATTATCTTGTCATTGAATGTGTAGGAAAAGGACAAATTACACTTGAAAGATCCCTACTGAAACTCCTTGGTGCAATAATAGATGTGGGAAGAGGCATTATGCATTTTTCGTCTCCACAAAGTAATCATATGTTCCCTAAATATAAGAGTAAAGGTAAGAAAGGTAGGAACAAGAAATTTGATGTTAATGCTTCTTCATTTGAGAATACTTGATTCTTGCTTCATGTGCCTAACTTAAAGGCGTTAAAGAAAAGTACTTCTTGGGAGATAACTCAATAGTTTTATTGAGTCTTGGAAGTTATTACTTCTGTAATAACCTATCCTTATCATTTTTGTGTGGTTTTTGTGCCAAGAATAACCTCTAATGAGAGAGAAGTAAGATTTGAGGAAGTTGTTTTCCCGAAACAGATTTTTGTGCTTCACTGTAAAAAATCGTGAAAAATCTTTGTATGTCGGATTGAGCTATAACTTTCTGTGTAAATGACCCAGGTTGTTATGTAACTTCCATTAGTTAAACACTTTTCGATTTGAGCAAGATAAGGTCTTCGAAAAAATCGGTTTTTACCTATTGATCTGTTTTGACAGATTTCTACCATTATTTGCATTTGCCTCTTATTCGGTTTCTTTTTTAGTTCTCCTTGATCACTTCAGCTTTTGAAAGGAATTTCTACAGTAGCTTGTGTTCTAATGAAAGTTTTCCTTGTTTTAAAACAAAACCACAGGCCTATTATCTTGAATACACTAATGTTGCTAATGAAGATTATGTGAAGTTTTGTATGAAGGAAATTTTCAAGTGTAGGGGAAGAATGATGTAATGAGATGAAGAATGGACAAAATATAAACCTTGGGGATGCCCCCATGTCACCCCAAGAAATATTCAAGAGGTACAAGCGTAAAATCTTGGGGATGCCCAAGGCATCCCCTTCTTCATCAATAAAAATCTCAGGTCTCTTTCTAGACACTTCGTTTTTATTGTTTCATGCGCTGTTGTGTTGTTTTAGGAGCGTCTTAGTTTTCGTTTTTCGTTTTATTTTGTTTAGTTTGCTTTAATAAAGTAGTTGGACCCCCTCTTTCGCGTTTGTTGTTTCAAATAAGTTGATTGGTGTTGGAAAAGAGTAGAGAGTTTCATGCTTTTAGTGATACAAAAGGGAGCTTGTTTTGACTGTGGCTTAGAATTTATCATGTCATGATATATGTTGTTTTAACCTTATGCTTAGTGATTATTGTTGTATCATGACTTGTTCCAAACAATTGAGATTGCTTAATGTACCTTGCAGGAATCATGCGTTGTTTTAGCATACAAAAGCATAATATTGTGGTATTCTCCTTTGATGCTTTGTTTGGGTTGACTTGGCACATGCTCACACCATGTTATGACTATGAACCAGTCACTTTAGCCTCTATGATCATTTAGTTTTTGACTTGTGATACCACTTTATGCTTTGATTGATAATGTTTTGTCGCTCTGCATGATTATGTGCATTATTGCTCTCTTAATTGGTCGCTCCCAGTCTTTTGCTACCCTCCACTTGTACTGAGTAAGCTCTACTCATACATCAACTCCCAAGAAACCAAGTTATTCCAAAGAGTCCACTATAAATTCCTATGCATGGTGTGTTACACCATTCCAAGTATATTCATGTTTTTATTTATCTTCCAAATTAAACTTGTTATGAGAAAAATTAGTGATTAAAGCTCTCACAAACTTGATGGCACACTTTACTTTTTGCACCTAATAAGCTTGAACCATTGTGTCATCTATGTTGTATATGCTTGCAATTACAAGTTGGCAATTAGCAGAACCATGTTGTCATGGGGAACGCTTTCAACACTTGTACGTATTACCCAGTTGATATCATGATCTTTTGTTTGCGGATCTCGGCGATGTGAAATAAAAGGGGAGTCTGTAAGTCCACGGAGTTATGTATATGTGTTAGAGAAACGCCTGGGCGGCTAGCCTAAGCCATGCCTAATCATGGTGAAAACTTGCAGCATCACCATAGTGAGCAATCCATGAAGCATCTTCATAAATAAATATAGAAAAAAGAGAGAGAGAAATATAGCACCATACCCATGGTAAATAAGAAGATTGCTGAGATGCTCTCTGTTTGTTGCCTTGTCATTTTGATATGGGATAGCTTATGTGTCATGGGGCAAGGGGTACCCCGTTGGCGATTCTCTATGATACACATATACTTACTATGGCAAGAACTTACCGATGACTAAAGTTGAGTAGCATGTGGAACGACCCTCGTACTCAAGGGACATGATATTGCCAACTTATGATTTTTCAAGCATATACACCATATTCGTTTCACTTTAACCTTAATCACTTCAATATGCTTATGATAGGGGCAATGAGAGCTGAAAGCTAACAAGTACCATAATTTTTGGAAGCTCTTTTTGAAACATGAAATCCCTGCTTCCCTCTATGAAGGGCTTTTCTTCCCACTTTTATATTGAGTCTCCACCTTCTATCTTTATGCACCAATTAAGAGAACATAGTTGTCATTCTTAGTTCTATGTGCATTATCCCAAAACTTATTGATTGATTCATAATGTTGATATTGCTTGTTGTTGAACTATTTGTATCTAGTCACCTTATGAAATTTGAAGGTGTCCTATGAATTTATGTTTTGCTACTCCATGAGGGACAAGTTGAATACCACTATGTTATGCTTTCTATATGTGAATAAAACAAACGTCTTTCAATGCATTGTTATTCATGAACTTTTGTTTGTATCTTTTCATGTTATAGCATAGTTACTATGTCTTATTGTTAGAACTACATCTTTCATGCTCATGTTTAGATTGATCCCAGCTTTCAATGATTTGCAAATGGTTTGATCAAGATTGTGATGGTGCATGTCACCTAAAAAATTATTCTTTTTATCACTGGCCTACTTGAGGATGAGCAGGAGTTAAGCTTGGGGATGCTTGATACGTCGTAAACGTATCTATAATTTTTGATGCTCCATGCTTATTTAGTATCAGCTTTGCTATGTTTTGTCTACACTTTGAGGTATTTTTATACATTTTCTAGGAATAACCTATTAACAAGATGCCGCAGTGCCAGTAGCCTGTTTTCTGTTGTTTTTGGTTTCAGAAAAGCTAGTAAGGAAATATACTTGGAATTGGACGGGACAAAAGCCAAAGTCAATATTTTACCGGAGAGAAGAAGGAGTCCAAAGGGCAGCCGAAGGGGGGCCACAGGATGGCCACACCCTAGGGCCGCATGGGTCCACCCTAGGGAACGCCGCCCTATGGTGTGGGCCTCCTGGCCAGCCTCCGACCTCGCCCATTCGCCTATAAAGTCACCCCGATGCAGAAACCCTAAACACCTGATCAAAATCTCCATGAAATAGTACATAGCCCCCGCCACCATCGTCCCTAGATCGGGGGATCTGAAGCTCTTCCCGGCACCCTGCCGGAGGGGGGAGAACATCCCGGAGGCCTTCTTCATCACCATGCCAGCCTCTGGTATGATGCGTGATTAGTTCACCCTTGGACTATGGGTCCATACAGTAGCTATATGGTTGTTTCTCCTCCTTTGTGTTATCATGTTTAGATCTTGTGGGCTCCGTTCATGATCAAGATCATCTATTTGTAATCATACATGTTGTGTTTGCGGGGATCCGATGGATATTGAGATACTATGTCAGATTGATTATTGATTCTATCATGTCTGTGCTATTTGTGACCTTGCATGCTCTCCGTTGCTAGTATCTATCTTGGCCAAGTAGATGCTTGTGACTCCAAGAGGGAGTATTTATGCTCGATAGTGGGTTCATGCCTCTAGTAATCTGGGGAAGTGATAGGAATCTCTAAGATTGTATATGTGGTGTTTCTACTAGGGAGAAAACAACAATATTTTGTTCATGGAACAATTGTATTGTTTACTTTACACACATTGTTTAATGCAATTATCCGTTGCTTGCAACTTAATACTGGAGGGGGTTCGTATGATAACCTGAAGGTGGATTATTAGTCATAGATGTAGTTGGATTACGGTCCATGTATATTGTTGTAATGCCCAATCGTATCTCATAGGAGTCATGATGACTAGTATATGCATTGTTATGCTTCCTCAATCTGTCAATTGCCCCGCTGTAATTTGTTTACCCAACATGTTATCTATCTTAAGGAGAACACCTCTAGTGAACTGTCGAGCCCGGTCCAATCTTTATCATTGATATTACATCATCCACTGTTACTGTTATTGTTTACTTTCTACAAGCAACTATTATCTTCCACACTATACGTTTAATCTTTTGTTTTTAGCAAACCGGTGAGATTGACAACCTCATTGTAAGTTGGGGCAAAGTCTTGAGTTTGTGTTGTGTAGGTTCCAAGTTGTTAGCAACACCTTGAAGTTGTTTCCTTACTCCTACTGGTTCGATAACCTTGGTTTCATAACTGAGGGAAAACTTACTGCTGTGCTCATCATACCTTTCTCTTGGGGTCTCCCAACGAAGCTCTATAGTGATCTGAGCCATCAGATACTATGTCAGATTGATTCTTGATTCTATCATGTCTGTGTTATTTGTGATCTTGCATGCTCTCTGTTGTTAGTAGCTATCTTGGCCAAGTAGATGCTTGCAACTCCAAGAGGGAGTATTTATGCTCGATAGTAGGTTCATGCCTCTAGTAATCTGGGGAAGTGACAGAAATCTCTAAGGTTGTAGATGTGCTGTTGCTACTAGGGAGAAAACAACAATCCTTTGTTCGTGGAACAATTGTATTGTTTACTTTACACACATTGCTTAATGCAATTATCTGTTGCTTGCAACTTAATACTGGAAGGGGTTCAGATGATAACCTGAAGGTGGATTATTAGTCATAGATGCAGTTGGATTACGGTCTATGTATTATGTTGTAATGCCCAATCAAATCTCATAGGAGTCAAGATGTCTAGTATATGCATTATTATGCTTTCTCAATCTGTCAATTGCCCCGCTGTAATTTGTTCACCCAACATGCTATCTATCTTAAGGAGAACACCTCTAGTGAATCGTGGACCCCGGTCCAATCTTTACCATTGATACATCATCTACTATTACCGTTTACTTTCTACAAGCAACTATTATCTTCCACACTATACGTTTAATCCTTTGTTTTCAGCAAACCAGTGAGATTGACAACCTCACTGTAAGTTGGGGCAAAGTATTGAGTTTGTGTTGTGCAGGTTCCAAGTTGTTAGCAACACCCTGGAGTTGTTTCCTTACTCCTACTGGTTCAATAACCTTGGTTTCATAACTGAGGTAAAACTTGTTGTTGTGCTCATCATACCTTCCGCTTGGGGTTTCCCAATGAGGCTCTACTGTTGACTGAGCCGCATCAAGGCTTTTCTGGCGCTGTTGTCGGGGAGTTAAGGGCAGCTTCAATCTCTTCCTCCTCGTCATTCACCTTTCAGGGAGAAAGAAGATTCTCGCAAGGGGAGTCTCTCACAGCCAATCTCTTTACTTTCTTTTTATTTGCTTAGTTTCTTTTGCTTTGTTTTGCTTGTTTCTCTCTTTCAAAAATACAAAAAAATAGTTTCGTTTGGTTTGCTTTTTCTTATCAAAAACACAAAAAATAGTTCCTACTTCAGTTTCTGTTGGCTTGCTTTTCGCTTGCAAAAATGAACACTTCTGAGAACACCAAGTTGTGTGAATTCACTAGCACAAACAACAATGATTTCCTTTCCACACTTATTGCTCCACCTGCTCCTGATGCTACCTTTTATGAAATTAAACCTGCTTTGTTGAATCTTGTTATGAAAGAGCAATTTTCTAGTGCTAGTTCTGATGATACTGCTGCTCACCTTAATAATTTTGTTGAACTTTGTGAGATGCAAAAATATAAGGATGTAGATGGAGATATTATTAAGCTTAAATTGTTTCGTTTCTCTTTGAGAGGAAAAGCTAAAGAATGGTTTCTATCCTTGCCTATAAATAATATTGATTCTTGGATTAAATGCAAAGATGCTTTTGTTGGAAAATACTATCCTCCTGCTAAGATTATATCTATGAGAAGTGAAATAATGAAATTTAAACAACTTGATAATGAACATGTTGCTCAAACTTGGGAAAGAATGAAATCTTTGGTAAAGAATTGTCCCACTCATGGACTGACTGCTTGGATGATTATCCAAACGTTTTATGCAGGGCTAAATTTCTCTTTAAGAAATCTGTTGGATTCTGCTGCTAAAGGTACCTTTATTACCATTACTTTGGGTGCTGCAACAAATCTCCTTGATAATATGATGGTTAACTATTCTAAATGGCACACTTAGAGAGATCCACAAGGTAGGAAGGTAAATTATGTTGAAGAAACCTCCTCCTTGAGTGATAAAATTGATGTTATTATCTCTATGCTTGTTAATGGCAAAGCTCATATTGATCCAAATAATGTTCCCTTAGCCTCTTTGGTTGCTCAAGAAGAGAAAGTTGATGTGAATTTCATTATTAATAACAATTTCAGCAACAATGCCTATAGGAATAATTTTGGTAATAATAATTATAGGCCTTATCCAAAAGCTTTTGAATAATCCTCTTTGATTAATAAAATGAATGCTAAACCTGAAGCCATGGAAAATACCTTTGTTGCTACTCATGCCATACAAGTTAGAATTGATGAAAATGTTAGACTACTAGCTAAATTGCATGCTAAGTGCGAAAGAGTATATGAAATTGCTAGAAATAATAGCATTTGTACTATTACAACCACCAATGTTGATGTTAGAAAACCACAAGAAGTCCCCATTCCTTTTACAACAATGCCTAAACCCAATAAGAATGCTGAAATTTTTCAAACTATGGGAAACAAAAACTATGCTACCTTGGATGCTAAGTTTGATTTTGATCTTGATGGTTGCAATATTTCTGAAGTAATTATGTTCCTACAAAATATTGCTAGAAGTCCTAATGCTAGTGCTATGAATATGGATTTTACAAAACACATTACAGATTCTCTCATTAAAATTAAAGAAGAAAAATTGAAACATAAAGCTTCTATTCCTAGGAAATTAGAAGATGGTTGGGAACCCATCATTAATATGAAAGTGAATGATTTTGATCTCAAAGCTTTATGTGACCTTGGTTTTAGTGTCTCTATTATGCCTAGAAAGATTTATGAAATGCTTGATTTGCCACCTTTGGAAGATTGCTATTTAGATGTCCAACTTGATGATAATGCTAAAAAGAAACTTATGGAGAGTATTAATGATGTTCTTATTATGGTCAATAATGCCTTTTTCCCTATTTATTTCTATGTTTTGGATGTTGAATGCAATGCTTCTTGTCCTATTACTTTGGGAAGACCTTTTCTTAGAACTGTTGGTTCCATTATTGATATGAAGGAAGGCACCATTAAATATCAATTCCCATTCAAGAAAGGTATAGAACACTTCCCTATAAGGAGAGTGAAGTTACCTTTTGCTCCTCCTATTAAATAAAAATTTGATGTTAATGCTTCTTCATTTGAAAATACTTGATTCTTGCTTCCTGTGCCTAACTTAAAGGCATTAAAGAAATGTACTAATTGGGAGATAACCCAAATTTTGTTAGGTTTTTCTTTTTTTTAGTCTTGGAAGTTATTACTTTTGTAATAACCTCTCCTTATCCATTTTGTGTGGTTTTTGTGCCAAGAATAACCTATAATGATAGAGAAGTAAGATTTAGGGAAGTTGCTGTCCCGAAATAGATTTTTGTGCTTTATTGTAAAAATTCGTGAAACATCCCTGTATGTCGGATTGAGCTGTAATTTTCTAAGCATATGCCCCAGGTTGTTATCTAACTTTTGTTAGTTCAACACTTTTTGATTAGAAAAAAATTGTTCTTACCTGCTGGTCTGTTTTGACAAATTTCTGCCATTATTTTCATTTGCCTCTTAATCAGTTTCTTTTTGAGTTCTCCTTGATCACTTGAGCTTTTTAAAGGAATTGCTACAGTAGCTTATGTTCTAACGAAAGTTTTACTTGTTTTGAAACTAAACCAAAAAGCCTATTATCTTGAATACACTAATGTTGCTAATGAAGATTGTGTGAACTTTTGTATGAAGGAAATTTTCAAGTGTAGGGGAAGAATGATGTGATGAGATAAAGAATGGAAAAAATCTCAAGCTTGGGGATGCCACCCCGTGTCACCCCAAGAAATATTCAAGAGGTACATGCGTCAAAGCTTGGGGATGCCCAAGGCATTCCCTTCTTCATCAATAAAAATCTTAGGTCTCTTTCTAGACACTTTATTTTTATTGTTTGATGCATTGTTTTGTTGTTCTTGGAGCGTCTTAGTTTTCGTTTTTTGGTTTTCTTTTTTTTGGTTTGCTGAATAAATTATTTGGACCCCCTCTTTCGCACTTTTGTTTCAAATAAGTTGATTGGTGTTGGAAAAGAGTATAAAGTTTCATGCTTATAGTGGTACAAAAGGGAGCTTGTTTTGACTGTGGCTTAGACTTTATTATGTCATGCTAGATGTTGGTTTGACCTTATTGAAGGGTTTCGCGGCATAGTAAATCAAAATTTTCTACGGATGCGAACAGAGGGAAAGCCAAGATCTAATCTAGGAGATGTAATCAACGAGAGAGATTGGATTAGATCTTCATACCCTTGAAGATTCGCACAGCGGAACGTTCGTCGGAACGTGGGTGATGTAGTCGTACTCGCTTCTCCTCCTCGCGATCCGATCCGATCTAGCACCACAAGTGGCGGTGCCTCCGTGAGATGCACACGTGCAGCACCTCGACGTCTCCTCCTTCCTCGGACCAGCAAGTATGGTGGAGAGATAGATTGGATCTACAACACGACGGCGTGGTGTATATGGTGGAGAATTTCTGCAGCAGGGCTTCGCCTACAAACAGTCGGGAGGGAGAGAGGAAAGCTAGCAAGGCGGCTAGGGTTTGGAGGAGAGGTGTGGGGGGTTGGTGCGCCCCCACCCCTCTTTATATAGAGGGGGGCGCAGCCCTAGCCCCTCCCCCAAGCCCAAAGGATAAGGAGTGGGGGGCATGGACTCTCCCCTCTTCTAGAAACCCTATCTCTAGTTTAAACGATTTAAACTCTCTAGGATCGGCTGGGCCCTATGGGTCCTTGTGCCCCTGGCCCAATGCGGCCAGGACACTCCCTCATAGGCCCATGCCCCCTCCCGGAAGGTGGGGCCACGTTGGTCCCCTTCCGGAAGGTTCTAGAAGCTTCCGGTACAATACCGATTAACCCGGAACAATTCCGAACTCCAAAAACTGCATTGCCTTATATGAATCTTATTCTCCGGACCATTCCGGAACCTCTCGTGATATCCCGGATCCCATCCGAGACTCCGAACAAAAATTCATAAACCAATTATCCAATCTATCCTAGCGTCGAGATACGTTAAGTGTGTGACCCTGCGGGTTCGAGAATATGCAGACATGATCTTCTATCAATAATCAACAGCGGGGTCTGGGCACCCATATTGACTCCCACACATTCATCGATGATCATATCGGATGAACCACGATGCCAGGATTCAATCAATCCCATATATATATTCCCTTCGTCTCGCGATATTTTACTTGCCCGAGATTCGATCGTCGGTACCGTCATACCTAGTTCAATCTCGTTCACAGCAAGTACTTTACTCGTTCCGTAATCCGATATCACTTTGTGATTAACTCCTTAACCACATGCTTGCAAGCGGTGTTGATATCGATTACCGAGTGGGCCCGAAGTATATCTCTCCGACTTGGGAGGGACAAATTCCATCTCGATACATACAACCCAACAGATACTTTCCGATCACCTGAGAGACACCTTTATGATCACCCTCTCATAGGATGACGTTTGATGACCTCAAAGCTTTCTTCCGGTACCAGGGAGTTGCATTATCTCATGGTCTAAGGAATACAATATTTGACATAGGAAAAGCTTCGCAAAGATGAACACGATGAAACGATCTAATTGCTTCGCTTAGTTTGGGTCTGTCCATCATATCATTCTCCAATGATATGATCTCATTATCAATTGACAACCCATGTCTATGGTTAGGAAACCTTAACCATCATTGATCAATGAGCTAGTCCATAGAGGCGTACTAGGGACACGGTGTTGTTCACAAACCACACAAGTATTAATGTTTCCGCTTAATACAATTCTAGCATGGAATATAAACTTTATCATGAACAAGAATTATAATAATAACATCTTTATTATTGCCTCTAGGGCATAATTCCAACAGTCTCCCACTTGCACTAGAGTCAATAATCTAGTTTACATCTGGCAACAATCTCACACCCATGGCACTGAGGTGTTGATCATGTTTTACACGTGGAAGAGGTTTAGTCAATGGATCTGCGACATTCAGATCCGTATGTACTTTGCTAATCTTCAGATCTCCATCTGCTATATAATCTCGGATTATATGAAACTTGCGGTTGATATGCTTGGTCTTTGGATGATATCTTGGTTCCTTAGCGAGTACTATGGCGCCAGTGTTGTCACACAATATCTCCAGTGGGTCCAATGCACTTGGAACCACGCCAAGCTCAGTGATGAAGTTTCTGATCCAAACTCCTTCACTTGACGCTTCTGCAGCAGCCATGTATTCCGCTTCCACTGTAGATCCCGCGATCACGCTTTGCTTGCAGCTTCTCCAGCTCACAGCTCCTCCATTCAAAATATAAACGTATCCTGTCTGAGATTTGGAATCATCCTTGTCGGTGTCGAAACTAGCATCGACGTAACCTTTTACGACAAGCTGTTCATCACCCCCATAGACTAAGAACATTTCTTTAGTTCTATTTAGGTACTTTAGGATGTTCTTCACGGCTGTCCAGTGTTCCACTCCTGGATCACTTTGATATCTGCTCGTCAAACTAAGAGCATTGGACACATCCGGTCTAGTACACAGCATGGCATACATGATGGAACCTATGGCCGAGGCATAAGACACTTTGCTCATAGCTTCCCTATCATTTACCGTAGCTGGACACTGAGCCTTGCTCAATATCTTACCTGACAACATAGGCACTGAACCTTTCTTTGCCTTATCCATTCTGAACCTTTTCAGAACTTTGTCTAGGTATGTACTCTGGCTTAAATCTATCAGGCGTCTTTGTCTATCTCTATAGATTTTGATGCCCAATATATAAGCAGCTTCACCTAGGTCTTTCATTGAAAAACACTTGTTCAAATAACTCTTCACATCGTTAAGCATGTTGATGTCATTTCCGATAATCAATATGTCATCCACATACAGTACCAGAAACGTCACCGAGCTCCCACTCACTTTCTTGTAGATACAAGCTTCGTAGCAATTTGGAACAAATCCAAAGCTCTTGATCACTTGATCAAAACGAAGGTTCCAACTCCGAGATGCTTGATTCAGTCCATAAATGGAACGCTGAAGTTTGCATACTTTACTAGCATCCTTAGGATTGACAAAACCTTCGGGTTGCATCATATACAACTCTTCATCAATGTTGCCATTGAGGAACGCAGTCTTGACATCCATCTGCCATATTTCATAATCATGAAACACAGCAATTGCTAATAAAATCCGAATGGACTTAAACATCGCTACGGGAGAGAAAGTCTCATCGTAGTCAACACCTTGAACTTGTCGAAAACCTTTCGCGACAAGCCGTGCTTTATAGACGGTAACATTACCATCCGCGTCCGTTTTCTTCTTGAATATCCATTTGCACTCAACGGCCTTTCGGTCGCTAGGAGGATCCACCAAAGTCCATACTTGGTTTTCGCTCATGGATCCCAATTCGGATTTCATGGCTTCCAGCCATTTCTCAGAGTCTGGGCTCATCATCGCTTCCTCATAGTTCGTAGGTTCACTGTCTTCTACCAACAAGACAGTCAAGACAGGGTTGCCATACCACTCAGGAGGGGCACGCGACCTTGTCAACCTGCGACGTTCAGTAGCAGCATCGTCCGAAGCTTCATGATCCTTATCATTAGCTTCCTCTATTGTTGGTGCAGGCGGCACTGGAACAATTTCAGGTGCTGCGCTACTCTCCAATTCAAGAGAAGGTTCAATAACCTCGTCTAGCTCTACTTTCCTCCCACTCACTTCTTTCGAGAGAAACTCCTTCTCAAGAAAGGAACCGTTCTTTGCGACAAACACTTTGCCTTCGGTTCTGTGATAGAAGGTATAACCAATAGTTTCCTTAGGGTATCCTATGAAGACGCATTTCTCCGCTTTGGGTTCGAGCTTGTCCGGCATCAACTTCTTGACGTAAGCTTCGCATCCCCAAACTTTAAGAAACGACAACTTAGGTTTAGCACCAAACCACAGTTCATACGGTGTCATCTCAACGGATTTAGATGGAGCCCTATTTAAAGTGAATGCAGCGGTTTCTAATGCATAACCCCAAAATGATAACGGCAAATCAGTAAGAGACATCATTGATCGGACCATATCTAATAGGGTTCGATTCCGGCGTTCAGACACACCATTGCGCTGTGGTGTTCCGGGTGGCGTGAGTTGTGAAACGATTCCACTTGCTTTAAGATGCGTGAGAAAATCATAACTCAAATATTCACCTCCACGATCGGATTGTAGAAACTTAATCTTTCTGTTACGATGGTTCTCCACTTCATTCTGAAATTCCTTGAACTTTTCAAATGTTTCAGATTTATGTTTCATTAAATAGATATACCCATATCTACTTAAGTCATCGGTAAAAGTGAGGAAATAGCGATATCCACCGCACGTCGAAACACTCATCGGTCCGCATACATCGGTATGTATGATTTCCAACAAGTCTGTTGCTCGCTCCATCATACAGAGAACGGGGTTTTGATCATCTTGCCCATGAGGCATGGTTCGCATGTGTCAAATGATTCAAAATCAAGAGACTCCAAAAGTCCATCAGAATGGAGTTTCTTCATGCGCTTTACACCAATATGACCTAGACGACAGTGCCACAAATAAGTAGTATTATCACTATCTACTTTGCATCTCTTAGCCTCAATGTTATGGATGTGTGTTTCATCCCTTTCGAGATTTAGAAGAAATAAACCATTTACAAGAGGTGCATGACCATAAAAGATGTTACTCATATAAATAGAACAACCATTATTCTCCGATTTAAATGAATAACCGTCTTGCAATAAACACGATCCAGAAATAATGTTCATGCTCAACGCAGGCACATAATAACACTTATTAAGGTTTAAAACTAATCCCGAAGGTAAAACTAAGGAGAGCGTGCCGACGGCCATCACATCAACTCTTGATCCATTGCCAACGCGCATCGTCACCTCATCCCTCGCAAGCCGTCGTCTATTCCGTAGCTCCTGTTTCGAGTTACAAATATTAGCAACTGAACCGGTATCAAATACCCAGGCACTACAACGAGGGCTAGTAAGGAAAACATCAATAACATGTATATCAAATATACCTTTGATGGTGCCAGCCTTCTTGTCCGCTAAGTACTTCGGACAGTTGCGCTTCGAGTGACCCTTGTCCTTGCAATAGAAGCACTCAGTGTCCGGCTTGGGACCAGACCTGAGCTTCTTCTCAGCAGGGGCATTGCGCTTGCCGCCGCCCTTCTTGAAGGGCTTCTTTGCTCCCTTACCTTTCTTAAAGGAGGGCTTGTTGACCATCAACACATGATTATCCTTCTTGATGTCCACTTCCGCAGCCTTCAGCTTTGCGAAGAGCTCGGTGATCGTATCAGTGGAACCAATCTGATTATGAGTCACTACAAAACTTTTGTAGCTGGGAGGGAGTGATTGCAGAACCCTGTCAATCTTGAGCTCCTCTGGAATCGTGCATTCCAGTTGCTCAAGCCGTTGAGTGTAGCCCGTCATCTTAATGGCGTGCTCACTAACGGAACTCCCTTCCTCCATCTTGCAGTTAAAGAACTTCTCGGAGATCTCATATCTCTCAGAACGGGCCTGAGTCTGAAACATGGTTTTCAGCTCCTCGAGAATCTCGATGGGCCCGGGATACTCTTCAAAATGATTTTGAAGCTCCGGTTCCATAGCAAACAACATGGTTCTCTTAATCACACCATAATCATCTTTGCGCGACTGATAGACAGCTTTCTCATCAGCCGGCGCAGTTGCAGCAGGGGGGTCGCCTAACGCTTTCCCAAGGACATAGTCCTTTTGTCCGCCAGACAGAATGATTCTTAGATTGCGGAACCAATTGGTGAAGTTAGACCCATTGTTTCTAAGCTTTTCCTTCTCAGCAAAAACGTTGAAGTTGAAGTTGGACTTGGCCATGTGATCTACAGTATTGGCAAGTACAATTTAGACTATGTTCATGATAAATAGTTCAACTTAATCAAATTACTAGATGAACTCCCACTAAATTCAACATCCCTCAAGTTGTTTAGTGAACACGATCCAAATTCACCACACCTAATCCGATCATCACGAGAAGAGATGTGGTTTCAATGGTGGACAACAAAGTGTCGATCATATCATTCATATGACTCATGCTTAACCTTTCGGTTCTTGTGTTCCGAGGCCATGTCTGTACATGCTAGGCTCGTCAAGCTAGACCCAAGTATTTCTGCGTGCGCAAAACTGGCTTGCACCCGTTGTATGTGAGCGTAGATTCTATAGCACCCGATCATCACGTGATGCTTGGACACGACGAAATTTCGCAACGGTGCATACTTGGGGAGAACACAGTTTTTATCTTGATCTTTAAGTGAGGAATCATCTTATAATGCTACCGTCACGATCTAAGCATAATAAGATACATAAAGGGATAAACATCACATGCATATAACTTTATGTGACATGGTATAGCCAATCCTTGCGCAATGATCTCCATCTTGTGCGTTCCGGCATGATCTCCATCACTCCACCATGATTGCCTCCACCACGAATAGCAACTACAACTAATGCTAACTACTTAGCGATAAAGTAAAGTTATTACATGGCGTATAAGAAGTTGACTCGCAGGTCATACACAATTATAAAGACAACCATATGGCTCCTGCCGGTTGTGTACTCATCGACATGCAAGTCGTGAAACATTACAAAACATGATCATCGCATACAATATACACATCACATCTTGGGCCATACCATATCACAGAAAACACTCCCTTGAAAAACAAGTTAGACGCCTCTACTTTGTTGTTGCATGTTTTACGTGGCTTATGGGAGTAGATGCTAAGAACGATTCTTACCTACGGAAAGCCACAACGGTGATATTATGGTTGCCAAACTCCGGTGTTAATCCCATGACAACTATAGTGAGAGAAACTGACATCCACCAGCCGCATGTGTGGAACAAGCCACACGTCAAGTGCGGAGCCGGTCTCGCGAACGACGTCGCGTAAGGTTGGCCTGGACCGCTTCAATCTCACTATCCCGCGTCATAAGAAGAACACAAACAAGAGGCTTGCAACATAAAACATCAACGCCCGCAACAACCATGTTGCGTTCTACTCGTGAAACACATCTACGCATAGATCTAGCTATGATACCACTGAAGGGTTTCGCGGCATAGTAAATCAAAATTTTCTACGGATGCGAACAGAGGGAAAGCCAAGATCTAATCTAGGAGATGCAATCAACGAGAGATATTGGATTAGATCTTCATACCCTTGAAGATTCGCACAGCGGAACGTTCGTCGGAACGTGGGTGATGTAGTCGTACTCGCTTCTCCTCCTCGCGATCCGATCCGATCTAGCACCACAAGTGGCGGCGCCTCCGTGAGATGCACACGTGCAGCACCTCGACGTCTCCTCCTTCCTCGGACCAGCAAGTATGGTGGAGAGATAGATTGGATCTACAACACGACGGCGTGGTGTATATGGTGGAGAATTTCTGCAGCAGGGCTTCGCCTACAAACAGTCGGGAGGGAGAGAGGAAAGCTAGCAAGGCGGCTAGGGTTTGGAGGAGAGGTGTGGGGGGTTGGTGCGCCCCCACCCCTCTTTATATAGAGGGGGGCGCAGCCCTAGCCCCTCCCCCAAGCCCAAAGGATAAGGAGTGGGGGGCATGGACTCTCCCCTCTTCTAGAAACCCTATCTCTAGTTTAAACGATTTAAACTCTCTAGGATCGGCTGGGCCCTATGGGTCCTTGTGCCCCTGGCCCAATGCGGCCAGGACACTCCCTCATAGGCCCATGCCCCCTCCCGGAAGGTGGGGCCACGTTGGTCCCCTTCCGGAAGGTTCTAGAAGCTTCCGGTACAATACCGATTTACCCGGAACAATTCCGAACTCCAAAAACTGCATTGCCTTATATGAATCTTATTCTCCGGACCATTCCGGAACCTCTCGTGATATCCCGGATCCCATCCGAGACTCCGAACAAAAATTCATAAACCAATTATCCAATCTATCCTAGCGTCGAGATACGTTAAGTGTGTGACCCTGCGGGTTCGAGAATATGCAGACATGATCTTCTATCAATAATCAACAGCGGGGTCTGAGCACCCATATTGACTCCCACACATTCATCGATGATCATATCGGATGAACCACGATGCCAGGATTCAATCAATCCCATATATATATTCCCTTCGTCTCGCGATATTTTACTTGCCCGAGATTCGATCGTCGGTACCGTCATACCTAGTTTAATCTCGTTCACAGCAAGTACTTTACTTGTTCCGTAATCCGATATCACTTTGTGATTAACTCCTTAACCACATGCTTGCAAGCGGTGTTGATATCGATTACCGAGTGGGCCCGAAGTATATCTCTCCGACTTGGGAGGGACAAATTCCATCTCGATACATACAACCCAACAGATACTTTCCGATCACCTGAGAGACACCTTTATGATCACCCTCTCATAGGATGACGTTTGATGACCTCAAAGCTTTCTTCCGGTACCAGGGAGTTGCATTATCTCATGGTCTAAGGAATACAATATTTGATATAGGAAGCAAAGATGAACACGATGAAACGATCTAATTGCTTCGCTTAGTTTGGGTCTGTCCATCATATCATTCTCCAATGATATGATCTCATTATCAATTGACAACTCATGTCTATGGTTAGGAAACCTTAACCATCATTGATCAATGAGCTAGTCCATAGAGGCGTACTAGGGACACGGTGTTGTTCACAAACCACACAAGTATTAATGTTTTCGCTTAATACAATTCTAGCATGGAATATAAACTTTATCATGAACAAGAATTATAATAATAACATCTTTATTATTGCCTCTAGGGCATAATTCCAACACTTATGCTTAGTAATTATTGTTGTAGCATGACTTGTTCCAAACAATTGAGATTGCTTAATGTGCCTTGAAAGAATCATGTGTTGTTTTAGCATACAAAAGCATAATATTGTGGTATTCTCCTTTGATGCTTTATTTGGGTTGACTTGGCACATGCTTACACCATGTTATGACTATGAACCAGTCACCCTAGACTCTATGATCATTTAGATTTTGACTTGTAATACCACTTTATGCTTTAGTTGATAATGTTTTCTCGTTGTACATGATTATGGCCATTATTGCTCTCTTAGTTGGTCGCTCCTAGTATTTTGCTAGCCCCCACTTGTACTGAGTAAACTCTACTCATGCATCCAACTCCCAACAAACCAAGTTATTCCAAAGAGTCTACTACAAATTACTATGCATGGTGTGTTACACCATTCCAAGTATATTCATGTTTTTATCTATCTTCCAAATTAAACTTGTTATGAGAAAATCATTGATTAAAGCTCTCACAAACTTGATGACACACTTTATTTTCTTGACCTTAATAAGCTTGAACCATTGTGTTATCTATGTTGTATATGCTTGCACTTATAAGTTGGGAATTAGTAGAACCATGTTGTCATGGGGAACGCTTTCAACACCTGTACATATTACCCAGTTGATATCATGATCTTTTGTTTACGGATGTCGGTGGTGTGAAATAAAAGGGGAGATTATAAGTCCATGGAGTATTGTATATGTGTTAGAGAAACGCCTGGATGGCTAGCCTAATCCATGCCTAATCATGGTGGAAACTTGCAGCATAACCATAGTGAGAAATTTGTGAAGCATCCTCAATAAAAACCTATGCAAATAGCAAATAAAAATATCGTTGAGATGCTCATTGTCTGTTGCCTTGTCATTTTGATATGGGATAGCTCCGGTGTCATGGGGTAAGGGGTACCCCATTGGCGGTTCTCTATGATACACATATACTTACAATGACAAGCACTTGCTTGTGACTAAAGTTGAGTAGCATGAGGAACGACCCTCGTACTCAAGGGACATGAGATTGCCAACTTATGATTTGTCAAGCATATACTCCATATTTGTTTCACTTTAACCTTAATCACTTCAAGATGCTTATGATAGGGGCAATGAGATCTGAAAGCTAATAAGTACCATAATATTTGGAAGCTCTTTATGAAACTTGAAATCCCTGCTTCCTTCTGTGAAGGGACTTTCTTCTTAATTTTATGTTGAGTCTCCACCTTCCATCTTCATGCACCAGTTAATAGAGCATAGTTGTCATTCTTAGTTTTATGTGCATAGTCCCAAAACTTATTGATTGATTCATAATGTTGATATTGCTTATTCTTGAACTATTTGTATCTAGTCACCCTTATGAACTTTGAAGGTGTCCTATGCATTTATGTTTTTCTATTCCATGAAGGACAGGCTGAATACCACACATGTTATGTTTTATATATGTGAAACAAACAAATGTCTTTAAATGCATTGTTATTCATGATGTTTGTTTGTACCTTTTCATGTTGCAACATAGTTGTTATATCTTATTGTTAGAACTACATCTTCGATGCTCATGTTTAAGTACTTTGATCCCGGCTATCAATGCTTTACAATACCTTGATCAAGATTATGATGGTGCATGTCACCAAAAAAATTATTTTTTTATCACTTACCTACTCAAGGACGAGCAGGAGTTAAGCTTGGGGATGATTGATACATCGTAAACATATCTATAATTTTTTATGCTCCATGCTTGTTTAGTATCAACTTTGTTATATTTTGTCTACACTTCGAGGTATTTTTATACATTTTCTAGGACTAACCTATTAACAAGATGTCGTAGTGCCAGTTGTCTATTTTCTGCTGTTTTTGGTTTCAGAAAAGCTAGTAAGGAAATACTCTCGGAATTGGATGGGACAAAATCCAAAGTCAATATTTTACCAGAAGGAACATGGAGTCTGAAGGGAATCCGAAAGGGGGGCCACGAGGTGGCTACACCTAGGGTCGCGCGGCCCAGGGGGCACCGCCACCAGGTGTGGGCCCCTCGGGCGTCCACCAACCTTTCCCTTTCGCCTATAAAAGAACCCCGATGCAGAAATCCTAAGTACCCGATCAAATCTCCACGAAACAGTCTATAGCCGCTGCCACCATCGTCCCTAGATCGGGAGGGACCTAAAGCTCTTCCCGGCACCCTGCCGGAGGGGAGAGATCATGCCGGAGGCCTTCTTCATCACCATGCCAGCCTTCGGAGTGATGCGTGAGTAGTTCACCCTTGGACTATGGGTCCATACAGTATCTAGATGGTTGTTTCTTCTCCTTTGTGCTATCATGTTTAGATCTTGTGAGCTCCGTTCATGATTAAGATCATCTATTTATAATCATACATGTTGTATTTGTGGGGATCCGATGGATATTGAGATATTATGTCAGATTGATTATTGATTCTATCATGTCTGTGTTATTTGTGATCTTGCATGCTCTCTGTTGTTAGTAGCTATCTTGGCTAAGTAGATGCCTACAACTCCAAGAGAGAGTATTTATGCTGGATAGTAGGTTCATGCCTCTAGTAATCTGGGGAAGTGACAGAAATCGCTAAGGTTCCAGATGTGTTGTTTCTACTAGGGAGAAAACAACAATCTTTTGTTCATAGAACAATTGTTTTGTTTACTTTACACACATTGCTTAATGCAATTATCTGTTGCTTGCAACTTAATACTAGAAGGGGTTTGGATGATAACTTGAAGGTGGATTGTTAGTCATAGATGCAGTTGGATTACGGTCTATGTATTATGTTGTAATTCTAAATCTCATAGGAGTCAAGATGTCTAGTATACGCATTGTTATGCTTTCTCAATCTGTCAATTGCCCCGCTGTAATTTGTTCACCCGACATGTTATCTATCTTAAGGAGAACACCTCTAGTGAAATGTGGACCCCGGTCCAATCTTTACCATTGATACATCATCTATTGTTACCGTTTAATTTGTACAAACAACTATTATCTTCCACACTATATGTTTAATCCTTTGTTTTCAGCAAACCAGTGAGATTGACAACCTCACTGTAAGTTGGGCCAAAGTATTGAGTTTATGTTGTGCAGGTTCCAAGTGGTTAGCAACACCTTGGAGTTGTTTCCTTACTTCTACTGGTTCGATAACCTAGGTTTCATAACTGAGGGAAAACATACTGTTGTGCTTATCATACCTTCATCTTGGGGTTTTCCAACGAGGCTCTAGAGTTGACTGAGCCACATCACTCCACTTTCGTTACTTCTATCCTTACCGCACTTTACTTAACTTGTTCTTGCTTAGTGTATGTGCTAGTCTGACATATAGGTAAATTCACCTTAGGTGCATATTCTAGAGAATTTACCTTTTGTGTCAAACCCTAATTTGAAAAAGAGTAAAATTTGAAGTAGTACTTATTCCTCCCCCCCTCTAGGTGCCCATACGATCCTTTCAGGGTGCACGAGTGAGGAAAAAATGCGCAGAAAAGACTAGTGTTGGTCTGTGAGGTTAGTCTGGAGATCCTATTGAGCTGTGAGGAGTGACAGCCGTTGGTCCAAAGAGGCCGGGGTGTTACAAGTAGTATTAGAGTTGAGCCTCACGGTTACACGGGCATGTGCGGGTCAGTGGCGGCGTGTGTGGCCTGGAGTGGACACGGCATGGCACATGTGCGGGCACTGAGTGCACAGGCGTATGCTAAGAGGGGATGTTCCTGGCTTGTGGTTGGTCGACGAGGACGTCGATCTTCTAAGGGTGTATGTATGTGAGACCTTGGCGTGTGGCTTAATATGATTAAGAAGTAGTTGGGGGCATGTTGAATTATTTTGTGTTTTGTATAATAAAAAATGATAAATACTGAGTAGTATGATGCAAATTGTAGTTGAGTTGGGGGGATGGCCCCTTTTGGCCTTCACTAAGTTCCGCCTCTGGTTATGTTGATAAAAAAACTTAACCAACCGACTACCCTATGCAATTTGTGTGAATAATCCGATATGCGATTGAAGCCATGTCCAATATACCATGTGAAGTCGATTATGTGATAACAGATCAACGTGGAGCTGAACGGAGCTTAAGAAAGAGGTGTAAGGAGGCGTCTACCATAGACAAAGGTAAGAAACATACACACTGGTCATCAAAGCAGCACGAGACTATAAAAATATAGTAGACATGGAAAACCACGAGAGCATCGTTCACATGAAGATTTATATAGAATACAATTTAGGAGTTTCGTGAATAGATAGTGTTGATACCTTTCTTATCTGCGCGAGATCCCGAGTTCGAGTGCTAGCGCCCGTTTTTCCCATACACAAAAAAAAATCTACTGAAGTATTCCGAGGGCCCCTTGCTACCCCCAGGTTAGGAGCTTCTTTTGCCCCGTTGCAATACACGAGCACTTAACTATTAATTCAATAATCATAATTTATCTTATAATTTAAATATCTAGTGAACCAAGTTGGCTAATGACTAAAGCACACTAAATATCTTATTAATTCAAAATCATAATTCATGATAATACTAAAGCACACTTGTTACACATGACTCTTGCAATGCGAATGAGAAGCAAATTGGTCATAGTTGAACCAATCAAACCATGCATCTTTTACTTATAGTTACATAAAAACATTAATAAAAATCCTTATAAATGCAACATGATAGCCAAATTATCACCACCTCTCGGAAGCAAAATATTTTCCCAGCATAACTTATTCACTTAATTACTCTGATATAGTATATGTGACCATGGGATTAATTAACTGTAATTTTAGAGCTTCTGAATTAATTCAGACAGCAGGCAGCAGGTTGGGTGCGACGGGCGCCTTCTTGGCCTCGTCCTCCTCGCTCTGCTTCTTCTTCAGCACCTTGTGCTCCAGGTGCTGCCTGAAGGTGCGTGGCGCGAACCGCGGCTCCTCCTGGCCGTCGGCGAGGAGCTCGGGCAGGGGCTGCAGGAGCACTCGGTCCGGCGGCGGCTCGGCGAAGACGACCCAGGACACACGCGTGGCGACGCGGTTGACGAGGCCGCGGTGGAGCACGCTGGTGTAGCGGCCGTTGCTGAGGATCTCGAGCGCGTCGCCGACGTGTACCACCAGCGTGCCAGGCTCGTCGCGCGCCGTCACCCACCCTTCGCCGTCGTGGCCGGCGCGTTTGACCTGCAGGCCGGGCACGCCGTTGGTGAGGATGAAGGAGAGCGCGCTGACGTCGGTGTGCGCCTCGACGCCGACGGCCAGGTCCGGCTGCGGGCACACCGGGTAGTAGTTGATCTTCAGCTTCAGCAAGAGGTCGAGGAGTTCTTCTTCCTCGTGTTCCTTGTCTTCATCTCGGGAGGTCTCGACTCTGCGGAGGCGGTGCTCGAGCGTGGTGGCGGGGACGCCGAGGCCGAGGGAGAGGATGGCGAGGAGCCTGGAGGCGAGCCCGCTGACGAGCTCCCCGAACTGCCGTGTCACGGGAACGTACTCCGGCGGATGCGCCGGCCACCTGGCGTGGTCCGCGGCGTGGTCGGGGTGGAGGAGGTGGAACAGGTAGTCCTCCCACTCCCTCTGCCCGCTCTCGTTGGCCGCCAGCCTGCTCCCGTACCCCTCCAGCCGCCCCGCCTCCGGGTCGTTCGCGTACGCCTCCTTGTCCTCGATGGGCATGCGGAAGAACTCCGTCCCGGCGGCGCGGAGCGCGTCGAGGAGGTCCGGCGGGATTCCGTGGCCGGCGACGTGCATGACGCCCCACTCGGCGGCCGCGGCGCGGACGGCGGCGACGACGGCGAGGCTGGGCGCGGAGGCCGGGTCGGAGGGGTCGAAGGCGGCGACGTCGACGACGGGGATGAGCGGGGAGCCCGGGGCGTGCTTGGCCGCCTGGTCGTAGGCGTCGCCGAGGCCTAGGCGCTCCGACGGCGGCCGGACGTACTCCGCCGGGATGGCCGAGAGGCCGCTCATGCTCAGCGCCTCCACGCGCGACATCTTCTTGATCGAGGTGTTGCTGAACTGCTCCAAGTAGGAATTGAGATGGATGGCACGAATAATTGGATGGAATATATATAGTAGATGCAACGAACTCCATGGATGGAAATACAGTCGCGCGCGCTCGAGCAGCTGCAGGTGATGCTGGTTAGCTCCATCGACACATCACGCGCCTAGTGCTTCCTCATCTGCACGCACGTGCTACCCCTTCCAACTCACCACGAACGAACAGAGACGTGTATAAATCTGTGTAACGATTTGGGCCTCGGATGGGCTGTGGGCTGGGCTGGACCTCATATTTCACTCTACTTGCTTCTCTAGGAAGAAAAAGATTTTAGTTTCTTTTTCAAAAGAGTTTTTTATTGAAATCCACTATAAAAGTCAGCAAGCCGTCTCATTAAAAACCTTCCAGTCCACGTAGGTATTCTGGTAAGTAAAAGAGTGCGTCTGAAACTTGCTGCTTGAAAGTACAAGAAGGATTACATCATATCAGAGGAAACCAGCTCCCTGACACAATCTGGAGCATCATGACTAAGAGAGCCACTAAAACCGGCCTTACCAAGCTACGCTAACACATGCGCAACACTATTATTTGCACGGCCACTTTAGACACACGGAGATCTCGATAAATTCTCGGTAATTCACGGCCTTCTAGGATCATGGCCCAACTGCTCGAGTTCTCAGGGGTATCCACAGTGAGGGTCTGGACCGCCCGGAGACAATCGCTTTCAACTGTAGTCGGCCACCGACGTAGATCGATCGGATGCTTTAAACCTGCTAGGCAGGCCATGACTTCTGCTTCCTCAGCGCTGGCACAGTTCGGATGAAATTTCCATTCTGAAAGCACAACATTGCCTTGATGATCACGGACAACAACGCCAATCTCGGCATCCCTCGAGTGCGCAACCCAACCGGCATCGACGTTAGCTTTGAGCGAGCCAGGCTCAGGCGGTATCCACGAGGCTTCAATATCACATGTAGGGTTTGAGTGTACAGCTGAAAACGAGGCAAGATAGTTAGCCAAGAAACCAACCAAGGCCGAGATTGATGCTTTCCCATCGCCATGAACAATATTGTTCCTATGGTGCCAAACCCTCTAGAGAAGGAAAATAATTTTTGGCCTCATATCTTTGGATGCATTGCAGAGAAAATGCAGGTGCCATTCTTTCCCATTAGTATGGAAAGCCTCCTCGGGTGGCAAGGACCAGACACTTCTCAGCTCATGTCGCAATGCTCTTGCCAGGGAACAGTCAACGAGGGCATGGTGATCATCCTCCACTGCCCTTCCACAAATAGCACAGATTGGGTCGATGGAAGGTATACGCCGGTGGAGTCCCAGCCGAACAGCAAGCGAGCCCGTAGCAGCAAGCCAGGCGAAGATATTGACCTTTTGCGATACAGCAGCCTTCCAGACAAGTTCCCACACACGCCGGGCACCATCGGGTTCCGAGCTGGACTCCCCCTCTCACTTGGCAGCCACTTGGATGCCATGCCGATACGATACGCTGATCGCACACTAAATAGACCATTGCTTTCACCATCCAGGCAAGGAAGTCCTCTGATGCACGGGCAGGGAGTTGAATACTAAGGATGGTATTGGCGTCCCTAGGATTGAAACAACTCCTCACCGCCTCCTCATTCCAAGACCGAGTTCCAGGTGAGATGAGTTCAGACACCCACCGTATCCGTGAGCGGCCCCTTCTTCCTTCAACCTTAAGTGCATCGTGTCTAGGAAGCCAGTTGTCCCGGAAGATTTTAACTTTGGATCCATCACCTATCCTCCAAATAATTCCCTTCTTGAGCAATTCCAGGCCATGTACAACACCCTGCCAAGACTGTGACTGTTGTTGGATAAAGGCAGTGTCAAGGAGGTCTCCTGAGGGGTAATACTTGGCCTTGAGGAGGCGAGCACACAGGCTATCAGGGAACTTGAGAAGGCGCCAAGCCTGGCGTGCAAGGAGTGCTTGGTTTAAGACTCGCAAATCACGGAAACCCACACCACCATGTGACTTTGGGCGGACCAGTTTATCCCACGCCAACCAGTGCATTGTCTTGTTTTCCCCATCTTCCCACCAGAAGTTACGAATAATTTGCTCTAAGGAATCTATCATACCAAGGGGAAATTTGAATACCCCCATGGCATAGGTCGAGATAGCCTGAAGAATAGACTTGATGAGAATTTCTTTGGCACCAGAGGACATATACTTTTCTGACCAATCGCTAGCGTGTTTGGAGAATTTCCCTTTGGTAGTTTTGAATTTGCATTTGGTTAGTCTTCCTTCAAGAACATGGAGTCCTAGGTACTTCTCTTCGAAACATTTTGTTTCGTACTGTAAGATGTTCTTAAGTTGTGCTTGGGTATTAGGGGAACAACCATCACCATACATAACTGAGCATTTTCCCATGCTTACTAGCTGGCCAGTGCCCTCTTCATATCGGTCAAGGACATATTTGATCACTGTGGCTTGCTCGACAGAAGCTTCAAAGAACAGGAGACTATCATCAGCGAAAAGAAGGTGTGATATACCCGGGGATTTTCGGCAAATATGGAATTCACGGAGCGCATTGCTTTCAATTTCTTTCCTGATCAAACAAGATAGACCATCAGCAACAAAAAGGAAGAGGTACGGTGAAAGGGGATCACCTTGGCGAATACCACGGGATGGGGTGAAGGAGTCCAACATATTTTTGTTAAAGTGAATTGTGTGTGTAGCGCATACTGGTGACACACGCCATCACCCACTGTACCCATTGACTATGAAAGCCCAATTTCGCTAAAACTCCCTCAAGAAAGCGCCAGTCCACACAATCATACGCCTTGGCCATATCCAATTTGTACGCACAAAACTTCCTCTGAGTAGCAGAGTCTGTCTGTATTGCATGTATGCACTCAAAAGCGATGAGTGCATTATTCGTGATGAGGCGACCAGTAATAAAATCACTTTGTGTAGGTGCAATAATGTCTTGTAGGAGAGGACGTAATCGGCTTACTAGGCACTTCGAAACCACTTTAAAGATGACGTTGCATAGGCTAATAGGTTTGAAGTCCTTTAAGTCAGTAGGATCATCCTTCTTTGGAATCAAAACAATTGTAGTATCATTCACACCCTCAGGTATGACTCCATTTGCAAAGAAATTCTACACTGCAAGGATAACTTCCACCTTTAACAGATCCCAGTTCCTTTGGAGAAAGCGAGCCAGAAAACCATCAGGTCCCGGGCTTTGAGGGGGCCAATTTGGAAGAGGGCATCACTGATCTCTTTGTCTGAAAAGGGGCATAGAGGATGCGATTTGTGTCCTCGTCCACACAAGGCGAGAGAAGATCAGTAATAATATGAGGATTAATCGCCTCGTCCCTAGTATATAGGTTTTGGAAGAAATTCGTGGCCATCCCCTCCATCTCAACCAAGTCACACGTCCAAGAACCATCTTAATTTACGGATCTTGTTTTTTTTCTTTCTCCAAGAGGCACGCCGATGAAAGTATTCGGTGTTCCAGTCCCCTTCTCTTAGCCAAGCAATCCTAGATCGTTGCATCTAGTGGATCACTTCTCGGTATAAAAGTTCATCCATCTCTTTTTCAAGTCTTGTCTGGGCCGCGATGCTGGCCTCATCAGTAGCATCTTTCAGAGCTTCAAGTAGGGCTCTCTTCTTCTCAATTTACTTTGGAAACGATTTGAAGTGTTCCCTCTTCCATGCATATAAGCTTGACATCATAGAATTTAGAGAGGCAGCCACATCCCCCCAGATCAGACACTGGGACACGTCTAGACCAAGCTTCTTCAACAGCTGTGGACAGGGAAGGTTCTCGTTCCCAGACAGTCTCGTAACGTCTGATCGGCCGACCAACCTAAGCAGAAGAAGCAGTATCATCCGACAAAAGAATTGGGCAGTGGTCGGACCGGGAAGACACTAGATGGCAGAGCCGGTGCTCCGGAAACAAAGCAGACCAAGCGGGAGAGGCGACTGCACGATCGAGGCAAACTCTAACATTGCGGTCACATTTTTGCTTGTTGTCAAAGGTCCAGGGTAGGCCAGTGAATCCTAGGTCATGGAGGTCGCGGTATGACAGGACCTCCGAAAGTCCCGCATAAGCCCTTCAGAAAGAGTTGTTCTAGAGAAGTGCTCCTCCTGCCACATCGCCTCGTTAAAGTCGCCCAACATTAACCACGTCCTATCTGAGTGGGGCTTGATAGTCCGGAGATCCAACCATATTTTATTTCTGTCAGTAATTTTGAGCCTTCAGTTATTGGCCCGGTTCTTGAACAATTCCTGGCTATGCCACTGACTCTGTATACCACCCTATACAAAACAAAGTTTAGAGAGCCATCTCTAAAACATCCCTCAATCCTTTAAATTTAGGAAACATTGAGACAAATTTACATATTTTTTAGTAGGCGGTCTTTTGATCTTTTTCACGCTAAATTCTTACTTTCTCTCCCCTTCTGCGTGTTTTCCACTTCCGTTGTTCCATGTCATGCTCCTATGGTGGGAGTCTAGAGCAGAGGAGTGCACTGTTGGTATCTCCAAAAATAAGCTCGTTGGTGGCAGAGCTTTTGATCTCAGTGTTCGGTGCTCTTTTTGGTTGTCATGCTGGCAGAAAGAGCGACTTGTAGCGATCTGCGGAGATCATCAACAACGCTGATGTTAAGTCGTTGTTATGCTTGACCGAAGAGGCCACTCCATGTGGTGGCCTTGTGTGTTCCACTGCCTCTTCAGCCTCTAGGTCGACGTGCCAAGATGGAGGCCTTCCCTTGACATCTTTGCGGTGTTCACTGTCAATCCACGGTCAAGTGGTTTCGTCCCTGGCAATGGCGTTGACGACCGCGGCGTCAAGTTTGTTGTCATCAATGGTGGAAAAAGATCAGACCATATTGCTTTTCCAATCTTATTTAGGGGTTTTTGTAAAAGTTGAGGACTTGTATATTTTTCACTTTCTTTTAGAGTTCTGTTTGAAAATGTTATCCCCACTGTTTAATATAGCTCTGGATATTTTGTGGTTCACATAAGATGAACAAATCAGTAGTACATCATAGTAAATATTTCTAACACATGTAACTAGATCTGTAAAATTGACCAAGAATTACTCAGGTTGTAGACCACATGCACTATTTTTAAACATTGAACCCTGAGTGGACTCTGTGCTAAATAAATACACCCTTCAACCTAAAATATGTAACTTAGACGTGTCTTGATTCGAATATATATAGGAGTAGTAAATTATGTCTAAATACATATACGAATCTAAACACAGGAGAGAGTATAATATTGAAAATATAAAATCCTAACCCGTCATGTTTTCCTTGGTCCAAATTCGAGCTATTGAGAGTCATCTGAAATCGCCATGGAACCACTTGGGTCACCGTCGCCGGTCGCTGCAGCGACCGCCGTGCTCGACAACGACGACCTCCTCTCCGAGATCCTCCTCCGCGCCGCCTTCCCCACCAGCCTCGTCCGCGCCGCCCTCGTCTACAAGCGCTGGCTCCGCCTCGCCTCCTCTCCTGCTTTCCTCCGCCGCTTTCGCGGCCTCCATCCGCCCCGCCTTCTCGGCTTCTACATCACCACAAGGCCCCCAAGAACTGAAGGGAATATGCCCTGAAAGGCAATAATAAAGTGTTTATTATGTGTATTCCAAGTATATGATAGATGTTTATTTTGCATGCTATAATTGTATTAATACGAAAACATTAATACATGTGTGTTTAATAAACAAACAGAAAGTTCCTAGTTATGCCTCTCTCTCATAAACTAGCTCGTTGATTAACAAGATGATCAAGGTTTCCTGATCATGGACATTGGATGTTGTTAATAACGGGATCACAACATTAGTGTAATAGTGTGATGAGCATTCATCCGAAGTATAGCATTACGATCAAAGTCATTGAGTTTATATTGCTATAACAACTTACGAAGTGATCCTAATCCTTAGACCATGAGATCATGTCAATCACTAACACCGGAAGAGTTTCTTGATAACATCAAACGTCACACCGTAACAGGGTGATTATAAAGATGGATTCAGAACTAATAAAGTGTTATGTTGAGGCTCGTGTATCGAGAGTGGAATTTGTTCATCCCGATGACGGATAGATATACTCTGGGCCCTCTCGGTGATATCACATTGGTTAGCTTGCAAGCAAGTGATTTGATCACTAGAATGTTATATCACGGGAACGAGAAAAGAGTGCATGTCGGTAACGAGATCAAACTAGGTATGGAGATACCGATGATCGAATCTCGGACATGTAATATATCGTGAAACAAAGGGATTAAGATACTAGCGTAAAAGGTTCTGACGATCACAAGAAAGTCATCGTTGAATGTGTGGGAGTCAGTATGGGTCTCCAGATCCCGCTTCTGATTATTGATCCGAGAGGGGTCTCGATCATGTCCGCATTATTCACGAACCGTAGGGTGACACACTTAAGAGACACCGACATCCAATTGGAGCAAAAGTTTCATGCCGAAAGAATGAACAAGCGCAGGAATTTATTTCACTAGATACCGAAACAGGTTTTCGGGTGAAATTGCATAAAGTGGTTATGCATGTGAAATGGAATTCTAGAAAGGGGTTATTTGTGAATGTTTGTCATTAAAGTAATTGACAAAATTCTGAATAAAATAAAAGAGTTTTATTTAATGAGAGTTTGCATTAAATTTGGTGGAAATTTAATGGGAATTTGAGTGGACTTTTGAGTGGAGGGAATTTAAAGGGCATTTTGTGAGTGGAGTGTCCACCCACATGAATGAAGGAGGGGAGGGGGCAGCCCCCATGGACGGCGGCCACCCCCTTGGGTGCCCCCCCACCCTCCTCCTATAAAAGGAGCCCCCCTCCTCACTTGTCTCTCACACCTCCTCGTGAAGGATCTCTCTCCCCCTCTAGAATTTATCCCCCATGGTCTCGGACTAGCGAGATACATGTTCCCGGTGGCTATTCGGCAAGAAAGAGTTGTGCTTCCGCTGCATCGCTGGAGCGAGGAGGCGGAGGTTGCTCGGTGCCTCGAACGTGTGTGCGAGCACGGATGCGCTGCTGATTTGCGGCGCTAGGACTTCCTCTCGATCTTGAGATCGGCAAGAGATCGTCTACATCAACCACGAGTTGAACTCATTAAGCTTTGTTGGTCTTCAAGGGTATGTTCTCTACGGATATACATCCGTCCGTTGTTTGTATCTAGTAGATAGATCTTGGTACATAGTTCCCATCGTAGGAAAAATTTTGTTTTTTATGCTGCGAACCCTACAGTGGTATCAGAGCCGGATCTATGCGTAGATACTTTACACGGGTAGTACACATATGAGTATGTGGGCGATGATGATCATGTTGTTGCTCCTTTGTTGTAATTTTGGATATTGGTGGCATAGTGGGATGAAGCGGCCCGGACAAACTTTACATGTCCTCGCACATGAGACCTGTTCCACGCTTGACATGCAACTAGTTTGCATAAGTGGCTAGCGGGTGTCTGCCTCTCCTACTATAGTCAATATCTATTTTGCAAGCGAGTTGTCAGCAATTTGGTTATCCTCGTTGTGGTTCATGTTCGTAGGTAAGAACGGTTCTATCTCGAAAGCCCTAAGCCACGTAAAACTTGCAATGGATAAATTAGAGGCGTCTAGTTTAGATTGTTGCTGGGCTAGTGTTATGATATGGTAGTGTTGTAAGTAGAAGTATGAGATGATACTCTTACAACACACATAGCGTGTAAACTCCATAGACCTTGGATTTACACATATAGGTATGATAGTGATCATACCATGATGCACATGATAGAGATCATCTGCGGGAACCATATCATTTCACTAATAAACATGTGATATTTGATTGCACCTTATATTGCTTGTTTAGCGCTTTGTTAGCATAATAAGATGATCCCTCTTTTAAATATAAAGATAAGAATGTGTTCTTCCTTTTAGTATGCACCGATTATGTCTCCGTCGCTCCAAGACATCACGTGATGATCGGGTGTTCTTGGATCCACGACCATATTTCGGGTGTAAAACAGTTACACACGCGAATACTAAGGTTCTAACTTGGCGAGCCTATCATGTACAGACATGGCCTCGGAACACGGACTGAAAGGTTAAGCATGAGTCATATAGTTGAGATGATGCCCATTTGATGCTCGCCTTTGAAGCTATACCGACTCACGTGATGATCGGACTTGGTATAGTGGATTTGGTTCATGTAATCACCAAAAAGGCACGAGGGATGTCGTTTTTGAGTGGGAGTTCATTCGTAATATGGATTAGTTGAACTCAATCTATCATACACTTAGTCTAAACTTTACAAATTCTGTTGTAGATGGCACCACCTGCTTTTAATTTCAATGTGTTCATGGAGAAAGAGAAACTAGCAATGAATGGTAGCAACTTTACCGAATGGGCCGTGAATTTGAGGATTCTCCTCTCTGCTGCACAAAAGCAATATGTGCTAGAAGCGCCACTAGGCCCCCCACCTTTAGATGATGCCCCTGACGAGGAGAAGAATGTCTATCAGACTCGTCAGGAGGACCACAACTTAGTTCATTGCGGCATATTGTATGGGCTAGAGCCGGAACTTCGAAAGCGTTTCGAAAATGGCAATGCTTTTGATACAATGGGTGAGTTGAAAATGATTTTCGACGCACATGCTGCTGTAGAGAGCTACAATGCTTCAGAAAAGTTCTTTAGCTGCATGATGGAAGAGCACAACTCCGTTAGTGAGCATGTACTCAAGATGTCGGGTTACGCCGATAAGCTTGTGTCCTTGGGAATATCGATTCCCATTGACTTAGGCATCCATCGTGTTCTGCAGTCTCTGCCACCTAGCAATAAGAGCTTCGTGATAAACTAAAATATGCAAGGCATGAAGAAGTCTCTCCCCGAGCTTCTGTCAATGCTTAAAACTGCAGAAGTGGAGATCAAAAAGGAACATCAAGTGTTGATGATCAATAGGAACACTGGTTTCAAGAAAGACAAGAAGGGAAAACGGAAGGGAAGTAAGGGCGGAAAGCCTGTTGCCGTGCCTGAAAAGAAACCCCGAGTTGGACCTAAGTCTGATACCGAGTGCTACTATTGTAAGGGGACTGGCCACTGGAAGCGCAACTGCCCCAAGTATCTGGCAAACAAGAAGGCCGGCAAGGCAAACAAAGGTATATATGATATACATGTTATTGATGTGTACTTGACTAGTGCTCGCAGTAGCACCTGGGTATTTGATACCGGTTCAGATGCTAATATTTGTAACTCGAATCAGGGGCTGCGGAACAAGAGACCGCTAGCAAGGGGTGAGGTCAAGATGCGTGTCGGCAATGGATCAAGCGTTGATGTGATCGCCGTCGGAACGCTGCCTCTCCACTTGCCGTCAGGATTAGTTATAAACTTGAATAATTGTTATCTGGTGCCTGCACTGAGCATGAACATTGTATCTGGATCATGTTTGATGCGAAGTGGTTATTCATTTAAATCCGAGAACAATGGTTGTTCCATTTATATGAATGAAATCTTTTATGGTCATGCACCGATGATGAATGGTTTATTTCTATTAGATCTCGATGATAATGTTACACATATTCATAATGTTGATGCTAAAAGGATTAAACTTAATGATGATATATCCGCATATATGTGGCACTGCCGTCTAGGTCATATTGGCGTTAAACACATGAAGAAGCTCCATTCGGATGGACTTTTGGAATCACTTGATTTTGAATCATTTGATACATGTGAGCCATGCCTTATGGGCAAGATGACTAGAACGCCGTTTTCTGGTTCAATGGAACGGGCGACAGATTTATTGGAAATCATACATTCTGATGTATGTGGTCCAATGAGTGTGTCGGCACGAGGTGGATATCGTTATTTTGTTACTTTCACGGATGATTTGAGTAGATACGGTTATATCTACTTCATGAAACACAAGTCTGAAACCTTTGAAAAGTTTAAGGAATTTCAGAATGAAGTGGAAAATCATCGTAATAGAAAGATCAAATTTCTACGGTCCGACCGTGGAAGTGAGTATTAAGTTACGAGTTTAGCACTCACATGAAAGAGTGTGGAATTGTTTCACAACTCACGCCTGCCGGAACACCACAGCGAAATGGTGTGTCGGAACGTCATAATCGTACTTTATTAGATATGGTTCGATCTATGATGTCTCTGACGGACTTGCCGTTGTCATTTTGGGGTTATGCACTAGAAACTGTTGCATTCACTTTAAATCGGGCACCATCTAAATCCGTTTAAAAGACGCCGTATTGTCACGTCCCAAATTTTAGATTTGGTTCTGCATATCATTCATGCCATTGCATCATACTATTCCATGCAAAACCATCGATTGAAAGGATTCGTCAAAACACTATTTTCTAAACCCTACTATATTTTACTACGAGGCTCCTGCGGCAGGCTTTAGTAGGACTTATATTGTCCACCCTTGTAGCCTAGTGGTTTCACTCAACCCTTGGCCCTAGGTTGTTCCCCTCGATTTTACAAAAATTTAGGAACAAGAATCGCCCGATTCGGAGCTCGTACGGAAAAGTTACGGAGGTTTTTCTATTTGCGAAAAAGGAAAAAAAATAAAGGATCAATAATAAAGAGGGCGCCCGCCTACTGGGCCGCGCCGGCCCAGCGGCGCGGCGGATTGTATCCGCCGCCTCCGCCGCCCGTAACCGACCAGGACCCCACGTGAGGCCCACAAAAGCGGACCCCACCCCGCGCGCCGCCTCTTCCTCCGCGCCCCAGACCCCGCCTCCCTCGATATCCGCGCCCACCGCCGCTACCAGGTGAGCCACGCGCGCGCCGCCCTCCGCGCCTGCCTGCGCCGTCGCTCGCCCGCCTGTGCGCGCAGCCGCGCGCCAGCTCGCCGCCGCACCGCCTCGCGCCAGCGCCGCCCCTTGCCCGCACGCCGCGCAGCGCCGCCGCCCGCGCGCCGCCGCCTCGCGTCGCCGCCGACCGCTGAATCCGCGCGCTGACCGTTTACCCCTCCGCGCAGGAACCGCCGTCGCTGGAGCCGATCGCCGCCACCGTCCTGAGCTCGCCGCTGTTCGTCTCCGGTGAGTCCGCAGCCGCCATCTCTTGGGACCGTTGGATTTCAGATCAGCGGTCCAGATCGGCCGTTGACCGGTCAGCCCCCAGGCGTTGACTAGCCAGACGCCCAGTCAGCGCCCAGTCAGCAGCCACGTGGACCAGTCAACAGACACAGTTGACTGGGAATTTTCTTTAATCGTTTTAGTTGGCAGATTTCGGTAGAAACTTGTAAATTGCATAGAAAAAATAAACCACTGGGCTAAAAATTGCAAATAAAATATGTGTAGATTCAGTGAGTCGTGTAGAATCTTGCTGTACCATTGTTTCACACTTTTGCAGCAAGGTTTAGTACAGTTTAATCAAATGAGTTAATGGCCTTTCTGGAGTAATTAATTCGTAGAAAAAGATCTGTAACTCCAAAAATTGTGTATGATATGTCCCTGGATTCAGTGGAACGAGGGGAATATCATCGTGAATTAAAAGGATAGGCTTACAGTGAAAACTTCTGCAGAAACTGTCTAGTGGCTTTCTGCCGTGTTTTAATTACTCGGGGAGTTTTATAATTCCTTTTTGAGTAATTCTAGTTGGTACTGTCCCTAATTAGCAAGACCTATGCGGTAGAATTTTCCCAAGATTTTACAAACAGTATATTACCGGTAGTGAATTATTTGAGTTCTAGCTCTAGTTTTGAGCATTACCTTTTTGCATAATAGTTTTCCTAGCGCTAAAACTATTTTCCATGCATGCAATCAACAGTATTATTGAATAGGATTATGTGGTACAGCTGTAGCACCAATTCACATGTCGTGCATGCATTCATGCATCATCCTTGTTGCATATGCTTGTGGATTGTTTGTTTATGATTGCAATTGTATCGTGTAGATTGTGACGAGTGCAACGCTTGCTCGTGTGTGGATTGTTCTTCCGACCGCTACAACCAAGGCAAGTAGATGCTATTTTGTTCATGATACTGTCCTACTATTTTCTATGCATTATCGTGTATTTTGTAGTCGCATGTGTAGGATGATACTATCGCTATGCTATGTCCTATTATGTGGTAGGGCCTTCCTTGTAGATGAACCACCGTTGGTAGATGTGCTTAGCCATGCTATGATGTACGAGGGCTGGGTTATATCACGGAGACTTGTTTCTAAAAGTATTGGTTTGTGAAAACTAAAACAACTTAATCAATGAATCTCCTGGGTGTGATGGTATTGATAATTTTTGGTGGTTTCATTGCGGAAAGGCACCCAGGTATCGAGAGAAGATGATTGGCTTCTTTATTTTGTAGCTTACGTGTACAACCTTGTGCCAATAATGAAATGGGCGGTTGGTTGGACTTATTAGGTTGTGATAACTCAAACCCGCGTATCCAGAGATGTAGAATTTTGGTAGGTTGGACCGGTGCACGTCGGGATTGGGGAGCTACTTCCCGAACAGTCTCTTCTTGGACTTCTCCCTATCATCACCCAAAATGAGAGTGATGGTACGAGCTGGGCTGGCCAAGTCACATGGGTAAAGTGTACTAACCCCTGCAGGGTGTATAATCTAATCGATTAGCCGTGTCCCCGGTTATAGACAACTGAGTTGCTTGATATTGATTCCATGACATGTTTCTCGCTCATTCCAATTTCATAATTGTTTTAATATTGTTGGGTTAACTTAATTGGGATCTTTTCAAAGAAAATCAAAAACTGTTTATGAAAGTAGGACAAAGGTATTTGCAAATGCAAGCCAGACACAGCTCCACTTGCCAAATATGCATGTAGATGTTAGTACTATTGTCTCCATTACTAGCTCTACTTGCCATACATTCCATGTATTGACCCTTCGGGGCTGCTACATTTCATGTTGCAGGTTATTCCGATTCTGAGTGATCGATATAGGCCACGGTACTCCACTCGGCACTTGTTCACTTGTGGGCAATTTGAAGAATGGAGGATTTACTTTATTTATGTTGCTACCTGAATAATTTGAGCTAGCCTTGAGCTAAGCATTTATTGTAATAATGGTACTCTGGATCATCGTTATTTATGATACACGGATATTTTGCTATGTTATTCATCTTATTCTATTGTGGGCCAATGAACCGATCCAGGGATTGGCATGTCACATAGAAGCCATGGTCTTTTCAGAACCGCGGTGTTACAAGATGGTATCAGAGCCCATGTGTCGACTATAGGATCGTGACCTAGGATTGGATTAGGAATCCATAGATCTATTAAAGCCTATATTAACTCTGTCTTTCATCTTATGCCTTTCACCCTCGTAAATTCTTACCATATGCTATTATCACACTTTCCTCTTTTACTTGATAGATGGGAGAAGTCAGGACTGAGTATGCCACCATGGAGTCACCAAGGCCCTTTGCAAGGCAGTTAGCACAGCTCTCGCAGTCATTGGGATTGCCACTGCCCATGTTCAAGGGAAGAAGGTTATACACCTATGGATATGGAGAGGATGCATGGGAGATCACTACCTTCATCTTCAGGGATGCCGCCTTGCCAAATCCTGTGCATCTGATATACACCAAGACATACTGCAACTGGGGTCTTGGAATTAACTTGGCCATACATGAAGCCCTGTCTCGCCAGTGCCATCATGTCCGACACCTACTGCCAACAGATTCACCCTACCGTGACTATGGGAGGCGTCATGAAGATGGGCACATTGTGGTTACCCCGGGCGACAGGAACAACATGCCACCCCGTCGGAGGCACATAGAGGACATGGAAAGGGAGAATGGAGCTCTAGCTGAGAAAGTGATGATGATAAAGGAAATTGCAGATTTTTCTAGCAATAGTATGGTGGTCCAAGGACAGGAGATTGACACCTTGCATGAAGCCGTGGGAGTTTTGGAGAATGCCCTGATAGCCAGAGATGCAACCATAGCTCACCTTCATGGTACGGTGCAGGAGAACACCCAGAACATACAACAGTTGCAAGGGACCGTCCAGGAAAGGGATCAAACTATTGAAGCTATGACAGCCCAGATTGCCGCTCTCCAAGCACAGCTAAATCCACCCTCTGATGATGACAATGGAGATGATGGCAACAATGGGGATGATGATGACAGTGGGAACGATGATGATGGTGAGGACGAGGATGATGATGATGGAGACGATGATGGTGGAGGAGATGAAGCTGTTGCAGTTGCAGCTGAGAGTGAAGAAGAAGAGGAGGATCCAGAAGAGGTGGAGTTTGAGATCTCAAGTGATGATTCAGGAGAAGTGTACACTCCGCCGTCATGGTTGAACCGTGGACCGAAGCGCCAACGCATGAGTGCAAGGACCTACCACAACCTCTTCAAGAAGTAGATAGAAGTCCCCCAATTAGTCCACGTTAGGTAAATTCGTTAGGATTAGTCTCGATCGATGTGAAACTTAGTTGCTATTAGTTTAAGAGTGTTTAGTTGCTTATTTTTGTACTCCAATATCCCAGGAATTATTTATGCGAATTTTATGAAAGAGTTATGGCAAGTTTGGTTAACATCTGTGTTATTTTCGCTGCAGTTTTCTGCTGATACAACAGAACTGTACGATTTTTCATATTTTTCTGGTAACTGGGAAAAATCTGAAAAAAAATGGGCTGATGCGAAACTCTCTGTAATGTATGTGCAAAAATCAGCTAAATTTTCTGACGAGTCTAAGTCAGGTAGAAAAATTCGTGAACGCTGCTGGACTGTTCTGGCAGATTGATGTTTTGTTGTTTAGTTGATCAACTGTTTAGTTAACCATTGCCAACTCTTGTAAAACTATTTCAGTAGGTATGTACTGCTAGGATAACCCCTGGGATGTTGCTGGATCACTTGTTTGTTGATGTGTTGCTTGCTTGTGATTGTCTGCCATTGCTTGTTGTTGTTTGATCATAATGCATGGGTAGAATCCTATTATCGTAGTTGATTCTCTCTAAACTTACCTGTGCTGAACCGCAGATGCCTCCCCGCCGTCAACCCACTGAGTTGGAGCAGCTCATGGCAACTCAGGCACAGCTGACCCAAGTTATGACTCAATTCATGGAAGCTCAGAACAACAACAACAATGGAAACAACCAGCCTCAGGGAGATGCTCTCACCAGATTTCTGAGGCTAAGGCCAACTAAGTTCTCTACTGCAACGGAACCAATGGTTGATCTCGACTGGTTGCGTTCAGTCAACAAGGATCTGGTAACTGTTGGATGCACTGATGCTGAGAAGGTGAGGTTTGCCGCTCACCTACTGGAGGGACCAGCCGCTTCTTGGTGGGACACTTTTCAGATCACCCACCCGCTGGATAATGTGACTTGGGCAATGTTTGAGGAAGGTTTCAGGACCAACCACATGTCTTCAGGAGTTCCGAGCCTGAAGAGGAAGGAGTTCCGCAACTTGCGCCAAACCAACCGCACTGTGGCTGAGTACATTGAGGAGTTCAACAACCTGTCCCGTTATGCACCTGAGGATGTTGACACTGATGCAAAAAGGAGGGAGAGATTCCTGGATGGCCTCAGTGATGAGCTTTCAGTGCAGCTACTGGTGGTTTACTGCCCCACTTTCCAGGAGCTTATCGACAAGGCCAGGATCTTGGAAGGGAAGCACAAACAGGTGGAGAACCGCAAGAGAAAGAGCAATAATCACCACTCTGGTTCACATCACAAGTCTCGCACTTCATATGATGGATACTCCAAGCATGGAGGAAGTGACCATGGGAGCCATGACCGCCACCACCATGGAGGCGATGGGCATCGTCATGACAACCATAGGAGCACCCACCACAGCCACAAGGGAGGACACTCTCACCACTCTGGAGGACACGGTGGACATGACCGCAACCGCGATCGCAGCTTTGTGAAGAAGGATCTGAGTGAGGTGACATGCTTCAAGTGTAAACAGAAGGGACACTATGCTGACAACTGTCCGGAGAGGAAAGGATTGAAGCCAACCAACACCGAGAAGGCCACAGTGAACCACATGAATGTGGAGGAGATTCCAGATGAGCCTGACCTTGTGATTGGTAAGTTCCCAGTCAACACTCACCCAGCACTTATACTTTTCGATACTAGTGCATCTCATTCATTCATATGAAGGGCTTTTGTGGATAAGTATAAGCTACCTACTGAGTCTATGGAAGGGTCCATTAGAGTGAGTTCACCTGGAGGAGATATGATAGCTAGCGCGGTATGCCACGACTTAACTGTGAGGATTGGAACACACAACTTCAGTGCACATTTGGTAGTGTTGGAATCATAGGGGTTAGACGTTATTCTAGGTATGGATTGGATGTCTATGCATGAGGGACACATAGATTGTGCACAGCGAGCTGTTTCACTCAAAACCCCGGATGGTAAGAGAATTAGATTCAAGTCGGCAGTGCAAGCGGGAAGGTGTAGGCTGAATTCTCTTAAGGGGGTTAGCATGGATACTGTGCCAGTGATTAGGGATTACCCTGACGTATTTCCGGAAGAGCTGCCAGGAATGCCACCTGACAGGGAAGTGGAGTTTCTCATCGACCTGATGCCTGGAACAGAACCTATAGCAAAGAGACCATATAAGATGGATGTGGATGAGCTGAAGGAATTGAAGAAGCAGCTGAAAGAGCAGTTGGACAAGGGATTCGTTCAGCCTAGTTCGTCGTCATGGGGAGCACCTGTTCTGTTTGTGGAGAAGAAAGACAGCAGCAAGAGATTAGTGGTGGACTATCGCTCGCTGACTTAAGTGACCATCAAGAACAAGTACCCTCTGCCGAACATAAATGATTTGTTTGATCAACTGGATGGAGCGAAGGTGTTCAGCAAGATTGATCTGCGATCAGGCTACTTCCAATTGAAGATCCGGGAGGAGGACATACCAAAAACCGCCTTCACCACTAGGTATGGTTTATATGAGTATACAGTTATGTCTTTTGGACTAACGAATGCCCCGGCATATTTCATGACCATGATGAACAAGGTATTTATGGAGTACTTGGACAAGTTCGTGGTGGTGTTTATTGATGACATACTGATATATTCCAAGGATGATGCTGAGCATGAGAAGCATCTGCGACTGATTATGGAGAAACTGAGGGAACACAAGCTGTATGCCAAATTCAGCAAGTGTGAATTCTGGCTTAACACTGTTGGGTTTCTTGGACACGTAGTGTCAGGTGAAGGAGTCGCTGTTGATCCAAGCAAAGTGACTGCAGTAACTGAGTGGGAAGCACCCAAGAATGCAGGAGAGATTCGAAGCTTTTTGGGACTTGCTGGATATTACCGGAGGTTCATTGAAAACTTTTCCAAGATTGCAAAGCCGATGACTGAACTTCTGAAGAAGGAGAGAAAGTTTGAATGGAAGGATGTGTGTGAAGCTAGTTTTCAGGAACTGAAGCGTCGACTAGTGACCGCCCATGTTCTGTGCTTACCAGACCTTCAGAAGGATTTCCAAGTGTACTGTGATGCTTCTCGACAGGGACTTGGGAGTGTGCTGATGCAAGATGGGACAGTGGTGTCATATGCCTCGCGACAACTCAAGCACCATGATCGGAATTACCCCACACACGACTTGGAGTTAGCGTCAGTGGTTCATGCGCTCAAGGTATGGAGGCATTACTTAATGGGAAAACACTGTGATGTGTACACCGACCACAAGAGCCTGAAGTACATATTCACGCAGAAGGAACTGAACATGAGGCAACGGAGATGGTTGGAACTTATCAAGGATTACGATATGAATCTGCAATACCACCCAGGAAAGGCCAATGTAGTCACAGATGCTCTGAGCCGGAAGGTTTACGCCAATGGATTGACAATTGGGGAGTTGTCCGGGGATTTGTGCAAGCAATTCAAGGACCTTAGACTGGAGGTAGTATCAGAAGGATACTTGGCAACAATGGAAGTCCAACCAACGCTACAGGACAGAATCAAGAAAGCTCAAGTGGGAGACAAAGAGATAGATGAAGTTAAGGAAAAGATGAAGGAGGGTCGAGCAAGGGAATTCCGCGAGGATGAGCAAGGAACCTTGTGGTACGGAGATGTTTGTGCGTTCCCAACGATCCGGAGATAAGGAAGTTGATTCTGCAGGAAGCTCATGACTCGCTGTATTCCATACATCCGGGCAATACGAAGATGTATATGGACCTAAAGGACAGATTCTGGTGGAACAACATGAAGGGAGACATCGCGGAGCATATTGCCCTATGTGATGTATGTAGCCGAGTGAAGGCGGAACACCAGAAGCCAGCAGGATTGCTACAGCCATTGCCCGTGCCGGATTGGAAGTGGGATAGAGTGGGGATGGACTTTATCACAGGATTGCCCATGACCAGGTCAGGATATGATTCCATTTGGGTAGTGGTCGACCATTTGACCAAGGTAGCCCACTTTATTCCGGTAAAGACAACCTATACGAGTGCAAAGTTGGCCAAGATTTATATGGACAGAATTGTGTGCCTACACGGAGTTCCCAAGAGTATCGTATCTGATAGAGGCACCCAATTTACCTCACACTTCTGGCTCCAGCTGCACGAGTCACTTGGTACTAGATTGGAGTTTAGCACAGCATTTCACCCACAGACTGATGGACAGACCGAGAGAGTGAATCAGATTTTAGAAGACATGCTGAGAGCTTGCGCTTTGGCTCATGGCTCTAGTTGGGATGAGAATTTGCCGTATGCGGAGTTTTCCTACAACAACAACTATCAAACCAGCATCACGACGTCACCGTTCGACGTGCTGTATGGGAAACGGTGTCGAACAACATTGTTATGGGATGGAGTAGGAGAACGTCAGTTGTTTGGGCCTGATTTAATCAAGGACGCTGAGGAGAAGGTCGCCTTGATTAGGGACAGGCTGAAGGTAGCACAATCAAGGCAGAAGAGCTACGCTGACGCCAAGTGCAAGGAAGTGGTGTATGAGATAGGTGATAGAGCATACCTCAGAGTGTCGCCACTTCGTGGAATCAAGAGATTTGGAATTAAGGGTAAGCTGGCACCTCGATTTATTGGACCGTATCGGGTCTTAGCACGCAAAGGAGAAGTTGCTTATCAGTTGGAGTTGCCAGGGGCTCTGTCCGCTGTTCACAATGTGTTCCACGTATCCCAGCTGAAGAAGTGCCATTCGGAGATGGTGGATACACCATTAAGAGACACTGTGCCACTAGAGGAGGTTCAGCTTGAGAACGACTTGACCTATGAGGAGAAACCGGTCAAGATTCTGGAGACAGCGGAGAGGACCACCCGTACCAAGACGATCAGGTTTTGCAAGGTGCAGTGGAGCCACCACACCGAAGAGGAAGCCACTTGGGAGCGTGAGGACGACATCCGAGAGGACTACCCACACCTATTTGCTAGCCGCGCCGAATCTCGGGGACGAGATTCATCTTAAGGGGGTTAGTCTTGTCACGTCCCAAATTTTAGATTTGGTTCTGCATATCATTCATGCCATTGCATCATACTATTCCATGCAAAACCATCGATTGAAAGGATTCGTCAAAACACTATTTTCTAAACCCTACTTTATTTTACTACGAGGCTCCTACGGGAGGCTTTAGTAGGACTTATGTTGTCCACCCTTGTAGCCTAGTGGTTTCACTCAACCCTTGGCCCTAGGTTGTTCCCCTCGATTTTACAAAAATTTAGAAACAAGAATCGCCCGATTCGGAGCTCGTACGGAAAAGTTACGGAGGTTTTTCTGTTTGCGAAAAAGGAAAAAAATAAAGGATAAAAAAAAAGAGGGCGCCCGCCTACTAGGCCGCGCCGGCCCAGCGGCCAGCCCCGCGCCGCCCGCGCGGCGGATTGTATCCGCCGCCGCCGCCGCCCGTAACCGACCAGGACCCCGCGTGGGGCCCACAAAAGCGGACCCCACCCCGCACGCCGCCTCTCCCTCCGCTCCCCGGACCCCGCCTCCCTCGATCTCCGCGCCCGCCGCCGCCACCAAGTGAGCCGCGAGCGCGCCGCCCTCCGCGCCTGCCTGCGCCGCCGCTCGCCCGCCTGTGCGCGCAGCCGCGCGCCAGCTTGCCGCCTCGCGCCAGCGCCGCCCCGCGCCCGCACGCCACGCAGCGCCACCGCCCGCGCATGCCGCCGCCACGCGCGCCGCCGCCTCGCGCCGTCGCCGACCGCTGAATCCGCGCGCTGACCGTTTACCCCTCCGCGCAGGAACCGCCGTCGCCGGAGCCGATCACCGCCACCGTCCCGAGCTCGCCGTTGTTCGTCTCCGGTGAGTCCGCAGCCGCCATCTCTTGGGACCGTTGGATTTCAGATCAGCGGTCCAGATCGGCCGTTGACCGGTCAGCCCCCAGGCGTTGACTAGTCAGACACCCAGTCAGCGCCCAGTCAGCAGCCACGTGGACCAGTCAACAGACACAGTTGACTGGGAATTTTCTTTAATCGTTTTAGTTGGCAGATTTCGGTAGAAACTTGTAAATTGCGTAGAAAATAAACCGTTGGGCTAAAAATTACAAATAAAATATGTGTAGATTCAGTGAGTCGTGTAGAATCTTGATGTACCATTGTTTCACACTTTTGCAGCAAGGTTTAGTACAGTTTAATCAAATGAGTTAATGGCCTTTCTGGAGTAATTAATTCGTAGAAAAAGATTTGTAACTCCAAAAATTGCGTATGATATGTCCCTGGATTCAGTGGAACGAGGGGAATCTCATCGTGAATTAAAAGGATAGGCTTATAGTAAAAACTTCTGCAGAAACTGTCTAGTTTCTTTCTGCAGTGTTTTAATTACTCGGGGAGTTTTATAACTCCTTTTTGAGTAATTCCAGTTGGTAATGTCCCTAATTAGCAAGACCTATGCGGTAGAATTTTTCCAACATTTTACAAACAGTATATTACCGGTAGTGAATTATTTGAATTCGAGCTCTAGTTTTGAGCATTACCTTTTTGCATAATAGTTTTCCTAGCGCTAAAACTATTTTCCATGCATGCAATCAGCAGTATTATTGAATAGGATTATGTGGTGCAGCTGTAGCACCAATTCACATGTCGTGCATGCATTCATGCATCATCCTTGTTGCATATGCTTGTGGATTGTTTGTTTATGACTGCAATTGTATCGTGTAGATTGTGACGAGTGCAACGCTTGCTCGTGTGTGGATTGTTCTTCCGACCGCTACAACCAAGGCAAGTAGATGCTATTTTGTTCATGATACTGTCCTACTATTTTCTATGCATTGTCGTGTATTTTGTAGTCGCATGTGTAGGATGATACTATCGCTATGCTATGTCCTATTATGTGGTAGGGTCTTCCTTGTAGATGAACCACCGTTGGTAGATGTGCTTAGCCATGCTATGATGTACGAGGGCTGGGTTACATCACGGAGACTTGTTTCTAAAAGTATTGGTTTGTGAAAACTAAAACAACTTAATCAATGAATCTCCTGGGTGTGATGGTATTGATAATTTTTGGTGGTTTCATTGCGGAAAGGCACCCAGGTATCGAGAGAAGATGATTGGCTTCTTTATTTTGTAGCTTACGTGTACAACCTTGTGCCAATAATAAAATGGGCGGTTGGTTGGACTTAGTAGGTTGTGGTAACTCAAACCCGTGTATCCAGAGATGTAGAATTTTGGTAGGTTGGACCGGTGCGCGTCGGGATTGGGGAGCTACTTCCCGAACAGTCTCTTCTTGGACTTCTCCCTATCATCACCCAAAATGAGAGTGATGGTACGAGCTGGGCTGGCCAAGTCACATGGGTAAAGTGTACTAACCCCGGTAGGGTGTATAATCTAATCGATTAGCCGTGTCCCCGGTTATAGACAACTGAGTTGCTTGATATTGATTCCATGACATGTTTCTCGCTCATTCCAATTTCATAATTGTTTTAATATTGTTGGGTTAACTTAATTGGGATCTTTTCAAAGAAAATCAAAAACTGTTTATGAAAGTAGGACAAAGGTATTTGCAAATGCAAGCCAGACACAGCTCCACTTGCCAAATATGCATGTAGATGTTAGTACTATTGTCTCCATTACTAGCTCTACTTGCCATACATTCCATGTATTGACCCTTCGGGGCTGCTACATTTCATGTTGCAGGTTATTCCGATTCTGAGTGATCGATATAGGCCACGGTACTCCACTCGGCACTTGTTCACTTGTGGGCAATTTGAAGAATGGAGGATTTACTTTATTTATGTTGCTACCTGAATAATTTGAGCTAGCCTTGAGCTAAGCATTTATTGTAATAATGGTACTCTGGATCATCGTTATTTATGATACACGGATATTTTGCTATGTTATTCATCTTATTCTATTGTGGGCCAATGAACCGATCCAGGGATTGGCATGTCACATAGAAGCCACGGTCTTTTCAGAACCGCGGTGTTACACGTATGAATTGTGGTTTGGAAACAAACCTAAGCTGTCTTTTCTTAAAGTTTGGGGATGCGATGTTTATGTGAAGAAACTTCAACCGGATAAACTCGAACCCAAAGCGGAAAAATACGTCTTCATAGGATACCCTAAGGAAAATATTGGGTATTCCTTCTATCACAGATCCGAGGGTAAGGTTTTTGTTGCCAAGAATGGATCCTTTCTAGAGAAAGAGTTTCTCGCGAAAGGTGTGAGTAGTCGGAAGGTAGAACTCGAAGAGGTTATTGAACCTTCTCTTCAAAGTATGGCGAGTAGCGCAGCGCTGGAAGTTGTTCCGGAGTTGGCTCCACCTGTTGAAGAGGGAACTAATGATAATGATCATGAAACTCCGAAAGAGAGTACTACCGAACCTCGCAGGTCAAGCAGGACGCGTGCAGCTCCCGAGCTGTACGGAATTCATGGTTGATGAAAATGATGACCCTGTGACGTATGAAGAAGCGATGATGAGCCCGGATTCCAACAAATGGTTAGAAGCCATGAAATCCGAGATGGAATCCATGTATGAAAATAAAGTTTGGAACTTGGTGGAATTACCTCACGACCGAAAGGCCGTGGAGAACAAATGGATTTTCAAAAGGAAACTGATGCTGATGGTAATGTGACCGTCTATAAAGCTCGACTTGTTGCAAAGGGGTTTCAACAAATTCAAGGAGTTGACTACGATGAGACATTCTCTCTCGTAGCGATGCTAAAGTCAGTTAGGATTATGTTAGCAATTGCTGCATATTTCGATTATGAGATATGGCAGATGGATGTCAAAACCGCGTTTCTCAATGGTAATATTGAAGAAGAGTTGTATATGATACAACCGAAGGGTTTTGTCGATCCTAAGGATGCTAACAAGGTGTGCAAGCTTCAGCGATCCATCTATGGATTGAAGCAAGCATCACGAAGTTGGAATCTCCGCTTTGATGAGGTGATCAAAGAGTTTGGATTTGTCCAAACTTATGGAGAAGCTTGTATTTAAAAGAAAGTGAGTGGGAGCAATGTGGCATTTCTGATATTATATGTGGATGACATATTATTGATCGGAAATGATATAGATCTTTTAAACAGTGTTAAAAGTTATCTAAACAGCAAATTTTCAATGAAGGACCTAGGTGAAGCGTCATACATATTAGGCATAAAGATCTATAGAGATAGATCTAGGCACCTAATAGGGCTATCACAAAGTACATACCTTGATAAGATTTTAAAGAAGTTTAAAATGGACGGAAGTAAGAAGGGGTTCTTACCTATGTTGCAAGGCAAGACATTGAGTAAGACTCAAAGTCCGGCTTCGGCAGAAGAAAGAGAGATAATGGACAAGGTCCCCTATGCTTCAGCCATAGGCTCTATAATGTATGCCATGCTATGTACAAGACCGGATGTGGCACATGCTATTAGTTTGACTAGTAGGTACCAATCGGATCCAGGTTCGGAACACTGGATAGCGGTCAAGAATATCCTTAAGTACTTACGAAGAACTAAGGATATGTTTCTTGTATACGGAGGTGAAGAAGAGCTCGTCGCTAAGTGTTATGTTGAAGCTAGCTTTGACACCGATCCGGATGACTCTAAATCTCAATCCGGATACGTATTTCTCATGAATGGCGGAGCGGTTAGTTGGAGGAGCTCCAAACAACCTGTGGTAGCGGGATCAACAACGGAGGCCGAATATGTTGCTGCTTCAGAAGCGGCTCAGGAAGCAGTTTGGATGAAGGAGTTCATATCCGAACTAGGAGTGGTTGCAAACGCGTTGGACCCAATGGTGATCTATTGTGACAACAATGGTGCCATTTCCAATACCAAAGAACCAAGGTCTCACAAGCATTCCAAGCATATTAAGCGCCGGTTTCACTCCATCCGCGAGCATGTTAAGGATGGAGATATAAAGATTTGTAAAGTACATATGGATCTCAATGTAGCAGATCCGTTGACTAAAACTCTCCCTAGAGCAAAACATGATCAACACCAGAACTCAATGGGTGTTAGATTTATCACTATGTAACTAGATTATTGTCTCTAGTGCAAGTGGGAGACTGAAGGGAATATGCCCTGAGAGGCAATAATAAAGTGTTTATTATGTGTATTCCAAGTATATGATAGATATTTATTTTGCATGCTATAATTGTATTAATATGGAAACATTAATACATGTGTGTTTAATAAACAAACAGAAAGTTCCTAGTTATGCCTCTCTCTCATAAACTAGCTCGTTGATTAACAAGATGATCAAGGTTTCCTGATCATGGACATTGGATGTTGTTAATAACGGGATCACAACATTAGTGTAATAGTGTGATGAACATTCATCCGAAGTATAGCATTACGATCAAAGTCATTGAGTTTATATTGCTATAACAACTTACGAAGTGATCCTAATCCTTAGACCATGAGATCATGTCAATCACTAACACCGGAAGAGTTTCTTGATAACATCAAACGTCACACCGTAACAGGGTGATTATAAAGATGGATTCAGAACTAATAAAGTGTTATGTTGAGGCTCGTGGATCGAGAGTGGAATTTGTTCATCCCGATGACGGATAGATATACTCTGGGCCCTCTCGGTGATATCACATTGGTTAGCTTGCAAGCAAGTGATTTGATCACTAGAATGTTATATCACGGGAACGAGAAAAGAGTGCATGTCGGTAACGAGATCAAACTAGGTATGGAGATACCGATGATCGAATCTCGGACATGTAATATATCGTGAAACAAAGGTATTAAGATACTAGCGTAAAAGGTTCTGACGATCACAAGAAAGTCATCGTTGAATGTGTGGGAGTCAGTATGGGTCTCCAGATCCCGCTTCTGATTATTGATCCGAGAGGGGTCTCGATCATGTCCGCATTATTCACGAACCGTAGGGTGACACACTTAAGAGACACCGACATCCAATTGGAGCAAAAGTTTCATGCCGAAAGAATGAACAAGCGCAGGAATTTATTTCACTAGATACCGAAACAGGTTTTCGGGTGAAATTGCATAAAGTGGTTATGCATGTGAAATGGAATTCTAGAAAGGGGTTATTTGTGAATGTTTGTCATTAAAGTAATTGACAAAATTCTGAATAAAAGAAAAGAGTTTTATTTAATGAGAATTTGCATTAAATTTGGTGGAAATTTAATGGGAATTTGAGTGGACTTTTGAGTGGAGGGAATTTAAAGGGCATTTTGTGAGTGGAGTGTCCACCCACATGAATGAAGGAGGGGAGGGGGCAGCCCCCATGGCCGGCGGCCACCCCCTTGGGTGCCCCCCTCCTCCTATAAAAGGAGCCCCCCTCCTCACTTGTCTCTCACACCTCCTCGTGAAGGATCTCTCTCCCCCTCTAGAATTTATCCCCCATGGTCTCGGACTAGCAAGATACATGTTCCCGGTGGCTATTCGGAAAGAAAGAGTTATGCTTCCGCTGCATCGCTGGAGCAAGGAGGCGGAGGTTGCTCGGTGCCTCGAACGTGTGTGCGAGCACGGATGCGCTGCTGATTTGCGGCACTAGGACTTCCTCTCGATCTTGAGATCGGCAAGAGATCGTCTACATCAACCACGAGTTAAACTCGTTAAGCTTTGTTGGTCTTCAAGGGTATGTTCTCTACGGATATACATCCGCCCGTTGTTTGTATCTAGTAGATAGATCTTGGTACATAGTTCCCATCGTAGGAAAATTTTTGTTTTCTATGCTGCGAACCCTACAAGAACTACCCTGAGTTTCGTGCCTATTCCCCAGCCCCCTGAGCTCTCCAACATCGTCCACCGCGGTAGCTTCTATATGAACACCCTGGGCTGGGATGATATAGACGTTGAATGCTGGGACGTGCGATGACCCCGGATTTGGAGTGCGTTCACAACAGAATTTGGATGAGAAAACAGAGGGATCAGAGAAGGGGGAGAGATAGCACACGAGGAATGGGATAGAGTTTAACATTGATTTCATATTATCATACTGATTACAGGATTTTCCCCAAGCTTATAACAACGCTTAGCTAGCTGACCAACAAAATATATGCACTACCACACTTACACATGGGCCTGGATGACCGAGTCAACTACTCGAGTAACGCCATGTCGGCATCAGTAGGACGGGGTGTTACATTTGCCCCTAATATCTACGCATTTCTATTCTTATAGACAGTTGTTGGGCCTCAAAGTACAGAGGTTTGTAGAACAGCAGCAAGTTTCCCTTAAGTGGATCACCCAAGGTTTATCGAACTCAGGGAGGAAGTGGTCAAAGGTATTCCCTCTCAAGCAACCCTGCAATCAAGATACAAGAAGTCTCTTGTGTCCCCAACACACCCAATACACTTGTCAGGTGTATAGGTGCACTAGTTCGGCGAAGAGATAGTAAAATACAAGTGATAACGGTGCCAGATAAGAGCTTGACGGTGAGGTAAAGACTAAAGGCAACAAGAAAGAAGCAGGGATTACAAGTTTCAAAAAGAGGTCCCAAAAATTATGGTACTTGTTAGCTTTCAGCCCTCATTGCCCCTATCATAAGCATCTTGAAGTGATTAAGGTTAAAGTGGCAAAGATGGAGTATATGCTTGACAAAGTATAAGTTGGAAATCTCAAGTCCCTTGAATACGAGGGCCACACCTCATGCATACTCAACTTCAGTCATAGGTAAGTTCTTGTCATTGTAAGTATTTGCATATCATTGAGAACCGCCAACGGGGTACCCCTTGCACATGGTACAGGAGTTTTCCCATAACCAAAATGACAAGGCAAGCAGACAATGAGCATCTCAGCGATCTTTTTATTTACTATATGCATAGCTTTTTATTGAGGATGCTTCATATATAGCTCACTATGGTGATGCTGCAAGTTTCCACCATGATTAGGCATGGCTTAGGCTAGCGGCCCACGCGTTTCTATAACACAGAATACTTACTCCATGGACTTACAAGTTCCCTATTTATTTCATACCGGTGACATCCATAGACAAAAGAGCATGATATCAATTGAGTACAAAGTACAAGTGCAACGTTGAAAACGTTCCCCGTGACAGCACATTTCTGTTAATTCTAACTTATAAGTGCAAGCATATACAACTAAGTTGTCACAATGGTTCAAGTTTATTAAAGGCAAAGAATAAAGTGTGCCATCAAGTTTGTGAGGGATTTAATCACTAAGTTTTCACATAACAAAATATTTTTTTAATTGGAATATAGTTGAAAACAAGAATATACTTGGAATGATGTAACACACCATGCATAGGAGTTTATAGTGGATACTTTGGAATAACATGGTTTCTTGGGAGTTGGAAGCATGAGTAGAACTTACTCATACAAGTGGAGGCTAGCAAAAGACTGGGAGCAACCAACTAAGAGAGCATAATGGACATAATCATGCAGTGCAACAAAGCATACTAATCAAAGCAAAGAGTGGTACTAAAAGTCAAGGACTAAATGATCATAGAGGCTAATGGTGACTTGTCATAGTCATAACATGGTGTAAGCATGTGCCAAGTCAACCCAAGCAAAGCATCAAAGGAGAATACCACAATACTATGCTTTTGCATGCTAAAACAACGCATAATTTCTTCAAGGCACAATAAGCAATCCCAGTTGTTTGGAACAAGACATGCTACAATAATAATCACTAAGCATAATGCTAAAACAACACCTAGCATGTCATGCTAAAGTATAAGTCACAGTCAATGCAAGCTCCTCTTTCACTTCAAGCAAGAACTTACTACTCCTCTCCAACACCAAGCAAACTTATTTGCAAAACAACACGGTGAGAACGGGGGTCCAAACTACTTTATTCAATCAAACTAAACAACCTAAGCAAATCAAACGAAAACTAAGACGCTCCAAGAACAACACAACTATGCATGTAACAATAAAAACGAAGTGTCTAGACAGACCTGAGCTTTTTATTGATGAAGAAGGGGATGCCTTGGGCATCCCCAAGCTTTGACGCTTGTACCTCTTAGATATTTCTTGGGGTGACACCATGGTGGCATCCCCAAGCTTGAGCTTTTGTCCATTCTTCATCTTATTGCATCATTCTCTCTCTACTCCTAAAAATTTTCCTTCACACAATCTTCATTAGCAACATTAGTGTATTCAAAAGATATTAGACCACTGGCAAAGCTTTGAAACAGCAAGTCTTTTCACTAAAAACACAAGTTACTATAGCAACTCCTTCAAAAAGCTCAATTCACCTAAAGAGAACTCAAAAAGGAATCAATAAGAAGCAAATGCAAATAATGGCAGAAATTTGTCAAAACAGACCAGCAGGTAGAAACTGATTTTTTCGAACATCTTATGTTGCTCAAATAAAAAAGTAATGAACTAATGAAAGTTAGCTAACATACTGCGGGATTTATTCATAAATTTTGAGCTCAATCTGAGTTACATATACTCCTCACGAATTTTTATGGTGGAGGACAGAAATCTGTTTCAGGACAGCAACTCCCCAAATCTTAATTCCCTCTCATTAGAGGTCATTCTTGGCACAAAAAGCAAACAAAAAGGATAAGGAGAGGTCATTACTGAAGTAATAACTTCCAAGACTCAAGAAAACTCTTGGGTTATCTCCCAACAGGTAATTTTCTTTACCGCCTTTAAGTTAGGCTCAATAGTTTCAGAAGATGTGTAACACCCTCAGAATCAGCCCTATGCAAGTCTCAGCGATTCCCGCCAAACCCGCATAAAAACGATTCAAAGGTGTCCACCATGCACTTTCGTGCGGGTGGAAAATGAAGTAATACCATTACACAATAGTCCACGATGGAACCCACAGAACAGATATATATAACAATGACTCAAAGAGTCAAGAATACAGATATACAATACAAAGATCCAAATCACCTTTAAAACGATACAGCGTCCGAGTACGGACAAGATGCAAATTGATCTAAGAGCCCTGAAGAATAACCAATGGCGTCCATAACCCTGCCCAGGCCAAGCCGGAAGGGTAACCCTGCTAACGACGTCGATCTCAAAACCTGCTTAAACAAAAGGGCTGCCGACAAAGGGCAAAGGAAAAAGAGAGCGGTCAGTACTGAGGCCAGTACACAGCGAGACTAGAATTCGGCGGTCCTCGCCTACATAGGTATGGTGGACTGAATCGGCAGCAAAGCATGCACTAAACAACCTATAGAGACTCGATACAACTGGCGGCTATCAGAGAGGGCTAAGAAAGACCTATTCGAATCCAACCTGATTCTAACACCAAACATACCCATCCTGGTATTCCTCGTCGATACCAACCGAGGAAGTCATACCAAGGAAACTCACACAGTTGGCACCTTTATTCATTCAATTATAGTTGCAACAATTACTATTCAGATATAGATAGCATGGGTCATCCTGATATAATAAGCAGTGGGCAGTTTTAGTTAACCATTCCGTTGTAATTACGACACTTACTAGTCAGATACAAATAGCATGAGATATCCCAAACCTAGCAGTTGTTGGTACTTTTATTTAGCCATTTCGTTGTAGTGAAGCTAATTACTAGTCATTATAAAGTCAAATTTATAGCACTACTTTAGTTATAGTTATCTATGATCGAGATACTGTGCTCCAAGTCGTCCATAACCGCGGACACGGCTTTTAGAAAGTTTTACCCTGTAGGGGGCATAAATAGCAACACACGCACGATCAACCTCGGAAAAAACCAAATGAAAACCCAACAAGGCATCACGACAGAGCAATTCCAAGATTCATATAAATTTCAGGGGGCCACCCCACCAAGCTACCCGCGACGAAGTTGGCCGGCTCCGAAACGGACCCAGAGGTTTGCGTCAATGGCTGTAAACAACTGGGAACCCGAAAGTGTGACTGGGCTTGTCGATACCGCGAAAACACTCTGCTTACCTAAACAGTACAGGCGCTCCACGCGCAATTGTAAATAAAGCAGTAAAGCATGGTATAAGTACAGGATAGTAATAAAGCCCCAAATTAGTTTGTGGCCCCAAGAAATAATATATGACTCAAGCTCTGGCTAGGGGGATTCATGGTCCCATATGCGGATAGTGCAAATATTCAAAGAACAGGTATCAAGTACTCGGCGTCCTACGGGACACAAGTGGACGGTTAAAAACCAAATAACATCTATTGCCCACCTGTGCCTCTGCATTATTTACCTACTTCAATTTTAGTTATTAAACAATAATTGAAGCCATGATCATCTCCAACATTAAACATGCGACATTACTCCAACAACTGTGGTATTTGACGACACGCAACCGCACTTGAGCAAGCGACTACAACACGCAAGTCCAATTATCTACCAAACAACAGGTAATAGTATGTGTCCAAGGCAATATAAGGCTGCAAGGGATATCACGGGTACGAAAACTAGAGCATCGCAACACATATAGCAATAGATCAACAGGAGGAAATAAAGACTATAAAGTAAAATACGTAGAAAGGGGAGAATGCTCGCCTAAAAACATTGCCGAAGATTCATCCGAAGATCGGGTCGACACTCGCATCAACTCATCGGCCTAATCCGTGAAGAAGCAAAGCACTAGAAGAAACACCGGATGCACTATTTAATACTACGGCAGAAGATCGGGCATGATGCATGTATGATGTATGACATGGCAAAGGTGCGATGCAATTAGGCCATATTAAGCGGAACCGGGGCCGACAATTAATTAGACAGTTCATATTGTTTAGATACCCCGCAATTTTAAATGTTGTATTAACAAGGAAAAATATGTCACCGGTTCGATGCACAAATTTAAATGGGTCAAATATTAGAATTGATTCGCCCGCATATGGCCTCCATATTTAATTATGAGGTGAATCGGCATAAGGCCCCCAAACCACACAATATGTATGCAAGCATGACAAGTTAATATGCAACAAGTGTATATATCATTTAATAAAATAGGGGCTCGGATTTGGGGTCACACATATCGGATCGAAGATCTTGGGGTCCACCGAGGGTTCGGATTTGGTCTTCGGATCCGGGAAGAAGCAATTGAGTGGGCATCGGCTTTGGGTACCGGGAAGGAGAACTTGAGGATCCGGGTTCCGACGAGGCGATCTTGAGGTTCCCACTCGTCCACCGGTTGCGAGCATTGGTCGACACAAACGGAAGTAGATCTTGGCAGGGATAGATACACTTGTTGTATCTTTAGTACCGACAGAGATCTTGCTGAGATAACCAATCTCACCACACTGACAGCACATCCAGACATCTTCACCTCAAACAGCACCATATTTCACCCCACCTGTAGCGACACTTGAAGAAAGACAACGAAGCATGGGGTCCAACGCGGGCTTGTGCTAGTTGGAGCACGCGTGGGGGAGAGATGACAGCGACCAAGTCCAGGAGCAGAAGGCAGCCGTCGTGGGCATGTTTAGCAGGCAACACGCACGCGGTAGAGGGCATGGCGGCCGGGCGAGGCAGAGGGTCACCGCAGCGGTGCTCTAGCGGAGAGGAGGCGCTGCTGCGGAGGGAGACGCGGCACACGTGACCGACATCGCTGGGAGGAGGCTCGGCGATGTTGGGGAGGTCGAGGTAGGTTCAGGGGCCCATAGCCTGCGAGCTTGCTGCAGATCGACGGGGAGGAGGCCTGCGACTAGAGGTTCACGAGCGACGGGGAAGCTCGGTCGGTGGCTTGCAGAGAAGCCCGCGGTGGCGGCGCTGGCCTGCAGGCGATGACGCGCGGGAGGCGACCGGGATGGTCGAGGAGGGCCACCGACGGCGGACAGAGTGGGGCGGCGAGGCGGGCGGCACCAGGGCGGTACCAGGAAGACGAGGGGCATCGAGGCCTGCAAGAGAAACGGCGGGGGGTGCTCGGGGAGAGGGCGGCGCTCGCAGAACCGGTCGAAGGTGAGGACCCGCGAGGCGACGACCTGGGAGGCAAAGGACGGCGGCAGACGGGAAAGGCGAGCAGGAGGACACGGGGTGGGGAAGAGGAATTTCCGGGGGAGAGAGAGGAGCGGGACCCGCAGGGTGACCTAGGGAGTTGGTAGGCACGATCTCGACGTGGGTGGGCCATGCTGGCAGTTGACCAAGGGTGGGGAGTGGGTTTGGTTGGGGATCGATCAGGGTGTGGCCTCGCGTGGTGTGGAGGCGCGTGTGTTGGTGTGGTCGCTGGGTGCGTCGGGTTGGGTAGGCTTAGCTTTAGGTGGTGTGGGTCGGTCTGGTGGTTAGGTTAGGTGGCGGCAGGGGGTGAGGTGTGAGGGTGGAAGCTAGGGTTTGGGCAGGGATAGTCTGTCTAGGTTTAGGTTTTATATGGGGTAGTAGGTGGACTCTGGTTGGGCCGATTGGGCCTGACCGGTGTTTGCCTCCCTGATACAAAATATTTTTAATTTAATTATTTTGTTTTAAAAGATTTTGTAAATAATTTTAAGACAAATACAAGATCCGTACGGACCGAGAGTTCAATTTGAAATAGAGAAGGGGATAATTAGAAAAAAATATAGGCTTTTGGGGAATAGGTTTAGTCAAACACATGCATGATGATGTCATGATGATGCACAAGGTATAACAACAGCGATTTTCTAGTAGTGGTGGATCTCGCCCCCGAGATCCGCCTCATGGTACGGGGAAGAAGGCCGATGATCTGAATCTTCTCGCTTCACGACACCGCTAACAGGGTCCTTTCTACATTTTGAAATCGGCGACACCCCCAACAAGGGATCGTTGCTCACGTTCGTTGAGAGAACACTCCGGATAAACAAAAGATGAAGGCAGAGGTCTCAAAAGGTAAGACCACCTCTAACTTCCATGGAATGAGTATAATTGCATCGATCCATCGACTCAATGTACAAGAGTGAATGATATGAGTAGTCGGATGGTGATCAGTCCATTGCGCACCCAAAGCATTACTCTGCACATGAATATGAGAACTATGCAACCAACTCTCGGAATCGTACTGAAGATCTCGACAAGCGAGGTTTGGAAGCTTTGGAAAACAAAGGACTAATGTAGGTTCTTCATTGGATCTGACACGATTGATGTTGTCGTGCAGGAAAACACCGGAAGATACAAAGAAAAAGTTTAGTGAATTTTGGTCCACTAAAAGGTACAATAGAGGGAAATTCCTCAGATAGCAACAAGTTCATATGTCGAAGCACCGTTAAAAGAGGGCGGAAGCGAAACCCTGAAAGTACGACGAAAACCCAACCACGAGAAATCCTGGACTCGAATAAAAGATAAGAGAGAAGATTCAAAACACGTCAAGATAAGAGGAGAATAGCAGAGGGGTAAGGAGTAAAAGTAGACCTAATCAGATCTAGCCAACCGATTTTGCAAAATAGTTTTGAAACTCTACAACGTCCATTAGCTAGGTTATCCTACAGGCTGGACCAGTAGGGTATCGCAACTGCTGAGCTCTGATACCACTCTGTAACACCCTCAGAATCAGCCCTATGCAAGTCTCAGCGATTCCTGCCAAACCCGCATAGAAACGATTCAAAGGTGCCCACCAGGCACTTTCGTGCGGGTGGAAAACAAAGTAATACAATTACACAATATTCCACGATGGAACCCACAGAACAGATATATACAACAATGACTTAAAGAGTCAAGAATACAGATATACAATACAAAGATCCAAATCACCTTTAAAACGATACAACGTTCGAGTACGGACAAGATGCAAATTGAGCTAAGAGCCCTGAATAATAACCAATGGCGTCCATAACCCTGCCCAGGCCAAGCCGGAAGGGTAACCCTGCTAACAACGTCTATCTCAAAACCTGCTTAAACAAAAGGGGTGCCGACAAAGGGCAAAGGAAAAAGAGAGCGGTCAGTACTGAGGCCAGTACACGGCGAGACTAGAATTCGGAGGTCCTCGCCTACATAGGTATGGTGGACTGAAGCAGCAGCAAAGCATGCACTAAACAACCTATAGAGACTCGATACAACTGGCGGCTATCAAAGAGGGGTAATAAAGACCTATTCGGATCCAACCTGATTCTAACACCAAACATACCCATCCTGGTATTCCCCCTCGATACCAACCGAGGAAGTCATACCAAGGAAACTCACACAGTTGGCACTTTTATTCATTCCATTATAGTTGCAACAATTACTAGTCAGATATAGATAGCATGGGTCATCCTGATATAATAAGCAGTGGACAGTTTTAGTTAACCATTCCGTTGTAACTGCGACACTTACTAGTCAGATACAAATAGCATGAGATATCCCAAACCCAACGGTTGTTGGTACTTTTATTTAGCCATTCCGTTGTAGTGAAGTTAATTACTAGTCATTATAAAGTCAAATTTATAACACTACTTTAGTTATAGTTATATATGATCGATATACTGTGCTCCATGTCGTCCATAACCGCGGACACGGCTTTCAGAAAGTTTTACCCTGCAGGGGGCACAAATAGCAACACATGCACGATCAACCTCGGAAAAAACCAAATGAAAACCCAACGAGGCATCACGACAGAGCAATTGCAAGATTCATATAAATTTCAGGGGGGCACCCCACCAAGCTACCCGCGGCGAAGTTGGCCGGCTCCGGAACGGACCTAGAGGTTTGCGTCAATGGCTATAAACGACTGGGAACCCGAAAGTGTGACTGGGCTTGTCGATACCGCGAAAACACTCCGCTTACCTAAATAGTACAGGCGCTCCACGCGCAATCGTAAATAAAGCAGTAAAGCATGGCATAAGTATAGGATAGTAATAAAGCCCCAAACTAGTTTGTGGCCCCAAGAAATAATATATGACTCAAGCTCTGGCTAGGGGGATTCATGTTCCCACATGCGGATAGTGCGAATATTCAAAGAACAGGTATCAAGTACTCGGGGTCCTACGAGACACAAGTGGACCAAATAACATCTATTTCCCACCTGTGCCTCTGCATTATTTACCTACTTCAATTTTAGTTATTAAACGATAATTGAAGCCATGATCATCTCCAACATTAAACATGCGGCATTACTCCAACAACTGTGGTATTTGACGACACGCAACCGCACTTGAGCAAGCGACTACGACACGCAAGTCCAACTATCTACCAAACAACTGGTAATAGGATGTGTCCAAGGCAATATAAGGCTGCAAGGGATATCACGGGTACGAAAACTAGAGCATCGCAACATAGATAAAAATAGATCAACAGGAGGAAATAAAGACTATAAAGTAAAATAGGTAGAAAGGGGGAGAATGCTCGCCTGATAACATTGTCGAAGATTCATCTGAAGATCCGGTCAACACTCGCATCAACTCGTCGGCCTAATCAGTGAAGAAGCAAAGCACTAGAAGAAACACCGGATGCACTATTTAATACTACGGCAGAATATCGGGCATGATATATGTATGATGTATGACATAGCAAAGGTGCGATGCAATTAGGCCATATTAAGCGGAACCGGGGGCCCGACAATTAATTAGACAGTTCATATTGTTTAGATACCCCGCATTTTTAAATGTTGTATTAAAAAGGCAAAATATGTCACTGGTTCGATGCACAAATTTAAATGGGTCAAATATTAGAATTGATTCGCCCGCATATGGCCTCCATATTTAATTATGAGGTGAATCGGCATAAGGCCCCCAAACCACACAATATGTATGCAAGCATGACAAGTTAATATGCAACAAGTGTATATATCATTTAATAAAATAGGGGCTCGGATTTGGGGTCACACATCTCGGATCGAAGATCTTGGGGTCCACCGAGGGTTCGGATTTGGTCTTCGGATCCGGGAAGAAGCAATTGAGTGGGCATCGTCTTCGGGTACCGGGAAGGAGAACTTGAGGATCCCGGTTCCGACGAGGCGATCTTGAGGTTCCCACTCGTCCACCGGTTGCGAGCATCGGTCAATGCGAACGGAAGTAGATCTTGGCGGGGATAGATACACTTGTTGTATCTTTAGTAACGACATAGATCTTGCCGAGATAACCAATCTCACCACACTGACAGCACATCCAGACATCTTCACCTCAAACAACACCATATTTCACCCCACCTGTAGCGACACTTGAAGAAAGACAACGAAGCTGTAGGGGTTCGTAGCATGGAAAACAAAAATTTTCTATCGCATACAAACAAACAAGCCAAGATCTATCTACTAGATTGTAGCAACGAGTCGATGGAATAACTTACCCTCGAAGATTCCAAAGCGGTTAACGAGAGCAGATTCTCGTGGGTGATGTAGTCGTACACTTCCGATCTCAAGATCGCGTAGACGATCCTTCCGGCGCTGCGTTCCGGCAGCGCTCCCGCAGTCGGTCACACGTTCGGTACTCGACGAAGACCTTCCTCTCCCTTGTTCCAGCAGGCAGCGGAGGTTGTAGCACTCTCCTCGCGATTCCGGCAGCACAACGGCGTGGTACCGGAAGTAGAGGGGAGATCCCGCAGGGCTTCGCCTTAAGCCGGAGCGAGTATGGTGGATTATGAGAGAGGGCTATTAGTGGTCTAGAGATTAGACACACCAATTAGAAGGCTCTAAACCGCAGGCTAAAGCAATTAGAAGCTCTAAACCAAAACGGCTCTAAACCGGAGATTAGAGGTAGAAACTTGTGTGTATCAAGGAGGAGGCCCTGCCCCTCCTTTTATAGGTGGAGGGGCTAGGCGCGCCAGGGAGGGAGGGGAGTCCCTCCCCAACTCGGCCTAGGGCTGGCCGCTGGCTTGGAGGAGAGTGACTCCTCCTCCAAGTTGGTTTCAACCTCCTCTTGCTTGTTTCCCACAGTTTCCTGTTTTAGCCGTTTGACTTTCAAACTGGCCGTTTGACTTTTCTGTTTTAGGATTCAATTTAATCATTTATTTGGAACAGCAAGAACACTTAGTACATGATGCAATCATTCCAATATGTAATGACACATTCATGTACCCTCCCCCCCCCCCCCCCGGAGTGCCGGACAATCGGGAACCTTCTAGAACATTCCCGATGAAAACACCGGAATCATTTCCGAACTCCGAAACGGGACTTTCCTTATATGAATCTTATTCTCCGGACCATTCCGGATCACCTCGTGATATCCCGGATCCCATCCGAGACTCCAAACAACATTCGGTCTCTTTCTCATAATACCATAACTACTCAAAACAACGTCGAATCCTTAAGTGTGTCTCCCTACGGTTCGTGAATTATGCGGACATGATCGAGACACTTCTCCGAACAATAACCAATAGAGGAATCTGGAAATTCATATGGCTCCCACATATTTCTACGATTACTTTGCGATCGAATGAACCACTTACATACGATACCAATTTCCCTTTGTCTCACGATAGTTTACTTATCCGAGGTTATGATCGTCGGTATCTCTGCATACCTAGTTCAACCTCGTTACCGATAAGTACTCTTTTATCGTTCCCGTGATATGTGATCCCTTGTGACCTAGTCACATGCTTGCAAGCTAATTGGATGACATTCCACCGAGAGGGCCCAGAGTATATCTATCCGTCATATGGATGGACAAATCCCACTCTTGATCCATGTGTTTCAACCAATACTTTCCGAACACTCAATGCCACCTTTATAGCCACCCAGTTACGGTGTGGTGTTTGATGTCATCAAAGCATCCATCCGGTAAAGGTGATATGCATGATCTCATGGTCGAAGGAATTAGGTTACTATGTATCAGAAAGCATATAGCAATTGAACTATTGAAATGACTTGATCTTTATGCTACGCTTATCTATAGGAGTATGTCCATCACATCATTCTCCTAATGATATGATCCTGTTGTTAATAACATCTCTATGTTCATGATCAGGAAACCATGATCATTTATTAACCAACAAGCTAGTTTAACAAGAGGCTTTACTAGGGACTCTTATTTTAGTTTACAAATCACACAGTATTAATGTTTCCGGTTAATACAATTATAGCATGGTATGTAAACATTTATCATAAGTGTGAAGATATGATAATAACCACTTTATTATTGCCTCTTGGGCATATCTCCAACAGTCTCCCACTTGCACTAGAGTCAATAATCTAGTTTCAAACCTTTGTGTATATAACACCTATGGCTTTCCTGTGTTGTATGTACATGATTGCTAGTGGTCAACTGATCTCCGGATCTGACACTTCCAGGTCTGTGTGTAATTGCATGTCTTTGCATCTCTACGCATCACTCATTCTCTAATGAGATGGCTTTGTACAAATTTGGTCTTTCGGTGTGACCTTTAGCTCTTTGGGGTTAAAACATGTTGATAATATTGTCGCACAATATATCTTCATAGTATTATCCCACTGTGAACTACACCTAGTTTGATAACAAACTTCTTGACACAAATGCCCTCTTTTGCTGCTATAATAGCAGTCATATACTTAGCCTTTTGTTGTAGTATCTGTCACAATGTCTTAACTTTGGAAATCATCTAAATCCATTATGGAACTCACTTTCCATTATATTGTGCCACCCTTAGTTTAGATTGATATAAACTTAATTTGTACTTTGTGACAAAGCTAGTATCAATGTAGTACTTTTACAATGAACTAACCATCTATTTGTCACTTCTACAAATATTATACTCTTAGTTCTTTCAAAAGATCATAAGAATATCCTTACTGTTGTCCAATGATCATCTTACGAATCATTCTGGTATATGCTCACAACATTTAGAGCATAGGACATATCTGGATTTGTACATATCACAATATGATTGATATAAATACTCTTTGTGATTTCATACATCAAGTATCAATCTATACTTGATTATTTGTTTCACTTTACCAAATGTCAATACACTTGAATATATCATCAACATTGAACTTATTCAATCCTTTCTGTGTGACAAGAACCTCTCTTGTAGTTTCTATATTGAACTCATTCAATATCTTGTCTATGTACTTCTGGCACAACCATATTAGCGTCTATTGATGCCAAATATTTGGGTTTTGCCTAAGTCTTTCATCGGGATGAAATTCTTAATATGTGTTAATAAAAGATACATTATTTCCAATCAACAATATGTCTTCCACATAATGTATTAGAAACATGTCTTAGCGCTCCCACTTAATTTCTTGCAAATGCAAGCATCTCCATCGTCTCTGATGAACTTTTAAACTCCTTTAATAGTTTCATCACAGTGAAGATTCCAACTCCGCGATGCTCACTTTAACCATTGAAGTTTGCATATGCTTTTAGCATCCTTTTGAATTAACAAAACCCTATGGACCGTGTTATGCACATGTCCTAGGTAACGATTCTATTAGAAGAACTTTTTTTGTTTATTCAACTACCATATAACAAATTATATGTAGTGGTTGCTACATTAATCCGTCTAGACTAAATATCACTATGAAAGATCAAATCTTGTCATAGTCAACCTTTGAACATTGTTGTGAACTCTTTCCCAATATGTCGATTATAGATGTGAAACATCCATGTCTATTTCTTTATAGATCCAAACACAACTGTAAGGTCTTACACCTTTCTCGAGGGTCCTTCAAGTTCAAAACTTGATTTCTCGTGTATGGAACTATCACGGATTTTATGGCTTCAAGCCATTTGACGGAGTCAGGGCCCATCATCGCTTCTTTGCATGTAGTCGGTTCATTATTCTCAAATAATGATTCAACCCTCAAATCTTGGTATTTGATTGTTTACCCGATCTACTTGTTTCAATAGGAACTTAGATCTCCGTGACCACAACCTTTGAGGCACGTGAGCCATGAGCATTGTTGCTGTCTCCGGAACACTTTTCGGCGCTGCGCAACTCTGATCATATAGCTAAGGTTCTTTTAACCTTATCAAAGTTCTATTGTCCTCCCACTTTTCTTTTCACGAAAAATTCCTTCCAAAAGAAATTTGACGTTCTAAGCGACAAACACTTTTGTCTCTGGTGTTATGGAGGAATACTTAACAGTTATTCGAAATGACATACAAAGACAGGTTCATCCGACTTTGGTTGCAAACATCTTTCTTATGCAAAGCATACCAATGTTTAAGAAAGGACAACTTGGGTTTTATCCCAAACCATAACTTTATATGGTGTCGTTTCAACGGATTATGATGGAGCTCTTTTCAGTGGAAAAACGGTAATCTCTAAAGCTTTTAATCTTTAAAATATAATGGCAGTTTTATAAATTATACCTTTGATCTTACCATGTCAAACAAGGTTTAATTACATATCTCGAACGCTCCATACACTTATGGTGTTTCGGGAAAATGCAAATCCACGGAACGATTCCTTAAATCTTAGGTATTATGCTAAACTTGTAACTTAAATATTTTCCTTTATGATCTTATCATAAACTATTCATATTCTTGTTACAATGATTTTGCACTTCATCTTGAAAGTCTTTGAACTTTTCAAGTGTTTCATACTTTATCCTTATTAAGTAAATATTCATATATTCACTCAAATTTTTGGAGAAAGCATATGAAGTTGAAATCCATCGCTTTTGACTACACATAATGGATTTCATACAACAATATGTACAAGTTCCAATAAGCTAGTCATTCGTTCCCTTTTGGCCTATGAACGAAGTTTTAATTATCTCTAGGAAAGTTTCACAAGCGTCATTTGATCAAAATCAGAAGACTCCAAAATTCCATCAACATGGAGTTTCTTCATGTTTTCTTTCCATTATAATTCAAACGGCGATGTCACTTCCTAAGTGATCTTTCAATCAATTTGTCTTTCGACATTTTTAGCACTAGTTTTATGGATGTGATTTCTCCAACGAGATTTGTGAATCATCCATCTTTTATGGATCACGGTAATTTATTTGAACAACTCTTTTGTTCTCATAATACCTGATAAAACAAATCTTGAAGGCAAGCTTTGATGTTTAACGAGCAACACAATAACCCTTTATTTGTTCTCGATGAACATCATCACATATTCTTTTGCTAGTTACTTAGGCCATTGTAGTTCATGAATTGTGTTGTTTCGTATGACGATTCACACCAACAAATTCAGTATCAAATACTTAAGAACCACATTGTTTAATAAGCAAAGAATATAGCCATAACATGTATATCATCTATATACTTAAACTGAACAATTCTAGTCTTTTCTTTTCTGCCATATATTTATGAGATTCTCTTTCAGTATTTCCTTTTCTGTTTGAAAGAATCTATCAACATCAAGAGTGGAGTCATACATATGACACATAGTCCAAAGGGTGTATAGTCAAATACCAATGTCTTTGGACTTGCACTTTGAAGTAGATCACCATCATCAAATGTTTGGTGTTCTTTCAAATTCCTTTCTTTAGTAATCTCTTGGTGTAGTAAACATTTTACCTACATCAAATATTCACCTTTATCATGGAATCGTCCATGATCAAGCTACTTTTAGCTTATAATGATGAATTACGAGTATAATGTTGCTATCCAAAACCTTTTGGAGGATTAGGACAACAAGTGTCTCCAACCTTTTTGCAAATTCTCATCAAAATATGAGAACATGAACTTTGCCATATTATACTCTATCATGTTGCAACCAAAACTTCGTTTCAGATATCACAATATCTTCCACACATCATGGTTTCTGAAACAACTCTTTCAGATCCTAGATAACCTTGATATTAAGAGAAACCTTTGAATATCAAGAATCATGGAGACAAACATGATACTTATATACTAACACTTGGAATTGTTACTCTTGATTTAATACTAATTATTAAACTTCATGGAGTAACCGGAACTTACTGAAAGTTTGCAATAGGACTTTTAAACTTTAGATTAACACTTCAAAACAATACGATACCAGTTCGTAAAGTAACTAACCAGAATTCTATAGTTCTATCATCTCAATTATAACTAAGCGCAAGGTGGTAAACGGATGCCAATGACTACAACAACTATGCAAATTCACTTTGATTTAGTTTATGATAAATTGAGTTCTAATTAATAATTAAATTAATCTAGGTGAACTCCCACTCAAAACAATATCCCTCACATTGTTTTAGTGATCACACGAACCAAATCCACCACATCAAAACCGATCATCACGAGAGTTGATATAGCTTCAATGGCGAACAATCGACATGTTCATCATATCTACTATATGATTCATGCTCTACCTTTCGGTATTCCGTGTTCCGAGACCATGTCTGTACATGCTAGGCTCGTCAATATCAAACCTTAGTTTCCGCATGAGCAAATCTGGCTTACTCACGTTGTATACACTTGTAGAATCTAACACACCTGATCATCACGTGGTGCTTCGAAACAACAAGCTTTAGCAACGGTGCTAACTAAGGGTGAACACTTTATGACTTGAAATTCATGTGCATGAGGGATCATCTTATAATGCTACCGTCGTCTACTAAGCAATACAAGATGCATAAAGGATTAACATCACATGCAATTCATAATATGTGATATGATATGGCCTTTCTTCTTTGTGCTTCCGATCTCCATCTTCTAGCACGAACATGATCTCCATCATCACCGGCATTGCATCAAGGTCAATGACGCCTCTCCATGGTTGTCGTCCACCGGCTTCAACTATTACAACTACTTTGAATAGACACGCGGGTCTTAACAGAAATTAAAGACAACCATATCACTACTAGGAAAACAGCTATAGGTAATCAGCACATCCGTGGCTCACATGGTTGAAGTGCCCCACGGCTAAAACAGGCGTGGCTCACCTGTGGGCAGTGCCCTACTAGTAACTAGAACAACTGTGGCGCACATGACTATAGTGCGCCACAGATGTGTGTGGTCCAGGGCCCTGTTGGACGCTCGCCAAACATCTGTAGCGCACTATAGTCATGTGCGCCACAGTTGTTAGTGTCATCTGTGGCGCACATGGGGGGGTGCGCTACGCCTAAGCGCACGCCCCCTCTGCTGTGAAACGGCCACAAACATCTGTGGCGCACATGGCATAGTGCGCCACAGATGTATAAACTTAGCCGTAGGGCACTCTGCCCTAGTGCCCTACGCCTAAGTGGCATGCACCAACTCCACCCCCCCCCCCCCCGTGGATCGCCTTTTTAGGGTTTGCAAAAAATAAACGAAAATGATAAACACTTCAAAAAATTAAATCCTTTCATATTTAGGTAGGTAATGTGGTATAGCTTCTAGTAAAATTAACAGAAATGAGTTTCGACTTTATTTGCAAAAAAAAGTAATGCCACGGTAAAAAGGCCGTAACTTTTGCATACGATATCGAAAAAAATCGTATAATATACCAAAATGACCAGAACGAGATTCCAGATCCGCTTGCAACCCCTTTAGGTCGTTTAGCGATTTTTTAGATTTTCAAAATTCGAAAAGAGTAAAAAGTTATGGTCAAAAGACCGTTTTTTCCTGCAGAAAAAAAAATAGAGGGCGACTTATCCGTAGCGCACCACCACCTAGTGCGCCACGGATAAGCTTGGGCGGGATTCAAATTTGAATCCCCACCCCGCCCTCCTCCCTTTTCCTTTCCCCTTTTCCCTTCCCCTTTTCCCTCTTCCTCTCCCTTTCCCTTCTTCTTCTTCCTTCTTCCTTCTTCCTTCTTCCTTCTTCCTTCTCCCTTCTCCTTCTCCTTCTCCTCTCCTTGCAGTGATGGCGCGACGTCGACCTCCTTCTCTCCTCCTCGCAGTGACAACGGGCGACGTCGACCTCCCTTCCTCCCTCTCTTCCTCCATCTCTTCCTACCTCCCTCTCTTCTTCTCCTCCTCCTCTTCTTCTCCTCATCTTCCTCCTCTGCCTCCTCTTCTTCTCCTCCTCTTCCTCCTCTGCCTCCTCTTCTTCTTCTTCTCCTCCTCTTCCTCCTCTTCTTCTCCTCCTCTTCCTCCTTTGCCTCCTCTTCTTCTTCTCCTCCTCTTCTCCTCCTCTTCCTCCTATTCTCCTCCTCCTCCTTGCAGTTCCGACGACGACAACAAGGTGACGACGAGGAGGCGACGACGGCGACCTGCACCGACGACGGCGACCTGCGACCTGCGCGATGGCACTGACGACGAGATCCAGATCTGCTGCTTTTTTTTGAATTTTGAAATTTATATCCGTGGCGCACAACACCTAGTGCGCCACGGTTATCGTTTCATACGCGTGGCGCACCTGCCCAAACTTCTGTGGCGCACTGGCATGTGCGCCACGCCTGTATCTAAACTTCTGTGGCGCACCATGCAGTGCGCCACGGCTACGAGATAGCCGTAGCGCGAGGCCCGTGGCGCACTGCTAGTGCGCCACAGAAGGCCTTTTCATGTGCGCCACGAATAGGCGTTTTTCTAGTAGTGTATGGCTCCTGCCGGTTGCCAACTTACAATAAGGAACATTGCATACATCATATATAATCACAATCATGGCCATATCACATCACTGCACACCCCTGCAAAACAAAGTTAGACGCCTCTACTTTCTTTGCATATTTTACGTGGTTTGGGGCTTTCAATAAGTGTCGTTCTAACTTACGAACAAGAACCACAACATTGATACTAGTATTGTTAATCACCCGTTGTAAATTGGATCTTAACTATGCTAGGAGAAACAGGCACCCGCAAAGCCACTTATGCAATACAAGTTGCATGTCAAGCGTGGAGCAAGTCTCATGAACGATGTCATGTAAGGTTAGCCCGGGCCGCTTCATCCCAACATACCGCAAGATGCAAAGTACACAAGAAGCAATCAACAATAAAAGCATCAACGCCCACAATGACCATTGTGTTCTACTCGTGCAACAGATCTACATATAGACACGGCTCTGATACCACTGTAGGGGTTCGTAGCATGGAAAACAAAAATTTTCTATCGCATACAAACAAACAAGCCAAGATCTATCTACTAGATTGTAGCAACGAGTCGATGGAATAACTTACCCTCGAAGATTCCAAAGCGGTTAACGAGAGCAGATTCTCGTAGGTGATGTAGTCGTACACTTCCGATCTCAAGATCGCGTAGACGATCCTTCCGGCGCTGCGTTCCGGCAGCGCTCCCGCAGTCGGTCACACGTTCGGTACTCGACGAAGACCTTCCTCTCCCTTGTTCCAGCAGGCAGCGGAGGTTGTAGCACTCTCCTCGCGATTCCGGCAGCACAACGGCGTGGTACCGGAAGTAGAGGGGAGATCCCGCAGGGCTTCGCCTTAAGCCGGAGCGAGTATGGTGGATTATGAGAGAGGGCTATTAGTGGTCTAGAGATTAGACACACCAATTAGAAGGCTCTAAACCGCAGGCTAAAGCAATTAGAAGCTCTAAACCAAAACGGCTCTAAACCGGAGATTAGAGGTAGAAACTTGTGTGTATCAAGGAGGAGGCCCTGCCCCTCCTTTTATAGGTGGAGGGGCTAGGTGCGCCAGGGAGGGAGGGGAGTCCCTCCCCAACTCGGCCTAGGGCTGGCCGCCGGCTTGGAGGAGAGTGACTCCTCCTCCAAGTTGGTTTCAACCTCCTCTTGCTTGTTTCCCACAGTTTCCTGTTTTAGCCGTTTGACTTTCAAACTGGCCGTTTGACTTTTCTGTTTTAGGATTCAATTTAATCATTTATTTGGAACAGCAAGAACACTTAGTACATGATGCAATCATTCCAATATGTAATGACACATTCATGTACCCTCCCCCCCCCGGAGTGCCGGACAATCGGGAACCTTCTAGAACATTCCCGATGAAAACACCGGAATCATTTCCGAACTCCGAAACGGGACTTTCCTTATATGAATCTTATTCTCCGGACCATTCCGGATCACCTCGTGATATCCCGGATCCCATCCGAGACTCCAAACAACATTCGGTCTCTTTCTCATAATACCATAACTACTCAAAACAACGTCGAATCCTTAAGTGTGTCTCCCTACGGTTCGTGAATTATGCGGACATGATCGAGACACTTCTCCGAACAATAACCAATAGAGGAATCTGGAAATTCATATGGCTCCCACATATTTCTACGATTACTTTGCGATCGAATGAACCACTTACATACGATACCAATTTCCCTTTGTCTCACGATAGTTTACTTATCCGAGGTTATGATCGTCGGTATCTCTGCATACCTAGTTCAACCTCGTTACCGATAAGTACTCTTTTCTCGTTCCCGTGATATGTGATCCCTTGTGACCTAGTCACATGCTTGCAAGCTAATTGGATGACATTCCACCGAGAGGGCCCAAAGTATATCTATCCGTCATATGGATGGACAAATCCCACTCTTGATCCATGTGTTTCAACCAATACTTTCCGAACACTCAATGCCACCTTTATAGCCACCCAGTTACGGTGTGGTGTTTGATGTCATCAAAGCATCCATCCGGTAAAGGTGATATGCATGATCTCATGGTCGAAGGAATTAGGTTACTATGTATCAGAAAGCATATAGAAATTGAACTATTGAAATGACTTGATCTTTATGCTACGCTTATCTATAGGAGTATGTCCATCACATCATTCTCCTAATGATATGATCCTGTTGTTAATAACATCTCTATGTTCATGATCAGGAAACCATGATCATTTATTAACCAACAAGCTAGTTTAACAAGAGGCTTTACTAGGGACTCTTATTTTAGTTTACAAATCACACAGTATTAATGTTTCCGGTTAATACAATTATAGCATGGTATGTAAACATTTATCATAAGTGTGAAGATATGATAATAACCACTTTATTATTGCCTCTTGGGCATATCTCCAACAGAAGCATGGGGTCCAACGCGGGCTTGTGCTAGCTGGAGCACGCGTGGGGGCGAGACGACAGCGAGCAAGTCCAGGAGCAGAAGGCAGCCGCCGTGGGCATGTTTAGCAGGCAACACGCACGCGGTAGAGGGCATGGCGAACGGGCGAGGCAGAGGGTCACCGCAGCGGTGCTCTAGCGGAGAGGAGGCGCTGCTGTGGAGGGAGACGCGGCACACGCGACCAACATCGCTGGGAGGAGGCTCGGCGATGTTGGGGATGCCAAGGTAGGCGCAGGGGCCCATAGCCGGCGAGCTTGCTGCAGATCGACAGGTAGGAGGCCTGCGACTAGAGGTTCGCGAGCGACGGGGAAGCTCGGCCGGCGGCTTGCAGAGAAGCCCGCGGTGGCGGCGCTGGCCTGCGGGCGATGACGTGCGGGAGGCGACCGGGATGGTCGAGGAGGGCCACCGATGGCGGACAGAGTGGGGCGGCGATGCGGGCGGCACCAGGGCGGTACCAGGAAGACGAGGGGCGTCGGGTCCCGCGAGAGAAACGGCGGGGGGGAGTGCTCGGGGAGAGGGCAGCGCTCGCAGAACCGGTCGAAGGTGAGGACCCGCGAGGCGGCGACCTGGGAGGCAGAGGACAGCGACGGACGAGAAAGGCGAGCAGGGGGACACGGGGTGGGGAAGAGGAATTTCCAGGGGAGAGAGAGATAAGCGGGACCCGTAGGGTGACCCAGGGAGTTGGTGGGCACGGTATCGACGTGGGTGGGGCCACGCTGGCAGTTGACCAAGGGTGGGGAGTGGGTTTGGTTGGGGATCGATCAGGGTGTGGCCTCGCGTGGTGTGGAGGCGTGGTGTGTTGGTGTGGTCGCTGGGTGCGTCGGGTTGGGTAGGGTTAGCTTTAGGTGGTGTGGGTTCGGTCTGGTGGTTAGGTTAGGTGGTGGCGGGGGGTGAGGTGTGAGGGTGGAAGCTAGGGTTTGGGCAGGGATAGTCTGTCTAGGTTTAGGTTTTATATGGGGTAGTAGGTGGACTCTGGTTGGGCCTCACCGGTGTCTGCCTCCCTGATACAAAATATTTTTAATTTAATTCTTTTGTTTTAAAAGATTTTGTAAATAATTTTAAGACAAATACAAGATTCGGACGGACCGAGAGTTCAATTTGAAATAGAGAAGGGGATAATTAGAAAACAATATAGGCTTTTGGGAAATAGGTTTAGTCAAACACATGCATGATGATGTCATGATGATGCACAAGGTATAACAAAGCGATTTTCTAGTAGTGGATTTTCTAGGGTGCTACAAGATGCTCACATAAGAAATATGAATTGAAGTAAAAGAGAGCATCAAGAAGCAAATTCAAAACACATTTAAGTCTAACCCACTTCCTATGCATAGGAATCTTGTAAAGAAACAAGTCATGAAAGCCTAATGCAACAAGCATAGGAAAGCAAAACAAATGCAACTTCAAAATTTTCAACATAAAGAGGGGAAACTTAATATTTTTGAGATACATAAAACCATGTTTCTATCTCTCATAATAACTTTGAGTAGCACCATGAATAAAATTAACAATATAATTATCACATAAAACATTCTTATCATGAGCCACATGCATAAAATAATTATTACTCTCCACATAAGCATAGTCATCCTTATTAATTGTAGTGGGAGCAAATTTAACAACATAGCTATCACTATTATTCTCATCACCATATTCATCAAATATAGGAGGCATATTGTAATCACAATTAATTTCCTCCTCAATAGTAGGTGGACTGAAAATATCATACTCATCATTGTAATCATCATATATTGGAGGTAGAGTATCATCATAAGCAATAGAATAGCTATCTTCCCAAGTGTGTTCATTTGTAAATATATCATCATTGGAAGGAACATGGATAGCACTAATAGCACAACAATTATTAATATTATCATTTTCAGAATTGGTGCCAAAGATATTTTCAATATCAAAAGTAGTGTGCTTTTCCCAATCATGATCACTAATATAGGTAACAAGCATAGGAACATCATCTAGTTCAGACTCATCAGCAAAAACCATGATAGGAGCAACATGCTTAGAGGAAGATACTGTTTCCTCTCTCCTTTTACTCCTCTTCTTATTATTCTTCTTCTCCTCTTTAGGAGGGAGAGGCTTGAAAGGAAGATTCTCCACATACCCTGGTTTATTGTTAGAGACAATAGAAGAAACTTTGGAGGATTCCTCCTTTTCATTAATAAGATCAAAACTTATATCAGTCCTGTCATATTTTGGTAAAATATCATCTTTTATAAGATTTTGTATGTAAGTATTCGCGTGACAATTATCAACACAATAAAGATGACACCCATGCAGGACACAATTCATACCAAAAGCACTCATGTCTACCAAAAAAGTTTTTCTTGATAACTCTTCACACCCCAAAAACAATGTAAGTTCATCATGTTGATTATCAATGATCGCGTTATCACAATACAAGCTTGCAGTACTCATATGGCCTGAGCATTGAAAATTGAAATGACCCACTTCATAGCAGAGTTCACAAATAAAAGGGTAGAGGGCACAATTTTTTTTCCAGGATCATTTAGAGCCTTATACCATGTTCTGGTTTTTTCATTCCAGTGGGTGATACAATATTCTTCTTCTATTTGATTCTTCTCACAAGGTCTATGCATACCACAAAAATTAACATGCTTATAAGAAATAGTACTTTCAAAAGTTTGAGCATGTTTATTGCAATCATTAATAACATTTTCATTTTCCATGCAATTGTCTTTAAAAGTTTCATGATACATGTCCCATTTTTCTTTAGGAGCATTAATATGGGAAGCAAAGGCTCTATAGTATCTAACAAGAATTTGAGGATCAAGACCATATTTAGCACTAAGCTCTTGAAAATCAGCAGTTTCAGCGAAAGACTTAATGCAATCATACTCATAGTTTATACCTGGTTCTTTACCTTTGTCGTTATCCCAATCTTTGGTATTGCTTTGAATTGTTTCAAGAAGATCCCACTTAGCTTTGACCTTCTTACTTGTGAAGGATCCCTCTGAACAGGTATCTAGATAGTCCTTGTGATGTCCTGAAAGCCTTGCATAAAAATTATTAATAACAATATTACTGGGGAGCTCATGAATGGGACAGTTGAGCATTAGTGACTTTAATCTCTCCCAATCTTGGGCAATACTTTCTCCCTCATGAGGATGAAAATTATAAATATGATTCCTATCTTTATGAATTTCATGAGGAGGATAAATTTAGAGTAAAAGAGAGATTCAAGTTCCTTCCACTCCAAATGATGAGGATCATCTAGTAGCTCATACCACTCCCTTGCTGTGTCCCTAAGTGAGAAAGGGAATATCTTCCTCTTAACTTGGTCCATTGAAATACCTGCACACTTGAACAACTCACATAATTCATGTATAAAGATTAAATGATCACTAGGATGGACAGTTCCATCTCCAAAATAGCACTTATTCATAACACATTCAACAATTTTGATAGGTATTTTAAAAGGGACACTTTCAGTATGTGGATTTAAAATATCACAAGTATCATTAGAATTACCACATATGGGAGATAAAGTATCATAAGAGCAAATTTTCTTCCCTAAAGCTGGGGAACTAAAAAGATCTTTCTCATAAAAACTAGCTTCCGCAAGCTTAGACGTTTACATACCATTAGTAACAATGGTGTTCAAAAAATTCATACTAATAACATTGCTATTAGCATGACAATAAAGTTCCATAGGTTTTTTAATTTTCTCTTCAAACACTTCATGTCCTAACTCAAGATAAACACTATAAAGCTCTCTAATTTTGTTGTTGTTTTCCATTAAGCCTAACTAGTGAAAACAAGAAATAAAAATACAAAGACTGCAGAATCTAAAGGAAATAACTTCGAGCACTAACACTGGAGGATGTGAGTACCTTTTACCTTACCTCCCCGGCAATGGCGCCAGAAAAGAGCTTGATGTTTACGCACTTTTATTCTTGTAGACAATTGTTGGGCCTCCAAGTGCAGAGGTTTGTAGAACAGCAGCAAGTTTCCCTTAAGTGGATCACCCAAGGTTTATCGAACTCAGGGACGAAGTGGTCAAAGGTATTCCCTCTCAAGCAACCCTGCAATCAAGATACAAGAAGTCTCTTGTGTCCCCAACACACCCAATACACTTGTCAGGTGTATAGGTGCACTAGTTCGGCGAAGAGATAGTAAAATACAAGTTGTAACGGTGCCAGAAAAGAGCTTGACGGTGAGGTAAAGAATAAAGGCAACAAGAAGGAAGCAATCAAACATGCAACATATCTAGTAGCAAATGGTGTTTCAATGCTTAGAAACAGGGCCTAGGGATCATACTTTCACTAGTGAACACTCTCTCATATAAATATCCTCTCTTCATGATACTACTCTTAACTACTCTCCGGTTGGACACTCTAATCCATGGTAGGGATATAACAGCACTCCTCAAAGTCCGCCTTCCCCAATCTAGATAACCCCACACTGTCACCTTGAGCGCTAGATGGTTCCAACAAACACCACAATTTCATAGAGACATCCAACTCCAAATATAACTCATAACAAATATTCAATCTAGCCAAAGTGCCACACACGGTATGCACGCTATCACTTTCACACACGTGGGGAAAAGCATAGATCTATTGAAGCACAAAGAGTAGCAAGGTAGATCTACTTGATTACAAACCTCATGACCACAAGATCATGCATAGAGAGAGAGATGAACACATAGCTACCGGTAGAGCCCTTAGCCCTGAGGAAGAACTACTCCCTCCTCATCATGGGAATCAGCAATGGTGATGAAGATGGCGATGGAGATCGATGGAGATGGCTTCGTGGGCACTTCCCCGTCCCGGCAGGGTGCCAGAACAGAGACTTTCTGTCCCCCGAATCTCCCCTTTGGTGGCGGCAGCACAGCAGAGGTTTTCATGGATTTTTTCTGGATGCCCTAGGGTTTTTGGGTCGGAGGCTTCTTATAGGCGCAGGAATCAAGGTCGGTGGGGGTCTAGGGGGCCCACACCCCTATGGGCGTCCCCAGGGCTTGCCCGCGCCTAGGGGGTGCGGCCACCCTGTGGCCCCCCTTCGGCTCTGCTTCGTGGTTCCGTGTTGCTCCGGGAAAAATAATAACTTTGGCTTTTTTCCCGTTCAATTTCGAGAATATTGATTTTCTGCCTTTCTGGAACCAAAAAGAGAAGAAAACAGGCAACTGGCACTGTGGCAACTTGGTAATAGGTTAGTTCTAGAAAAGATATAAAAATACCTCAAAATGTAGACAAAGCAAAGCAAAGTAGATACTAAACAAGCATGGAACATCAAAAATTATAGATACCTTTCCGACGTATCAGCCCCCCTGAGTTTGAAGCCCCCTCCCAACAAGGTGCTTCAGGGTAGCGAGCACGAAGTGCGTAGTATTCCTCCCATGTAGAATCAGCTTCAGATAAGGAAGACCATTTGACAAGAACTTGAACATCAGCTACGTTATCCTTCTTCATCATGCGACGTTCCATGATACGCTCAGGTACCATCGCCCCTGAGTGCAAATCAGCCATCACTGGCAATTGAGTGAACACCGGAGAGTACTTCGGTATATAAGGCTTCAACTGAGATATGTGGAAGACTGGGTGCACCTTAGAACCAGCCGACAAATCTAACTTGTATGCCACTGTCCCCACTTTGTCCAAAATCTTAAAAGGTCTGAAAAACTTGAAAGCAAGCTTGTGACAGGTATGATTCACCACACTGGATTGTGCATAAGGTTGTAGCTTCAACAAGACTAAATCCCCCATACCGAACTCATGATTAGTGCGCTTTTTGTCCGCTTGCCAACGGAGTAGTTCCATTAAAGATTGTCGTTCAGTCATCATGTCAAAAGCAGGACAATCAGAGGCTACTGAAATATTTGACATGGCGCCCAAAGGTGGTTCGACTCCATAAAGAGCTTTAAACACAGAACAACCCAAGGAAGTATGGACAAAGGAATTATACCAAAACTCTGCCATATCTAACAAGTGACGCCATTTAGTTGGCCGATCTTGCACTGCACAACGAAGATATTGCTCAAGGCATTGGTTTACACGCTCACTTTGGCCGTCAATTTGAGGATGGTGAGCCATGCTGTAATTGAGAGTAGTGCCCAGAGCCTTCATAATTGCTCCCCACATAGTGCTAGTAAATATAGCATCACGGTCAGAAATAATGGAAGTAGGAACTCCATGGAGCCTAACCATATTATCCAAGAATAGACGGGCCACTTGCTGTGCAGTATAAGGATGACGGGGGGCAATAAAATGAGCATATTTGGTAAGGCGGTTGACCACTACATGAATAGCATTAGCACCATCAGAAAGGGGCAAGCCCTTAATAAAATCCATGGTGAGGTGTTGCCAAATCTCCGACGGAACCAAAAGAGGTTGCAACATGCCAGCCGGATGAATGTGCTCATGTTTCACCTGCTGACAAGTAAGACACTGCTTAACATAATCCTCCACAGTAGCTTTTAAGCCTGGCCAAAAGAACAATGTCCGGACACACAAGTAAGTAGCATGAATCCATGAGTGACCACCAGCTGCACTATCATGTAAATTGGAGATCAGCTTAGTTTGTAGGGCTGAGTTGGCACCAATGTAAACACGTCCCTGGTACTTGATTACTCCTTGTTCAAGTGCATAAACTTTATCATTTGGGCTGTAGACAGCTAATTCAGTTAGAAGAGTTTGAGCAGTGTTATCCAACTCATAAGAGTGGTACACCTCTTTAACCCATTCAGGACGACAAGTTGTTAGTGCCTCTATTTGCAGAACATGGGCAACACGCGACAAGGAATCTGTGGCATTATTTTTTGCAGCACGTCTATACTGGAAGGTGTACTGCAATCCCATCAACTTCACCATAGCTTTGCGTTGTAAATCAGAATGCTATTGTTGCTCAGTCAGATTGCATAAACTCTTATGATCTGTTAAGATAGTAAACTGACCGCATTGTAGATAAGGGCGCCAAGGATCAATTGACATCATCACTGCAAGAAATTCTTTTTCATAGATAGAAAGTTCACTTTTTGTTGTCCAAGAGCCTTGCTTAAGTAATCCACTAGGTGGCCTTGCTGCATTAAAACGGCACCAATACCGGTGTCACATGCGTCGGTTTCCATAGTGAACGGTAGATTGAAATTAGGAAGAGCCATCACTAGGGTTGTCATCAAGGCTTGTTTCAAAAGTTTGAAAGCTTGGGTAGCCTGCTCAGACCAAATAAACCCCTTCTTAGTGAGTAGATTAGTCAAGGGCTTGTCTAGAAGACCATAGTGCTTGACAAATCTGTGATAATAGCCGGTTAAGCCCAAGAAACCCCTTAGTTCAGTGATTGTAGCAGGACTGGCCATTTTTTTATAGCAGCAGTCTTATCAGGCTCAGTAGATACCCCTTCTACAGAAATGACATGGCCCAAATAACTAATGGAAGTTTGAGCAAAACTGCACTTAGACAACTTGGCAAGGAATTTCTTATCCCGGAGTGTACACAACAATGACTTCAAATGCAACAAATGTTCAGGCCAAGAGGTACTATAAATCAAGATTTCATCCAAGAACACAATGACGAATTTGCGGATATATTGAGCGAAGATGTCATTCATGATGCACTGGAAGGTAGCCGGTGCATTTGTCAACCCGAAAGGCATGACACGAAATTGAAAATGACCGTGGTGAGTTTTGAAGGCAGTCTTCGTCTCATCATGCTCACACATGCGGATTTGCTGGTATCCAGCACACAAATCAAGATTGGAGAAATACTTCGTACACGCCAATTCATCCAAGAGTTCATCAACAATAGACAACGGAAACTTGTTTTTATGGTGATGTCATTAAGACGTCTATAATCAACACAAAATCTCCATGTCCCATCTTTCTTTTGCACAAGCAAAACTTGTGAGGCATAGGGACTCATGCTCCGGGTAATGACACCAGATTGTAGCTTGATGTCACTTGTCGTTCAATTTCATCCTTTTGTAAAGGTGAATAACGGTAGGGACGATAATTCACTGGCTTAGCTGAAGGGTCCAAAGGAATAGCATGATCAAACTCCCGATGAGGTGGTAAGGTTGTTGGCTCTTGGAAAACATCGTTATACTCGTCTAGCAATTGTTGCACTTCAGCAGGGCCCATTGTATCAACCGATGAAAGGGGATCAGATGCCACTGGTTCGATAACAGCAAGACACCACACCTCATTACCTTTTAGCCAGGTGTGCAGTTTCTCTAATTCCAAGGCCTGGAGGCTCTGTTGTTCTTTAATAAGAACTCCCTGCAGAACAATCTCCTTGTCATGATACTTGAACTTAAGCATCTTATGTTTCTAGTGACAAATCATTGGATCGAACAGTTCTAACCAATCCATTCCTAGGATAGCATTATATGCGCCCAAATCTAGCAAATATCATGTGTGAAGGTATTTCCTTGAATCCACCAAGAAAACCCAGGCGCCACTTTAGCAGAGTACATCACTTGATTGTTAGCCACTTTGACTGGCACTGAACTCATTGGTTGAATAGCAGTCCTGATACGTCGAGCAAATTCTGTATTGATAAAGATATGTGAGCTGCCCGAGTCGACAAGGATCAAACATACCTGATTGCCTACCATAGTCCTCAAGCAAAGAGACTGGTTGGATTCAGTGCCTGCCATTGCATTAACCAAGATATGACAACACTCAGCAGCAGGTTCAAGTACCTCTAGAAGATCCAAAGCATGGACAGTATCTTCAGATAAAATCTCCCCAAAATCACCAAGCTGAATGGTTAGAACTTGAGGCAACTGTTTACACTGATGCTCCTTAGAGTATTTATCTCCACAACGAAAACACATACCATTTGCCTTTCTGAAATCTCTCAATTGTCGCTCACGAGAGAAATCATTCGTGGTACGTTTGGCAGGAACAACAACCCCTCCTACTTGCATTTGGCAGCTGCTGTTGATTTGGGCATTGTTGTAGCTCTACCACGATACCGAGACTGTTCTTGCAAATGATCTAGTTCTTTCTGTATACGGGCTAAAGAGGCAGCTCGCGAGACACTGTTAGGTGCTTGAATGCGAACCGCAGCACGAACGTCTGGCCTCAAACCTAGCACAAAACGAGACACAAAAAATTTGTTGTTCAAGGCATGATCCAAGGAGATCAGATAATACATGCAAGCTTCAAATTCCTTGCGGTAATCAGCAACCGAACCTGTTTGCTTCATCTGCTGCAATTTGCACATCTGACCATCATATTCATCATCTCCAAATTCTGCTAGCACATCTGCACAAAACTGTTCCCAGGTTCCAAGAGGAGAGCGGCGCTTGTGGGCATAGAGCGGCATGGCCCTCCATATAAAGGATCGCTGTACTCACTCGTTGATGCATAACAGTCTGATACATAGTGAAATACGTATCACACGGATCCAACCAAAGAGAAGGATTCTCACCTGAGAACTTAGGAAAATGATGTTTTGGTGGCTTAACGACATAGCGACCGTGTTGATCCCTCTTCGGCAATTCGGCGCACTGCTGGTCTGCGTGCTCGGGATGAGGTAGGACTAGCGGCCCGTTGTTGGCCCGAGCAGGACGCTGGACAACCGGTCGTCCTCCTTGTGCGTGTGCGCCAAAGAAGGTTGTGGCGCTGAGACCAGCCACGAATCTGGTCTGGGCCGCAGGCTTGACTTGGCGTGGAGCCGTGGTCACCTCCCAAGATGCACGCGAATGCCAATCTAAGATTGGTCGATGTTACCGCGAGGAGCAACGAGAGAGGGAGCGCCGGATCGAACCGAGTCTGATACCAATTTTTGATGACCCGGGATTTGGAGTGCGATCACAGGAGAATTTGGATGAGAAAACAGAGGGATCAGAGAAGGAGGAAGAGAAAGCACACGAGGAAGAGGATAGATTTTAACATTGATTTCATATTATCATACTGATTACATGATTTTCACCAAGCTTATAACAACGCTCCGCTAGCTGACGAACAAAAGATAGGCACTACCACACTTACACATGGGCCTGGATGACCGAGTCAACTACTCGAGTAACGCCACATCAGCATCAGTAGGACGGGGTGTTACAGAACGGCCTTCCCCTCATCTCCTTGTATGTGCGCAACCAGCCCAACCAAACAGTAAGTATTCAGCACTGTCCCATGTACCCTGCTAGGAACGCAACCATCCCCCCCACCAATTCCGAACACACGTCTTCGTGACGGGTTCAGATACGACGACTGTGTGATCATCCCCAAAGGCGGCGACGATGGTCTGTCTTACTTCTGTCTGGGAATAGGGTCTAAATTGCAGCAGACAATTTTGGATGTGTATGTTTTACAAGACGATATTTGGGCCATCTGTTCTTCTACTATAAGTGATGCCCGCATCTCACTACTACTGGATTCTTTGATTGGCGACCACAAGATCTATAATCTGGTCACTGTGAACCATGCTGATAAGCTGTTCTTGCTAGATCTTGTGTCTTCATCTCTGTCCCTAGTTAACCTCCCAGAAGAGATGAACTTCATGAGTTTGTGGTTGTCGCATGCAGATGATTCAGGCGTTCATCTCACCCATCTTAAGAACTTTCACATCCGGACCTGGCTCCACAAGATGGATAACAATGGCGTCTCCAACTAGTTCCTAGTGAATAACATTCCTTTGTGCGAGATATGTACTAATAGTATATGATACCAGATTGCGTGTTCGACTAGGAGGAACATATTGCGATATATGCGGCCGGGGAAAATTTTGAGTTTGTTTTGTTGGAGAAGAAAGATGCCATCTACATGTTTGATATTCAACGCAAGGCGGCAAAGAAGGTTTATGAGGCACAAGAGAAAGGACACGTGTCTAGTGTCAGCCCCCTTATGATGGTTTGTCCTCCAAAATTTCCTACGATCATGGAAGGATGCGATGCAAAACAACTATCCTGGTAAGGCTTGCCTCTTGTTGATCTTTCTAGCACTATGATTCTGTCTCGTTTAGGATGTTTACTCTTAGTTCTGGTTGCAATTTTTTCACACGGGGCTATTCATTAGTTGTGGAGTGCACTTGCTGTTTCTACGTGGTGTTTCATGCTCCTTGGTTGCAATGTTAACTCATATAATTAGTCTCAATTATATATTAGATCTTTTTATTATTTTTAGCTGTTGCCTTTGAGATTTTGTTTTAACCAACGTACATAAAGCTACTCTACATAAGAACTTGAATGCCACCCAGTAACTCAAACTTTAGGTTCATGATTCCTTAGACACCGATACTTTCCTTCTTGAGTCACAAGGCTGCCTATGTGCCATGTTCCAAGTGTGACTAGAGTAGTTTTATGTACGTCAGTGTGCAATAAGATTCCAAACTTGTCGAACATTTTGGCTCTGTATAGTCTATAAAGAGAGAGATCCATGTTTTCAGCAGTTTGTAGCACATCTTGAACTTTTTTGTTCTTGCTTAATGGGAATAGATAATTAGAATAAGGGAATTACCATAATTTTGAACTGTTGTTAAATTTTCTTCCATGCTTCTTGAAAATTCAGGCACTCAACAATTCAGAAATAAACCGATACTATTTGCTTTTGCAAAATATATGTCATGTCTCTTGAATCTATACAGTGCTAAGCTGTTTTTTCTTATACTTTATCCTAATTTTCATTCACACTTTATTAGGTAACTGAAACAACGGTAGCAAGTGCGATGACCAATCTAGGCAGCAGAAAATTGCAGATCTGGGGCTGCCATATATTAGACCAAACCAACAATGTCCAATTCAAGCAATTAACTTGTCATGTGGCTGGAGGTGATATTAGTACTATATTGACTTGTGCAGTTGTAAGCTTTTTTCATGCTTGTATTTGTATGCACCGATATATGTAAGTATTTCTGCAATGTACTTGATGTGCACATGCTACTAGTGTTCTCCGTGCTGGTCTAAAATCTGAATTCCTGATGTTATTTTCTGCTATAGATTAAATGGTTTATGTATTGTTTCTAGGTTCTTTTCAAATCTGATTGCTTAGTGACGCTGCCAATGATCCTCCATTCTAAGTCATGACCGATGTTGCTCCTTGGCCTGTTGTTGGGTACAGTGTGATTGTTTTTTTCCCTGGAGGTGCATACATGTCTAGCCTCTAGCGTTGGTTGAGCATTTGTTTTAATTAGGAAACACATGCTCTGTTTTCTCTGCAAAACAAAGCAACCACATACTAACAGTTCAGGTGCATAGATAATAGGCAGTAGAATTACAGTTTATGTGTCATGGAGCGAAGCTAAAACTTGGTTCTTATCTTGCTATCTGTTGTGAATATCTTAGTTTCTGTATTTTCCTCGCATGAACACTAGTGGTTGCGGTGCTTCGATCCCACCTCGTTTTGGTTTATTTTGTTTGGATGTCTAGTTAAGCAGGATGGGATAAAAACCTGAACCTGGTTGTGTGGGTTGTATGTTGTTCTGTTGTCACTCTGATAATAGAACTCGGCCCCTAAAAAGGGTTGTATGGAAAAAATGCGGTTGGGGTCAGTTCTGAGATCGTTTACTTGGAGATGAATGGTGTCCTCTACCCGTTTGATATTAAACACAACGTGGAAAAGAAGGTTTTCGAGATAACACAAGAGGATAGACTCATACTTAGTGTCACTCCCTTTATGATGGTTTGGCCTCCAAAATTCCCTGTGATGAAGGATGGATGCAATCTAAAAGAATGACCTTGCAAGGTGTGCCCCTTGTTGATCTGTCTAGTTTCAGATGTGCATACAGTAAATTTTATCTCATTTATGATGTTTACCAGCTGCATATGATTATTTAGATCATGGATTTTAGTTTAAATCAGCACACCAGGGCAATCTTTCAGTGGTGGAATGTGTTTACTGTTTCTTACATTGTGGGATTTTGGGCTAACTAATACTGGTAGCAAGATTAACTTAGATTCTAGGAAAATTAGTTTTCATTCCATATTCCATATTTCCTTTTTCTTAGCTGCTATCTTGCGTTCTAACACCTCTATATAAGAACTTGAATAACTCAAGCTTTAGATTCTTTTGTTTGTAGTGTCAGATAGTTTTTTCTTCTTGAAGGACAAGGTTTTTTTGTTTATCTTGACTTTCGTGGTGGTTACAATATGTACATCAGGATACAGTAGGATGCTAAACATTGTCTTGTACAGTATAACACATGTTAAATTTTCCTTGTTTATGCTTGCTGGGCATTGGTTATTAGAAGTGGAATTACCAGCTTATAACTTAAGACAAAGGAGTTGAGAATTATTCTTATATGCTTCTTGAAAATTCTGGTTATCCAAAGTTCTGAGAAATATAACTGAAGTTCTTTGCTACTCCTGTGTACTATATTATAAGATGTTTTGGATAGGCTATTTAGCCTACCCAAAAGGTCTTATGATATGGAACAGATCTTGGCTCTTGACGCTATACAACGCTAAGCTAATGTTCCTTGTAGTTTATTAGGTAACTGAAACAGCAGGATATCAATTGCCTTAATTGATAGAGCTAGCAGAAAATGCAGATGTGGAGCTGCTATAGTACCAATCCATAATGCTCAACACTACCAGACACATGGTAGTAAGATGACATCGGTATTAGCATCTTTTCTTATGAATCTGTTAGCCTTTATGCTTGCTTTAGTATGCATTGATGCTTAATCAACACCTATTTTAAAACACATCAAGCAAGATCAAAAGGAGGACATGTGGTGCTAGAGATGTTGATGGAACCTTGCATCCCTTATGCAAGCTTGGCAAGGCAAGAGATAAGGAGGAAGTCCAAAAGAGGGAGGTAAGTTTGGGAGGATTCCATGTGTAGACATGATCAAGAGCTTGGTCTAGTTTGTGTAAACAAATTAGGCCAAGTAACCATTGTCTTATGGCTCAAAGGAACCAAGCCCCTCAACATGGTTGCACACACCAATGTCACCATTTGAATCATGAGGCCTTCATAGTGTGTATTTTCTCACTAAGATTGAATGTAGCCACATTGAATCAAATAAGCTCACAAAGGAATGGAACTACGGTAGGAAGGAAACATGGCTTCTACTACTACATAGCATGCAAAAATGGCCATGTAGGCTCCCATACAACTATTGTGGAAACAATAAGAGAACATGGATGGAAGCATGTAGATCTAGAAGTGAAAACCTTCTTATTACATATGAGCTGGACAAAAGCCAAAACAAATGCAAATCTCATATATAATTTAGATGGTGGGATTATAAGGTGGTAACAAAGAAAGGTAGAGGATTACAAAAGAGATATGCCCACAACTCAACTTGGGCATGAAGCAATTTATCAAGAAGAAAATACAATATATGAAGAGGCAAATACAAGTGATACGAAATATAATGCCTATGGGGTAAGAACCAAATAGAGAGGTTTTATATGATGCTCAAATGCAATGTGGCATGATGACATAAGCATTATATAATGATGATGCAATGCAAGAACAATATGTAGGAAGTAGCATTTTTATTAGGAACCATGTAATGTTACAGATGTTAGACATACGAGATGCTACATTGGCCGTCGAGCTTGACGTCGCGGATGTAAAACCATTTGTTCCGCCATTGCTGGACGGACTCGCAAAGATAGAAGGAGAAGAATTGGACGGTGGGGCGGATGGAAATCCCGCACCCACCCAGTGGATAAACACCACCGGTGCCAGATTGCCTCTTTAGAGAATAGAGTCTTCTAAAGAGGCCGAAGTGTGGCTCAATACCAAGCCAGCACTCACAAAGCATGATGAAACACGCGATGTGAAGAAGATAATTGAGCGACAATTGGTGGAGTTGTAGCCCATAGAGAAAACGAAGCCCACGGATTCTTCGTGGGCAGGCAGAGAAAGACCGCGAACGACAAAGGCATAAAACATAACTCGAAACCCTTCGGGTGGGTCCGGAATTACCTCTTCCTTCGAAAGGAGGGAGTCATTCTTGTTCTTGGAGATGAGACCAGCCTCGTGCAGGTGGCGCAGGTCCGCATCCCTCATCTAGTAGCGCCGCCGCCCTCGTCAGTAAGTCATGTTCATTGTGTTTCCAAGAAAGGTGGGTTTACCATTGTCTAAAATGAACACCATGAGCCGGTACCAACTAGAACTGTTATTGGTCATAGGATGTGCATTGATTATAGAAAACTTAATAAGAAGACAAGGAAGGATCATTACCCTTTACCGTTTATAGATCAAACTTTAGAGAGGCTTGCTATGCACTCTTATTTTTTCTATTTAGATGGTTACTCCGGATTTTCTCAAATTGTTGTCCACCCTTATGATCAACTTAAGACAACCTTCA